>LR991040.1:17160648-18362731 GCA_905163495.3 Cosmia trapezina | reverse complement strand
AATCTAACGACACCTCTCAAGCTAAAATCCATCGAGCCGTTCTTCAGGCCGCAGAGCGTGCCAAACAATTATACACACATACTCTCGAAAAACACAACCCTCCTTCTGGCGCAGTCGGGTAATAAATACAAGTCTTTTATTAATAAAGATCTTGTCCACGGTTAGCTAGATCACACTAACAAACTGAGCAATTCCCTTTTTAATATCATTCTTTTACTATTAAAAGAGGCTGGTGATCCGCAGAGAGACTTTAAAACATTACTAAAGCAAAATGTAAATACGATGTTGTATAAAGAGATGGGCAATCTGTCTATGCAGAATCGTTTAAACATTTTTTTAATGAAAATACTTCTGCTATTGACTAGGCGACTGCGTTCAACATTTTAATGGAGGGTTTAACTTTTATAAGTTCAACTATCCAGTAACCACGGTTGTCATCAATTTACCTTCCGAAGACTTCAGCAATAAATCAATTTTACTGTCGTTTCCCGCCCAGGCGGCGATGTGGAGGGGTGTTCTACCCTGCCTGTCAGACCTGGAGATGTCAGCTCCTGACCTGAGCAGCAGCCTTAGAGCGTCGTTGTCATGCATGGCTGCGATGTGGCAGGCAGACACGTGGTTCAGACGGCACGTCGCGTTTGGGTTGGCACCCATTGTCATCAATCTATAACGAACAGTACTTCATTACCTTCTCTTTGGCTGATTAGGCTCAGTTACTGATCTACATTACTTCAGTGAATATCGTGAACCGGCTGGCCTTAGAAGCAGGTCTCACCTCTGCATGTTCGCGATGTCACCACCCGGAATCGATTCCAGGAGTCGTGTGTTTAACTTGGTCGCTTCATTAACTTGATTCATGGAAGAACTTCTTGTAAGACGGCGATCTAAAACTAAACAAAAATCGAAACATTGCTTAGTCACATGCCTAAGGCCGCAGTTAGACTGCACGAAAAATTACTTGTGGCCACCGCGCGCCGTTCGTGCGGTGGCCACGTGCTAAGATGATTTCACGAGTCGTTCGTTAGAGTATTTCAACATCCATTGCTGGTTTTTTTGCTGTTTTTTAAATGGAGGGCTGCGAACACACAATGTAATTTTACATTGAAATACATACTTAAAGAATAACTGAAAAAACTATTAAAAAAATTAAAATTTTCCTGAGAAATTTTCCGGTGTAGTATGATTCAAAATGTTAGTGTTAGTTTGCGGAGGGCTGAGCCTTACACCCTGTATAGCGTTATATTTTTTGTTACTTATAGCGACCATAGTAATACACAATCTGTAAAAATTTCAAGTGTCTATCTAATATTGTTCAAAAGATACAGCCCTGTGACAGACGGACGGACAGCGGAGCCTTAGTAATGGGTCCCGGCGTTGGTACCCTTTAGGTACGGAACCCTAAAAATAATAGTGATATCCCGATTTCAGTACTTTTAAATGTCAATCAGTACTTTTGAATGATGATTCATCTTTATACCCTTATCCCATGTACGTGGGGCTGGCGCAACACGTTTTCTTCTGCCATTCTCCCTTGTCAACCGTCACACTATCATTCACTCCCTTCTCTTTCATATCATTCCTCACACAATCCAATCAATCAATCTTTGCCTTGGCCTTCCTATACCTCTCCATCCACCAACATTTATATTCATCACTCTTTTAGTCACATGCGTTTCCTCCCTACTCATCAAAAGCCCATATGTGCCGATACCAAGCCAAACGATTTCCTTTCAACTTTTCTGTCACTGGCGCCACTTTCAAACTTCCACTTATATACTCATTTTTTTTACTTTATCTGTCCTCTCAACATTCTCATCTCCACTGATGCATGCAATTTATTTTCTTCCGTCTTCTTCACGGACCAGCATTCCGATCCATACAGTACGACAGGCCTTATCACGGACTTGTAAATTGACTTCTAAATTCAGTACTGTTAAATAACAAACCTAAAATATATTTATATTATATTTAAATATATTGTATTTATTTAAATATAATATATATTTTGGGACATCCGCGTCCTAGGCAGCATAAGATAAAAATAAAGTTTTGTACAACTGTTACCTGGATATCTCGGCGTGGGATATGTGCCACATCGACAATTTCTCTTTGTTCTTGACATCGTAACGATACGTGTGTAGGCAGGCACCCGGATCAGGCAAATACTGATTTAGATTTACACTTACATGAATTTAATTTAAGTCTGATGATATCACTAATTAACCCAATTTTCCTTGTTGATTATTCTGAACACCTAAATGTAAACCTCACAGATTATTCCTCAAATTTTACCTAATAAGGCTTTTCAGATATGGTATTATTAACCGACTTCTAAAAAAGGAGGATGTTCTCAGTTCGTCGGAATATTTTTTTTTGTATGTTCCCCGGTTACTCGAATCGGCTGGACTGATTTGGAAAATTATTTTTTGTTTGTAGGCGATTCCAAGGTGGTCTCATTGTCATCAGGTCAGGATCTGATGATGGGATCCTAAAGAAATTGAGCAAACTCTTTAAATATTGTAGGCATACTTAAGCGATTTGGATATTTTTTTCATAGTAACTCGTGCATTTACTTTCGGAAAGCACCGTTTGATTTACAGAATAGTACTACAGTTCCACTTCAGTGGAACTGTAGTACTTTTCTGTAAATATCTCACCGTGAAAACTTAGGTGAAGTGATCTTATAGTGAGCTGTCAATAGGAATAACCCCTAGCATCAGGGGAATGGCAGCTCTCTTCACGCTCACTTCACCTAAGTAATCAGGGTGAGATGTTTTCAGAATAGCACTACTGCCCGGCGAGCACGGCCTACTGTGACATGGCTTGAGTCACACATTTTATCGTAGTTTGGGCGATAAAACTGTTTTGTCTGAAATGCTAACACGGCGGCGTGAGATAATTTCTTGAATGTGACATAACTTCTTGACGTTTAGTTGGACTCATTATGTCTTATTTGCTAATATGGGCGCACCAATTATATCACAAATGTCACATTTTGACGGTGACTAAGAAAAATTGTATCACGTTCGTTCGGAGGCGGTGATAAGATTTCCTGCTGCACCAAATGGGAATAATATTTTTTTGCATTGTTTGGTGGTGGTTTATTTGTGTGAAGAATTGCGCGTGACAACCAAAAAAAATTGTAATAAGTAAATAAATAAATTACTATTTTTTATATTTTTAAACGGTTTTTTTTTAATTTTTAAAAATACATATTTAGACATGTAAATAATGGGCGTCGAAACCAACAAAAAAAAATCAAAATAAATAAATAATTTAAGTAAATACATAGGTACTTAAATACAACAATTTTTTTTTTGGTACCTACATGTTAAGAGTAAGGGGTTTATAGGTTTTATAAAGGGGGGCCAAATTTTCATTATTTTTGCGATAGGACACACCGTTTTCGAGTTATAAGCAATAGAAAAGAAAAAAAAAGATTTTATTTTGCCGCATATTCAGATAGTCTTAAACATTTTAATCTCTTTAATTTACTATGTCACACTATGAATTTAGCAACAAGAAAGCCATGTCGCGCCTCTAGATTATGTCACATGGTTGACCCGTGCTAGCATTTAAGACAAATTGTAAGACATGACATAATTTATCATGTCTTGTCACAAACGTCTTGGGTACGCCCGTGCTCGCCCCGCTGATGATGTGAACCACAGTTGGTCATCGGAAATACTCAATAATAATTCGATGCAATTCGATTACTTTAATATGGTTGCTAAGCAATTTATGCCCGTCACTATGCATTTATGATAAAGTGGAGCTGATGGTGAAGTACCAGGAGAACTCCTACACCGGGAAAAGCAATATTTTGTAAAAGGTGATAATCAACTGATGTTAGGCTATTATTTAGATAATTACAGACCAACCCACTAACTAGAAAGTGAAAAATAAAAAACTTTTTACAAAAAAAAAACAATCGATTTCCAAAAAAACATTACAAAGCGAAAAATAACTTTAATTTCTGAAGTCGGTGGCAAAAAACTAAAATACAGATCCAAAGACACTTTCCGAAATTAAAGTTTCTTTTCACTTTGTAGTGTTTTATTGGAAGTCAGTTTTTTTATTTTTTTTTTTATTTCTCGAAGCGAGAAGCATTTTACAAGTGTTTACCAAGTGTACAAACACGCTGTAAATGTGTGTGTAAACGCAGGACACAAAGGCACGTGGACTCTCCGTCCGCTTACCGACCCATCGTGCTGCTCGACGAGGTGGACAAGCTCTTTGAAAGAGTCATTGCAGACCGCCTCGTCGGGTGGCTGGTGCAGGAGGGTCAACCAAGCCCAACATGGATGTATGAATTTGATTTTTACTAGATGTATTGATGGCGTTTATAATAATATTAGTTTATTGTTATATTTATATATTTTGGGTAATACATGATAAAACATTTACATTTACATTATATTAAATTTAGCTGACAAACTGCCGACTACGTCCCGAGATACATTTATGACCTCAATAAAACTAAGCCACAAATCTGGGAGAAAAGATTCTGATTACTGCAATTATATACTAGAAGTTCCAGCCGTCATTCGCAAGGCCCTGATCACCCAGGAACGACTATTTATTGATTGGACGTCCTGCCCAATACGTGACTTCACTCTGGTAACTAGATGTTACAAGTGCCAGCAGTACGGCCACGCAGCCAAGTTCTGCAAAGTCACTGCCCCTACGTGTGGTCATTGCGGTGAAGAAGGGCACACCGTCCAGGAATGCACAAAGAAAGCCGAAGCGCCAAAATGTGCAACATGTCTGCGCTTCAAAAAACCAGCGAGCCACAAAACGGGAGATCAAGATTGTCCAGCTAAAAAGTCTGCCGAAAACAGGTACCTAAACTCAATCGATTGTGAAGGCGCCTAAGAGCGCCACATACCTGTTTTTATTTTAGACTTTAATTCTTATTTACATTTTTATTACACTATGGATAGTACCTTAATTACGCACATAGATAACAGTTTTCAAACTGTTTCAAAGTCATGTAAGGTTGAAGACTGCAGACAATATCTTTCCGTGTATCAAAAGTCCCTAACCATACTAACCCAAAACATTCGTAGTATTTATAAGAACATGGAAAGCTTTAACATTTTTCTTCAGAGACTTAACTTTAATTGTGATTTAATAATACTAACCGAGTGCTGGTTATCTAATCGCCAGGATAACCTCCCAGTAATACCTGGGTACAACGTATCATTTACCAGAATCAATAACAATCAAAATGATGGTGTGGTTGTCTATTCAAAAGATTATTTAATGGTCACAGTCGAGGAACCTAATCTACTCGACTGTAAGAGTAATTGCTTGATTATCAAAATTGGTACAACCGCTGCAATAATTTCTATATATAGATCACCTTCTGCTAGAAACTTGGATGCTTTTCATGCTTCTTTAAACCAATTTTTTCAATCAGTGAGTACTTTTAAGAATGTTATACTAACAGGAGATATAAATATAAACATTAACGCTGATAACTGCAATGCTGGGATCCAAGACTATCTTAATATCTGCTCATTCCATGGTTTCCTGTCCGCACATACACTGCCTACTCATCAAAGCGGTTCCTGCCTCGATCATATCATAATCAAATCCAGTTTTTCATTTATTACGCTTGTTACTAACTCTACAATTACCGACCATCACGCAGTTTTATTGACCCTTAACTTAACGCTGCCTAAGCAAAATCGCCCACAGACCAAAACGCAACTAAACATAAACAAACTTGAATATGATTTATGCAACATTGATTTTAGCCCAGTTTTCAATACAGCTGACGCTAATTTTGCTTTATCGTACTTAATAAAACATGTTCAATCAGCTATATTACGCAACACGGCCGTTATTACAGTAAACAAGAAAAATTATAATATTAAACCTTGGATTACTCTTGGCCTAATTCGGTGTATAAGACAGAGAGATAAACTTCATCAAAGATATAGGAGGGACCCAGATAATATCGTCACTAAAGTCACCTATACCAGATACAGGAATTTTTGTAACAACCTCCTAAAGGATTTAAAGAGAAGTTACGATAAAAATGACTTAAATAGAGCGGGAAGCAATAGCAAGCAACTTTGGAAACACATCCAAAATGTCACCTATATGTCAAGTCAGCGTGAATCAAATTCGAGTTTACTGCTTTCTAATCCTTCACCTATCCTGTCAGCAAACGACGTGAATAATTTTTTCGTAAATGTTGGGAAAACTCTTGCTGAGCAAATTCCAAAACCTGACTGTGTTCATCCTTCTTCCCAAAAGTGTGAAAATAGACGTACCCTAAAATCTTTTGCCTTGCTAGATACCGACGAAGATGAAATTACCCGAATAATCTGGGGACTAAAAGATGACTGTGCTATTGGATGGGATAATATTAGCAATAAGACCCTTAAACTCTTTAAACATATCCTTGTACCTCCCTTAACACATATTTTTCGAATGTGTTTTTCTGAAGGCATTTTCCCTAAATGCCTAAAAAATGCAATTGTAATCCCTATCTTCAAATCCGGAAACAAAGACCTAGTTAACAATTATCGGCCAATATCACTACTCCCCTCTATATCTAAAATACTAGAAAAAATTATAAACAGTAGATTAGTTAACTATCTAGAGAAAAATGAATTCTTATCATCTGCGCAATTTGGTTTTAGAGCCAAATTATCCACAGCCGATGCAGTGTACAGTGTAACAGATTATGTCTCAGAAGAACTTGGTAAGGGAAACCAGACCCTGGGGATTTTCCTTGATCTGGCGAAGGCTTTTGATACAGTGTCCGTTTCTACGCTTTTGTACAAATTAGAGGCCTTAGGAATAAGGGGAACGCCGCTGAAACTTTTTACTGACTACTTAGACGATCGATATCAATGTGTTAAAATTGACAATATTATTAGCGACCAGCAAAAAAACACAAGTTTTGGTGTTCCCCAAGGAAGTATTTTGGGCCCCACCCTTTTCCTGGTTTACATTAACGATTTGTGTAATTTAAATATCAAACAAGGCAAAATTATATCGTATGCAGATGACACGGCGTTAATTTTCACCGCTAAAACAAATAGCGAATTGTACGAATATGCTCAAATAGGTTTTAATACTGTATCTAACTGGCTTCAAAGCAACTTACTAACATTAAATGCCGATAAGACAAAATATATTCACTTCTCCATCCGCAAACCGCTTTTTAACATTACTAACTCTCATCTGTATGCTCATCGTTGCGGACTCCGCTCAGTCAGCGTATGTAAGTGTCCTTTTATCCTCAAAACATGTAACATGAAATATCTCGGGGTTCTAATAGACGAGTCGCTCTCATTTAGACCACATATTGACAGTTTGGTTACAAGAGTACGCAGGTTAATTTTTGTTTTTAAAAAACTGCGAGCAATTGCAGATAAAAAACTTATGTCACAAGTTTACTTGGCCCTAGGTCAATCTGTAATACAGTACTGTATTACTTCATGGGGTGGAGCACCAAAAACTTACTTACTGCCTCTTGAAAGAGCACAGAGAGCTATTTTAAAAGTAGCAAACATCCATCCCTTTCTCTATCCTACAGATCTGCTATACAAATCTTGTAACGTGCTGACTGTTCGCCAGCTTTTCATATCGCACTTGGTATTAAAACAGCACACCATGCTCTCCTATAACATTGAAAGTACTAATAAGAGACGGAATGATATTGTATGTGAGTCAAATGCATGCTCAAAATATGTCTTTGTAAACAGATTTTATACATTTTTAGGCCCATTTCTGTACAATAAATTCAATAGGAAATTAAGTATCTATAAATTAAATAATTACGACTGTAAAAAGATTATTCTGCAATTTTTACTTAGCATACCATACAGTGAGACAGAGGATTTACTCGTTGTCTGTAAATAAAACATGTTAGTCTTTTAAGTTAATATTTAAGTTTTAAGATAAGTTATTGTAAATCTGCACCATTTCATAAATAAACGATTTTATTATTATTATATTTTATTATTATTATTATTACCCATAACCTCAAAATTATCGAGAAAAACGCAAAAAACCGTTTTTTTATTTTTTATTTATAACTATAGCAAATATTATTATTTTTTCATGAAAAATGTTATTTTTTGTATTTCCAACAAGCCTAAATTTTTTCAAAGCAAAATATAATTTTTTCCATGTTTTAAGAAGAAAATACAAAACAATTACCTTATTTTCAATCGAATTTGGTTAGGAAATTTTAGATTTAAATGACCTTTACCAGTGCTCATTTTTTTCGTTGAAATCTCAGCTTTTGTATGGAATTAAAATATAGTATTGTTTACGTACAAAAATATCGTTAAAAAAGCGAACAACCGAAGAAACTACTTTTCAAAAATCGATTTTTAGAAAATCTAATAAATAATAACAAATAAAATAAATAAATTATAAATATTCACATTCATAAAAAGCGTTAATTCTTATGAAATACTCTGTTATTCAAGTAATTTACATCTATTTAACTATTCTCGATATAGACATTCGATTTGTTAAACATAGGATGTAAGTAATATTACACACCCGAGTTGATCACTCTACTTCTCATCACTAATGCGAGGAAATTATAAAAAAAAACAAACAAAATAAAAGGGTTGTTATCAGAATGACTGGATCGCAAATTGACCACGTCGCTCTTAGTCCAAATCTCAAAATATCTAAATCTCAAAATACCTAAGTCGCAAAATGACTACATCGCTTTTAGTCCACATCTCATAGTGTCTAAATCTCAAAATACCTTACTTGCAAAATGACTACATCACAAAAAGTCCGAACAGTAATTGTGTAGTAACTACATAATCTTTTTGTTTCTTAATGTGACTTTTTTTAAAAGTCAAATACTTAGTAGTTTTCAATTCGAGTTTACCACGTAATTATTTTTCTTTTCGAATATTTTAGGCAGTTCGGTGCCATCTTTTTTGACAATAACTTTATGCATTTCGTCCAGTTTCATCATCAACGAATTATCTGGGCCTTCTGATTTAGGTGGTTTGGTGTCATCTTTTTTGACAATAACTTTATGTATTTCGTCCAATTTCGTTTGGTATATCATCGTTCCTCGCTCGTCGTCGGATTGCTTCTTCTGTGAATAAGCGTTTTCAAAAATGTCGTCTCTTAACCAACCCGGCAAACAATAACCGTTAATGTTCCAATATGGTACTGAAGAGGACCAAATGATAATGTTCTCCCATTCCATGTTCCCGAACAATCTTTGGTATAGACTCGGAAAATACGTAGATATTTTTTGAATGAAATAATTACATCCCTTATCTTCAAATGTTGCTATAAATTGCAACTGTTTTTTCGTTTTGTTTATTTCACCTATAGCTAATAACCTATTGACATCATTAATGGCAAAACTGGTTAAGAGATTCATTACAGTTATTGAAACAAATACCAGAAATGGCACAAATATTAAACGTATCATGAAAAGAGACTCAGCGCTCTTCTCATTAATTATCTCACTATAACCCAACTCTGTCATCATGACCATCGTCCTCATGAAAGAAGACCAAGGATCCTCAAATGGTGGTTGAGCATGAGAAATTATCATAAAGCTTAAGGAGAAGCCAAAAATGAGGTAGCTGAATGATAGAAGAATCTGAAAAGAAAAAAAGGAATGAATAATTACAAAAAGAAAACACCTACCAATATTCAATTTGTATAAAAAAGAAAAGAAGAATGCGTTTATTGGCATTACAGCAAAAAAATACACCATCCTATACTATTGAACGAGCAATATTTGTGTATTATAATATGTCATAGTTAAAGGTCGATATACAGTCTTCGCGGAATGACTGGTTTATCCTAGGTTTGACCAAAGCCTTCGGGCAAACTCCGAAATAAATTCCAATTTCGGCCTTTGGGCCGAGGTTCGGTTTGGTTAGGTTCCTTTAAAGCCTGCTAGCAGAAATAGGAGCCCCGCGCGGAGCTCCTCGACCTGCTAACGAAAACCCTAACCCTAGACGGTCGACGGCCCTGATGTCGACCGTTGTTTAGGCTTTGACTAAGAGTTCAAGTCAGACCTGAGGATTGACTAGTCAAACCTAGGAGCGTCGGAGTTTCGATGTTTGACTATAACATATATACAACGTGCCGCTGCTTTGACGACATTAACTTGACGCGCGATACGGTCCCGCGTTTTCGTTTTGTAAATATATTTTAATTTAATTAAACGTTATTATTTATTGATATATATAGGGTGACGGGTAATTAGTGACCGATACCTAAACACATGATTGTGCTCATGATAACAAACAACGTTTACTGTGGGACAAAACCTGAAATAGCGAAAAAAAAAATCAGCTGCCCCATACATTCATGTTCGCATAACGCGTCAAAATGCAGCTTTTTTTTCGTGATTTAAGGTGGGGTGCCATAGTAAAAGTTGTTTGTTATCATGAGCACAATCATATGTTTAGGTATCGGTCACTAATTACCAGTCACCCTATATACAGGGTGATTGGAAGATGGGTGCAAAGCTTTAAGGCGAAGATAGTACACACAATTTAGAACCATCTAAGCCATGGTTGTCTCAGGCGAAGTCTTACCATTTTTTTTAAACCAAATTTTATGGTTTTTTTTTTCCAAAACTCCTAGAATTTTAACTAAACTGCTTATTTATGGCCAAATTGAATGATAAATTAATTCATTTTTATTGTATTTAATTAAATTAACGTGTAAGCAACCTAGAAAACTATGTTTTAGGCTTCTGTGTCGTTAGAATTTTTTTTTACAGACATTTAAAATTCATTAAAATTTTTAAAATTCATAAATACTTTTTGTAAACTTTATTTTAAAAAAACGGAGGGTGCTTTTTTTGTTCAAACATTTTTTAAAACATGCTTGATAATCGCTCTTTCTTTTGAGGTATCATTTACGTGGATATCTTACAAATTATTGAAATTAGGACCTACAAACCAATTTGAGGGAGAAATTTTAAATTTTAGGCAGACTAATTAAAGGCCTAAAACATGTTTTGCTAGATTGCTTACACATTACTTTAATTAAATATAATAAAAATGAATTCATTTATCATTCAGTTTGGCCATAAATAAGCAGTTTAGTTAAAATTTTGGGAATTTTCGATATAAATCATAAAAATTAGGTTAAAACAAATGATAAGACTTCGTCTAAGACAACCATGGCTTAAATGGTTCTAAATTGTCTGTACTATCTTCGCCTTAAAGCTTTGCACCCATCTTCCAATCACCCTGTATATCAATAAATAATAACGTTTAATTAAATTAAAATATATTTACAAAACGAAAACGCGGGACCGTATCGCGTGTCAAGTTAATGTCGTCAAAGCATTTATTTATTTTTAAATTATTTATTATTTTATCTTATTATTTTTTTTTATGATTACTGGCCTCTAGCACTACCTGTGCCTTTAGTTAATGTCGCTATAGCAGCGGCACGTTGCATAATAAAATATATAGGCCGTTGCCTATATATACAAATATTGCTCGTTTAATGGTATAGGGATATATCCTATACATATTTGTAATCACGTTCTCGAAAACGGCTCTAACGATTTCGATGAAAGTTGCAATATAGGAGTTTACGGGAGTGAAAAATTGATCTAGCTAGGTCTCATTTCTGGAAAAATTCGTTTTCTCTATTTTCACGCGAGCAGAGCTCGGTCGCCCAGGTATTTCTATAATTATTTAACTACCTATACTAATATTATAAAGCTGACGCTTTGTTTGTTTGGTTCAAGGCGCTAATCTCAGGAACTACTGTACCCTAATTGCATAACACAGTATCAATCGGAATCGGTTTCATTTTGACAGTTCAAAAATATTGATTGCGTTATTTACGTTGTCGAGCAGACAAATTATTTGAACATATGAAGCAATGGATTAGCAATTTGCTTCAGAATAGAGTTTTTCTGAACTAGGTGTGGCATAATAAATCTCTCACCGGGTTGCTATTTGAGGAAATGAATGAGACGCGAAAGGTTTTTATTTTAAACAAAGATTAAAATACAGTCAGAATGATGAGGATCAAATAAAAACGGACATGCTGGCGACTGAGCATAGTCGTAAGCATTTCTGAATTTTTGGAAATCGAGTAAAAGGCTGAACCCAAAACCGGCGGTCCAAGATTCCGGACAAGTTTAGGAGGTATTTTGCAGTAATTTCGAGGCAAGTGGAAGAGAAGAACCTTGTTGCTGGGGACATCATGTCTGGAGAGCCAATAAACATTACAGCTAACGAGATAAAAAACATTACTAAAGGTATGACTGGAGGCAAATCTCCAGCACATGATGGCCTAAGCATTGAACACTTTCAGTATGCTGGTACGCATCTCCCTAGGGTCTTATCCATGCTGTTCAACTTTTATGTGAGACACTCCTGTCCCCTTCCTCCCCCCATCCCCTCTACAAGCCCCTCGGAGCTGATGAGGACGATAGTGGTGCCTATTGCCAAGAATGAGACTGGGGTTGCGTCGGATAGGTACAACTGTAGGCCCATATCTTTGGCCACTAGCCCACTATATCGGCTAAGGTTCTTGACGGTGTGCTTGAGCGTAGAATGGCTGGACAGTTCAATCCACATGTTTTGCAGTTTGGTTTTAGAGCAGGGTTGTCCACGGAAAAAGCGGTTCTTGCGCTCAAGCATACGGTTAGGTACTACACAGACAGAAAAACTCCGGTGCATGCTGCTTTTCTGGACCTCTCCAAGGCGTTTGAACTGTTTAACTACAAGATCCTATAGTCAAAATTGCGAGAGAAAGCCGTACCTCATGAGGTAGTCAGTATTAGTACGACCAACAGTTAAACCAGGTCAGATGGTCGGGTGCATTATCTGGTGAGTATAGACTGGAGTGTGATGTAAGGCAGGGAGGTTTGACTTCCCGGGCGCTCTTCAATTTATACATCAATCAGCTGGTTGAGGAGCTTGGTAGCACTGGTGTCGGATGCTCTATTGATGGTAAAACTATCAATAATATAAGCTATGCTGATGACCACAGAACAGATATCTGTTCTGTGCTGATGACAAGGTCTTGCTAAGTCTCTCGATTGATGCGCTCATATAATTACTTGGAGTGTGTGAACGATACGCCACGGCTCATGGCCTCTTGTATAATTTCAAAAAGAGTGAGGTTATTGTGTTTCGTGCGTATTCTAGAAAACTGACGACTGTTCCTCTTGTTTAATTGTATGGGGTGGCACTTAAGAGAGGGTCTCATTTTAAATACCTTGGGCACGTTTTGACTGAAAACCTTTTTGATGACGAGGATGTAGAGAAAGAGCGAAGGGCGGTGTCGGTTCGATGTAATATGCTGGCCCGCAGGTTTGCTAGGTGTACTAAAGAAGTGAAAATTACGCTATAGTGTTTAAGGCATACAGTCAGACGTTTTGCACCTGCAGCCTGTGGGTCAAGTATACGCAGAGGGCCTACAGCGCCCTTCGTGTTCAGTACAATGATGCTTTTCGGGTGTTGCTGGGGCTTCCGCGGTTCTGTAGTGCGTCAGGTATGTTTGCCGAGGCAGGCATAGATAGTTTTGAGGCTATCATGCGCAAAAGAGCGGCATCCCTAAAGCGTAGGATACGTGGAAGCTCCAATGGCATCCTGAAGGTTATTGTGGAGAGGCCAGACTGCCCTTTTCTGATGCACTGGTCCCGTAGACAGCTGTGGGCGCGGTGCTGAGGAAAGATATTTAAATTAATATTGTATGTAGAGGATAAGATAAGGTCGTGTTTTAGTTTATTTTTAATTTAGTTTTGTTTTTAATTTTGATTTAATTTTAATTTAACTTTGATTGTGATTTTTATTTTAATAGTGATTTTAATTTCCATTTTAAGTTTTAACTTTGACTTTGATTTTAATACT
This sequence comes from Cosmia trapezina, assembly GCA_905163495.3. Lineage (NCBI taxonomy): Eukaryota > Metazoa > Arthropoda > Insecta > Lepidoptera > Noctuidae > Cosmia > Cosmia trapezina. The sequence continues at coordinate 18,348,878 of LR991040.1, read as the reverse complement.
AACATAGTTGTAAGTTCTAATACAAACTAATACAATATGGATGATTTCTGAAGTAAAAGATTTGAATTTTAATTGAATTTGAATGAAAATGATTAAAATTCCAATTAATAGTGCGTTACGCCATTAGGGTGCTAGTTCCAAATGAAAAATTATTTTAGTGTTGGATAGCCCATTCGTCGAGGAGGGTTATTAGATATCTTTACTGTGGTTACAGGCTATATAATAGGGTGGATCGATTTTTTTTTCTGAATTTTGAAATGGAACTATTGTCAAAAGTTGACACTACTATGTGGTAGAAGTTTATGTAAAGATTACAGGAAAAATAAAACGATGTCTCTAAATAGCACACTTTTTCAGAAATCGGAACGGAACCCTCGGTGCGCGAGTCCGACTCGCTCTTGACCGGTTTTTCCTTTTGAGGTACGGAACCCTAAAAAACATGTCGTATTTCGGTTTTTTTTAAAACTGTATACTCATAAAGATTCACGGTACTGTGATGAAACAACAAACGCGCCAATCACCAGAGCCCGTCAAATGTCAACTAAGAAACGGAACCCATTGAGCGCGGCTGAGCCGGTTTGCCGTTTACCTGATGAAAGAGAGAAACAATGGTGCACTTCTACTGTGTAAGACGGAAATAACAGTTGCGTGTTATTTACAAAAACAAGTTTTTATCCTGCAATCCGAATATTCTTCTAATGCTTCCCGATACACAAATTAGCAAATTATAAAGGTACTGCAAATTTTTAGAAAGGAGATAAACTAGAGAAATTTTTAAAAGAGTACGAAGAACATGATCTTTTTTAGTTTTTAGGGTTCCGTACCTCAAAAAGAAAAACGGAACCCTTATAGGATCACTTGTTTGTCCGTCTGTCTGTCTGTCTGTCAGTCTGTCAATACCCTTTTTCTAAGGAACGCGTGAAGGTATCAAGTTGAAATTAATATCACATACGTAGGTCTGTGGCTCCTTAGAGTCCTAAAAAACTCAAGCTTCTAAGTCAATGCAATAAAAACATACGACCATTTATGCGACATATTTTGATACTCGCAAGTAAATCAAAACCTAGAGGGTACTTCCCGTTGTTCTAGAATCATGAAATTCGGCATGAAGCAAGGTCGTACAACACAAATAAAGGAAAAAGTCCGAAAATTGTTAATTTGTAATTCTATCACATCAAAAAAAATGTTCAAGTCTGTCAGTCTGTCAAGACCCTTTTTGTCAAGGACGCGTGGAGATATCAAGTTGAAATTTATTTAAAATATGTAAATCTATAGTCCCTTAGAGTTCTAAAAAAATCCAGAGTCTAAGTCAACGCATTAAAAAAATACGGTCATTTTGCGTCACATTTTGATACTCGCAACTGTCGCAAGTAAATCAAAACGGGTACTTTCCGTTGACCTAGAATAATGAAATTTGGCAAGAAGCAAGGTCTCTCAGCAAAAGTAAAGGAAAAAGTCCGAAAATTGGGAATTTGTAATTTTTTGGCATAAAAAAAAATACTTCCGGGATTCAATGTTAAGCTTCTTTTTGGGATAGGTAAATTCTTTTCAACTACGGAACCCTTCATTGTGCGTGGTCCGACACGCACTTGGCCGGTTTTTTTAATTGCAATTCAAAGTTGACTTTTAACTTAATTTTTACTTCTGGAAAAAATTTGTGAGTCCATAAAAAAAAACTAGATGTTACTTGCAAGTAATTTTGACTTTGATAGAACCGTGCAACATTACACATTACAATAAAAACAACCGGCCAAGTGCAAGTCGGACTCGCGCACGAAGGGTTCCGTACCATTATCTATAAAAACCGGCCTAGTCCGTGTCGGACCACGCACAATGAAGGGTTCCGTAATTGAAAAGAATTTATCCCAAAAACAAACTTAACATTGCAATCCCAAAAAAAAATATGTGATAAAATTAAATTTTAACAATTTTCGGACTTTTTCCTTTACTTTTACTGTAAGACCTTGCTTCTTGCCAAATTTCATGATTCTAGGTCAACGGGAAGTACTACTACCTAAAGGTTTTGATTTACTTGCTAGTATCAAAATATGTCGCATAAATGACCGTATTTTTTATTGCGTTGACTTAGGAGCTTGATTTTTTAGAACTCCAAGGGAATAGATCTACGTATTTGATATAAATTTCAACTTGATACCTCCACGCGTTCCTGAGAAAAAGGGTCTTGACAGACTAACAGACTTGTGAGACTTGTAAATATTTTTTATGTGATAAAGTTACAAATCAACAATTTTCGGACTTTTTCCTTTATTTTTGCTGTGTGACTTAACTTCTTTTTTTATAAATTTAAAATAAATTGTTTTAAAGTTAGTTAAGAAAATAGACGAAAACGTTTTATGTTACTGAACGATCTACATATTAATAAAAAGCGGTCAAGCCGGACTCTCACACGCGTAGGTACTACCATCATACAAATATTGAACACTACAATATTTAAATGCGAGCGAGTAACGAACAAAAGCGCCGAAAAAAAGCAAATTTTTAACTTTATTTTATTGTTATTATTCGTAACATCAAATACACATTGGGTATTTCTATTGACGCTTTATCAATAGCGGCAATAGAAATAAACAATCTGTGATGATTTCAACTGTCTACCTATTAGGTACGGTTCATGAGACACAGCCCGCTGACAGACAGACGGACGGACAGCGGAGGCTCGCCGCCTCCACGAGCGAGAGAATCTCGGCGATAGTCACGCTGCGCTGTGCCTACAAATTATCGCCGCGATGATATCGCCGTTTGGAGATTGATTCATAGAGTTTCTATTGAATTTGGTGGCACGACGAGAATATCGCCGCGATTTTCACGCTCGTGGAGGCGGCCCTTAAGTAATATGGTTCCGTTTGGCACCCTTCGGGTACGGAACCCTAAAAAGATAAAAATAAAATTTTGTACAACAGTCTGCGTTACCTGAATCACTCGGCAAGGGAATCATGGGATAAGTGTCACATCGAACATTTGTCTTCATTGTTCTTGGCATCTTTACGATTCGTCTGTAACGCACCAGAAACACGCAAATACTAACTTAGATTTACATGCATTTAATTTTATACGTCTAATATTAACGAATTAAGGCAATTTTCCTTGTTGTTGACTAATTTATTAACACCAAAACTCGGCTCCTTCCTCAAGTTTAACCTAATAAGGCTTCAGATACTAGATATCGGTTGGAACAAATAGTAGGTATTATGCAAGTAATATGTCAAAAACAAGGTTGTGACTCATAGCTTATTTTTCAGGGAAAAATGTTTTTGTAACATACGTACTCATAATTTTTTCGCCATCTACTATATTTGTACAGGCAATGGCTTCGAAAATACTATATTTGATATAAAAAACCGGCCAAGTGCGTGTCGGACCACGCACAACGAAGGGTTCCGTAGTTGAAAAGAATTTACCTATTCCAAAAAGAAGCTTAACATTGAATCCCGAAAGTATTTTTTTTATGCCAAAAAATTACAAATTCCCAATTTTCGGACTTTTTCCTTTACTTGTGCTGGGAGACGTTGCTTCTTGCCAAATTTCATTATTCTAGGTCAACGGGAAGTAGCCTGGTTTTGATTTACTTGCGACTGTTGCGAGTATCAAAATGTGTCGCAAAGTGGCCGTATTTTTTTATTGCGTTGACTTAGAAGCTTGATTTTTTTAGAACTGTAAGAGACCATAGACTTACCTATTTAATATAAATTTCAACTTGATATCTCCACGCGTCCTTGAGGAAAAGGGTCTTGACAGACTGACAGACTTGAACATTTTTTTTATGTGCTAGAATTACAAATTAACAATTTTCGGAGTTTTTCCTTTATTTGTGTTGTACCTTGCTTCATGCCAAATTTCATTATTCTAGAACAACGGGAAGTACCCTATAGGTTTTGATTTACTTGCGGGTATCAAAATATGTCGCATAAATGGCCGTATGTTTTTAATGCATTGACTTAGAAGCTTGAGGTTTTTAGGATTCCAAGGAGCCACAGACCTGCGTACGTGATATTAATTTCAACTTGATATCTTCACGCGTTCCTGAGAAAAAGGGTCTTGACAGACTGACAGACAGACAGACAGACAGACAGACAGACGGACAAACAAGTGATCCTATAAGGGTTCTGTTTTTTCCTTTTGAGGTACGGAACCTTAAAAAGGTGGCAACAAGAGGCCAGCTTATACTGGCAGGTATTGTTACCACTGACGTAGTAAATACTAGCTTTTGCCAGCGGCTTCTCCGACATCCACGCGGGCGATAAGATAAGATAAGATATTTTTTATTTGTTCAAACATGAGTATACACACAATCAAAAAAAGTCAGCATGCAAGTTGTTAAAAAAATATTACAGAGAGGACGTCATGCTTGCCATAAACAATGGCATACAAATATTTAAGTATGTAAAATATATGTTTTTTTTTTTTTTTCTTAAATTAGTGCGACCGCGTGGATGTCGGAGAATATCCCACGGGAACGTACTACCGGTAATTCCTTCCTTATTCCTTGTCTACATTATAAAGGAATCCTCTGTGCAAAATTTCAGCTTTCTATTAGGTCCAAGGGTTTTGGCTGATGAGTCAGTCAATCAGTCAGTCAGTCAATCAGGACTTCTCTTTTTATTTATACAACGTGTAACCCATAAGAGGTTTTGCGCATTTAAATGCGCAAAACCTCTTAAGGGGTCCTTGTACTCATCATTATGAACAACTTTTACTATGGAACCAAACCTGAAATTGCGAAAAAAAAATCAGTTGTTCAGTACATTTATGTTCGCATAATTCGTCAAAATGTACTGAACAGCTGATTTTTTCTTCGCGATTTCAGGTTTGGTCCCATAGTAAAAGTTGTTCATAATGATGAGTACAATGACCCCTAAGAGGTTTTGCGCATTTAACGTTACACGTTGTATTTATTAGAGAAGATAGATGATTTGCTCCATTGAGATATAAACCTATGGAAATTGCATACATATAGGAATAATAGTTATACAAATATCTATCATATCGACACACACATGTCAAAAAGTGGTTTGTCTCTTTTCAAAAGCTGCATAAGAAAAGAGAGACGTCTTTAGAAATGTTTGTCAAGGACTAATTTGGGCAACATGTTGCTTGCTTTCTCTTGCACTCGCAATAACAACCCTGCGAACAATGACATAATCATCTAGACGTTGCGTTGCCATGATTACAGTGTGAAGTGTGGAAGTGAGACACATAATTATGCACGAAATTAGTAGGAAAATTCCGTAGACAGAGAATTCTATTCACTGTCTTCGGAAAATTCAGACAAAGCATCGTATCTTCTGTCCCTTACGGCTATCATTCTGAATTCGTTGCTTACGGCGTGCCGGATTTTTAACCGACTTCCAAAAAAGGAGGAGGTTCTCAATTCGGTTGTGTTTTTTTTTTTTTTTGTAAGTTTGTTACCTCAGTACTCCGTCATTTATGAACCGATTCGGAAAATTCTTTTTTTATTTGAAAGGGTATACTTCCAGATTGGTCCATTTTTATCAAAACTCAGTTCTGATGATGGGATCCATGAGGAATCGAGGGAACTCCTCAAATATTATAGGCATACATATAGCGATTATGGTATTTTCATCAACAAATCAAGCGTTTGCATTCAGAAAGTATCATTTGGTGAAGTGGAACTGATGAAGAAGACCACAGATGGCCACGGAAACTCCTCAATGATGATAAGTATTTCACGGATAGCGATAAGATTAAAATAGTTAAGCGACTATGACGAAGCTTTAAATAAATGGTTCTGATGAAAATGGCACCATCGAACCGATCTGATGAAGAAGCCGGAAGGTAGGCTTCGGAACTCAGTAATAAAACAATGTATCCTAGCCGTGTTTGGGCTTATTGGAATTGTCATGAGGTGCACTCTGGCTATAAATGCTTTAATGGTAATTATATGCCGCTTCAATGATGCTCAAATTTATTTTGCAGAGTGGTATTCAGATTTGTGTGGGGTAGGTAGGCACCACTAAAAAGTGAAAAATAAAAACTTTTACAAAAAAAAAAACAACCGACTCCCAAAAAAACACTACAAAGTGAAAAATAACTTTAATTTCGGATGTCGGTGGCAAAACAAAACGAAAGTAAATAAAAAACCAAAGACACCGACTTCCGAAATTAAAGTTATTTTTTACTTTGTGTGTTTTTTTGGGAGTCGGTTGTTTTTTTTTTGTAAAAAGTTTTTTTGCATGGCAAACTTTTGAATGTTTGCCAAACAAAGTACTTTCACTGTTACAAAATGTATCTTGCGTCGATTAATTTAACTTTTTTGGACAGTTTTTAATAATAATAAGAATAAGAATAATTTATTTGCACAAAATACAGGTTTTACCAGATATAAAAATTGGTGGTGTAAGCACAGTCCATATTTTGCCTGTTTAGGGCATGCAAATCGGTTATTAAAATAAGTAGGATTTACAACATGTAGGTACCAACTAATAAAATATACCTAGTCTAATATAAATTACAAGATAACATAACAACATAACCATAATTTATAATCTAATAAAAACCTTAATATAATCTAATACACACTACCTTATGATTAGAGATCGGATAATCGGATGCATATTAACCTAAAGTTAATATTTCGCTAACAAAGTATGGAAGCGGCTTCTTAGCATTTTTTTTCTTAATACAAATCCCGGGATTTTAGAAAATGTGGGAATGCACGACTAATCGGATACATGGTATGGAAACGACTTCGTAAATAACGTGGTTTTATTTATTTGGAAATACCGGGAAATCGGGATCACATAAATATTCCGTTTGTTACACGTGAACCATTTTCATTCGGCAGCTTTGTATTTCTCGCGTGGGAGAAATACAAAGCTGCCGAATGAAAATGGTTGTCCCTGGAATGTACCGTCACTATATCGGTGGGGTTGTTTTCATGGGTTTCGAGAATGTTAAAGCCGATAGTGACGTGAAAATGTAAATCCAAGATGGCGGCTGCGAACATTTTCAAATTTTTCGTCATGGGTGTCGTTTTCATGCTTTTCGAGGGTGTTAAAGCCGATAGTGGTGTTAAAATGTAAATCCAAGATGGCGGCTGCAAACATTTTAAATTTTATTGTCATGGTTGACGTTTTCATGGTTTTCGAGGGTTGTAAAACCGATAGTGGCGTTAAAATGTAAATCCAAGATGGCGGCTGCTAAATTTTCTAACTTTTCGTCATGGGTGTCGTTTTCATAGTTTTTGAGAGTTTTAAAGCCGATAGTGGCGTTAAAATGTAAATCCAAGATGGCGGCTGCGAAAATTTTCTAATAGATCTACGTTTTGGAATGGGCAACTAGCTTCAACTTTCTGACTTACCTACTGACCGACTCTTTGACAATTCAAAAGTGCCTGTAATTGGTTTAATTGAAATAAATGCTTTGAGTTTGAGTTTGAGTTTAATGTCACTATCAGCTTTAACACCCTCGAAAACCAATAAAACGACACCCATGACGAAAAATTTGAAAATATTTGAAGCCGCCATCTTGGATTTACATTTTCAGCAGCTTTCACTATGGGACCAACTCTGAAATCACAAAAAAAATTACGATGTTTGAAACAAAAGTTCAATACCTACTCGACCAAAATGTATGAATCAGCTGACTTCTGTTTCGTGATTTACGGGTTGATTCCATAGTGAAACTTGCTCATGAGTAGAACACCTTATGAAAATTTAGTGATAAAAAAGTTACCCTTTCAAAAAATACTTAATTTATCAATTCCGGAATCGCGACATTTTGACGACCGACACAAAAGTGCATTCCTTAATAGCCAAAACCTAAACGTAAGTAAATATACATTCGATTCCATAATCAGAACTATTAATTTGTGAATCCCAGAATCCCGGGATTTTTTTAATACAAAAGTACAATATATATTAGCCAACACCTAAACGCAAGTACCTAACTAAAACATTCGATTCTAAAATCAGAACTTAAAAATTTTCATTCCAGAAACCCGGCTTTTTTTTTTTTTTTTAAGTGCAAGTGATAACTAACATCTGAACTTAAGTAAATTATACATTCGATTCTATAATCAGAAGTCAAAATTGGCCGATACCGGAATTCTGGGAATTTGTAATCCAAAATTTGAAAATTTTCGCAGCCGCCATCTTGGATTTTCATTTTGACCCCACTATCGTTTTCAGCGACCTCAAATATCACGAAAATGACACCCATGACGAAAAATTAGGAAATTTTCGCAGCCGCCATCTTGGATTTTCATTTTGAACCCACTATCGTTTTCAGCACCCTCTAAAACCATGGAAACGACACCCATGACGAAAAATTAGGAAATTTTCGCAGCCGCCATCTTGGATTTTCATTTTGATCCCACTATCGCTTTCAGTGACCTAAAATATCACGAAAATGACACCCATGACGAAAAATTAGGAAATTTTCGCAGCCACCATCTTGGATTCTCATTTTGACCCCACTATCGTTTTCAGCGACCTAAAATATTACGAAAATGACACCCATGACGAAAAATTAGGAAATTTTCGCAGCCGCCATCTTGGATTTTCATTTTGACCCCACTATCGTTTTCAGCGACCTTAAATATCACGAAAACGACACCCATGACGAAAAATTAGGAAATTTTCGCAGCCGCCATCTTGGATTTTCATTTTGACTCCACTATCGTTTTCAGCGACCTAAAATATCACGAAAACGACACCCATGACGAAAAATTAGGAAATTTTTGCAGCCGCCATCTTGGATTTTCATTTTGACCCCACTATCGTTTTCAGCGGCCTAAAATATCACGAAAATGACACCCATGACGAAAAATTAGGAAATTTTCGCAGCCGCCATCTTGGATTTTCATTTTGACTCCACTATCGTTTTCAGCGACCTAAAATATCACGAAAACGACACCCATGACGAAAAATTAGGAAATTTTTGCAGCCGCCATCTTGGATTTTCATTTTGACCCCACTATCGTTTTTAGCGACCTAAAATATCACGAAAATGACACCCATGACGAAAAATTTGGAAATTTTCGCAGCCGCCATCTTGGATTTTCATTTTGACCCCACTATCGGTTTCAGCGACCTCAAATATCACGAAAATGACACCCATGTCAAAAAATTTGGAAATTTTCGCAGCCGCCATCTTGGATTTTCATTTTGACCCCACTATCGTTTTCAGCGACCTAAAATAACACGAAAATGACACCCATGACGAAAAATTAGGAAATTTTCGCAGCCGCCATCTTGGATTTTCATTTTGACCCCACTATCGTTTTCAGCGACCTAAAATATCACGAAAATGACACCCATGACGAAAAATTAGGAAATTTTCGCAGCCGCCATCTTGGATTTTCATTTTGACCCCACTATCGGTTTCAGCGACCTCAAATATCACGAAAATGACACCCATGTCGAAAAATTTGGAAATTTTCGCAGCCGCCATCTTGGATTTTCATTTTGACCCCACTATCATTTTCAGCGACCTAAAATATCACGAAAACGACACCCATGACGAAAAATTGGAAATTTTTGCAGCCGCCATCTTGGATTTTCATTTTGACCTTGAAATACAAAAAAAATAAGAAGATACCTAATTAGAAAAAAAACTTAATTTAAAAAAAAAATCTTATTTATGTAGGTATACAGAAAAATACATTTGAGGGCCTACTTATTTTCTGAACATCCCTGCCCAACCCTTTGAAAGAATTCAGGCGTGATGTTATGAAGAAATCTCATTTCCTATCCGATATTCATTATAAAACCACCCGTACTAACTTTATTCTGTGGCACCTACCTATTTGAGATTTGAAAATAGTGAACCAAAAATTTGCGCGTCAGGCGGCTTTATAAGCTCCAGTGTAGGGTTCAAATTCAACTGTTTTACACACTTGATGCGATTGGTAAACATAGGCCGTGATAAAAATAAATACCAATAAAGCTTTTGCGCGCGTGACGTCTTTATTTACATAGGCATAGCGTTCAAATTCAACTGTTTTCAACACATGCTAATTTGTGCCGGTCGCAGCCGGTGACAGAAGTTAGCGGGGGTGGCGGGTTCGAAAAATTGGCACACGTCCGACCTCCGTCACGTTCCGCTCGGGACTAAACGGCTCAGGGCGAGCGTTTGCGAAGCTGAAAACACTTGACATTGGAATTAGTGATATAAATATTTTGATATTTCAAATTATGATAGCCGTTATAAATTACATTTTTTACGACCTTTATTATGGCATAAGTTTTATTGTTCAAAGCCTAATATAAATCAAATGAAATAAGATATAGATCATAATTTAGACTTGTCTTTGCGATTTAATTGGATGCAGTAAAGTGCAAGTAATCGTGTATCGGACGGCCGAAATTTCTAGATCGAAGTCTGAACTAAGTAATATATTTTTTTCAAAATTTAAATACGTGTTATCTACGAATAAAACACTAAACAAAACGACGTTTTTACGGCTCTCACCGCCTTAATGTGTTGTTTCCAATTACAAAATTTGTCTAGAGTTATACCTAAGAATGTAATATTTTCTGTTTCTTCTATGTTTTTATCTTTTATTTTAATGTTAATACTATCGGGGAGTTTGCATTTGTATGTACAAAATTTAATTAGTTTTGTTTTCGATATATTTACACATAGGTTATTTGATTCAAGCCATTTGATGACAGACTCTACGGCTTCGTGTATTTTACTTTCATGACTTGAACTTTCAGTTTTATTAGGCACTATAACAGAGATATCGTCAGCGAATAGGACACTATCATACTTAATTGAGTCGGGTAAATCATTAATGTACAGTAAAAATATTAAGGGGCCCAAAACGCTCCCTTGTGGTACGCCATATTTATTTAGTTTATATGAGGATCTGTAGACAGTGGATTCAAGGTTTGTATTTAAATTAGTAACTTCAACACATTGTTGTCGGCCCGTTAGAAAACTTTTTATCCAATGTAGAGCGACACCACGGATACCATATTTTTCACATTTGTTTAGTAAGATGCTATGATCCACAAAATCAAATGCCTTACTCATATCGAAGAAGACTACTACAACCGGAATTTTTTCGTCTAGATATTCTGTGATTTTTTTAATAAGAGTAAATGCTGCTAAAGATGTTGATTTATTATGTTGAAAACCGTTTTGTTCCTGTTTTAGAACATTATGCTTATCTAGAAAACTTATTAATCGGTTGTATAATATCTTTTCAAAGATTTTGGATAACACAGGAACAAGTGTAATTTGCATTGTGCGAATGTATTGACATGACTTTCAGTCCAAAATATGGAAGATTTCTTACGTTAAATCTTATTTCTCATACCACATAACCCAGAAAAAGTATTATATTGCTGTCTCATGACCGGCCACGCGGTGGATCGATCTAGATGTATATTATCTAAGCCTGCGAAAGGCCGCCAACGGCCTAAACGGGTGTTAAGTACCCGATTATTGTAGGTATGCACGCTAATTTTGTAGGTATCGCAAATGGCAAGAAGTCAGTAATTTGCTCAGTTATGTATTGAAACTTTTTACGTAAGTTTTTCATAACCAACAGGATATGGCCGACGAGATGTTCGCATTTCGAATAGTCACTAAATCGAAGGATCTCTTGATGGCTGCGACGACGAACCGCGGCTTGCGTGTAGCAAAACATTGTGCAAGATCTACCACATCTAATCTTAGGTAGGTTACCTACTTCGTCTTTACGAGAGGTAATGAATCAGCAGAAAATAGTGGCCCACCAAGGCACAAATAATGTTTTTAAACTCTATTTTCGATAATATGGTTCCATGAAAGCATATTTATGTAGAGGAAAACGTTGTTTAGTCCTATGTTATAGATTTATAATCTTTTCTTGATTTAACGGATTTAATACCTAAGTAGGTTTTAGGACTGGTTTTTTTTTGCTGTTTTTTTTTACATAAATGGAGTGCTGCGAACACACAATGTAATTTTACATTGAAATAAAGAAAAACTAAGTATTAAAAAAATGAAAATTTTCCTGATAAATTTTCCGGTGGAATATGATTCAAAATGAGGAGCTGAATGCACCCTGTTAGTTTGCGAAGGGCTGTCCCTTACACCCTGTATACAAATCTTTAAACCTGACTTGGTTTCCATACGTCGTTTTCGGGTGACCACTGAAAATCAGCGCTGCGCTGTCGGTCCCCCATAGCTCAGCATTATCCTGACCGGAAGCCTTCTTGTCACAGTCACAACGACGTGCAGCTGCCGACTATTTCTGTTATATGCTCATGATTATAGATCTGTTTTGTTGTTTTTTATGTTCCAGTTAATTTATCTTTTTAGGGTTCCGTACCTCAAAAGTAAAAAACGGAACCCTTTTTGGAGTTCTAATAAAATCAAGCTTCTAAGTCAATGCAATAAAAAATACGGTCATTTATGCGACATATTTTGATAATCGCAAGTAAATCAAAACCTATAGGCACACCCCCCACCTACCTACCCGGGTACCTACTTCCCGTTGACCTAGAATAATGAAATTTGGCAAGAAGCAAGGTCTCACAGCACAAGTAAAGGAAAAAGTCTGAAAATTGTTAATTTGTAATTTTTTCACATACCTACTTAAATTTAAAAAAAAATGGGATTACAATGTTAAGTTTGTTTTTAGGATAAATTATTTTCAACTACGGAACCCTTCATTTTTCGTGGTCCTACACGCACTTGGCCGGTTTTATTTTTTTTTAAACATGTTTAATAAGTAGGTCAATGTAGGTCTTATGCGCTTTATAAAAGAAGTATAAGCGAGACTCTGATAGATCGGAGACTCTCTTGTTCTTATAAAAAGCGCAAGCGCATGTCCCCTTTCCCACTGCGAGGGTGATTAACTACCTATGTTTTGGACGATTGTTACAGAAAGTTAGTGCGTCGTAGTTATTATGAAAATAATAACTAATTTATTGAAAGACACGAGAGATGAGTGGCTGGTCAGAACAGTAAGTAGCAGAGAAAAAAATTAAAGGACAGTGGTACAGACCGTTCAGAGTATTTCACCTCTGACAGCAGCAATCCAACATAAACCTTATTGTAAAGAGACTAAAGATCACTTTGATTTGACAGACTTGTCACTGGCAGTAATCCAACAGCAACCTTATTGAGATGACAATAAAGATCACTGTCATTTTGACAGTGATGCAAGATCAGAGATAAAATAACTGTGAAAGGACTTAGCTGCATTATGTGCTTATCAAACTTTTCCAGTAGATATAAGCGGAACTTGCATTGTATAGGATTTCCGTACAATGAGAGGTCAGCTTATACTGGCAAATAAGTCATTTTCTATTTCATGGGATTGTGCTTAATTTTACTGACAAACCGCTGGGTCTAGATTTCTAGAAGGAGCATAAAATTTCGTAATTTTTTCCGATGGGAAAACCCATCTGAAATATTTACAGATTTTTCCTGATTTCAGACGGCTAAAATAAACACATCAAATCCAATTGTGGACAGAATAATGGACGACGATTCCGTAGAAGGAGTGATAATGACTAATAGAGAAGGTACGATAACACAGAACAGGGGGCTTACTATGAGCTCTTATAGCAGGGCAGAAGTTGAACGTTTCCAGTGAGGGAGAGTGACGGTGATATAGGTCGTATATAGCTCCGTCACTCTCTCTCACACGAAACGTTCAACTTCTGCCCTATATAAGAGCTCACAGTAAGCCCCCAGTTATAGAGTTTATCTGCTCTGTGTAATTGTGTCTGTCACTTTCTTATTCCCCGCCCAGTTCGCTTTTTAACCCCCGACGCAAAAAGAGGGGTGTTATAAGTTTGACCGCTATGTGTGTGTGTGGGGGTGTGTGGGGGGGTGTGTGTGTATGTGTGTGTCTGTCTGTGGCACCGTAGCGCTTACGGGTGGACTGATTAGCTGCGGTAGGGATCTTAGACGCGTAATGGGTATTTACTTTACTTTCAAACCTTAGTGTGACCTAAAATTTGAAACATCCATGTATGCTATCTATCTACGCAAAATTATGGAATTCTTGGTCTGATGCTGCAGCCAGGATGTCCAGCACACTAGAACACTCTTGAAAAAATAATAGCAGAAATGTCGTGTTTTGATTCATTTACAAGTATTTGATTCTACATACAATGCAATGGTGGCAACACGATGAGCTGATGCTGCAGCCAGGATGTCCAGCACACTAGAACACTCTTGAAAAAGTAATAGCAGATATGTCGTGTTTGGATTCGTTTAGATCAGTATTTTATTCTACATACAATGCAATGGTGGCAACACGATGAGCTGATGCTGCAGCCAGGATGTCCAGCACACTAGAACACTCTTGAAAAAGTAATAGCAGATATGTCGTGTTTGGATTCGTTTAGATCAGTATTTTATTCTACATACAATGCAATGGTGGCAACACGATGAGCTGATGCTGCAGCCAGGATGTCCAACACACTAGAACACTCTTGAAAAAGTAATAGCAGATATGTCGTGTTTGGATTCGTTTAGATCAGTATTTTATTCTACATGCAATGCAATGGTGGCAACACGATGAGCTGATGCTGCAGCCAGGATATCCAGCACACTAGTACACTCTCTTGAAAAAATAGCAGATAGTAGTGTTTGTATTCGTTTTTAGGGTTTCGTACCTCAAAAGGAAAAATTGATGGATGGCACGATAAGGTTTGCTCATTCAAATGGCGCTATAATGTCGCGGCGCGGTACCGCATGTGTATATAGTCAATCAGGTGAAGGGTCTCTGATTTACTTATGCGGTACCCCGTCGTGACATTATAGCGCTATTTCAATGAGCAACGATAAGGTTTTATCGTGCCATCCATCAATTTCTGTAATTAAAATATATATAGGTATTACTCAACCGAATTTGATGGCTCAACGATAGGTATTAACTACCGGGGCGTAACTCCGCTGCCGCGAGAAATCACGGTACAGCGGACAGAGCTCCGGCGGGATCTCATGGCGGCATGGAGAGCGCGACTGTCGCAACCCAGCGCTGGGCACGCCACAATTGCGGCGATAAGTCCCCTCTTTGAGGAGTGGTTAGAGAGGCGCCACGGCGTCCTCACCTTCCGCCTGACGCAGGTCCTCACCGGACACGGTTGTTTCGGGAGGTTCCTGTTTCGCATAAGGCGGGAGGAAACGCCCGGGTGTTACCATTGTGTGGATCGCCCGGAGGACACGGTGGAGCATACAGTGGAGGTCTGCCCGGCTTGGGCAGAGCACCGCCGTGTTCTCACGGAGGCGATCGGCGGCGGCGATCTCTCGCGTCCGAGCCTGGTCCAGGCCATGGTGCGGAGCGAGAGTGCATGGGAGGCCGTCACCTCCTTCTGCGAAGCAGTGATGCTCGCGAAGGAGGAGGCGGAACGCGTGAGGGAGAGGCAGCCTCACGCCCTCAGTCGCCGCAGGAGACGTCCCGGGCGGCGGGAATCGCGGGGCGATTTCCGGCCACCGTAGGCGCGGGCCTGCGGACGGTGAGCAGCGGGTAGCTCGCCGTCCGGTAAGGACCAGGCCCGAGTCGACGGCGCGTTGTGTTCCACGCGCGCCTCAAAGAGATGTCAGCAAGTGACGGGGCCCAATAGGGCCGACGCCGCTGGGGTCGCGGGTTGTCCGAAGGGGTTACCGCGGCCTTGGCATAGGCAACTGAAGGAACACGGGTGGGTTTTAGTCAGTAAAAGTCTGACACGCCCTCCCGCTCCACCCAGAGCGGGAGAAGTTATTTGATGATTTCCCACCCTCAAAAAAAAAAAAAAAAAAAAAAAAAAAAAAGGTATTATTTTCAACTTTTTAAATGTTCGCTTTTCTTTTTTGCGTTGGGGTTTTTTTTAATTTTAAATTTAATTTTTTACACACCTATCACCTTAACGTGCTCTCTAGGCACTGAGGGGTCTCGGTGATGGTCACGCACGACCTCAGCAAGCGTTCTTTAACCTTGAAGATCGACCCATGCGGCTGCTGCTGTGTGTAACCACGAACCCCATTCCCAGCGTACATCGACAATACCAACTCCCAATATCATCAACCATTTTTATATGTTACAAAAACAATCTGCATTTTATTATTCACCCGAAGACAAAGGCATTCGTCCTTGAGTTATATTTTCATCTCCGAGGACGATATCACGCGCAAATCAGACAGAATAAACATTCAGCCAGTATTAATATTAATATGAAGTGTGCTTTCTACCAGGGGCTCCGATATTGACGAATGTTAGCGTCACGAGCGCTACGAATTATGGAAGAGCTCTTCATAAGTTTGGTGTGCTGTCACAAATGTCTATCAAGGAACTGGTATGGTATGATTTTATTACGGTTAGGTTTTTGAAGTGGAAACTTCTTTTGCAGTCATTCTGAACCATAGAAAGTGTGAGTCTTCATAATGTGCACAAAGTTAAGGATATGGTGCAGATCATCAAACTGAACAACTTTTTCCCGGGCACCAACATCGTAATCATAAAAAAGAACCGGTCAAGAGCGAGTCGGACTCGCGTACCGAGGGTCCCGTTCCGATTTCTGAAAAAGTATGCTATTTAGAGAC
Source organism: Cosmia trapezina (assembly GCA_905163495.3). NCBI lineage: Eukaryota > Metazoa > Arthropoda > Insecta > Lepidoptera > Noctuidae > Cosmia > Cosmia trapezina. Next base: position 18,332,366 of record LR991040.1, on the reverse strand, counting down.
ATCGTTTTATTTTTCCTGTAATCTTTACATAAACTTCTATCACATAGAATAATTTCAGATTTTTCTCTTTGCAAACTTCGGAGATAAGGGGGGGAACGGTATTTATTTTTACATTTTTCATCAAATGTCGAAAACTATGTGGCCTAAAAAAAATAAAAATATGTTTGAGAATGTGCAAACAGCGCTCTTTCATATGATACCCCACATGCCCCAGTAGCCCACTTTGAATTTTTAAGACCCCCTTTCAGTCCCTGTTGCAAAAAAATATATCAATATTTTTATTTTTTTATTTTTTGCAAAATAGTTGGGTAAACATCATCTAAAACTGTTCCAAATTTCAAGTTGATAGCACTAGTAGTTCTTGAGATATCCAGCTGTGACAGACAGACAGACAGATAGACGGAGTCGCACCATAAGGGTTCCTTTTTCACCATTTTGGTACGGAACCCTAAAAACAGTCGTCCCATACATTTGGTCAAGCAGGCATTGAAATTGTGTAATGGACGACTGTTTTTTTTCCCACGATTACGATGTTGGTCCACGAGAAAAAGTTGTTCAGTTTGATGGTCTGCACCACATCCTTAAGTTTGTGCACATTATGAAGACTCACACTGTATAAGAAACATGTCTGAGTCGGTGACGTTACAACTATACGCGGCTTCAGTCGGTCGGTGACGCTGAATCGCGTCTCTGATTCAGAAACCAGGAAGGTTACCTTAGCGAAGTGCAGTTGACCGTACTATACACGTTTAGTAATTCTACCCATATCCTTAACTATAAAAATTTAAATCAAAATGAAACAAATATCTTTTGGTTTTTTTTTTCAGAATCCATTGGAAGAAATAATGATAATACGAATCCATACGAAGAAGAACGAAATTATGATGGCACCGGACAGCGAGTTCAACATCGTGGTCGTACAACATGCGCGGGCGCGTCACGAGCTAAAGGACAAGAAGGGAAAAGAAAAGTGATTAGGGATGCAATGATAAAGCTAACGCACATTTTGGGTGGGCTGCACGGCACTTTTTCTATAAAAACCTCAGAACAAATAAAAAAAACCTACTTAATCAGTAATTTTTTGTCTTGGTCTCTTGCAGTTAGTGCTTTTGTGGTAAACACTAACAGTGTTTTTTTTTGTTTTTTACAATATTGTGTTTTTTTTTTAAAGTGAAAATTAATAGTACATTATGATATGAGTGCGGTAAGTTGAAAATTACAGCCGAGGCGATATTGCTAGCCTGAGCCGTAGGCGAGGGCTACAAGAAAGCAGAGGCTGTAATTATCAAAGCGCACGTATGTCATACGACGTTTTATAACATATTTGCGAGGAAATAAATAAAACTCGGACTTTCTTAAACGAATAAATCTTTAAAAACACACTTTCTGAAAATGAATTTGCATCTTTGCTTGTTTTCCATACAATGAAATTTTGATCCACTTGTAAGTATCTATCGGTCGATTTTTCGGGCAAGAGGCTTAGAGTAGCCTTTTTCGCTGCCTCTGAGACTTCTGGCGGTGTCGAATGAATAAATTCATCATTATTTGACGACATTTTCAAATAAAAACAATACAGGGAAAAGGAAAAGCGCGCGGAATAATTTTTACTTGTTCACAAAATAGCGATGCGCACGCATCAGCGCTTTTTTTTAAAGGCAAAGGCACAAAAACAGCCAGTATTATTAAAGTAAATTAATATTTTTTTGTTTTTGTTACAGATAAATGGTTGTAATTTATTGCCAAAATTAATTAAATCAAAGAATTAAATGATTAACATTTAATTCTGTAATTTTATTTTATCCCAAAGTTAATTTTATTCATAAAATGTTGACCACTTTTCTGACATAAAAACTCTTTGCTTTGCTTTCTTTGCTTTTTTTTTCTTAAGATTTAAAAAAGTACCGTTGGTTTTAGACGGAGCATGATAAACCGTACGTGTTACCTTATTAGAAATAAACTCGTGCGTTTTACTTTACGATTACGCACAAGTACGTAATGACATACATTACGATATTGAAATTGGTGAAATAAGAGGCCCTTTACGAGCAAATGTGTTATAAAAACTTTTTTACAAAAAAAGTATTGATTTCAGGGACCTTAAGGGCCCTCGCCCACGGCGACTTTTTGTAGCGATGCTGTCGCGCGTTTACGAAATGCGTGACTGCATCGCTACTAACGCGCGTTAGTCGCATTTGCAACGCGCTACAGAAGCGATGCCAACGCGCTACTAACGCGCTACAGTATCGCGAATGTATCGATGTAAACGCGCGACCGTGTCGGACTACATCGGGGAGAGAACACAGGGAGGGTGGCGCGTGAGTGGAGAACCGAGCTTTCGTTGCCTATGCTTCGGCTGCTTATGTAAAAGCAGCACCAAAGACAACGTGACGAATGTCGCCTCAACGGAGTCCATCTTGCAACTGTAGCGATCGCAGGTATTTTTGTGGCGTTACTGAATCGCGTTTGCATCGCGACTGAATCTGGGCCCGTGGGCGAGGGCACACAGCTAGCGACCGCTTCGCGACTGTATCGATGCGGACGCGCGACAGCATCGCTACTGCATCGCTACAAAAAGTCGCCGTGAGCGAGGGCCTTAAGTGTTGATTTCAGGCGCCGCACTGTCGGACACAAAGTCATAACTGTATCATCTAGTTTCGATACTTTAGATAACATATTATTGAAGTAAAGATGGTATGGGTGGTTCTTCGTGGACGCTCAAATCGCGGTCACAAGGTCTTAATTCGTAACCTATTAAACATTCAGCAGTCATAAAGCTCCGGCAAACTATGCCGGCGGCCACAGGCGGCAGGCATGCCGCTAACAAGCCCGGCGGCATTCCCGGGTGGGTAGTATTTTGAGCCGGCGGGCTTGTAAACAAAGGCAGCATACCCGCACGGCAAAAACCCGCCGGCTGTGCCAGCGGCATAGTGTGTAGGAGCCTTTAGGACCAAATACAGATAACTCTTTATTATAGGTCCCATTAAAATAGATGGATCAGTAATGTTCGTTAGAAATAATAGTATTTTATATTCGCGAATGGCACATAAATTTCCCAGAAACAGGCGTGATCAAAGTCAGTTCTGTCTGCATAGTAGTAGGACTGCACTTATGCGCAAGAGTGTTTTCTCCATGGCTCCAATTATTTATAATAAGTTACCGAAAAGTTGGAGGGAGCTTAATAATGTACAATTGAAGAAACAACTTAAGTCATTTCTAACTGACAAAGCATATTATTAAGGAATTTCTGACAGAACCATTTATTTTGACATAGATTTTATTATTTTCTGTTGACATTTATGATATAATTTCATTACTGTATGCTAAATTCAAGGTAAATTAATGATATTGTCTCTATTAAGTACATTAGTTTTTTTATTCTTTGGTTTTTTTTTAATAGTTCTACCTTAAAATCGGTTTTTTTGTCTTAAAAAGCGATCGTAAGGATAAATAATAATCGGAACTAAAAATAGTTATTCCATAGTATAAAGAGGGGCCCCCCTCTTTATACTATGGTTATTCCACGGTCAATATGGCCACGGCCACTTGAGGTAATGTGTGCCTGTATTTACCTACGTTATCTTACCGAGAGAGAGCGACTATAGAGATGACGACTAAAAGAGAAATATGGAAGAAAAAAAACATGGTGCCCAAATAAATTGGGGTAAGGGCAGGAGAATGAGATCTTACACTAATAGTGTATAAAATGTATATAATCAAATATAATAGTGTATATAATCAAATGCTCGTCTGTTTCCAAGGGATGGAAAGATTGATGAAGATGTGGAAAGAAGAGGAAATATGGGAAATGAAGTGAATGGTGAAATAAGTGCGATTGTGACCGGACAGTTGATGTCAAAAAAGGCTCGACTGGCTGTTCACATTATTGTGCTGGTACCTACGCTTATTTAAGGAAAAAGGAAGTGAATGTTGGGACTCGGGTGTGACAAAAGAAGCATGAAAGTAGAAAAAACCGGTCAAGAGCGAGTCGGACTCGCGCACCGAGGGTTCCGTTCCGATTCCTGAAAAAGTGTGCTATTTATAGACATCGTTTTATTTTTCCTGTAATCTTTACATAATCTTCTATCACATAGAATTATTTCAGATTTTTATCTTTGCAAACTTCGGAGATAAGGGGGGGGAACGGTATTTTTTTTTACATTTTTCATCAAAACTCGAAAACTATGCAGCCTAAAAAAAATAAAAAAATGTTTGAGAATGTGCAAGCAGCGCTCTTTCATATGATACCCCACATGCCCTAGTAGCCCCATTTTTAATTTTTAAGACCCCCTTTCAGTCCCTGTTACAAAAAAAATATAAGTATTTTTACTTCTTTCTTATTAGCAAAATAGTTGGGTAAATGTCATATAAAACTGTTCTAAATTTCAAGTTGATAGCATTAGTAGTTCTTGAGATATCCAGTTGTGACAGACAGACAGACTGAGTCACACCATAAGGGTTCCTTTTTTACCATTTTGGTACGGAACCCTAATAAATGCTGTGGAAATGCGTTCCTTGCGAAGCATGTGTGGTGTGATGTGACTATGAATGATGTGATAAGGCAACGGTGCGGTGTAAAAGAAGATATAGTGACAAACATTGATAAGAGTATGCTTACCTAGATGGTTTGGTCATGTTGAGGAAAGGCTACTAACAAAAGGTAAGTATTTACAAGGCAGAGGTGAGCGGAAACGCCGGGAGGGGACACCCTAGAAAGACATAATAATAGTGACCTTATTGGTGATATTCTTCAGAAAGGTCAGGTACAGACGCCAGCACATCAAGCTTGTAGTAGCTCTGTCAATCTGTCAAATTTCTTTAATAGATTTTCTTCTTTATCACTAAAGAATTAGGTTTAAGGTTGATTGAGAAAATTTGACAGTTTTGGGTGATTTGACCTACTGGCGTCTGTACGTAGTACTCGCAACCGGCGTGCGTGTATGACCATGCATTGAACGTACCTAATCGTTATGATGGTAAGGATTTAGCAAGTGGCGTTCTGTAGTTTCTGCCTACCCCCACGGGGAGAAGGCGTGAGTTTATGTGTATGTAAGGATCGTAGCAGGTGGCGTTCTGTAGTTTCTGCCTACCCCTGTAGGAAGAAGGCGTGAGTTTATGTGTATGTAAGGATCGTAGCAGGTGGCGTTCTGTAGTTTCTGCCTACCCCTGTAGGAAGAAGGCGTAAGTTTATGTGTATGTAAGGATCGTAGCAGGTGGCGTTCTGTAGTTTCTGCCTACCCCCACGGGGAGAAGGCGTCAGTTTATGTGTATGTAAGGATCGTAGCAGGTGGCGTTCTGTAGTTTCTGCCTACCCCTGTAGGAAGAAGGCGTCAGTTTATGTGTATGTAAGGATCGTAGCAGGTGGCGTTCTGTAGTTTCTGCCTACCCCTGTAGGAAGAAGGCGTGAGTTTATGTGTATGTAAGGATCGTAGCAGGTGGCGTTCTGTAGTTTCTGCCTACCCCTGTAGGAAGAAGGCGTCAGTTTATGTGTATGTAAGGATCGTAGCAGGTGGCGTTCTGTAGTTTCTGCCTACCCCTGTAGGAAGAAGGCGTGAGTTTATGTGTATGTAAGGATCGTAGCAGGTGGCGTTCTGTAGTTTCTGCCTACCCCTGTAGGACGAAGGCGTGAGTTTATGTGTATGTAAGGATCGTAGCAGGTGGCGTTCTGTAGTTTCTGCCTACCCCTGTAGGACGAAGGCGTGAGTTTATGTGTATGTAAGCATGGGCGTACCCAGGGGGGGGCAGGGGGGGGCAGCTGCCCCCCTGGGTACGCCCATGCTTACATGCTGGGGGATCCTGTATGCCTAAGTACTGTTGTCGAAAAAAGTTATGTTAGAGCCACGTCACGTTGTCGTTTACTTACTTTACAATTAAGAAAACTAAAAAAAGCATTAATTTTAGAAAAAACTGCGCTGCGCGGCCATAAACCTGTCTTTCTTAGTCTATGAATTAAGCGACTGCATGATAAGGGCACCCCCTATGGTGTACGTCGCTCGGCTTAGGCCGTCGCTGGGGGGAGTACAGCAAGGAGGGATAGGCTGGATCATATCTGGATAATTACTGCTACAGGCTCAGTTACGCCACCAGTTGGCACTCCTTCACCGATCAAGGCTGGGGGGGAATTACGTGGGGGTCGTCGTCGCAAGGGGCGGCGAAGTCGGAATGTAGATTTGTGTTTGTGATCTGTGCTGGTGCTGGTGTAATCTGTAGGTACTTTTCTCCTGGAAGAGGGTTAAGGGGTCATCGGGGTCGGTGAGAACATGCTTTGACTTTACTGATTTTAGAGGGGATTTAACTAGACGATTCGATAACCAGAGGGATTGCGATTAGAGATGGGAACATACCCGGTAAAAACCCAGACTTTGGGTAAATACCTATTTATACCCATTTTTACCTTCCCATTTTCAATTTATACCGGGTAAAAATTACAATCATGTATAACATTGAGGAATAAAACTAATCACACACAGTGCCATAAGTACCTACCAAATTAAAAGAAAAGTTTATTCAATTTTAGTATTGTAGTGTTGATTATAATTTAGTGGAGTTTGGTATTTTAATGATGATACAACATCTCATCATCGTCGTCGTCGTTAGTGTTAAGTAAGGTAATCAAAAGAGTTTAGACATGTGATTTTGATGTGTTGTTATTACTAAAATTATGAAAGACTAATAATTATGATTAGTTTATTATTTAAGACTAAATAATAAACTATAATATTTAAGACTAAATAATAAACTAATTGTGCAATTTTAATATTTTTGATTTGGTTATTATTTTTTTATCATTATAATTATTATATTATAATCATTATAATTAAAAATAATTAATCTAAGTAATTGTTACTCATTGATTTGTTTTGAAATATATTGTATACTTATGCTATCTATATATTCTTAAAAGTAGTGTGCAGCATTTCGTTAACTTTAAAACATGTGCAATCAATACAATATTCTATGTTTGTTTTTATTGTAATCCGTTTACTTTATTTGAAAATAAAAACTTTTTAACAAAAAAAAAACCGACATCCAAAAATCACTACAAAGTGAAAAATAACTTTGATTTCGGAAGTCGGTGTCTTTTTTTTTTTTTTTTTCTTTTTTTTTGCTACCGACTTCCGAAATCAAAGTTATTTTTCACTTTGTAGTGATTTTTGGAAGTCGGTTTTTTTTTTGTTAAAAAGTTTTTATTTCTCGCTTTTTAGTGGGTCTGTTTATAATTTGTATAAGTTACAATAGTCTAATGTCAATTGCTCATCACATGTTACAAAATATTGCTTTTCCCGATGCTGGGACGTTAATTGTTGAGGAGTTCTGCTGGTAAGAACCAGGAGAACTCCTCAACAACCACTCACCACACGCATTGTGTGACGAGCGGAAATTGCTTAGCAACCATATTAAAGTAATCGAATCGCAACCCGTGAAATATTTATCATTGAGTAGTTCCGGTAGCCATCTGTGGTCTTCATCATCAGTTCCACTTCACCAAGTGGTGCTTTCCGAGAGCAAATGCACGAGCTACTATAAAAAATATCCAAATCGCTATAGGTGTGCCTATAATATTTTAAGAGTTCCTTCGATTTCTCCAGGATCCCATTATCAGAACTGGATTTTGACAAAAATGGGACCATTTGGAAAGTATACCCTTTCCAAAAAAAAAATATTTTTTCAAATCGGTTGGCAAGCGACGGAGTTATGCGCGAACAAACATAAAAAAAAAAAAAAATACAAACATCCGAATTGAGAACCTCCTCCTTTTTTAGAAGTCGGTTAAAAATTTATGTTGATTAAAGTTTTAAAAGCTAAATACCTTCGTTTAATTTCAAATCAATACTTTATCTTCAATGGTCAAGATCAAAATTAACATGGTAGATCGTATTATTGATGACAAAGCCAATTAAATAATATTATGACAGTATTCATTTCATGACGGAGCCATTTAAGTAAAATTAAAGACAGTACTTTTTTTTACCCGGTATTTTTTATTAATACCCGGTAAAAAAAGGTATTTATTCTATTTTACCTAATTTACCCTTTCCTTCCAATTTTTACCTTCCCATTTTTTACCCACCCGCCCATCTCTAATTGCGATGTTTCGCGGGGGTATCGAAGAAACGCTTGGAATTGCGTTTGAAGAATTGATGGATAGTTGGGATTTTAAGGTCTAGGTGGAGGATTTCATTCCGAACGAACCAAAAGGGTATCCCGTAGCCGTTCGGAGGAAACGATTTTATAAGGTCTGCATCCCATGGATGCTTTGGGACTTTGCGTGTGCAAATACTGATCCCGCATAAGTCATGATTGTGAGAATACATGCTGTATAGATGCGCAACTTGCACTTAAGTGACAATTTGCTATACGTACATTCAGAACGAGACTGTTTTATGTGCTTAGAGGTGCTTATCGAGGGTCACACCCGGATATTGGGCTCGCTTCTCCCAAGGGATCGGCTTGCCAAACATGGTGATCGGTCAGTGGGGGGAGATCGATTGAGACGCGGTTTCAAAAAGAGAACCGCTTGACTTTTGTCGGGATTGACTACGATTCTCCACTTTCGAAACCACGCACCGAGTTTATCGACTGCAGTTTGGAGAGTTCGAGATATCGGCTCTTGGCGTTGGCCGGAATAGTAAATGATACTATAATGATAATATAATCGTATCGTCTGCGAACAGAGCCAACTGTGCCTTTTTACTTTTCGGGATATCGCTGGTAGCTAAATAACGTGGAACTGAGTGGAGAAAACACAGAGCCCTAAGGGAAACCTGCGTGAACGGGGTGGGAGAGGATAGCGCTCATTCGGTACAATAGCGAAAAGTGCGGAAAGACGGAAGTTTCGTAAGATGAGCACGAGACGGTCTGGCACACTGAGTTTGTAAAGCTTATTATAATAAACCGTTGTGCCAGACTTTGTCAAACGCTTTCGCTATATCGAAGAAAACAGCACCCGTCATCGAACCAAGTTGGAAACCAACGCTTATGTGTTCGTTAATGTAGTGAACCTGTTGTACACAAGATTGTTGGGTTCGAAACCAAACTGTTCGTAAGGAATTAGGCCCTTTATCTCGGCATAATCTTTAAGGCGCTTATAAATAAGTCTCATAGATTTTGCCGAGGTCATTGAGCAGACTGATGAGGCGAAAAAAAACATGTGGGGGGACCCGGCTTAAGAAATTTCTGATTTGCCCCCCCCTGGGCCAAAAGCTGGGTACGCCCATGTATGTAAGGATCGTAGCAGGTGGCGTTCTGTAGTTTCTGCCTACCCCTGTAGGAAGAAGGCGTGAGTTTATGTGTATGTAAGGATCGTAGCAGGTGGCGTTCTGTAGTTTCTGCCTACCCCCATGGGAAGAAGGCGTGAGTTTATGTACAGACGCCAGCAGGTCAAGCCACCCGAAACTGTCTTTTCCTATAAATATGCTATAGCGCTATAGCGATAAAGATGAAAATCTAATAAAGAAAGACAGATTGTACCTATGTATGTAGACATCATAGATAAAAGTAAGAATGAGAAAATAAAAGCTTTTAAAAAGAAGATTATAAGAGACTGTTTTTTTTTATATTTCTATGGTATGTATGCACGCCTCTACGCACGATCAAGTTATACATTTTCAGTAGTAGCTGATCTCGCATTGTAGATTTCCTTACAATGAGAGGTCAGTGTAAACTGGAAATGTATAGCTTAATGTGTAGCCGTGTGTACCTATGTTTTGTTTTTATATCGATTTTGTTACAACTATTTCAACTTCTGAGGTTCTGCTGCACAACGCGGTAATTTTTCATACACTTTGATCAGTTTTCGCCATGTTTTCATGTTTTCGCCATGTTCGGTAACGGCAGTAACAGAGATATTACTTCATTCTATGGGCAGCAACAAGGAACAAAAAAGTTACATGCTCTGTGGAACAAAATTCAAAAGCGCGCAAAAAAATATTTCCACAGATTATTGAAATCTTTTTTCTAGGTTTTGGGTTCAGAGTAAGATATTTGGAGATAAAATTCTGGAATTTTCGCGTACAATCCTGGCATTGCGATACTATATTTATCATATTTATTAATTGTATACTACAAAAATATGTCAAACGCCGGTCTAGGGTCTCTTTTAGCATGCACAATAGACAATTTAACAACAAAGTACCAATATTAAGAAAAAAAGTATCAGCCAATCGAAATGCCCTATTTTACCGGATGTCCCTGACACCGTAGACAATAAACATATTGTCTATTCCATATTTCCATCTCTCGGCTCTCTGGTCTCCGGTTTCCACGCACGATCCGTTCCGCGTCGCGTCGCGTCTGTCTGGCGTCAATTGATTTCTTTTGCATGGCGGACACTGAACACTGATTCTGTGTAATTGTGAAGTAAATAATTTTTGTGGTGCTTGTTGATAGTGTGTAGCTGTAAAGCTATTTAGAAATGGCTGAAAAATACGATAAAAATGGATATAACAGTAGTGACTTCAAGCGTAATGCGCCGCAAGATGCAAACGAACAAGAACAAGATGGCGAAGATAATCCTAAAATAAATGAAAAAGCCGGTGAATACATGAGAGAGCTATTGAGCGAGAAGATAAAACTCAATAATGCAAAATTTCCCATTATTACAAAACTTATTGACCAAGGTAAATACCTCAAATTGAGAATATTTCTACTATAATGAACGATGTAAAACGATGCATGCAACCTGCATCTTCCGAAAGATGAAGGGACAAACATGAAGCATCATACTGATCACACGTATTCCATAATTGAGAGCGCTGTTCCATTGGAATTCAATGTTATAATGTGGTTTTTATCCCGAATTAGCCATAATTTAATAATAATTACACAGTGAGACACATCAAGACTAGATTATACACGGTTATCTAAATATCACGAAAGTAACACTTGAATAAAAACATTTATCAAATCATTAAACATTTACCGTCATTATTTTGGTCTTAGTCTTCGCAGAATGTCCTGTTAATTTGATATATTCATGGTCATTGAACCCATAGGAGTGATATGCTGCCAAAGTATGTGGCAAAATGTGCCAAGCCTCATTTGTCTGCAATCTCGAGTGATTAGATGGCAAGTCTCGGTGACCATGTGGTACATAACCATTTTACCAACTCTGGTGCTTTAGTGTGGCGCTTTTTTCAAAACCTGCTCCATTCAAAAGGTCATTGACACTGAGGTCATGATAAATGCAAAGCTGAGTCAACTTTGCATTATATTTGACACACACGGCATATAACATCACGCCTGTAATCCCTGAAGGGTTAGGCAGAGGTTTACCTGGTTTGTTTGTATTGTTGTATTTCACCAGTTACAGTCCAGCAAAAACATTTAAAAACTGAACGAATTCTTTGTCAGTGTTGTCTCAGTCTGTGTTTTACCAGGCAACAAATGTGTATGAAAACAATTAGATTGATTTAAAATTAATAAGACTACCTAAAGTTCTGTCAGAAAAATGGTTTTTAAAGTTTAAATTTTATAATGGTGCCGATTCTGTTGAGCACAAACTAAATTTAATTTATGCTATTGCTAACTTTTTCTTTCTAATAAAACAAGAGAGATGGACGTAAATTAAAACTGTCAAATTTAGTTGAACTAACATTTCTATACAGAATTAGACGACACGTAAAAACATGTTGACTAAAAACACGGTGAAGCGCAAGGCGTAAACTAGTTTGACATCTCTAACTTAGTTCATAGCTATAGCCGTCCTTTTCTCGCGCTGCCTGTTAGTAAAAGATAGCGATTCTCTAATTTTGGTTTAGTTATTGAGCAAGAGAATCGGCACCATATGGTTAGTGGCACCACCATTTTTTCACTCTGGTGATGAGCTAGAAGTTTAAGCCCGGTTGATAGTAATAAGCTCACCCACCTATTGTTAAGCGGGCACATCAAGACTCCAGGTATTCTAATTGAATGCTATGAAAATGTGATTAATATTGTATCAACAACAATAGCACTCAATACTAAAACTTGTTGTTCCTAATGATTTTGAAGTGAACTAATAAATGACCCTAAAGCCATCATTATTGTAGGCAAAGGGATAGTCATACTGTCTCATTGATGGCTCTAACATGTCATAATATGACTTCAGGCAGTCAGTGGATCATCTTAGGGGCGTGTTGCTCAGACCCCAAGTCACATGGGATAAGGTCAGAAAGATGATGACCAGGGGTCTGTTCGGGTTGGGTTTAGTATCTAGTTGCCTGGATTTGAGGAGTCTGTCCTCAAATCCAGGCGACTAGATCATCATGATTTCATGAAATCGCTAGATTTGAGGTCAATTCTAACTTATGGAGTTGTATTGCAGATTCTAATTATTATAATTCTGTAAAGCCATATTAGCTACAGCCGCGAATCATATTTTAATCAAATTGCAAAAAACATAAGAAAATTTGAATTTTGCAGGTTAACTTAGCGCATCATCCTTAATATAAAAAACTACGCACCTCCGGCGGGGGGCGCCTCTACCCCTCCCCAATAAGGCGACTTGATACTAACCTTTACCAGCTGTTCAAAGCCATTATTGTTCTGATGTGAGAGGGAAGGTGCATCCTTGATAGCTCTATCTCTTTTAAACTCGAAAGATGGCTCTAATATGTCATATTATGGCTCCAGATTGGTGTTCAATTAACTTTAGTTTAATCTCCTTTTACAGAGGTCACAAAAGTCCAAGCATCTGGTAGGATACCAGGCAAGGACTCGAAATATCTGGATGTCTTCCGTGATAAGCCTACAAAGGTGACGGTTAAGGTCTTGGTACCTGTTAAGGAACATCCAAAGGTAAGTTAAAAGATTTTCTGAGGAGCAATTCCCGTATTTTTAGAATTTCATGTACGTACCTATTGCTGAATGTCCCAGGACAGATTGCATTAAACAGGAGAGAAAAAAAAATATTATGGTCTCATTGTTATCTTATGTTTTCTATAATAATAATACTGGTATTCAGCTGCATCCGGTTAGACTGGAAGCCGACCCCAACATAGTTGGGAAAAGGCTAGGCAGATTGATATTGCTATCTTATGTTTTTCTTCTTTTTTTTTTTCTCTAATATTGGCACAAAGGTCAGTAAGTCGGCGTTCGCACGAGCGTAATAAAATCGCGGTGGGATTTTATCGCGCACTGCATTTTCAACTCTCGTTGTTGAGCCGAGCGTTGAGAATCCAACCTAACAAAAACAGAGTGCATCCCAGCTAGGCTTGCCAGATAAAAAAAATAAAATTCCGGAGTAAATTCCGGACATTTCAAGAAAATTCCTGACTTTTTTGTAAATAAGTACTTAGGTATAATAAGTTAACGTCGAGTTGTTTCATGCTGGTTTTCGTTATATTTATGTGAGAGTGAACTAAGCAATTCACGTTTTCGCGAATATTCTCGATGAGGGGCGAGCGGGGGAGAGGTAAGTGACCCTTCTCCGCCCACGCTCGATGACAGTTAATATTGAATAAATATAATTTTTATTTTATTTTTACACAAATAAAATTATAGAAATTCCGGACGGCTTAAAATTCCCCCCACATGCCGGACATAGACTTATATTTCCGGACATGTCCGGAAAATTCCGGACGTATGGCAACCCTAATCCCAGCGCACACATACTGTTGGATTTTCAATTCCGGCGCTAAGCAGAGAGTTGAAAATCCAGTGCGCGATAAAATCCCGCTGCGATTTTATTACGCTCGTGGAAAAACGGGGGTTAAGAAATTGCTTTTAGCAATAAGATTACTGTTTGTACCATTCTAGTGTATGTTGTTTGTTCCTTCAGTGTACAATAAACAATTATTATCTATTAATCTACTATAAAAATATAAATAAAATACTTTTATTAGCGGTAAACATGACACCAAGAAAAAACACAAAAATTAACAAGTTTGGGTTGGAGAAAATGTGCGTCATATCCACACAAAACGGCCATATCAGAATCTCTTGGACATGCCATTGATGCCGTGATAGCAGCAGCAAAGCTGACCAAGAGAGTTCTAAAAAAAGTTCATACTTTCACCACTTGTGGAGGCTTTATTAGTATTACATACTATCTACTTTTTATCAATAGGTACATACTTATAAAAATCTTTATTCTACAGTTCAATTTCGTTGGCAAGCTATTAGGCCCTAAGGGCAACACAATGAAACATCTGCAAGAAGAGACCATGTGCAAAATGGCTGTTCTAGGAAGAGGATCCATGAGGGACAGGTAATTATCAAAACTATACTTAATAAGTTCTTCAAAGTCAAATCATTTATTTCACTTAGGCACTTAAAAGGCATTTGTCAAAATTTACTAGAAAATGAATTGATTCTAGTTGCCCCTTCGAAAAGGTCCTTCATAAGGAGAAGAATGGGCAAGAAACGCCATAGTTAGTATTTTAAAATGTAACATTAATTCAATGTGAAAACGATTTAGAGTTAATTTATCTCACGAAAGCGGGTTAGTTATTGCAATTTAAACATTATTATTGACAACATAAAGGCTTCAAGATCTCTTTTCGTGAGATAAATTACCCTGGACTTCAACAGCACTAATTAGTATCTATAAATATAAGCTAAATACTCTTTCCTTCCCATAGACAAAAAGAGGAAGAGCTCCGCACCTCCTTGGACCCAAAGTACGCTCATCTTACGGACGAGCTTCACGTGGAGATCAGTGCGCTGGCGCCACCGGCTGAGGCGCACGCGCGCATCGCGTACGCTCTCGCCGAGGTCAAGAAGTACCTCCTACCTGACACTAATGATATGATCTGGCAGACCCAGATGAGGGATATTGAGAGAGGTGGTAAGTACAAACAGAAAACATCTTTTTATGAAAGAGAAGACTTTTTGAAGTTCTATAGAGTAAAGATACTTTGTTCTTCAAGAACATGACTTCAGGAATGACTAATGTTTCATTCCTGAGTCACCATTTACATTTCGCTATTTGTTGGAAAAATCTACTATCAATTTATTTACTTACCCAAGTTAAAATATTAGAAACATGCTTTAAATCAAATACTTAGATAGTTTGTACTGTAATAGGAAACACATACAAATTGTTTTTAGGTAATACTACTTAATTTTCCCCTTTTATAGATGGCATTTAATTTAACTAAGCTTAGTAAATCCTGTTACCAGTTGTGGCCAATCTGTACCTTAGAGGTACAGATTGGCCACAACGAGACGAGCGTGGGTCGCACTATGCTCATAAAATGGCGTTTTGGCAGGCTTCCCGGGTGGCCCGCGCGGCCCTGGTGGCTTCGGGTTCGAGCCTCCCTCTAGCGCTGCCCCCGCAGGAGGCCCGCGCGGTGGCAGGCCTCCGCCCCGCATGCCGCCCGCGCCGCCCATGCAGCGCTCCATGCCGCCTAAGAACAAGGTGATCAGCATTCTGGACCGCGCACGTTCTGCTATGGAGACGTACCCATACGATGACGCGTATGCGCAGCCGCCGGAGCCACCGGTACGTAGCATTTGTTTTTTTTATAATATATTTGTTTGCATGAAAACAGTAGAAAAGGATGGCAAAAGTACAATCTAGAACAAAACATGTTTTACCAATAAAGAAAAACACTATGTAACTTACATTTACATTTTTTTGTCAGTTAAATCTTTAACACGATAGAAACTAATGGCCTGTTAGGCCGCGTTCACACCAAAGCGTATAGTATAGGCCACCTACTTGTTATTATTGGAATATAAATCAAGGTTGCCTGGAAGAGATCGCAGAAAGCGATAAGGCCGCCCACTGTATATTTTGTAGTATTTGATTTGTTTTGTTATGTATTTTTGTGGTGTACAATAAACCATAAATATTACTATTTCATACAAATTCTGTTCAGACGAGTTATTTTAATCCATACAAATAAAATTCAAATACAGCAAAATTCTTAACTTGTGTATTTTCCGTACAGGCTTTGTCGGTCTTAACCAAGTCCTATAATAACCCTTCCAAACCACAGATCCGTGGCCCAGTCCGAGGCGCAGCGCCCGAACAGGACTACTACTACGAGCGTAACCACGACCGCTACGGCTACGAAGATGAAGGGGGCTACGGCTACAAGGACGACAATCGCGACTACAAGACGGCGCGCGCGGTGGGCACGCGCAGGCAGAACCCGATGCATGCTCAACAGCAGCATCACGCGCCCAGGCACTACGCGCGCCCTGAGCCCTACGCGCGTCCGCCCAAGTAGAGCAACTTCCCGTTCGTACTTGTTTTAGTGCACGACGGCGCGATCCAATCCTTCTCGTGTCCTATGAGGTGACGATTTTGCTAAGACCGTCATAAGCAGTCCAGTGCTAAAAATAGGCTTTCCAATCCAACTGCTACCAGTGATAACTAAATCAATGCTATAAAAGAAAATTTTCGGATATTTAAGTAGTGATGAAATCTGGAACAAACAGTCGAAGTGTTATTGTCACCTCGTAGTTGATATTAATTGTCACTTTGAAAACATATTCAGTAGCAAGTATTTCTGTTCACAACCACACATTTTTTTACTTTTTAAGTAAATTACATGTATCCCATCAAAATTAACTCAATTGGAAAAGCCGCCCGTGTACACCTTTTTAGTTCTGCTTTATTAACAATGGTTTGGGATACATTTATTTTTTTGTTGCATGTAATTTTATTTCTATTCCATGCACATCTTCGCCACTATACTAATGTTCTCCATTTAAATTTTCAGGACGGTAAAAAAGCGCTCCCATTAAACCGGTGAGTAATAAAGTTGTATTGGATCTAAAACCACAGGATAAATAAAATTATACGGAAAAAAATGAAGACTAAAAAGCTAAACTCTGCAGAAGAAAAACAATACAACTTGCAAGTACACAAAATGTATCCCACTTTACTAAAACTAATTTTATTTTATGGACCAAACATAACACTGATTGTGTATTTTCAATTTGAAAAACATAGATACTTTCATGGTATAAATCATTTTAAAACTATTATGTTGAAAAAGGATAACTTTTTTTGTTTTGTAATACAAACAGCATTTAAGCATGAAAGTGCTGCCAACTAAAAAAATGTAAAATGCGTACGCGCATTCAACTAGGTGAATCGCAATAAAAGTATTTATATGAATTTCCAAAAAAGCAATTTAAAAAAAAAATATCTTTGTTAGTAAGTAATTTTTAATAATATTAGTATTCTTAAAACGACTTCAACATGTTTTAAATTAGTAAACGTTAATGCACATAGACTAGACAACAGGAGAAAGCTGCTATCCATAAAAGTTACAAAAGTATCCAAAAACGTTTTGCACTTTCTTAAATAAATAAGATATATTACATTGAAACATGTTGAACAGCAGAAAATATAAATGTATTCAATTTTTGTGTGACTTTGAAATAAATAAAATAATAAAAACATAAATCTTTAATTTGTATAGTATACAATTGGTATGGCAACCCAAAAATGTAAGTGGCAGCTACAAATGTAAAAAAAATGAAGTTTTTGAAAACTAAACAATTGAGGTAAACTCATTGGTTTCACAAAGCAAAATTGTGTTTTTTGCTTATCTAATAATAAGGCACTCGTTTGGTAAAGCGAAAAATCATTTCAAAATACAGGCCTACAAAAATGCCCCAGGCGAAAAAAAAAACATAAGAGTTACCAATTTTACAAAGATCATAACTACTCTAATTGCATTATAGTGTGGATTACTTTAGACATTGAAACAAATCCGAGATAAAAACATTGAAATCAAAATGCTGTAAGCCCTGGATATTTTCAAGCATTGAAGACTAATAAAATAAAGGCTGAGTTTATAAAACAATGCTAATTAATGAACGGAGCCACTGGATTAATTAATTCAAGGCAGGCAACACTGAATTCAATTCAATCAGATTTTAAAATGTAAATCATTATAATATTTTTGTATTCACAACTGCAATACAAAACTTGAAGAAAGTAGCTGATTGCAGACTGGACTAGACTGATAAAAACTTAAGTATTAATTTAAATACAAATATATAATAATTCATTATAGCATGATATTATAGTAGCATGGGAACTTAGTTCCTAAAGGATAAACAAAATCAAATGACCTCTTTTGGACTATGGAGCTGGTAAAATCTAACTCGAAGGAAGAAATCAACATGAGCGGTCGCTGAGTAAGTACCCACCCAAACACAAATACGCGTTTTCGTTTTGACTCACCTCACGGTAGTCGTTGTGAAAACGCGACGGGAAAGATGAATATGCACAACAGCAAAAGGGAGGAAATGCCGACTGATCAAGAAAGCAATACACTATATTACCGATACCGCTGTACCGTGCCGCAGGTATGTGCGCGGTGAGAAGGGGGGCAGTGCAGGCTGCTCACGGCGGCGTCCCGCCCGCCGCGGTATCGGTCAAACTATAGTTGATAGACTTGTTATAAACAGCGCGGTCGAAACTTAAGGTTGCACTAGTCGGCGGCTTGAATTCATTGGTTGCGTGGCTAAAAGTTGCATGCTATTTAGTTTTATTTATTTATTTCTTAGTTTCTATTTACTTAGGTCTGATGTTTCAATATTCAGATAACTCTTATGTGAAGAATAAATTTTAATATGACAGTTTGACATAATGTTCTATACAAAAGCTGTCAAATTGAAATATGTATTCTTCAGATAACAGTTAACTGACTATTCAAAAATTAGGCCTTGGTGAAACAGATTTGTAACGAAAACGAGCGCGTATTTCACGTACAGACCTTTGTGCGTCTAGATACTGTGAAAAAACTTCTAGATTTATTTATTCAAAATAAAATTATTTAAATTTTTGAATAAATTATCTATGCCTGTACGGTAACAATTTTGCCATTGATTTTCTTACTCCGAGAGCTATTTATTTACGTTCAAATATGCGTTAAAATTATTGTTGAAAAATGGAAGTATTGATGCTCATAAACTAACATACTACACATCAATATTTTTTTTCCGATTCTGCTTCCCTAGAGGGCTAGATAATGACCAGACAAACTTTCAGTTTTGAACGTACACCGTCGCACAGACGAGTAATCATCATCGTATCGTATCATTCGTATGGAAGAATGACCGACTAGCGTGTCCTTAACGCACAGTACTGCCAGTCAAGTTTCATATTAACTCAACACCCCCTTGCTTTGTTGATCAGTTTATTGTTGTTATTTGACGATGAGCGATATTAATAATGAAAATGTGTAATACTTGCCATTTGCGCTCCTATGCACATTCCTATCACCGCTCCGAGGCAAACCATAGGCTGTGTGTAAAGGAGCTAGGCACAGATGAAGATAATCTACTTTTATATTTGGCAGTGCAGTGTTCCTGAATCAATAATGTGGTACATACTTGCAATATTTTCAGGGTAAGAATAAAATATTTTTAACACTATTGTCATGGTTTTATTTTTACCATACCACCAATATCTCTTAAAAAAACCTCTATATCAGTCATCGTAGGGATGCATTGTCCACATCCTATGACAAACTAACTTGGGTGAGCCCTTTTGTAATGAACGTCAATATACTTTTCAAAATGCCGTATCTATATCCCTATGTTCCTCGCGCTATTGGTCTATTCCTAGCTAGACGTGATTTCGATCACTTCAAATGGCACAACCATTCACCTGGCGGAGGGTGCCAAAAGAGTACTCATTTTATTTTAATCTACTGGGAAACTAACTGAGTCGACACAATAAACGAAAATTCATAGTTGTGTATAAATATTTATTAGTGTTCTTGTAATACATAAATTTAAAAAATCACAGTCAAAAATCTATGAAGAAGTCCACACATAACTATTACGATTTTTGACTCAAATATATCAAGTGTGAACTTAAAACAAAAAAAAACCTAATGCAAGAAAAGTAATGTTATAAAATAAAATATGTTATCCCTACCACTAATAAAAAATTGCAACTTAGTCATAATCATAACTTAGTTCAACAAACTTGAGTTAATACAAATTTTAATTCTTGCAGTGTATTATGCACCCTCTACAAGACTAGCTACAGCATAGTTATATTGGAATGTGCAGGATGTAGTCCTTCATACTGCAAAGCGATGGCTAGAACCAAAACATTGTGTAATACTCCCCGGGCGCGCCAGTGATTCAAAAAACGTTTAAAACAAAAAACAAGTATTATGTACAACAAATACACAAATTGCAATTAATTTAAATAATAATAATTAATTATTTTTTTACAATTTTCTACTTAAATTGAACCATTTTATTAAGATGCATGTAATGAAAAAATTTGTACCTCAAGAATAATGAAATATAGGTAGGTAATGAAGTTTTAGTGGCGCGGCCAGGAAGTATGACACAACCACAGTCTATACATCATACAGTCGTCCGACGAAAGCCCGAACTGCTTACTTATTTCGCCAAACTTCGTAAGCAGTTCGGGCGTCGTCGGACGACTGTATGATATGTAGACTGTGGACACAACCCTTGGACTAGTAAATACTAGTAGAGATGGGTATCCAACATTTGGCTCTGCATAGGATTTATTCATCAAAATGCACATGAACCGTTCATGGGGTAGGTACATTTATGTAGAGATTTATAAAATACACATTACAAGAATGGCACTTTAGAACTTATGTAGCCAGAATCCTGTTGTGAAGTTTTAGCATAGCTTATCCTTATGTTAATCTTGAAAGCTTAAATTAAATGAGTCTAACAATTATGTAGTTACCTACAGTCAGCGAGTTCTACTAGTGCAATGCGTGTCATTTTAGGGGCCACCACAGCATTATGCCAAAAATATGAAATTTCTTGTGGAGCATAATTTCTATTTGAATTTAGTAAAATAAAAAATGTATGGTCTGAATTTTCCCATTTTGGTTGTTTTAGTTACAATTGTATAGACTTGTGGTTTAAAAGGCCCCATATTCCAAATAAGAACTAATGTTAGCACTGTGAAGCTAGTCTGAAGTATTCTGTATGACAATAAGTATGAATTCACGATCCGGTGCAATCAGGATCTCGTGTCTCCTACTCCTCACACGAAGGAATGTCAGCTCATTTGTGGTGTCCTGCAAAGGAAAAAAAATAAATATAGAAGGTAAATCAATTCTTCAATCTTTAACAATATTTTTGCATTCAGTTCAGAAGCATTTGATTTTTTGTTCTTCAGATATTTTAGAAGTTAGCTAAAACCTAACAAATGCCGAAATAAACATGGATTGTAGCACTATTCAACTGCTAATTGAGAATACTGATGTGAATAAATTAACAAGCAGAACACAATACTTACCATTTCGCGAACAACATTTTTGGCTTTTTCAGTGAGCTGACCTATCAGACCCGAGTACAGCACAGATGTAGCATTGTCTAGCGAGCTTTTTATGGGTATACCTGAAATTAGAAAGTAGAAACAAACAATAATATCAGATAGCCCGACTTCACTGATATAATAAATATCTAGTATTGATCGGAGGTGCGTACAGGAGCAGAACGTTCGAGGCTTGCATAATAAGCCACTGTAACCATGGAAATACGTTAAAATCGACCAAACCTTCGTGATTCACAATGATGACTCCCATAACACCCTTATGGGCTTGAATTCGCTTGATTGTGTCCTCAACTTCAGTCGCCTGCAATACACAGAAAACAATATAACAATTGTAGCACTAATAAACATAAATTACCAAGATCAAAATAAGTACAATACCATTTTGTTAAAAATTCACTGATATCAAATTGATGACAAATTGCGATTTACGATACAAATGAGTGAGTGAATGATATAATTGCTGTCAAACAATACAGATAATAAATAAAGACAGAGACATTGAGCCAGGCGTAAACGCCCCGGAGAAAGGCTCGGAATTCAGAATTACAAACTATTTATTATTTTAAATGTCGCACGTCTTGCAAAATGGGGTTGGCTCCTTAAAACTTTTGGCAGATGACGCTAGCATAGCTTTCACCTGTCACATTTGTTTACTCAATTTGTGTGTTCGGTTTTGTATATTTTTTCATTAAAATACCCGGATGGATGATAAGATAAACATGTACTCAACATGGAGAATAAGCGAGCTAAAGGCTGAACTGAAAAAAACGAGGCGCTTCTTTACAAGGAAGAAAAGCAGACCTTATTGAAAGGTATACTCTTAAAATTATACATCAAGCTATTTTATTTTTGAAATAGTTTTGTTTGTGGGAAGTATACATTTCATAATACTTTTCGCCAATATAAATTACTACAAAAAGCCGAATTAAACCACTTTTTTTAATTACTTTTTTAACCACTTTTTTTTTTTAATTCTACAGCTATCGGAAATTGGTGTGGTCCTATTTCTTTGCAATAAGGCACTTCAAATTTCTTATGCATTTTGTAAAATCTTAAACAAACAAATACTTCATACAAATGAATATAATTTTGGTTAAAGCTATGCTAGCGCCACTTTGACAGTAGCCAACCCCATTCCTGTATTGATTGATTTGATTCAGATCAATCAGACAATTTAAGAGTGTTCGCCGGTACGAGCCAAGGTGGTTCCATTCCCTTACTGGCACTTTTGAATCGTCAAGGAGGCGATCTGTAAAAAAAAGTCGATTATAAAGACGAAGCTAGTAGTTCAAGAGTAGTTCATAAGAACGGGCTAGAAACTCCATGGAGACTCTTTTAATCAAAATATTGTTACATCATTTTCATTTCTGTTGAAATTATACATACCATACCTCACATGTATAATTTCATCGATGTAGAAAGACGTGCACATCTTTCATAATTTATTTGGATAAACAATCCAAATAAATTATGAAAGATGTGCACGTCTTTGGAGTAAACAAAAATAAGACATGGCAGCTTAGAGGACAGTTTAGATGTACTCTGTGTAGACGACAGACTTTTTTTGTGTTCGAGTCTGTGGCGCATAAAATGTATTAAGGTTGATGCGTCAGGTTAGCCCGCGAAATTCAAAATTTCTTACGTTTTTTGCAATTTGTAGGTCAGTGTGAGCTTGTATCTTGATTAAAATATGATTCGCGGCCGTAGCTAATATGGTTTTACAGAATTATAATCATTAGAATCAGCAATACAACTCCATAAGTTAGTATTTATCTCAAATCTAGCGATTTAATGAAATCATGAGGTTTGAGGTAAATGCTAACTTGTAGAGTTGTATTGCTGATTCTAATGATTATAATTCTGTAAAGCGATATTAGCTACTGCCGCGAATTATATTATAATCAACATACAAGCTCACACTGATCTACAAATTGCAAAAAACGTAAGAAATTTTGAATTTCGCGGGCTACCTTGGCGCTTTCGCCTTAATAATAATAAATAATTCAGGCGTCGTATGCGTTTTAAATTAATATTTGTATGCTGGCGTTTGTTTATTGTTCATATCGCACGCGCAGTCTGTCGTCTGCGACCTAATACTCCTAATCTACGCTAGGAGTATAGTAATAGTGTTATGTGCTCCTAACGAAGGCTTACTAGTCTAGAGATTAATAAAATAGTCCCCACTGGCGGTGCCCATTCACGAACATGACAGCTGAATTCAGACAGAAGACATTCTGGACCCGGCTTACCCCGGATTTACGCCTGGCTTATTTCACTGTGGACGCACACAGCACACAGCGCCCGGCTTTGCCGCAGATAGTAGTAGAGTATGTACATAATGGCGTTGGCTCCTTAAAACTTTTGGCAGATGACGCTAGCATAGCTTTCACCTGTCACATTTGTTTGCTCAATTTGTGTGTTCGGTTTTGTAAATTTTTTCATCAAAATACCAGGATGGATGATAAGATAAACATGTACTCAACATGGAGAATAAGCGAGCTAAAGGCTGAACTGAAAAAAACGAGGTGCTTCTTTACAAGGAAGTAAAGCAGACCTTATTGAAAGGTATACTCTTAAAATTATACATCAAGCTATTTTATTTATGAAATGGTTTTGTTTGTAGGAAGTATACATTTCATAATACTTTTCGCCAATTATACAATACTACAAAAAGCCGAATTAGACCACTTTTTTTATTACTTTTTTAACCTTTTATTTTTAATTCTACAGCTATCGGAAATTGGTGTGCACCTATTTCTTTGCAATAAGGCACTTCACTTTTCTTAGGCATTTTGTAAAATCTTAAACAAACAAATCTTTCATACAAATGAATATAATTTTGGTTAAAGCTATGCTAGCGCCACTTTGACAGTAGCCAACCCCATTAGTAAAGAAAGACTGATTAAATATCGAACATAGAATAAGAACTATTGCATTCTTTTGTCGATATTCTTGCTTGACATGACATTTTAGTAGGGAAAGACCGTAGACAGAGAATTCTAGAATGCTCTGTCCACAGATTATGGTTCTGTCCCTGTTTACACAAAAAGAATTTGGTAGAGTGGGGATAGAATGTGCATTCGCTTCTTTTTCAGAGCAAAGCCTCTCTAAAGGTCGCTTTAGATCAAACGAGCGAATGCCTTAGAGCATAGGTTAAATGCTCTAAGGCATTCGCTCGTTTGATCTAAATCGACCTTTAGAGAGGCTTTGCTCTGAAAAAGAACTGTCTATCTAAAAAATTGTAATATTATTATTATAAAGCAGTTTATAGTCTTGTTTAATTTATTTATCGTTAATAATAATGCCAAAATAGATAAAAGATGAGTATAGACACCATATAAATATTAACAAGCTGGGAACTAAATCGAACGCGCATAAAGCTGGTTCTACATAATAAAAAGAATCCGAAAATCGACTAACCAGATAAAACTATTCAATGACATTTCTATTTATAATCTGTGTTCTGGCAGCGGGCGGTATTGAATCAAAGAACCAAAGTTGTGATATTTCTTTTCTTTTTGTTTTCAGCGATGATAATGTTTATTCTACAAAAGAACAAAAGTAATAACAAAAGGAAAGGTTCTGATGACTTTAGCTGTTGTTAAAATGCCTTTGATTTGAGGAAACAATGAACGAAAGCGCCGCCGAATGCTCTGAAGCATTGGATCCTCGCGTTCAGGTAAGGGTAATCGATATTTTCAAAGGTAATTTAGAAAGAAGATGACCGTATTTTGGATTAATACGTCCTGGTTCTATCTAGTAATGAGTAATTAAGGATATGACGACTACGTAAGATTTCTATCAAAACAATGGTAAAATCTCCAGACTATTGAGATTTTAAAAATAATCTGCAATTTTTGATCATATGTTTTTGTTATGCAACAGAATTGTGGGCAATCAAACAATGAAAGAGTTGACTACATGTTGTCCTTGATAGCTATAAAGAACAAAAAATCCACCAGCTTTCAGTAGTCATTGGAAAAATTTTGATTATTCAATCTGTAAACTATTTACTTATTTATGCATAGCTTTTTATGTAAGCATCAGAATGCTTTTATTTTTTTGTCATAAACAAAGTACTAAACTTTTAACTTTAGTAAAATATTATGATGTGAATGAAGGTAAATTATATATGAATGAATATCCAGTCATTATCATAATGTTTTGTCAGCCAAATTAAAGCTTTTAAACACAATTCCTATATTTACTATGAATACCTATTCATATAATTATGTATATATAGACTTTTTTCCCATAGGGATAGACTGAAACTAGTAAACTATTAGTACATATATTTTTTTAAACAAGCTTTTCTTGGTTTGTATATAATTTACAACCAGAGTCCTTGTCAAGACGAATCAAACGAACCCAAACTCAATAGAGTTGAGTTGTTTTATTACCGAGTTCCCGTGGCCACCTTCTGGCTTCATCATCAGATCAGCTCCATGTCATAATAATATTGTATTGTCACCCGATTTACATACGCATGTAAAATTTCTCCGGTAAGTGGGTTAAATTTAACTTGCAAAATTAAATTACAGATAGACAGACACACAGACACCAGGACAGGTGAAACTAAATAAAAGCGTGTAATAAAAGACACTCATTTTCTGTAGTATCAGCATTCAGAATGATCTTAAATGAGAATAGCTTAGGCATATTGGCTTTTCATCAGCTTCTTGCCTATTAATAATAATAATAAATCAGCCTGTGCTGTCTCCCTGCATAGCAAAGGCCTCCCTTTCCCTTTTGTACTCAACTCAATCCTGCGCCAACATGGACCATACCTAGGTAATATGGGCTGGTATCCGCAACTCTGTCTATCTGTATGAATGTATGTTTGTTTGCATTGATCTCAAAAAACTCCTGAACAGATTTTCATGCCGTTTTCATCTATCAACAGAGTGATCCCTGATGTCGCGGCCACATTAACGGGATATGCCGTTGATTATCACGATGAAGGATGTTGGCCGTAGGTGTAGTCACCACATATCGCGATAATTTAACCGAATTTAACTACCGCGATGTTTATGGCGATGATGTGCATTGATGTTGACCTTAGTGTGGCCGGGGCATGAGGAATAAAAATGAGAAAAAATGAATGTGAGGGGCAGAGTATAGGTGTAATTTATTAAGGTTTTATGTAAATTGGTTGAAATGTGAATATGTCGGAAAAAATCAAGCCATCTGGGAGCTTTCGCCGAAAATGCTGCCTAATCCGTTTGAGATATATAACAAAAAAAGTATGGTGGGATTGTTTCTCTTTTAAAGGAACAAGAAAGTACACGATGGCATATATGGGTGAAATTTAAAACATGTTCCAAATCGAAATGGGAGATTGTACTCATCATTATAAACAACTTTTACTTTGGGACCAAACCTGAAATCGCGAAAAAAAATCAGCTGTTCAGTACATTTTGACGAGTTTGATGTAGCTGTATAAATGTACTGAACAGCTGATTTTTTTTTGCTATTTCAGGTTTGGTCCCATAGTAAAAGTTGTTCATAATGATGAGTACAATCTCCCATTTCGATTTGGAAAATGTTTTAAATTTCATCCCGTAACGTCTATCTTTTAAGTATAGCTTACTATACCCATTTTAACTTCTAAAAAAATTATCACATAATGTGGTATTTGCAAAAGCTATTTAGATGTATATACAGGGTGAAATTGAATAGATGCGACAAAGTTTAAGGGGGTGTTCTACGCATCAATATGAACAACTTTTACTATGGGACCAAACCTGAAATCGCGAAAAAAAAATCAGCTGTTCAGTACATTTTGACGAATTATGCGAACATTAAATGTACTGAACAGCTGATTTTTTTTTCGCGATTTCAGGTTTGGTCCCATAGTAAAAGTTGTTCATATTGATGCGTAGAACACCCCCTTAAATTTTCTCGCATCTATTCAATTTCACCCTGTAGTATTAATCATTAGCAAATTAAATACGTTAGTTACCTTAAATCATTTTATACACATTATAATAGCCCTTTACATCTTACAATTTAGATGAATATCTTTAATCATTAGCAAATTAAATACGTTAGTTACCTTAAATCATTTTATACACATTATAATAGCCCTTTACATCTTACAATTTAGATGAATATCTTAGGAGTTATCGTAAATTAAAAACTACGCGGGAGAATAAATTCAAGCGGTCTCGCACCAACGCGACGGGACTCGCAAAAAATGTAGTCATATAATATGCTCTACTACCCGGGCGAAGCCGGGGCAGGTCGCTAGCTAGTATTTGTTTAAATATGAGACAGTCAATAACATGATAGAGAAGTGATTTCCTAATATCCCTAAGTATATATTTTTTTACAGATTGAGCTAGAGCGTCTAAACACCTCAACAGATGAGATCAACCGCCTTGAGGTTGAGTTGGACGAGGCTCGGTTGGCGTTCCGTCGTCTGCTCGCTGAGGGGCACCTGCGGATACAGCAGCTCACAAAGAAGCTGGGCACCAGTGTTCATAAAGCAAGGCCGTACTATGAAGCCCGGTTTAGAGCTAACATTGTAAGTAAAATACAGAAGAAGTGCATGCCATTACAAGTGGGTCTGTACCACCAAATTGGTTCATTATATGCCATGATAGAGTAACAGGATACAGCCCAGTGATGGCTTAGTGATGGGGTTCCATTGGCTTCCCACATGTATGGAACCCTAAAAAGCTCCTGCAACAGTATTGTTATGTAAAATAATAACAGCTTTTAGTAAACAAAAACAATAACGAAAATATTGTTGTTAGTTTCTGGCAAATAAAATACTTTGATTTTAATAATGCTTTTATTTACTTTCAGACATCACAAGATCTACAAACGGCAACAATCGCATACGACAAAGCCAACAGCGCGCACGCAGCCGCACGCGAAATGGTGTACCTCGCAGAACAAGGACTGGCCCGGCTGGCTGAGGGCAACGCTGGGCTCACACTCGACCCAGCCTGGCAGGAGATGCTCAACCATGCCACGCACAGAGTCAACCAGGTCAGACTTAGTTATAGACAGTGTGTAACAGGAAAAGGCTTAGCAGAGCTTAGCAGAGGGTACCGCGGGGCTCACACTTGACCCGGCCTGCCAGGAGATGCTCAACCATGCCACGCACAGAGTCAACCAGGTCAGACTGTTATGGACAGTGTGTAACAGGCCAAGGTCTGGCAAAAGGCAACTCGGGGCTCACACTCTACTCGCCCTGGCTGTAGTTGCTCAACCATGCCATGCACAATGTCTGCTAGGTCAGACTTAGTTATCAGTGTACAACAGAACAACGGCTGGCATCTCTGCCAGCAGTTGTTGCGAGTGCCTCGACCCAGTCTAAAGCTAAAGACCGCGTGTCCCGAGATTTACATTGATTTTAGCACTGCATACAACAACGATTTTATGTGTATAATAAATTATTATTAAACATATATGTTATAATAAAGAGATCTTGATGTACTAACGTTAGGCGGAATGTGACCGCGCGAGCGCCACGGTGACACAGCGCACTAAGGCGGCCGCACACCGCGCCGCTACCACGCTGGTGCAGCAACTGCAGAATGGACTCAAGAGGCATATCGCTAAGTCCCGGTTAGTGTGCTATTAGACTAGAAAGCGAGGGTTTCTTCATGAGTCTCAAAGTTTAGTTTCCAATTTACGTAATTTCGGAAAAAATATTTTTAATGTCTACACAATTATGTTTAGTTACCGCTACACAACTTATTTTTTTTAATGTCAGCTTTAGGCTATGCGCGCTTTGCTTAGGCTTGCTTAGCGCCTATAGTCGGACTTTTATTTTTTATTGTTATGGCACTCCAACGACTTACTCACTAAATAATACAAAAACAAGAATAACATACAGTTTTAGGGATTGTAAATTCGTCACTTACAGAAGTGCACATTGGAATGATTAAGGAACATGTAAGATACCGTTAGTTGAATTGGTTCATGTTACAAATTAAAGCTAAAAATGAGCATGTTCACAAAACAGAAATATTAACAAAATAAATACTGAAAAAGAAGGAAATGGAAGTAGATACAATTATAAAAAATATATTAACAGGCTGTTCGTGACGCACAGAGGTTTTGAGACTCCGAGCTGGTTAAACTTAAAAGTCTCGCACGGAATTAAATTAGCACTTCTTCCTGTCGTTTCTTTAAAAAATGTTCTCTTTTTCCAATGACATTATACATCTAGACGTTGCCATGATTATGTGAAGTGTGGAAGTGAGACACATATATACGAAATAATTAGGAAAATTGAGACAAAGCATCGTATCTTCTGTCCCTTACGGCGTGCCGTATTTTTGCATGGCAAAATTTAAAAATGTTGCCAAACAAAATACTTTCACTGTTACAAAATTTATATTGCGACGATTAATTTAACATTTTTGGACAGTTTTTGCATTGTGCGAATGTATTGACATGGGTTTCAGTCCAAAATATGGAAGATTTCTTACGTTAAACCTCATTTCTCATACCACATAACCTAGAAAAAGTATAATATTGCTGTCTCATGACCGGCCACGCGGTGGCTCGATCTAGATGTATATTATCTATGTTTTTTTCTAACGAAATGACAGTAAGAAGTGTCATTTTACTGCAACTAATTAAAAGTCCGACCATAGAGACAAGCGAGTTACCTTGCCTTGCGAGTAGCGAAGTGAGATGAACGTTCTAGAATTTTTTGAATAGTTTGGCGCCTTCGCTAGTCTTGACATGATGTTAAGGCTCTAGGTGCTAAGCAAGCCACCTGTCAGTGCGTACGTAGCCATATAGACGATATATTACTTTCGTCTATGCTTAGGGATCTCGCACACTAGGTGGCCACGACCACGGCTGGTCGTAAGACTGGTCGCACGAGGCACAACCGGTGTCCGACCAATTTTGTTCAAGATTGCGGCCAGTCGTGGCCGCGTAATGCTTTAGATTCCTGAATAGAATTCTAAAATGAAGCTAATTTGGACTAGTTTAAAGTTGGTATTTGCTAAAGTGGAAATAACGTCAGTTGGAAACAAAGATTTGAATAGACTTTAGTCTGTTGTCAATTCTCATGATTGGATGTTGTTATTTTAGTAAGTAAGAAAGAAAGAAAGAACAATATAGTAGACAGTAGTAAACAGGGTTACATTAAATTAGGTAGCGAATCTCTGCAGACGTGATGGGTTTCGCTAACTAAGCACGATAAAATAAAAACAAAAAATACTTGATGTTTATTTGGAGGGGATCAATGACCGCAGTTAGCGTTGTTACTTTAAGAGCCTATCTACCTCAGGTTTTTATCTCGCTCACACGATACTGCTCGCAGACTAAGTGAGAGCGAGACTGAGTGTGGTGCTGGGCGCTGATAGTTTAGGTAATTGCTTTTTATGGTGAAAATGATAGTAATTTGAAAAAATAAATAAAAATATAAGACCTGCTTTTTAGTTAGCTCAGTTAGTATGCAAAGTTTCATGATCTAATTTGAAGTACTTTTTGAATACCAGCGGTTTATTGTTCGATTTGGAGGTAACTCTGGATTTTTATGGAAAAAAAAGGAATCGTGTTTTCGTCTAACATAGTACCTAACATTCAACTTCAACTTTACCATATATTTATTTCAAAATTAATGCTGCTGTATTTTCGACATAACGGAGGATCTTGCTAAGCCATTTGGGGTAGTATAGGCCCTTAAGTGTGAGTTGAGAATTTTGATACAAGTGGAGAACGTTTGTTATTGCATTCGAGGCGGAATTAACACCCCAGCCGTAGGCGAGGTTGTTTTTGAGCCGAGAACTGCAATAACAAATGGCCACTTGTATCAAACGACGTTTTTCAAAACACTTTTGAAGAAATAAAATAAAATAATTAAAAATATTTTTGTCATGAATTATTAGGAAATTATGATTTCAATTTTCTGCTTTCGCCAGGTTGAAGGAGAAGCAAAGGTATAAAGCCGATAAACAGCCTAATATGAAAAATAGAAAATTCAAATATTTTTGAGTTTAGAACACAAATAAATGTTAATTTGTTCATAAACGTTTTTTTTTATTGTAATAATCATGGTCTTTGATGATATTCTATTCATAAACATTATTTAAATATTCAAAAAATATTAACGCCGTAAAGACGCTGCATATCTCTTTGCGGAGATTAAAAAAAAAAACATTCACCTCTGAATAGAGAGGACCGTCTCGCGCCAGTTTCATTTTGGCACCGGCAAGTGCCAAAATGAAACTGTCGCGACACGGTTGTGCATTGAACCAATTTGGACTAAGTATAGGTATAAGTTATCTGTGGCAATTTTTATTCCCGCAAGTGTTGGAAAATGAAAAATCGCACGCGTGTGAAATACATTGCATTGTGAACCTAATCGTAGTGCGATATGAACCAGTTTTCGAGGAAGTGTATTGAAAAATATGTTTTATCGTGTTTAGATATCGATACCCATCACATCTGAAGAGTTTCTCTAGCTAATTTAATGTGACCCTGTATAGGTAACCAATTACAACAGCTAAAATGGGATTTGAGAACAGACTTATTGAATTATTCGAGCTTCTAAAAATTAGTTAGCCATTTAGTTTGTCACACATCTGGTAGTAAATTTTTTAATCTTTTTACCCTAATATCAATTTAAAGAGCCTCTTTTATGTAGTAAGCTTCACTTAATGCTTGCAGTGCAAATAAAATTCTGTTTTAATGCAAGTTTTTCTACTATTTTCCATACTATGTAGTTGAGAAGCTAGCTTAGTTTAATATTCTTAACACTAACATATTAAGGGTGAATTCGCCCAAACTTTTATACCCAGTATAAGTCTTAATCTTTGAATAAATTTTGAATTTTTGACAGTTTCTCTATACAAAAACTGCCCGTCGTCAATTTTATTCCACAGATAAAAGACATCCGACTTTGGTCAAATTAGCCCTTAGTAGTTTGTATGAATGGTGTACAGACAAATGCTCCGCGGATAATTTTCATTAAGATTAAACTAAATTCTGATTAATAAACAAAAAAAAAACATAGTCATGGGAACTGCCGACAGAAGTGACAACTTGACAGCGTGGCGTGAGTGACGTGACGCGTGTCATGACGCGAACGCATAAGATTTTCCCCTTCCGAAAATCGCTCAAAGAAGTTTTCACTTCAAAAAAAAGTTGTCCTATCCACATCCAAAGGAATGTACTCTTTAGAATGATTACTCTGTGGCGGCCTAGTGGCGGCATCTACATCGCCGCATGCGAACTATGCATCACACTGACGTCACGCAAAATCCTGCATCGCGCAAGCAGTTTACCGCGCGACTAGCATATACCTATACAACGTCCCGACATCAATCGTTAGGCAGTTGCCAATTAGATTCAACACCGTCTGGTCGGAGGATTCTCCGAGTGAACTTTACACGCCTCATGCCTCTATACCTCTAATTAAATAACTGACAAATCAGAAGAACCTATAAGTCTTATTAAGTAATCGCTTTCAATTTGTTATACACGGACGTTTTTAATTAATGGGGAAGAAAACTGTCAAACTTTGCCGCTAGATGGCGCTAAGTGTTTATTCTTATCGCCGATTGGTCGCTTTGTCTTCAAGATGACTTTGACAAGTGACACACACGGCGCTCTTTGCGTCTTCCGAGTAACAACCTCCCTGGCGAAACTGTACAGCCTTCGTATGTATCAAATAGCAAAAACCAAAAAAAGTATAATTTCAAGTAACTACGCGCGACACGAAATATTTGACACCGTGATCAGCTGTTTATGGATTGATTTTAATGCAATAAACATTTTTTTTTGTTTTAATGAATAAGTACCCAAGACGTAAGACTTCTGTGAACTCTCGCCCATAAAAAAGGCAGTTTTACATCATAATCTTTGCTTTTGTCAAGGCGACGGTTAAAACGTCCTAGAAAGTAGCATTTGCCTGTCCACCCATTGAACACTAACCCCGCACTATATCTGCTTGACTAGTCGCA
Source organism: Cosmia trapezina (assembly GCA_905163495.3). Lineage (NCBI taxonomy): Eukaryota > Metazoa > Arthropoda > Insecta > Lepidoptera > Noctuidae > Cosmia > Cosmia trapezina. Next base: position 18,299,195 of record LR991040.1, on the reverse strand, counting down.
CAGTGCTCTCTCTTTCAGGCACGCGCCGGCGCAGCAAGCACACTATTGGTACTGCATTTTATTATTATTATTGTGCATGTTTTAGCAAATAGTGACGTTCAGGGAGTGATCACCAGAGGTCGGAATAGTGAGTGAGAACAAGAGTGGATATACATCCATATTATGTATAATGCCTCCTTTAAAATACCGGAGTCATAAACATGACTATTAAATCTCGGGATTTAAGAAATTGAGAATGATTTATTATTATTTATTTATTGTTAATTTCTCAGGTATTAACCTATAACATCATAATAATTAAATTATTAAAATTAAATTACATTATTAAAACTAAAATTACATTCAACTAAAGAAGTTCAATTAAAATTAAAAACATTAAATTAAATTATTTATTAAAAATATTTAATTTGTTACGTTATGTATTCAAAGTGCAATAAATAATTCGCAATTTCTTAAATCCCGAGATTTAATTGTTATGTTTATGATTCCGGGATTTTATAGGTCATAATATACTTAAGGAGGTATATCCACTCTTGTTCATTCCTGGAAGTTTAGGTATTTATACTCCTACCTCTGGTGATGAGACTTATCGAAACGGAATCGGCTTGAGCCGATCACGTATAACCACACTTCGGACACTTCGGCGATCGGATTTTCGGCACGATGCAAATTCGTTTCCGATCGTTGTCGAGTCGCGTAGAGGCTAATGACTTCTTTTTCGTTTTTATTGCCTGAACGTAAAGGTATTTCTGACCATCACAAGGCAATTCCGCGTCGATAAGTGTAGTCACTCTCTTACTGGTAAAGAAAACTTCTAGATTGCACCTTTAAGCCCGAATTTAATAAATAATAATCAATCTTGGATTGAAATGTCAATCCAGACGTCTAAATATGATTTAGACGTCTGGATTGACATTTCACTCCATTTTTTTGATGAAACTTGTCACACAATCACAAGATTAGTCAAAGACTGGGAACAAGATTGGAATCGAGATATTTTAGGGTGCATCCAGACAGTGTGAGGCATGTACCTACCGCAAAACCATATTTTTATAAATTATGTCAGATGCCTCATCCTCTTTCTGATATTACGAATGTTTTTGGAATGCGAATGTTTAGGAATAACCAACGAATTAAGAATGATATAGAATACGAATTCCGCTCAAAAATGGTTCCACGCAAACTCCAACCCAGTGGGCGGGACGAAAAAAAGTATAACCGACTCGCCGTTCAGTCTGTCGCGCGCTCAGTGACAGACGCCTAAATCGTTTCTATTAGTGAAAAATCCAAGAAACAACTAGTTTCTCGAGGACAAAAATGTCCTCCTGTGTGGTAAAGTGGTGTAAAATACGAAAAGAAGGAAGTAAAAAACAAACCGGGATAACCTTATCACAGGAAAGTGACATAATTTCGTGTTTTGTAAAAATATTGTTGTCTGTATTATGCAACCAGATAACCAGCCAGTTTTTAATACGTCACTATAATATAATATTTTGTATGTACCTACTACCTACAGAGTTTTTATAAATGGAGGGATGGGATTTCCTGTTAGTGTTTCGTATCCTTCGTTTCGTTCGTTTAGAGCACTCCCAAAAAAGAGATTCAATGATTACAGTGGAACAGCAGCCCGCTTTGAAAGAAGAGACCAACTAGTGCTAGTAGGGTATGCTGTATACATTTTAGGAATGAAGACATTTATATTCGTCACGCACAGGCAATCGTATTTTTAAAAAATCTGCTGTAGGTACCTATTTGTACAGTTAGTCCTGTTAATATTTAAGGTCCAACCAATCGTATACCAACCTCTGTACAAAACATGTTTGCAATAAACTGATTTGAGTTGATTTGATTTAAATTTTGAATTGAGAAGAAAGGTCGAAACCAACTCAGAGGTCACAGTCTCTTTTAAAGTCCAGACATAATCTTGGTCAGATCACTTCGAGATATAATAATAAACAAGATTTCTATAGCTTGAACTAAATAATTTATTTATTTGTTCATCAAACGTATATGACACAGTAAATAAAACTACGGAAGGGACGACAGAGACATCAAGTACCAAAAATAGGAACTTACACATCATTCTAAAACACAAGCACAGATACATGCATACAGCCAAGAGTATCAGAATGACATTTAATTCAATAAGACCATGTGAAGACCTTGTAGATAGGTGTCTGAAATGGTCTTTTGAGGAAAGAACCTCACAGAATGAGTGGACCTGTCCAGTCAGTGCACGCATTTGTCAATAATCGTGCACCTCAACTTAAAACTTAAGGACCTCAACGATTCGCCGAACAATACCAAAGAAAAGGCATTTGGGTAGACCGCATAAATTACCTACTCAGGCTATGATTAAAAACCAACTGTGTTCTCAAATGTGTATACTTACTGTATGGGAGGGCTGGGATATAAAAAAACACGTTTCCGGAAACGGATTCCATGGTTGTCCCTAAAGTTTTTGAGTAGCACGGGTACAATCACCCCTCAAATTTTGGCTCGTACTTCTGATGGCGTTAGCCAATAAATGACCTTCAATCATACGATTACTTATCAGGAAAAAAACTATTAAACATCAAGGAAATTGCATTTATTATGCTACCTACTTTAAAAAATTATGACGAAATTCAATAGATGTGTACTATGTACTATGATGGAAATAATGATTTCCTCTCTACAATTAAAATAGATATTTGATGAGTAATAAAATAACTAAGAATGGAATATTGGAAACTAAAGGTAAAGAGGTGTCATATTAATTCATAATAATTGAGTTCATAATAAATGACTGACTCCTACTTTATACTGTATTACACCATCCTCGATGCTCAATGTCACCACAGTCTTATGTTTTTATACTGTGATGTTACCATGGTTACTTAGATTTCCGTTTCACTCCAACATTATCTTACTAAATAAAATTGCGCCCCAAATGAATGGTTGGGCGAATTCATGTACGGAAAATAAATTTAGCAAAGTATTATATTTTGTCTGTGCGTGTGTTGCGTTAGTATTATCAGTTTAGTAGTATGAGTTTGGGACCATGTTTTAGCGGGCTTCGTAAGAGAGTTATGATTCTATATCATTCTTAATTCGTTGGGAATAACATTCGTATTCTTTGAAATTAACGGTTTTTAAACGTGTTCGCAACGCCGAGGTAGTGCGCACAATTGTGGAATAACTTTTCTCAGAAACATTGCATTTCGCGTATCTCAATCTATAGGCGTAAAAAATCGCCATATATTTCACTTTTCTTCCCCGGTGTCATGGGAAAAACTGTCGAATTAGCTCCACACAATTCTACACTCACAAACTACTTGTTTATTTACGTAATGATTAGTTACAAGTACAACTGACTGACAACTAAAACAAAACAAGCCGAACTAACCAAGCAATCACAGCAATTAGCGAGAAAGAAACGCTTTCTAATGGTCGAATGAAACACGTGATGCCTGTCTGCGAGCACTTCACGACCTGCATACATTCGAATTCGCAAAACATTCACATCGCTCGATGCGAATGGTGCGAATCTTTCGCATAAGCGAATGCGAATATTCTTAATAGCCCAAGTCTGGACGCACCTTTATTAATTTTGGGCGTTAGTGAGTTTCTTAGTTGCATGGTAATTGTAGAATAGTTACTTCAAACATTTTCCTGATAATTTAGAGGACATAAGAAAGTACTACTTGCATGTTAGTATAGAAGTAATAAATAATTTATTTATTAATAAATAAATATACGCTAATCGTTTGAGAATGCAAAGTGGGTGTACTTTGCATTCTCAAACAAATTGCATCGTGGGCAACTTTAAAACAGTTAACTTTACTGCATGACCACAATGATGTCAAAACTGGGCTCTATGTTAACAATAAGTTAGTATCAATTAAATAGTTAATGAAGAACAAGTTAAATAAAAGCTTTTAAAAAGACGTGAATCAAGTCTTCCCCTGAACATAAACCCCCTTATTCATAAAAAACTAAAACGCTTAAAATAGTGTTTTGTCTTCTTCTTTCAAACTCAAATCATAATTCGAAAGAAATTGACAAAACACAATTTTAACTAAAATAAAGTTTTTTATGAATAAGAGTGTAAGTGAATAAGAAAGACGTTATAGGACGATTTCTTAGTTTTATAAACTTAACAGTTTCAGTTATATTTAAATTACTTATTAGTTAATATCCTGGATTGTGATGAGATGTGAATAAAGTATCACCAACCATCTGTCATACCTACATTAAAAAGGAAAAAAAGTAGTGCCAAACAAAACTATAAGTACCTTAAAAAAATCGTATTTATCTCAACAACCTTGATGGGTTTCCAGACCTTACTTTGAGGAGAAAGCACGAATCAACACGGCTTTAGAAGCTCAAAAGGCGAGGATTCAAACCCTGGAGGAACAGGTGGCTGACGCGAAGCAGCAGTACTCCTCAGCCCTCAGGAATCTGGAGAGGATCTCCGATGAAATACACAAGCATCGGTCTAGAAGACAATCGGCTAGAAACGGTGAGTTCGAATTCCCTTCTCATGTCGACGAGAATAGCTCATGCCGGGATAAAATATTAGCCAGTAATTCAAAGTTATTATGTATCACGAAAGTGCGTCATTTATATCTTAAAGCACTGATATACCGGGTGTAAAATGACTTGTTTGCTGACTGTACCTACATAATATTATTTTCTTCATCCATATTTGTATAAATTTATTTAAAATACACTAATAATGTATTTTAGATAGTCTTTTTATTTTCTCCGTAGACCTCTAGCTTTTTACTTCAAAAAATATAGGTACTCCATAGCTACAGATCAAGATCGTTTAGTCGTCGCAGCGTCGCAACTGTGTGCCGTACATGAGGAAAGACTCACACACTCGCTACGCGGCGTCGAGCGATAAATACCTAAAACCCGAGCGCGTCAACGCTCATAACATGTTTATATATACCTATTACGTCTGCGAAGTTTCGCTACCTAATTAAATTTGACCGTGTGTAAGTGCTTTAATGTTCTTCTTCCCCAGACATAGACCGCTCAACGATCACAGACACAGCTAGCGACACAAACACGACATCTAGCGACAAACTGGAGGAGTTATGCGAGACCAGCACGGATGCTAGTGTTAGAGAGTGGCTGCGAAGGGCGGCCGACGCACAGCGGCCAAGATGTCTGCCTGACAACGACACTTGGACGGAAATAGACCTGGATTACTCCAGCCCTGAGGAGGTAGGATTGTTCTTAAAACAGTAATGAGCACAAATATTTACACTATTCACTTTTGAATTTAGCTAAGTGTGTATCTACCATTGGCAAACGCTAGGCATTTTCAATTTTGAAACAATGATGCTGGCAAGCTGCAATTTCTACTTATGGTAAAACAAAGGACCATTATGTTCCTTTGTTTTACGATAGGGGCAGGGTTTTTTCAATGAATCAGTGTATAAAATAGAGGAGCTCGTGTTTAAAGTAATAACAGCCGCACTGGTCAATCCGTCAGGTTAAGCTACGCTTGCCGGGGTTGGTCCGTGGGTGTTAAGCCGTTGGTCCCGGCGGTCATTGGTGGATCTTTGACAGTCGTTACGGGTTGTCAGAAACCCGAAAGTCTGACAACCAGTCTTACCAAGGGGTATCGTGTTACCCAGTAACTGGTTTGTGGAGGTCAGGCAGTCGCTCTATGTAACACACACTTTTTTTTTGCCTATGATTTTCCACCTAACATTTTGTTGCAGTATTTGATCATGATGACTTATGTTTTACAATAGTACCTATAATTTTAGGTGCACCTACGTGCCTTAAAAAAAGCTAGTTGCTTATGACTCTTTTCACCACTTTTCTCCAATTCATTCTTCGGTTGTCGCCTTTAAGTCATCTCAAAAACCTTTAAACCTTCGCAGGTTAGCTTCGAAAAATGCTCTCTCCGCGCCCGTTCTACTCCTGAAAAGTGGTCTCCACCGAGTCCCGTGGAGTCTAGGGCTTCGGCCGCGGAGCCCCGGCGCATCATACGGACTGCGCCCCGCACACATGTGCTGCGGGAAGACTTCGAGCGGCCGCGCAGGCAGAGCCTGGACGCTCTGCTGCATGACACCGGGGAGAAGGTCAAGGAGATGTTCCAAGGTGAGTGTGTTGTGATACTGAAGTTAACCCATTGAATGCCTACTACGCAATATTACGTAGCTGGTAATAATGGCAGAGGCCGACTACGTATTGTTACGTAGGTCTTCTTATTCACAATATTACCTATCCCTCTATAAGTTGGTATTCATGATGACAACTACGAAGTATTACGTAGCAGGTCATTTGACGTTTAACTTCGGCACTCAATGGGTTAAGGTAGACCACCGGCTGTGTTGTCACTCGAACAGTTAGGCCCAAAGAGGTACGCAGTGTTCCATGCACGCCATTATGTACATGTGGTCGTGGGATCGGAATAATTGTAGTTCCTATTATTATCACCAGACGGCGTTACTGCAGTTTCAGTATTAATTTAAATACGTATGAAAGGCCCTAGGCCCACTGCTAAAATTATATTTTTTGTTGTCTAATGATATGGTGGTTAAGCTTGGGAGAGTCTCCCAAGCTTAACTTACGCCTGCCAGACATGGGTCTTCACTGAAAAGGTAAAGAACAAAATTTCATCATGCCAACATGCAATGGAACGAAGTATACTGAAACTGAGAAAAAATCAGAAAACGAGAAATGCAGATGGGCGGATGACATAATGTACATAGCTGGAAAATGCAGATGGGCGGATGACATAATGTACATAGCTGGAAAATGCAGATGGGCGGATGACATAATGTACATAGCTGGAAAATGCAGATGGGCGGATGACATAATGTACATAGCTGGAAAATGCAGATGGGCGGATGACATAATGTACATAGCTGGAAAATGCAGATGGGCGGATGACATAATGTACATAGCTGGAAAATGCAGATGGGCGGATGACATAATGTACATAGCTGGAAAAGGTTGGATGCATATGGCAAAAGACAGGGAAAGGTGGAAAAGAATGGAGGAGGCTTTTACCCATAGGGGGCCACATAATAATGAAACGGAAAATAAATAATTATAATTGCATGTATGTTTGTAAAGTGTTAAGTGGAAAATAAAGCTGTAATAATAATGATATGGTGGTATTGTATGTATAATGTGCTCAGGGCTATCTCTATTCGGCGAGCGGCGCGGCTCGTCGTCGGCGCCGCGCACGCCGCGCCGCGCCGCGTCGCCGCGCGCCTCGTCCGCCAGCGACGAGCGATACTCTGATACTGATAGTCTGGCTAGGTAAGTCCTTTGATTATACAGTCCTTAAGCGGGGAGGTGGCCTACGATTCTCCATACAAATATATTTCCTGAATAATGCCTCTAGAGCAATCATTTTTTTTTTTTTCATAAATAGACTTTATGAGTCTGCTGTAGACACGTCGCTGACATTTCCTTTTTTTTAGGAACTAATTAGTAAAGAAAATATGACCCTTCAAAAATTACAAAAAATGCGCCATTTTACCTCCGCGATTAGAGGAATTCCAGACAAATTCTAAAAGTTAATAACACAAAAGAAAATGATAGTAACCTAGAGATACTCTTTCTTTTAATGAAAAAAATAATTGAATTGGTTCAGTTTTCGAGGAGAAAAAGGTGGATACGAAACGTCGGTCTGAGCTGCAACTGTCCCTATCGCACTCTCTTATCACTGTTCGGGCACAGCGCGACGGCAATAGTTTCTTCAAATACCCATTTTACAAATTCCTCGTAGGCCACCTCCTCTCTTAATTTCCAATATTTATTTTTAAGAATTAATTGAACAGAACGAACAATTTTGCATTTATTTCAGCGTGGAAATGCTAACAGACGACCAAATAGCATCGTTGATGTTGGACGCACAACTAGAGGCGGTGTGCGAGCGACTAGCCGGCGTGGTTGTGCGACAGCCGCGCTCCCCGCACTCGCCTGAACATAGATACTGACATGGTAACTGACGCTATTGTTAATACAGATGGGACACTCCGCAAAATCATTTAAATACAAAGCGACTCTTGCTACGACACAATAAAGTGCAATTCAGCTCGCACAACGCTTATTACCTAGTTATATTCACCTACAAGTTGGCTCTCTTTCTATCGCGTAAATCTTATACCTGCTGACTTTTTAGGGTCGTCTTCTTTTACGACGCGGTGCGTGTAGCTTATTCATTAGATCATAATTGAAATGATATTTCATGTTGGGCATTAAAACTTATAGAAATACACTATTTTAACTGTAAAATCACTCAATTTTGTGTACGACATAACTGGAGAAACATGACAGCGTTATAAAAAAATAACTTTTTTTCAGGTCATCTATGCAGTGAAAACAACAATAGTTAGTATCATAAATACAAAGAAGCACAGTTGAAAAGTAACGCTTAATAACAGTATATTACATCGAGTAATGCATTCCACTTAGTGACAACTAATAGTTGTGGCACTTAACACTTTTTGGTACCAACAAAGATATTTTGATAAAACGTGGTCTAATTATTTCTCATATATATTTAAAGCTTGAATAAGCAGGTGACTACATGGTGTACGGTTCTGTCAATAGTAATTTAGGCAAGAAAAAACGAGGTAGGCTCATTTTTCTAAACGTAATTCACGTCTTCTTCAAATGGGGGGTAAGCAGAAACTACGGTAAGCCTACTACGATTCTTACATACTAGTTTTGTTATTTTTATGTTTTTCTTGATTGCTTTAATTTGGGACAAATAATAAAATATTAGCTATTAGTACGTAGTATTATGTTATCTGTGCTACTAGACAGCTGTATAAATAGTAGCTAAAGTTAAAACAATCTGTTAAAAGAAGTCTGATTTGACATGAGGGTGTCCCTCTTTGTCCCGTTATGTTTGTCTCTCTTTGGCATATGAAACGATATGGGCTGTCAAAATTGGACCTATTATTTTGTAACAACTTAAGATGTTTCATTTTATTGCACAAATGATAAATTATGTTTATGTCAGTAAATTATTTTAAAACACTTTAATGCGTCGAAAGTCTGATAAGCAGTCTTACCAAGGGGTATCGTATTACCCAGTAACTTGGTTGTATAGGTCAGCTAAGTAGTCGCTCAATGTAAAATAATCGTATTCAGCTTCATCCGGTTAGACTGGAAGCCGACACCAACATAGTTGGGAACGCGTCGAAAAGAATCGTTAAATTGAACTAATATCAAAAGTGTTAGCGCCATTACTATGAAATTAAATAACAGATAACTTAGAAGTAAGTTTGGAGTGATGTCTGTTTTTCTGCATAGAATCACTGCACATATTCGTGCTGTCTCTTTTTTTTCTCATTACAAGAAAAAGATAGCAATACTCTCACTGTATTCTGACTACTTTGTGAATAGACGAATAAACGCCCTCTAGCGGGCAAGTAACATAATAATACCAACACAAATTGAACTAGTCTTTACCTAACGCCTAATATCTGCGTTTAAGTATACTTCTTATGTATTGGCGAATTTTTATAGAGAATCTTCTGTATAATAAAAATGAATTGATGTTCGTTGGTAAGCGCGTAACTTGAGAACGGCTGGACCGATTTGGCTAATTTTGGTTTTAAAATGTTTGTGATACTTAGTTCGAATTAGGTTCAAAACAATTGGAAAAGTATCAATTATTGAAAGGATCATGGTCATTTTGGACTAAGAAAAAACAGAATTCCGACCTAAGATGAGACTGTCACCAAAATGTAGTACATTGTTAATGTAATTATTAGGTATCATCAGTTTATTTTTAAAAGATTGGGAAGTATTTAAATAATCATCTTTATAATTACAACTTTGCTTTATCAGAACGCAGTAAAAAAAATATTGATTTTGAACGCATTTATAGTTATTAACGTTACTAGAGAAGTCCATACTTTAACTTAGATCTAAATCGATTTTATTTTTGAATCGAAATGAAATCCCCGCAGCGTCAACTGTTTAAAAGTAGGTATTAGGTAAGTATTTAACGCGGCGACAAATTACCTATGTAGAGCAGCTTTCGAGAAACGTTGAAAAAGTTTTTTTGTGTCCATGTCTGATATGGTACCTACTCATGAATGAAGATAACCCAACCGTAACAGATAATTATGTGGAGTGGAAGCCAGACGAGTCTGCAGCTGCACACGACCGAGGGTGATGCTTGGTACTATAATATGCATATATGAACTAATATGCACCGTCAGTAGAAACCACGATTAGTGGCGATCTTGGACACGCACAGACTTATCTGGCTTGCATTCGACATAATTTGTAACACAATGTAAAAAAAAACTGGTGAAAAACCTCTCAATCCCAAAAAGCCACAGATTAATAACCTCAAAAAACATATTTCTTAATTACTTGACTCTCCTGTCTTTTAAAAATATATTGAAGGCCGTACTTAGTTACATTTATAAAGGTAAATGAAACAACGTATGTTTCATCAAGGGTCGTTATGTTAGATTTTACTAGTCCAAATATGTTAGCCGCGTGGCCATGATTCTTTGGACAGGACAACGTCTGCCGTGTCAGCTAGTTCACAAATATAGCTGCTAGCTAGATGTGTTGGGAATATAATTTATAATCTCGAGTATTTTAAGACAAAAACGTAAGCAGAAATACGCCAATACGTAAGAAATCTCGTTTAATTATTAGAACTATAAATTAAAAAAGAAAGCTACTCAATTTAACGCTTATTCGTCGATTAGTACACATATCAGCGTAGAGTTGTATTCACTGGGCGTCGAGGATTGGGCTATACTACTCAGGGTGTTGGCTATATGCCTTTAAATTGCTCTATATTTTCCACTGCCTGGGGGCTTACTATGAGCTGTTACAGGGCAGAAGAAGAAGTTGAATGTTTCCAGTGAGAAAGAGTGACGGTGCTATAGGTTGCATATAGCTCCGACTCTCTCTCTCACTGGAAACTATAAGAACCCATAGTAAGCCCCCTGAAATGCGAAGTACTTGTCTAGCGTAGCGTTGTGATATCTATGTATGAGTATGGCTGGTTACCATCCGTTCTTAGCAATTTTGAAGAATGATAAAACTCTAAAGGTTGACCCACATCTGTCAGCTCGGAACAGCATTTATGCCGTGTGTGCTGTCGCATGCTTCAGCGTACGATTGCGTGCCACGTGATTGAGCACGCGTCAGCACTCCAACGCCTACCAGCCGGCGACCGCATTTTGGCCGTGGTGCAGTCTATCTTTCTCGCTCTAGGAAATGACGATCCTGAGCTATAGAAAAAGATAGAGCATGCAAAAAGGCGATTCCGTGCTAATAGATGTGTGTCAACCCTGAAACCATCTTCAGGACAAATGACACCAGTATTACAAGCAACTAAAATTTTAAACTTTTTAAACTTTCGCGATTTGTACACATTATAAAACAATATCGAGAACGGGTCTTATCGCGATCATCCTTTTTTACGAGGTAAACAGGTACCTACTTGTTTCCCGACGTTACTACTAAAATTTGTTGCCCAAAAGTCGCCCAGTGAACACAACTTAATATTCTCTTAGTTTCGTACAAAAGTACATTTAATTTAGAACAAGTTTGAAGAATATAATTTATGTTCGTGTCGAGTTGTTGCTAAAATGCGTAATCTTAAGAGTTCCAGTGATGTTTTAAATTAATAAGGGGAGGAGATGTTTGAGTATGTTATACTGATAACTGTGGGAAATATTACTTATTCTTGCCTATGTTTATGATGGTAGTAAAAAATAATAATTACTTTGATGTAGCCATCTTTTGAGGTAAAAAAGAATTTCAATAAATCCTGTTAGTGTGTCTATGGCAGCGTAAGGTTGCGAGAACCGTTAGTTTATAATCTATCGATATTATTCGTGATATTATAAACTGTCGAAAAATTGTGTACTGGGTGAAATCCGTTAGGTTCGGTTAGTTTAGAACTGTCACCGAGCGAGCCGTACTTCGAAGTTGTTCCCAGCAAGTCAGGCTAATTAGTATTATAGCGCAAGATGCGTTACGTCGCAAGTAAGTTTGATACGAATTCACAATTTGTTGGTTTCCCGTGGATAGATTATGAACTATCGAAAAATAATGCTTTAAATTTTAAATGGTTTGTTGCAGTTCATGATTTTTCGACAGTTTATAATGTAACGGAAATAAAATTGATACATTATGAGAACAAATGTAGTTCATAATTATACGGTGACATATGTACCATATTCCGGAAAGGAAAAGGTGCTAATTATAACAAACTGATAAACATATAATTTTTCACATTAATTACTATTTTGATTCGCTATTGAACATCTTTTCTTGCCATAAAAGATTTGTCTTTACATTTTTAAGCAAGTACAATTACACACATCAGTGATAATCATAATTATGACTTTAACAGCGCCTTTATATTGTAGCAGTAAGGTTGAATGTACAATACACGAAATCTTAACAGAGCTGTTATTAAAAGAAGGAAAAATACTTCAAAGAATTTTCTTTTTTTTAATATAATTCTCTATTTATCATCATATCTCCTCCCCTAGCCGTAGGTTAATAGTAAAATGTTGATTGTTCGCAATAAGTACAGATAATAACGTACTCCTAGCATAATATAAGCATCGCCTAACACTTGCCTATGAACTTGGTGTCCTAGAACAGTTAGATGTGACGTAGTAATGTTAGAATGTTTGTGGAATGACTGAAAGATTAGAAGGACTGCTACTGTGTGGGTTTAAAAAAAGTTTATGATATCTATATAAAATCTATGGTTTATAATAATTATTTTTACAAAAGCATCCTTGTGAGGCTACAGTTATGCGAAGCGAAAACTTTTGCACCTCAAAGATGCTCAATTTAAAGTTGAAATTGAACATGATCTTTTAATTTCAAAATAACTACTAATTATATAATCTTTCCAACCATTTTGACATAAGCACGAAGCACATTTAACTTTTTACACATTTAATTTTATGGCTAACCATAGACGAAAAAATGCAATAGTTCAAGGACGCTAAAGTAAATATGGTTGGAAAGATTATAACTACAGAGCACGGAGACGCCTCAACAGGCGGCACTTTCCATACAAATCAAGTGTGTCACTGTTTACTCGTACTACGACACTAACAACGCACTTTCGGTACTAGAAATTTTATTATAGTGAGCGCGCAAGTGCTAGTCACCGGCTGTGGTATGCGATCGGTGAGACGGGAGAGGTAGACAAAGGTGAAGCTAACTCAATCGTGCCCTCCCCCGTCTCACCGCTCACATAGGTACTTAAGACGGTGACTAGCACTTGCGCGCTCACTATAGTACTGCCATCTTTAAATTCTGTGCGTTTTGCTACTAACCTTTTCAACTATGTACCCAAGAACGCAGTAGCGCCTCTATGTTATTAAGATCATCATTATGTCTATTTATATTAGATTTTATTTATTTTTATTTTAACAAATTATTATTATGTTGTATTATTATCGGCTGTGCAATTTTTTTGAGTGGCGTTGGAGGCTCAAGATACATTGCGATAGGTCGGAGTTCGGCAACTGAAATTGCGCAATTCTTGCCAATTTCTAAACAATTTTAGAATTGCTCGGTCTTGCCGAGACTTTATAGTTTCAATAACCGCCAATGCGCAATGAGGGTTTTCGTGAAAATTCACGGCACCAGTCGTTTGACAAGAGGTCATGCAAGAGGTCTTCCATTTCGACAATGAATATAAAATATATGATGACGTTCATCATTCGTTTCATTCATTCGTTCATCATTCAGTCACGACTAAAGAAAATATAGGCGCTTTAACACTATTGACAGGTGCCCGGACCTGAAGCCTAATTGTTTTAAATCTACGTCGCAATCTCATGCCAGCGACAATCCAAATGTCAAAAATGTAGGTAAACGCCATAGAAATTTTTGACAGTTGAGACTGAGATAAGATTGCGAACGTTGTTAAAAATACGGGAATAGACTAGACATGGGCGCCGCCCCCAAATATTGCGGCGGCGGCGTGCTGATAAATCCAGCGCGGCGGCGGCGTGGCTAATTTATGTGTAGTATGAAAAAAATCTTTAAAAAAAAACAACAATGCAGTAACTCACGTTATTTATCAAAAAATTAAAGAAAACAATTGTTCAAGCTAGGTATAATAATAATAACCTTATCGGTAATTATATTTTCGAGCCGTTTGGGGTTGAAACCCTTGGGCCGTGGGGTCCAAGTGCTCTTGTTTTATTCAACGAAATCTCCAAACGGCTGGTTGACACTTCCCGTGACCCGAGGGCTGGCTTTTACTTTGGCCAGAGGATTAGCATTGCCATACAACGTGGCAATGCCGCCAGTCTCTTGGGTACTCTACCAGTCGACAGCGATGCGGAGGAATTTTTCGACGCCATATTTTAGTTTTTTAATAGTTTAGTTAGGATATAATTTAGTTGTTTATAGGTTATATTTTTAGCTAGGTATAAAATTATTTTTCAAGGTAAATTTTGCATTCCTAAGGTAGACCCAAGGAAAATATTTATTTTTTTCGTTTCAGAAAGATAAAAGATCCTCATTATTGATATCCGTTGATCCAACAGAGGAAGCGAGATATCGCCAACATTCTTGGTCTAGTGTATCATCATCTTCAATTCCATGACCAGCACTATGTTTCTTAGAGAATTTACTTACTCAAAATTGATGAGGAACTGCTCATATTTAAAGAAACCCTTTCGTTATAGAGAGTTTATTTATTAGACTAATGTTTATTAAACTGGTAATTTTGAAACGAAACACTAAAAAACCCGAAACAAAATGGCACGTGCTAGCCTCGCTCACGCCGAGCAGCAAGTAGCGGCGGCGGCGGCGGCACGCGTGGTTGACGCGGCGCCCATGTCTAGAATAGACGTCTTCCGGCCCCTTTGACGTGTCCGTGCTGCCACCTAATACACGTCATTTCAGAAAACCCTCATTGCTTTGCTCGTGTAAACGCAACACAGCATGTATTAGCAAGGTGTGGTCAAATTTTATCGCGGTTATGATGTTGGTCCATGGAGAAAGTGGTTCAGTTTCATGGTCTGTACCACTGACTAACCCTTAAATGTAACCACACCTTTCTGGTACAAATGTTGTATACGTTAATTCTTAGGTGTTACTAATGTGTCTTGAGCCTAATATAATTCTTGCCACAGACGGATTTAGCTAATATTTAATTTTTAATTTTATGGCTTTTCAGACGTCATTGTTGACGATGTGTGACCCTTAAAATATCATAAATTGGTATAATTTATTATAAATAATTTTATCATAATGTTAACAGTATTATATTTTTATTTTATAATTTTTTTCTTAATATTTTTATAATCTCACCAATTTTGTGAATAGCCATGTACGAAGTACAATCACCCGCCAATTTTATTTATAAGAAGTTTAAATATATAAATAATATGAAAAATAGTGATATTACCAATATTTTGATGTAATACTCCAAAATCATGACAAAATTTTATAGTACTAGTTTTATTTGGATATATTATTATTATTTTTGAAAAACATGATGTGTTCTGGATTGTATACTTACCCATATAAAAATTATTTATAAAATTGTACATGACAACAAAATACGTAAAATATCATGAATTTTGTGTTCAAATTGTATACCCCAATTTGCATTATTTACGCGAAGTAATTTCTATATCTTATTAATATAGGTACATTGCGTGACAATATAAAATAACCAAAAAAAAAACACTGCCTATCATATAATAGAAAATACCCTAAAATAGATGCAGGGGACAATGGGCCAACACTGAGAAAGGGATCTTTACGTTGAATAGAGTTCTTTGTTGGAAGTTTCGCCGCGAGAGGGCACTGAGTGTTTGTCACTCATCAAAGTGTTCTTGAATTTAAAAGCGACCAATCAACAAGACACACTTAGCGGAGCGCCATCTTGCACAAAAGTTTTTAACAAGGAACTCTAGAGTCCAGTGTGCGCTTTTATAATTATTAACGTCACGATACTCACGATATTATAGCGGACGTCCGCGTCCATAAAATGTATAGAAATACGTGCACGTTATAAAGTTATCATGGACGGAAATTTAAAAGAGTCTTCATATATACATTTCCATATATTTTGCTTCCCTGTGTTAACGTACGTCTACGATAATATCGTCGCGTTAGAAATTATAAAACCGCACATTAGCAGTTAATGAAAGTAATAAATATACTAGAGCCACCTACGCTCGCTAATTGGACAGTTTTGTTCCCATTTAGTCGACGTTTGCACGGACGTAAAAATATCGCGGCGATTTTGTTTCGCGCACTGGCTTTCAACGCACTGCTTAGCGCCGAGAGTTGAAAATCCAACAGTGTGTTTTTTCGACGCGCTGGGATGCACTCTGTTGTTGTTAAGTTGGATTCTCAATGCTCGGCTCAACAGCGAGAGTTATTTTTACGTTCGTGCGAACGTCGGCTAAGGGTTGGACCTCATCTGGCAGCACGGAATCGCCTTTTTCCGTCGCCCTTTCTCTTTCTGTCGCTTAGAACTGCCATTTGCTAGACCGAGACAGAAAGCATATTGCGATAGCACGCGGCGTAATCCTCGAGGCGATCGGCATCACGGACAAAATGCAATGGTCGGCAGGGAGACTCCGGAACGCTGAAGCGCGCGATAGCATGCTAACGCATCCTTTCACCGCCGATCACTTGCTATCGCATGCTGTCTCACTCTATCGTACAATGGCGACAACAACCTTTTTTGTCTGCGGAATGCGACAGCGCGCGTTCGCATGCGGCAGCATACTGCAGCACGTGGTAGCACAGGCGGAACAAATGCGATTCCGTGCTGCCAGATGAGGTCCAACCCTAACACAATTTTTGTTGCCAACAGACAACCTATTTACCCAATTTTTACCTACAAAGTTGATGTGCAATTATTTTGCTTCGCGTAAATAAAGCATCCGTCTTCCATGCTTCTTGTTTGATATAATTATTATAAAAAATATACTGTTAAATCATTTATATTACGTTTGAACACAAGTATATCGAGATGGTTGGAGATGTAAGTTTGTGTACATGAAGTTGTTAATAATAATTATTGTAAGTTGTATTTCAGCAAGTAGTTGTAGACTGCGGCTCTAGTTGAAACAATGTTAATTATTCAAATTTTTAAGCAATGCGTAGCTCAAAATGGCATTAACACGACACAATTTTTAAAATGGACGTAAAATATTAAAAACAATTCATCATCATAATCCGACTTCACCCACTGATAGGCTAGGCCTGAATTTTCATAAAACCAATTACATAATTGAAGTAATAACACAGAATACTTAGTAGGTATAACTTACAGAAGATTCACTCCGCAAAATAATTTAAATTGATAGCGACTCTTGCTACGATACAATAATGTGCAATTCAGGTCGTACAGCGTTAATTACCTACAGTTATATTCACCTAGCGTTGCCTCTCTTTCTATCGGCTCATAAACCTTCAGACTCGTTAGGGCTGTCTACTTTTATGACACGCCGCGTGAGTGCGCCCCGGCCGGCGCGCGACAGCCCACACTGAATTAGCTCGACAAGTCGAGCCCGCCGCGTACTTGTAGCTTCATACCTAAAATGCGGAGTGCGCCTAGCCTGGATACACGGAATAACCAAATTGATTCTATTTTATGTTTTCACAATTCAGTTTGGTTCCTTCAACCGTATTGATAGATGATACTGAACCATGTATAATGTGAGGGTTTTTATGAAAATTCACGCCATCATTTTGGCGACAATTTGGCAAGAGTTCTTCCATTTCGACGCCTAGCCTATTCCTAAGTCTGTTGGGGTAGGCTGAATGCTGAATGAATATAAAATATAAGATGACGTTCATCATTCGTTATATTCATTCGTTCATCATTCTGTCACGACTAAAGAATAAAGAAAATATTTATATAAGCTTTGACACTTGACTGGTGGCCAGACCACCTTGACCACCTTGAGTGCTGCCACCTATTGAACGGCATTTCAGAAAATCCTCATTGTCATGTTTTATATGAAATCCTAACTGTGATATCCGTATTTCATCAATAAAACACTATTTATTTTACTATAAGTATGCATAATTTATAACAAAGCCACTGGCAGCTGACTGTTATTTCCTTTGACATTTGACTTACGCATTGCTTAAAAAAAAAAAAAACTTGAAAAATATCGCAATAATAAATTAAGCCGTAAACTAGGGTCGCTATTTTAGACGCTTTTAGCTGAAGAGACGCATAATAAGACGCTTTTAGCTGAAGAGACGCATAATAATTATAATGTTGGAGCACAAATACTTGCAAGCATAGCAAAATTTTATACATTATAATGCCTTAAATATGGCCCATCGCGCTTTACCTACCTTTTACTTGTTGACAGGCCTAAACCACAATAAATATATGGACAGTAAGGAAACTTAGTTTCCTACGTACAAACGGTCGAAATGGTACACTCAAGACTCGCACCGACGAGGCCCCAAGCGATAGTCGCGGTGCTCTCAGTATATTTACTGTGGCTTAGGGGTCTCGTCGATGCGCGCGTCTGTGTGTGTGCCGTTTCGTACTGTCCATATTTATATTGTGTCTACACTGTCCTCCCGTACCTATTAATACTGTAATTTGAAAACATTGTAAAAGCTAATTATTTTTTTAAAGAGTAATCGTTGAGTTTCTTATCGGCTCTTCTCCATAGGAAACGAATTGGAAAAGCCGTGCAGCTAGCTTCTGACGTTTCAAAAGTACCCATGTTTATGTACCATCCCATAACTATAGTAACGCGTTTTGTAGTTACTAGAAGAACTATGCAATGTACAGTCACTATATTTTATAAGAAATATCAAGATGGTAAAAAGAAAAGTATATAATGCTACATGAAATTACCCTATTTTTATGTACCTAATACTCAGAATTGCAGCTATTTTTAAAAGAGATGTGTCACCTATTAATGTTATTGTAATGAATCAGTTTCGGTGTTGACAGCTCAAAATTAATTTATATCTACATCTTGTTGATAACATTATGGATTGAAAGATTGATTGATCAGGAAGCGATAAAACAAATGTTCGATATTTTCTGTAATGAAATTCAAATTTTCTTACGTTTTTTTTACAATTTTATTTGGGGTCCAGTCCAGTATTACAACTCTATAAGTTAAAATTTACCTAAAATGCCACGATTTCATGAAATAGTTATTAAATAGAATAATTTGATCACAGAGACGTGTTGATGATTTTAATGGTCATAATTCTGAGAATACATAAATAAAATAATTTGTTATGAACTCAAATCATCTTTCGATCAATAAAAAATTTGATACTGACCTGCAAATTGCAAACAAAACGTAAGATAATTTGAATTTCGCGGGCTACCCTGGCGCATGCCCCCATCAATCATTCTATACAGGGTGGTCAAAAAGTCGTGGATCAAAGATATAGGGAGGCAAAGGAGGTCATTTCCAACACAAAATCTTTCTATAGCATGGCCATAATTCAATTGCCCTAAAAATTAATTGCTCTTGAAATTTGGTACTCAGAGCCGCAATTAGACTAGGTAATTAAAAAAAATGTGATCAAAAACAATAAAACAAACGGTGCTGTATTATTACTAGATAATGTATCAGCACTACAAAAGTTCTATTTGCGGCTCTGGGTACCAAAGAATCATGGCCACGCGGCTAACATGTTTGGACTAGTAAAATCTAACATAACGACCCTTGATGAAACATACGTTGTTTCATTTACCTTTACAAATGTAACTAAGCACGGCCTTCAATATATTTTTAAAAGACAGGAGAGTCAAGTAATTAAGAAATATGTTTTTTGAGGTAATTAATCTGTGGCTTTTTGGAATTGAGAGGTTTTTCACACGTTTTTTTTTACATTGTGTTACAAATTATGTCGAATGCAAGCCAGATAAGTCTGTGCGTGTCCAAGATCGCCACTAATCGTGGTTTCTACTGACGGTGCATATTAGTTCATCTAGGCATATTATAGTACCAAGCAGCACCCTCGGTCGTGTGCAGCTGCAGATTCATCTGGCTTCCACTCCACATAATTATCTGTTACGGTTGAGTTATCTTCATACATGAGTAGGTACCATATCAGACATGGACGCAAAAAAACTTTTTCAACGTTTCTCGAAAGCTGCTCTACATAGGTAATTTGTCGCTGCGTTAAATACATACGTCTAAAATGATTACCTACTTTTAAACAGTTGACGCTGCCGGGGATTTCATTTGGATTAAAAAATAAAATCGATTTAGATCTAAGTTAAAGTATGGACTTCTCTAGTAACGTTAATAACTATAAATGCGTTCAAAATCAATATTTTTTACTGCGTTCTGATAAAGCAAAGTTATAATTATAAAGATGATTATTTAAATACTTCCCAATCTTCTAAAAATAAACTGATGATACCTAATAATTACATTAACAATGTACTACATTTTGGTGACAGTCTAATCTTAGGTCGGAATTCTGTTTTTTCTTAGTCCAAAATGACCATGATCCTTTCCAGAGCAATTCATTTTTAGGGCAATTGAATGATGGCCATGCTGTAGAAAGATTTTTTGTTGGAAATGACGTCCATTATCTCCCTGTTTCATTTGATCCACGACTTTTTGACCACCCTGTATAACTCGTGTACTATTTAGATCGATGTCACTCATCAATCATCATTCAATCGATATTTCGCTAATTTTAAATCGATATCGTTTGTCAATCGTTTTTATGTAATTATGCCAAAAATTTTAATTCCAATCATGCTGTTATACACTGTCGCTTTTCACATACTTGCATAGCTTTATATATGTTCTTACATTCCTTTATATTCTAAGCAGCTGAGAAATAACTATTAAATTATAATATTTTTCAAACAAATGTATTAAAAAAATCTCGTGCAAGTGTAACTGAAAATGGTTTATAGAGCATTTAACAAGAATAATATTATTTTATTGTTGCTCACGGATCGGTAGTAGAAAGATGTTATGTATTTGAAAAGCCATAAACAAGGTTAAAATCTGGCCAAACTTCAACTAAGTACCTAAATAACTAACCTAAAACTTCACAGACGTTATAAGAAGTTTCACTAGATAATTTTATTTGACCTTGTTATCGTTTTACACAAAGCAATCTAAAGTTATAGTTAGAATCTATTAGTTTTCTGACATTTTTTAAATGTCTTCTATTCAAAATCCATCAGCAATATTAAAAAATATAAATTCTATCTGCCATCGATCCATTATAGCTGCGTCGACTTGTAACAAACACGCCAACAACTCTCCCAACAAACTGACCAACATGTTACGCAACTGTGGACGGGGATTTTAGCATTTCGCTCAGCGAGACTAGGATCATACGCCAACAGATCAAGCCACCCGAAACTGTCAAATTTTCCCAATCTACCCTGAACCTAATGGTTTAGCCATAAAGGTGAAAATCTATTAAAGAAATTTGACTGATTGTAGTAGCTTGATGTGCCGAAAATGTGATTCTCAATAAGATCACCAATCAGATAAGATTTTCACTAAGTTGACATATTAATAAACAATGATTGACAAGTGCAGGAATCGTAAGTTGCTTCCAAAACTGAATACTTGGCTCCGTTTTTGAGCTTTTTTTTTCACAAATAACTGAAAAACTAGACGTTGTAGGGATAAATAAAAAAAAAATCATCCGGTGTTTTGTCAATTTTTTATTGCATTTTTTTTTAATGTGCGCCTTTACTATGGGATTTTGGGATGGATAGGTGTGACGTCACATTTTGCTACTCGTATTGCATATGTTTGGAAGTTTTGTTGGCGATCCTGTTACAAGTGGGGATGCGGCTTAAAGGCTCCCGTAGACAGGCGTTTCGCGACTGGTGGAACAAATTTTTATGAAAACTTCATGGAAATTGTTCTACTGGAGGCTTAAACCAGCTTTAGTGATTATGTTGTCAGTTGTGATAAAGTGTACAAAAGTTAGCGGTAACGTGTACGTTGTACATACGAGGTGACGCCTTCACATTATTATAATAAATTAATATTAATAAGTCTCGTGGTTTTATTTCATACTTCTTTTGATTTACCTTTCCTTTTCAAGTGCTGCCTCGTTGATCTAGCGGTTGCAAGAGCTACTGAGAGATACGAGCAATGATGGGGTCCAATAGGGCCGATGCCGCCGGGGTCGCGTGTTGTTCGAAAGAGATACTGTGGCCCTGGCACAGGCAACTGAAGGAACACGGGTGGGTTTTAGTCTGTAGGTAAAAGTCTGACACGCCCTTCCGCTCCACCCAGAACGGGAGAAGTCATTTGATGATTTCCCATCCACAAAAAAAAAAAAAGCGCTACTGCTGAGGTGTGACTGACACGGACATGCGGCCACCATCAGGGATTTTAATTTTGATAGGTAACACAAAAAATCAACCGAAAGTCGCCAAATATCAGAATTTGTTGGTCACTGATTCACGATCTGGAGAGCATTTCTCCAGCTTGGCCCAATTTGAATCTCAGCTAGGGCACCTAGCGAAGATCTGTTTTCTCCCAAATTTTGTCGCTAATTAGTTGCAAGACAGATTTAGTCGGGGTCTTAGGCTCAGCGCAAACGGGCCGCAGCCACCGGTGGCCAGTGACACCGCCTTTTTACACGACTGCCCAAAGGAGTGTAAAAAAAAAAAAGTATATAAGTAGTTTATCAGCTATCTCGTTACCATAACACAAGCATTAGGTTGCTTAGCTTGGGACTAGATGGCGTTGTGTGAAAATGTCCAAGGATATTATTATTAATGTTTTCATATATTTTGCTGCTGTAGCGAGTGGCCACCATCGGCCACACGTGTGCGGTGCGTCTACAGGGTGACATTGAACACATGCGACAAAATTTAAGGGGGGTGTTCTACGCATCAATATGAACAACTTTTACTATGGGACCAAACCTGAAATCGCGAAAAAAAAATCAGCTGTTCAGTACATTTATCTACATCAAACTCGTCGAAATGTACTGAACAGCTGATTTTTTTTTCGCGATTTCAGGTTTGGTCCCATAGTAAAAGTTGTTCATATTGATGCGTAGAACACCCCCTTAAATTTTGTCGCATGTGTTCAATGTCACCCTGTATACAAAATATATGAAAAAGTGGGTTTAGTGGCTGTCGCTGGCCACCGGTGGCTGTGGTAGATGGCCCGTTTGCGCCGAGCCTTATTAGTTTAGAAGATATAATGATATAAATTTTTAAGGTCCAAGAGCTGGATCGAATAGTTTACGAAAACTGATATGTATAATATACTGACCGATATTTGGCGACAATTTTTTTATGTTATCGAAATTAAAATCACTGATGGTGGCCGTGCTAGTGTCAGTCACACTGCTGAGCATAAGGTCCTGGGTTCGATTCCCAGATCGGGCAGTGTTTTTTTCCATCAGGAATTTCTCAGTAGCAGCCCGGAGTCTGGATTTGTGCTCGGTTGATGGCAATAGGCTCGCTCCCTATTACATGGGGCTTAAACTTGCGAAATGTAGGGGTTTTCTATATAGTCTAAGATCCGAGTATAGAACGACCTTCACCGAGCTGGTTAATGGATGAAAACTATTTTATATCTTTGGCGTTGATATACTCGGATCCTCTACTAATAGGTGCAGTGCACCTCTACTTACAGGCGTGATATTATGGTTATCACACTAATATTATAAAGACGAAAGTTTATGTGTGTTTGTATGCTTGTTACTTCTTTACGCTCAAACGGCTGCACCGATTTGGTATGTAGATATAGCTTATACCCTGGATTGACACAGCCTACTTTTTATTCCGGTATTCGCGGGTAAAACAGCGGGGCGCAGCTAGTGTTAAATAAAAAATAATATAATTTTCAATAATGACTTTATTCAGTACAACAGAACAAAACGCACAGGACGGAAACAACACTGAACGCTAAACAAACGGCCATAAAGAAACATCTAATACTTACTACATACACAAATCAGTTACAAAAATACGTCTTTTTGGTTACATTTTGGGTACAAGAACTAATTATCTGTTTCTGTTGAAAATATCCGTTATTTAAACGTGACCTAACAAGTGTGACTGACTCTGGCATGGCCACTATCGGGGATTTTAATTTTGATCTTAACACAAAAAAATTGTCGCTAATTAGTCGAAATTTGTCGCCAAATATCAGAATTTGTCGGTCACTGGTTCAAAATCTATAAAGGTTTACAGGTGGCCGATCTGGGTAGCATCTCCCCAGCTTGGCCCAATTTAAATCTCAGTAGCTAGAGCACCTAGCGAAGATCTGTTTAGTCGCTAATTAGTCGCAATTTTTCGCAGAAGTCACAAGAGTACCGTAAACTCTTCGATCTAGCTTTGGACTACTTATACCTTAAAAATTGAACTCATTATATCTTCTAAACTAAGACCCGACTAAATCTAACACTAACGACTAATCTAAAATACAAAAAATTTAACATCGCGGCTTGCTCTGCTACTTTCGCCTTAATACGGTTAGAAACAAACATTAAAAGATAAGGAAGCCACATACGATTATTTAGGCTAAGCCGACAGAATTGATTTCTTTGCAGAAACTCTAAAAACTGACGCCATTTTACTATATTTTCAACAGAAACAGATCCCAAATCAATAAAGTTCCTACTAATAATGCGCGTTACAATATAATGATGAAAATTGAGCGAATAAATATAAAAAGATAGTAATTACAACAGCTACATGTTTCGATACATTTTGGTTAACATAGTAAAACTGACTAATCGACTATTTTCTTATTACTAAATCGCTTTTCATACAGCTAAATACTTTTCTTAGGCGCGTTTGGGGGGTAACAAACTTGATTCTTCTATTAATTAATAATACGTAACGGGAGACTAGATAAAGAAATTAAAATAATGTTTTAAAATTGCACAAATCACTAAATGCCCAGCCTTTTCTCAGCTATGTTGGGTTCAGCTTCCAGTCTAACCGGATACAACTGAATACCATTATTTTAAATGGAGCGTCTGCCTGACCTCCACAACCCAGTTACCGAACTTGGTAAAACTGGTTCAGACTTTCGGTCTTCTAACGACCCGTAACGACTGTCAAAGATCGACGAATGACAGCCGGGACCAACGGCTTAAAACGTGATTTCCGAGACACGGAGGAGTCTTGGTATACAGGGTGTAAGGGACAGCCCTCCGCAAACTAACAGGGTGCATTCAGCTCCTCATTCTGAATCATATTCCACCGGAAATTTTCTCAGGAAAATTTTCACTTTTTCAAATTTTTTTTCAGTTACATTTTCATTATTTCAATGTAAAATTGCATTGTGTGTTCGCAGCACTCCATTTATGTAAAAAAACTGCAAAAAAAAAACAGCAAAAAAAAAAACCAGCAATGGATGTTGAAATACTCTACCAACGACGCGTGAAATCAGCTGTTCACTTTCTGTCTAGCTACAGAGTTCATCGAACTCACCGCATACCTATTACCTACCCCTCCCAACCAGTAATAGACGCTCCAATTTGTGCACAAAAACACAAACAAATCAGGTTTATTGGAGTCCCTTAACGTTCCTGAAAAAATTTCATGTACCGTTCATCTTAGTATGACATACTGAATTCACCCTATCAGTTTGCGGAGGGCTGTCCCTTACACCCTGTATGTAAAGATGGTCACCCATCCACGGCAAGCGTAGCTTAACCCGATCGATCGACTCGTGCGCCTATTATTACAAGCTCCTTCATAATATGACTGACAGAAACAGAACGATATTTTAAATTTATTTAGCGCTAAACGTATTTAGTGAGTGCTGCAAGCGAGCCGAAATATTAAAAACTTGTCATAACATTATCTCTGTGGAAGACAATTTAAATAATAAAATCTGGGCTAAGCTCCGGTTTCTGCAAACATTTTCATTGCAACATAATACATTTGACAGCATATCTACTAATCTAACTTTCAAAAACCGAAGTATAGCCTGAAAAAAAAAACAAAACAAACATAAAAAATCTCTAGAATCTAGTTTATCACCCATCCGCGTACCCTGTCCATCTATACAATATAAATAACACTACGTTACAACAAGGGAATGCAATGAACAACGTGCGTACAGGCTATCACAATTATTTACTACTTTGAGCACGAAAATTCAACCATAAGCACAGATTAATACAGATAGGACACTCCGCAAAATCATTTAAATAAAAAGCGACTCTTGCTACGACACAATAAAGTGCAATTCACGTCGAACAACGCTAATTATCTGCAGTTATATTCACCTAGAAGTTGCCTCTCTTTCTATCGCGTAACTCTTATACCTTCTGACTCGTTAGAGTTGTCTTGTACGACGCGGCGCGTGAGTGAGTATCGAACTAACGTGCGAGCCGGCCGGTGCGCGGCAGCCCACACTGAATTGACCCAGTGAGCTGAGCCCGCCGCGTACTTGTAGCTTCATACCTAAACTGCGGAGTGTCCCATCTGTATTGATCTGTGCCATAAGCTACATACATTGCAAATGTTTAAGTACAACATAGTTGCTGAGGCGTGTATTGAATGTAGCCTCTAACATCGACTAATAGGTGGTTTAACGAGTTGAATGCCGTAATTACAGACACAATTAAAAAGCTATTGTGTCTCGCGCGGATCCACGTTCCCGGCCGATACGAAGGATTAATTTATTACCCATTTTTATTAATACAAGGTCAAGTAAAATTAATTAGCGAAACTTCACAGACATGATGGGTTTTTTGTTTAAAGTTTTAATGTTTTTTTTTATTTAGATAAGAAAATATTGCACGATTACCCGTTTTAATTTTATTTAAGTTTTAAGAATATACGTTTTAAAGAACGTATTATTTCAAATGGTAGGCGAAATCTCGATCTCGAAAATCTCAAAAACGAGTTTTCGGCCGATTGCTAGGTGAGATCTCGAATGGCCAATCTCGACACCAGACTAGCAAGCGAGATCACGAGTCGAGATTGTATTCCCTAGCTATGATAAAAATTTGTGACTTTAGAACATTGCTGTATGAACGTGGCCTTACTATCGACGCAATCATACTAGTCTGGGTTTCGAACTTAATTACCGATCGATGCCTCTTAACCACTGAGATATTGACTTGTTAATTAATAAATATCAGTTTCATTCACAATCACGCTTCAGCAACGTCAACATTCAGTCACTAGAAATCATTCAAACAGCGCAATAAATAAATTAACTAAAATAACAATATATAAGGTCCCATTAAAATAAATATATGGACAAATTTTCATAGGGTGTTCTACCAATGAATATGAACAACTTTTACTATGGGACCAAACCTGAAATCGCGAAAAAAAAATCAGCTATTCAGTACATTTGTGTTCGCATAATTTGTCAAAATGTACTGAACAGCTGATTTTTTTTTCGCGATTTCATGTTTTGGTCCCATAGTAAAAGTTGTTCATAATGAGTACAATGACCCCTTAAGAGGTCTTGCGCATTTAACGTTACACGTTGTATAGCTAATATACGGGGTGTATCAGAAAGGTGTGGTCCAATTTAATGGTGTGGTTAGACCATCAAACACAACAACTTTCTCAATGGGACCAACATCGTAATCGCGTAAAAAATATCAGCCGTCCCGTACAAAACATCAACACCTATTCGAACCAAATGTATGGGACGACTGATAATTTTTCAGTCGTTTAAATCTGAGTGAAAAAAAAAAACTGTTTTTTTTTTGTATCTGTGGTGACTGAGCCAGCCTCTGTGTATGGCGTCCTATGAATATTTGAACATATTGCATTTTGTTATGAAATATAGGTATGTACTGGGCATATTGGTAGCAAGTCACCCTGTATAGCTGTACGACGATGTTTTGGCCCGCGGCCATAATCGGAACTAACGTTGCCATTTTGTTTTTTTCCATAGACATAGATTATGGACTGAGCGTTCAGTATTCAGTTTTCCAGTGAATACAGACCAAAAAGTATGAGAGAGACAAGGCGAAAGTGTGCCCAGTACTTAGTTGTTTCTTTAGTAGTACTAAACTCCCAAATAAAATATTTTTCTTTTCTTTCTTCTTTGTTTACTACAGATACTGGCCGTAAATTCGCTTTGTCTCTTTCTAGAGGGTGGTCACTTTTATGAGGCTAACGCTCAGTCCATTATCTATGTCTATGGTTTATGTTTACTATAAAAAAAAACAGCGCCACTCTGTTAAGACCGTTTATTCCACGCGGGCTGGCAACGTCGTATTTCTACAGGTTTTTCGAGATTTTAATAAATTTAAATAATTTTTTTTTTCGGTCATGCACTAAATCGCTGGTATTTATAAGTATGTAATTTGAATTAAATTTATTTACCTTTTGACCGCTTGGCTAAATATCAATTACCGTGCCCCTAGCGCGCGGCTACAAATCGATAAAATAATACCTACAATAAATGAGGAGGAGAAATAAGGAGGAGCAATACATATATTTAATAATGGTTTTAATAGTTATAGGTACTATGCAGTTAATAGGACGAAAATAGAACGAAAAAGTCATAAATGTCTCTGTCGCAGAAATACGTCACGAGCGGTAGGGGCACGGAAATATGTGTAGGTTAAAATAATCACGAACAATCTATAGAAATGCGACGTTGCCAGCCCGCGTGGGATGAACGCTCTTAACGTCACTCGAACGCCAAATGATCCTCGCAGCAGTGTGTGAACGAATAGCATCATTTGTTTGAATAAATAACTTAAGACTAAGATTACATTATTTGGAATCAATTGTACATACGGGAATTCATTGCATTTGAGAACCAAACATATGCTACGTAGCCCAGTATAGTATTAGATAGATAGATAGATTAGTGTAGTATTTTATATAAAGTGTTAAAAAATTAACTTTACAAACTTTAAAAGGTACTATAGACCATCGAACTAAATAAAAATAAAAAATAAAATAAATAATAAGTTTATTGTACAAAGAGAAACACATAGAACACATACACTAAACATGATACAAATACAAAAACAAATAAATACTTTGGAATCGTGAAAAAAAAAACAGCTGTCCAAGACACAACATACGTATGTCAAATAATGACGACGTAAGATGTTTAACGTTCGTTAAATACAATATACAAAGCGAAACCACAGATTAATACAGATGGGTCACTCCGCAAAATCATTTAAATAAAAAGCGACTCTTGCTACGACACAATAAAGTGCAATTCATTCAGGTCGCACAACGCTTATTACCTAGGTACAGTTATATTCAACTACAAGTTGCCTCTCTTTCTATCGCGTAACTCTTATACCTTCTGACCTACCTACTGAATTAGCCCCGTGGACGGGGCCCGCCGCGTACTAGCTTCATACCTAAACTGTGGAGTGTCCCATCTGTATTAATCTATGGCGAAACACACTGCATAAAAAACTGAGTGTCTGTGAAACAACGCTTTTTTTGGTTTGACAATAGTTAGCTCCATTTTTGACGTATGCTCGTGTGTTAAGTGGACGTGAAACAACCGGCCCTAATGATGAAACTTTAGTATGGAACAGCTGGTTTTTTTTCGCGATTTCAAAGTTGGTCCGATAGTAAAAGTTATTTAGTTCGATGGTCTAAAAAGAACTCCTTTAAGTTTGTAAAGTTATTTTTTTTAACACCTTGTATACATAACAATTTCTGTCTGATAAAGTCGGGAAGGAAATTATAATAAGATACTTATTATATATATATTATAATAAGGTATTTGCATAATTTCCTTTGGATAGCATCTTTATAAATTACCGAGATAGAATCTCGTGACAGACGGACACAAATCGTAAGCTCGATTAAAAGATCCAGGTAGAGTCTTTTCACTACAGAACCCTGAATTCTCAACTAGAAGGTTTACGTAACATATGAGTGATCCTCAATAACTTTTGAAAAAGAGTTTTCAACATTGAACAGTTAAAAAGTTACAAAACTGCCTCATAATTATATCAATTTATACACATTAAACATTAAATAATAGGTGCTAAACAATAATTGATTTTTAATAATTCGCTTAAATCTAATATAATATACTTTTTTTATAATACATTAGCTAAATATAATAACTTTTTAATTTAATACATCGGGTCAACGATTTGGAATGAATCTTCATTTTTATTCAAAAAATTGGCACGAATTATAATACTTTTCTTTTACAAAGTCTACCTTTTATTGGTTTTCTCTACGTTTTTATTAAAAAAATAACAATAATATTATGCGTTAATTTCTTTTTACAAGTCAAACAATATTAACTCAGAAAACTACATATTTGGTTGTAGGTTTAATTTTTCTTTTACCTTTTACAAATTCTAAGGCAGGTGACACACTTGGCAGGCAATTGAATACCTGTATAGTGTGCAATATACCTTAAAATCAGATTACATACGTGCTTTGTAGTTTACAACATTTTTTTTTAATATCGACTCTTCTAAATTATTCTGAAAGTTATTCCTTGAGATCAATAACGCATTCTATTATTACAATATTTCAATTTCAAAAGTTCTAGCAATATTAAATACACTAATTCAACAATTTAGTCTATTAATCAATCAATCTTTCAATCAAATTGATGATTGATGCCACTTATCACTTGGTCCTAACTATTCAACCGTTTCAAAAAATACAAAACTCCCAAGTTTAACAATCATTCAATTACTTTTTCATGAATCAATTTGACGATTGCTAAACAACACTATTTTGTCCTTTCCTTAGCTTACAACACTGTTCTTCAATCAATCACGTAGTTGATTGATAGCTGGCCCCTTTAAATGCATCGTGTACAATTTGCGTCAATCTAATCAATTGTCTGAGGCTTCATTTATTATATTGTCACTTCCTGTAAAAGTAAAATACAAATTAATATTTGTTTAATTATTACTCTTTTCTGTTGTAAGACCGGTTGCGCGGTTGGTCCGTGGATTAGCCACCCTATAAAAACTACATCGATCTACGCCGACGATGGCACCTGAACATATGTACTCTAAACCTAGCTCTGGTGCCAGGGTCTCTGTAACCTATTTATGGCAAAAAATAATTTATTCATTATTATTATTATTATATGTACCCATGTGTCCAGCTACAAATAAAATAATTTAGGCTTAAAAACATGGATAAAAGACCGGGAGTCACCCGTTGTAATGCACGAAAGGGTCCCGGAACGAAAAACGAGGTTCGTCCAAGTGCACGAAAGTGACCCGGAACGAGCAGTGACAGCGCGCGCGTTCCGGCAAACTTTTTTATTTTGTGTAATTTTGTATGCGGACCCACCCCTTGCGTTCTAAGTTCTTTGGAAAGGTGTTTAGGTACGGTATATTTTTGCCAAAAGCCGTGAGGTTGTATCGGCATTACGAACAAAGTTAGTCTGTGGTTGAAAAAAAGTACACGGCGCGTGAGGCGCGGGCGGGGGGTCGTTTTTTTACCGAGATTATTGTTCGTTTTTCAAAACTTTGGAGAAACAAATGTAAATATTATGATGTCATTTGATTATTTGACACATAGGCAATATTTTAGGCAAAAAATAGGGTTATCGCTTTAAATTTTCAAAAAAAAATTATTAATTGTTTTTTATTGGCGGTAATATAATTTTTTTTTTGGGTATTGAAAAAAACTATGCTCGTACTTTTAATTAGCTGCAGTAAAATGACACTTCATAGCTGTCATTTCGTTGAAAAATGTTCCCATTTGATAGCAAATTTACACTAAAAATGACATTAGAAGTGTCATTTTACTGCAGCTAATTAAAAGTCCGACCATAAGTCATTTATTATTTTAAAACAAAATTCGTAATCTAGCCTAGTTTATCTACTTTAGGAAACAGTCATTAGTTGATTATCCGTTCATAGAAGTATTTTGTGTACAAGCTGTGTATAAGTGGCTAGGCGCCCCGTCGCGCGCCGACAAAGTCTCAAGGACAATGCTAATGACGTCACGCGGCGGAGCCGGGCGCGGGAGTGTTGCTATCGGCTATTTTGGATAAACATCCGCTGTTTTACAACTATAGATGTAACCAACCTGCCTAGGTGAGTGTGGTCAGATGTCAGGGCGTGTGTGCGGGCTGCAGGCTGCAGGTGTCGCAGGCCAGCA
The DNA here is from genome assembly GCA_905163495.3 of Cosmia trapezina. Lineage (NCBI taxonomy): Eukaryota > Metazoa > Arthropoda > Insecta > Lepidoptera > Noctuidae > Cosmia > Cosmia trapezina. The sequence goes on along the minus strand of LR991040.1, from coordinate 18,267,178 downwards.
TGCGAGCTGTGTAGCGCTCGATCTGGAATGTGGCCGAGGCCACGCCCCACTCCGTGCGTGCGAGCTGCTGGCACGAGTGGAGAACCGCTTCGGGGTCGGTGAGCTCATCTGTGGGCATTAAAACATTAGAGTCATTTTGTAAGCGAATAGCAAACAAAAGTTCAAAATAAAATAAATAAGTAACTAAACCACAAACCACTAACTGCTGATGACTTTGAATTTTATGAATTTTTTTTTTGCCCGTCATGTAGATTATACAGGGTGTTAAAGTAAGTGCGTGCCATAGCTTAGGGGTAGGTTCAGTATCGATAAAGGAACCCAGGAAAAAAAAGTTAAAACAAAAACAAAAAAAATATTGCGAGATCAACATATTTTAGTACCTAATAACTTAAAATAGCAATCGTTTAGAATTCAAATTATCGCGAGCCGTTTGCAGTAGTAAATAATGCGCCGGCCCTTAATACCTATTCGAATGCGAGAAGTGAAGGTCAAAATGACAACGCGATCGATAGTAGGTAAGTAATTAAAGCATTTAAACAAATAAAATAATTACTAATAATAAAATTAGGTACTGAATTAAGTTTTTAATTTTCCCTGGATACTGAACCTACCCCTAAGCTGTGGCACGCAATTACTTTAACACCTTTTATTAAAAAATATTGGACACGTACTTTTTCTTTTTTTACGTAATCAAAAGATTTCCGCGGTACATTGAGTTAAAATGTGGCATGACGTCACTGCTTGCCAGATTTTATAAGTAGTTTGTTATAATTGTAACGTAGCGAGCCCCCACTCCCAAACTTTAATGCGTTTTATCTAAGTATTTTTTTATTAATATAATATCATAGAGCAAAAAATACGAGTCTAACATTTTTTTATTATCTGACTGACGGACTTTTTTGCCCAGGAAACAATATTGAAAGCAACCAGACTGTAGAAATGAGAAAAGAGAAGTGATTTTTTTTTTAAATAGTCTATGGTACCAAGGGCGCAACAGTCTATGGTACAGAGGGCGCGGCACTCGGTTTACACGGTTACAGTTGTTTTATCTCACGAAAGCGGGAGAGCCATACTTGTAGATGTAATGCGTATAGACACGCGCTCTTGTGTGCGTACCTGCAGGTAGCGCGCTCCCGAGCTTACGCACACAAAGACAATGTGCATGTAACATTTACACATACAAGTATGGCTCGCCCGCTTTCGTGAGATAAAACAACTATACTTTGGCGCATGGCCAAAATCATTGCAAAAATCCTCTTTCATCACTTTCGTACATTTTCTACGAACCAACGCACATTATTACAGGCAGGCCACACCGCACTTTAGTGTATGAAAATGCGTTGCGCTGCGGTTCGCAGCGGCTGTCATATGCGATTGGCTTTAAACACCAAAAAGCTGAGTTTTCCTTTTCAGGTTGATTACAAGTTAATTTAAAGCCTATTATTGAAAAATTGATTAATTGACCTGTATATTTTTTTGGACAACAAATAACTATGGTCCGACTTTTAATTTTAATTTTGACGACACGGTTGGCGCAGTGGTTGAGCGATTGACTGCTGCGCAGCATGTCGCGGGTTCGATTCCCGCACGGAACAAATATTTGTACGACCTACAAGTATTTGTTCCGAGTCTGGGTGTTTTTCTATCTATAATATGTACGTATTTACAACAAAAAAAAAATGTATATAAGTAGTTTATCAGCCATCTCGTTACCATAACACAAGCATTAGGTTGCTTAGCTTGGGACTAGATGGCGTTGTGTGAAATGTCCAAGGATATTTATTTTATTATTTATTTAATTAGCTGCAGTAAAATGACACTTCTTCATCATCTTCGTCTTCATCTCTTCGTCATTTCTACTGTCATTTCGCTATCAAATGGGAACATTTTTTAACGAAATGACAGTTAATCTTCATATTCATCTCTTCGTCATTTCTACTGTCATTTCGCTATCAAATGGGAACATTTTTTAACGAAATGACAGTTAATCTTCATCTTCATCTCTTCGCCATTTCTACTGTCATTTCGCTATCAAATGGGAACATTTTTTAACGAAATGACAGTTAATCTTCATCTTCATCTCTTCTTCATTTTTACTGTCATTTCGCTATCAAATGGGAACATTTTTTAACGAAATGACAGTTAAAAAGTGTCATTTTACTGCAGCTAATTAAAAGTCCGAGCATAGTGGAATATTCTTGAATGTTGAAGTAATTATACTTGCCAATAGCCACGTGTGCTGTGAGGACGACGTAATGCGTGGATAGAGCCCACACGTGCAGGGAGTGCACATGACGCACCCCGTTCAGCGAAGACAACATGGCGACGCATTCACGATACCTGCAATAATAAAGGCATAATATTAGAAGGGAATTATTGTACACTAAAAATAATTCTAGGGCAGCAAAGTAAAGTTTTTGTCCGGTTTAATTCCAGGTTTTAATCTGATCTGATCACCTGTTCGTTTTCTAAATAATCCTAACTAATATTATAAATGCGATTATTTGCTTGTTTCTTACACTTTCACGCTAATACGGCTGAACGGATTAGGATGAAATTTAGCACATGAGTAGACCATGGCTTGGATTAGGACATAGTATACTTTTTATCCCGATTGTTCGTTCTCGTGGGATAATTTCCGACCTCCACGAGGGCGAAGAAACTGTAATCATTTTATTGGTTCTGATGACTCTGATGAGCCATATTAGAGCACAGTACATTTATAACTTCGATTCGGTCGAGACAGTCTATTTTACCTTTGTGTATCGTGCGATGTTGCCAGCCTTCACAAATTATTACCCACTAGCTGCGCCACGCGGGTTTCACCCGCGTAGACCGGGATAAAAAGTAGCCTATGTGTTAATCCAGGGTATAAGCTATCTACATACCAAGTTTCATCCAAATCGGTCTGGCCGTTTAAGCGTGAAGAAGTAACAAACATTCAAACACACACTCACAAACTTTCGCCTTTATAATATTAGTGTGATACAAAAAAAAAATAACACAAACCTGAAGTTCTTGGGCACAGCCTGCAAGAGCATCGCGAGCGCGTCTCGCACCACCTGCGCCGACGTCAGCAGAACTAAGAAACTGAACACGAACGTGCAGATAGGATCCACCACCTTCGCTTCAGGCTGGGAATAAATAGAAATCGCTCAATCAACTCGCTTTAATCAAAGACGATTTCATTCAGGTGCTGACGAAATCTCAAGAGTGGCTGATAAGAATAGTACTGTCAAGACGCCATTTTGTTCCGCAATACTCGCGTACTTCATTACCAACGCGTACTAATTTGCCAGCTATGGTGTATTTGACAGCTATCGGCAGTACTAATTCGACATCTATCGTGTGAAGTTGGCTCGCATAATACTCACGGCTTTTGCAGCCACACGCAGAGCGTTTTCAAAAATATGCCCGCTGCCAGTATCTGATGTTGGAACCTGCTACTTCCAAGGCCAGGCCTATGTTACCGCCTGCGCCATCTATCAGTATAAAGAGGCAAGATTGCGACCTGAAGTTGCCACCAACGGCGTGTTTGCGAATGACATTAAACTGTCAGTGTCAAGCATGGCGGTCAATCATCGTCGCCCACCAACTTCACACGTATAGATTTTCGCAAATCACGCGCCACCGTTTTTTTATCCATCTATTTCTCTCTTGATCGTCCGATAAACGATTGTAATGAATTATCTCAACAATAAATGTCTTTTTACTAGAAAATTAAAAACCATTAATTGAAGTACAAACCGAATCCAAAACACGAACGGGAAGAGGAGGCAGCAGCCCTCATCCTGACCCTAGCATCAAATTCAACATTGGTCCTTCGAGCCGGATACTCATAAAGGCCCGGTAGTAGGCAGCAGCTTGCATGCGCAAACAGTTTTCACATGCAAGTGCAACTTGCTGCGTGTAGCCGGCCGGGTTTTAACGGCCGAGAGTAAAAAGTAATATATTTAAAATATATCAATCATTTTACTGAATTTTGCGTCCTTGTTGACATACAACGTTACAACGTTTAAATCCCTTTTAAAGTTTCGTCCTTTTCACCCTATTTTACACCGGTAGGTACTTTTTTTTTTAAATTATGTTTTAACAAGGTAAGGTAAGTGCTTTATCAAACAGTTTGGGTTCGGGGCGAAGATCAAGTTTTGTAAATCTATCTAAAAAATGTGCACAGTCTAGTTGACGGTTGACATACGTCTCTCACAAGTCAACCACAAGACTGTGCGTCAATTGTTTTCAAGGGAAGCTTCTAGATTCTTCTAGAAGCTTCGACTCGATAAGAGGCGTTCACGCCAGAAGCGTGCGGATTGTGGCGGGAGCGGTTAGAAAAGCCTTCGCGTTATAATGTTCATTATTTTAGACATCGTGTTGTTTCATGAAAGTTCATCAAACGAATTCATTAAGTTTTATGTACTTACATAAAACTTAATCAGTATGGAAGCGAGCAGTACTCCACAGCTCTGAATTAGATCACCTATGACGTGGATCAGTGCTGCCCGGAGATTGATATTCCTGTAACAATTATAATTGAATTATTGGTCGAAACCCTCGGGCTGTGGGGTCCAAGTGCTCATGGTTTGTTCAACGAAATCTCTAAATGGCTGGTTGACACTTGCCGTGACCCAAGGGCTGACTTTTACCTTGGCCATAGGCAAAGCATTGCCATACAACGTGGCAATGCTGCAAATCTCTTGGGCACTTTACCAGTCGCCAGCGATGCGGAGGAATTTTTCGACGCCATGTTTTAGTTTTTTAATACCTAGTTATAGTTAGATTAGAAAGAAAGATAGATTAGGATATAATATTTTTTTTTTAATAATCTGTTATTATACAACGTGTAACGTTAAATGCGCAAAACCTCTTAAGAGGTCATTGTACTCATCATTATGAACAACTTTTACTATGGGACCAAACCTGAAATCGCGAAAGAAAATCAGCTGTTCAGTGCATTTTGACGAATTATGCGAACATAAATGTACTGAACAGCTGATTTTTTTTTCGCGATTTCGGGTTTTGGTCCCATAGTAAAAGTTGTTCATAATGATGAGTACAATGACCCATCAAGAAGTTTTGCGCATTTAACGTTACACGTTGTATAGATCAAAATATCATTTTAAAAAAAATAACGTAACTATCAAGAAAACTGGTGGATGCGAATTGTGGAGAATCATTACAGCACCGAGCCTAGTTATTATGTCAATATTCATCATCTTAATGTACTTGTCCCATGTTGCGTGGGGTCGGCGCAACACGTTTTCTCCTTCCGTTCTCCCCTGTCAACCGTCACGCTATCATTTCATTTGACGACACGGTTGGCGCAGTGGTTGAGCGATTGACTGCTGCGCAGCATGTCGCGGGTTCGATTCCCGCACGGGACAAATATTTGTACGACCTACAAGTATTTGTTCCGAGTCCGGGTGTTTTTCTATCTATAATATGTATGTATTTACAAAACAAAATGTATATAAGTAGTTTATCAGCCATCTCGTTACCATAACACAAGCATTAGGTTGCTTAGCTTGGGACTAGATGGCGTTGTGTGAAATGTCCAAGGATATTTACTAATTATTATTTATTTATTCACTCCCTTCTCTTTCGTATCATTCCTCACTCAAACCACCCATCTTTTTTTTTGGTTATTATTTCAATATTACTTACAGTACGACACAACTTAGACGTAGCATCGGCAAAATTCGTAAAACCGATCACGATCCGAACTGAGTGCGCCTTCAACATCACCAATCTTTATTACTGCTATAGGCGAAAATGATCTTTACGCATACGCAATAACTTTAAAGTCATAAAAACGAATACATTCGTAAAATTGAAATTAATGCATCTAAGTTCTGTCGTACTGTACTTAAAATTTAAAGATTTTGAAGACATTAAACCTGTCCTGACTTCAAAAAGGCTTTGATAATAGGAACTTTAACATTAACTGGTTAGTCCTAATATCCCGGACGACCCAGCCCCAGCCTTCAGGCCCTCAGGTGGGGGTGGGGGCCTTCAGGGAAGCAGCCTGCACTAGTACACTGATCAATCAGGTAAAACAAAATATACGTACAGTCAGCAACAAAAGTCGATTAACACTTGTGTTTTCAAAATCTTAATTATTGAGAAAAATACTTTATTAAAATCGGAACAGATGTAAATTTTAAAGAAAATTAACTCTTATCTAATAAATGAAATGCTAAAAAGCAGGTTATCGTATCATTTTGTGTTAATTTCGATGATGTCAAAAAGTAGCAGTGTTAACCGACTTCTGTTACTGACCGTACGTCAACTATCCAGTTGACTTCATATTTAACACCTTCAAAAATCTCCTTGACTGCGTTTATGTCAAAATGTTTTCCCATCCCAATTTTTTTAAGACAAAACCTCATCAAAGTAATTCACCGTGGCTGCGAGCCCACGACGTTGGTCTCGACAGTGGCCAGGTCCTTCATGGTGTAGTCTCCGTTGACCAGCGAGCCGTTAGTCTGTTTATGCTCTCGCGATCTCCGGAACAGTCGCCAGCCGCGGGAGGCGCCTCCAGTGGAGCCGTGTGAATGAGCGTGGGCGCAGGCTGCACCTCCGTGAGTGTGGTGGTGAGCTAAACAGGAAGAAATCAGGTACCTAAATTAATAAGATCACTCCTGTATTTTTGAATGGTATCACCAGTCAAGACGAGGATATTTGGATTTTTAAATATTTTAAACTGATATACAGGGTGTAAAAAGACACATCACAAAGCTGCATTAACTTTCTCTGTCAGCTCTACTAAGTCATTTGCTACTACTATCGCATTTGTGTCGTCAGCAAAAATTACTATTTCAATGTCTGGTAAAATTAAATTCATATAATTAATGAAATCATTCATAAATAAAACAAATAAGATAGGTCCCAAAAGATGGAGGCCTGTGGGACGCCCATAGTGATTCCTACCATTGCTGATTTGCATGCATTTTTGTAGCCATTTTCTTGTATTTTGTCAATTTCAACAAACATTTTTCTGTTATTTAAATAAGAAGAGAACAGTTGCAAGGCTTTATCTCTTACACCGTAATGATTTGTACATGGCGGAAAAAGTTTAGTAATAACACTTGGAATATTGGAATACGTTTTAGTGGAAAAAAAAATGCGACTTTGACCTTCAATATCTCCAGAACCAGTGGATTACCAGGTATGGTCTAGTGGAAAAAAACGATCCAAATAATGTCATGTGCAAGTGCCTTTTTACACCCGGAATATCTGAGCATCGACACGATTATCATCATATCGGTCTGGATTTTGTACTCGCCGCGTGTAAACGTAATACGGCTAGTACAGTTAGTATTACTCACCGATATCAGACGCGCAGCCGTGCAGCACTAGCGCCAGTATGACATTGAAGCCGACCCCGCAGCCCGACACGATCATCATCATATCGGGCTCGATGTTATACTCGCCGCGTGTAAACGGACCACGGCTAGTACAGTTAGTATTACTCACCGATATCAGACGCGCAGCCGTGCAGCACTAGCGCCAGTATGACGTTAAAGTCGACTCCGCAGCGCGACACGATCATCATCATATCGGGCTCGATGTTGTACTCGCCCGTATGTAAACGGACCACGGCTAGTACAGTTAGTATTACTCACCGATATCAGACGCGCAGCCGTGCAGCACTAGCGCCAGTATGACGTTAAAGCCGACTCCGCAGCGCGACACGATCATCATCATATCGGGCTCGATGTTGTACTCGCCCGTATGTAAACGGACCACGGCTAGTACAGTTAGTATTACTCACCGATATCAGACGCGCAGCCGTGCAGCACTAGCGCCAGTATGACGTTAAAGCCGACTCCGCAGCCCGACACGATCATCATCATATCGGGCTCGATGTTGTACTCGCCCGTATGTAAACGGACCACGGCTAGTACAGTTAGTATTACTCACCGATATCAGACGCGCAGCCGTGCAGCACTAGCGCCAGTATGACGTTAAAGCCGACTCCGCAGCCCGACACGATCATCATCATATCGGGCTCGATGTTGTACTCGCCCGTATGTAAACGGACCACGGCTAGTACAGTTAGTATTACTCACCGATATCAGACGCGCAGCCGTGCAGCACTAGCGCCAGTATGACGTTAAAGCCGACTCCGCAGCCCGACACGATCATCATCATATCGGGCTCGATGTTGTACTCGCCGCGTGTAAACGGACCACGGCTAGTACAGTTAGTATTACTCACCGATATCAGACGCGGAGCCGTGCAGCACTAGCGCCAGTATGACATTGAAGCCGACCCCGCAGCCCGACACGATCATCATCATATCGGGCTCGATGTTATACTCGCCGCGTGTAAACGGACCACGGCTAGTACAGTTAGTATTACTCACCGATATCAGACGCGCAGCCGTGCAGCACTAGCGCCAGTATGACGTTAAAGCCGACTCCGCAGCGCGACACGATCATCATCATATCGGGCTCGATGTTGTACTCGCCCGTATGTAAACGGACCACGGCTAGTACAGTTAGTATTACTCACCGATATCAGACGCGCAGCCGTGCAGCACTAGCGCCAGTATGACGTTAAAGCCGACTCCGCAGCGCGACACGATCATCATCATATCGGGCTCGATGTTGTACTCGCCCGTATGTAAACGGACCACGGCTAGTACAGTTAGTATTACTCACCGATATCAGACGCGCAGCCGTGCAGCACTAGCGCCAGTATGACGTTAAAGCCGACTCCGCAGCCCGACACGATCATCATCATATCGGGCTCGATGTTGTACTCGCCCGTGTGTAAACGGACCACGGCTAGTACAGTTAGTATTACTCACCGATATCAGACGCGCAGCCGTGCAGCACTAGCGCCAGTATGACGTTAAAGCCGACTCCGCAGCGCGACACGATCATCATCATATCGGGCTCGATGTTGTACTCGCCCGTATGTAAACGGACCACGGCTAGTACAGTTAGTATTACTCACCGATATCAGACGCGCAGCCGTGCAGCACTAGCGCCAGTATGACGTTAAAGCCGACTCCGCAGCCCGACACGATCATCATCATATCGGGCTCGATGTTGTACTCGCCCGTGTGTAAACGGACCACGGCTAGTACAGTTAGTATTACTCACCGATATCAGACGCGCAGCCGTGCAGCACTAGCGCCAGTATGACGTTAAAGCCGACTCCGCAGCCCGACACGATCATCATCATATCGGGCTCGATGTTGTACTCGCCCGTGTGTAAACGGACCACGGCTACGTATACGAATATGCCAGTCAAGATCCAGATCAGGAGGACTGATAGCATGGCGCCAAGGACCTCTGTAACAAGATGGTTGGATGTCAGATTTTAGGTTTGTATTATAAAAACGCAGAACGATTTTAAGCAGTAAATTGTATTACCTAATTTTACAATGAAAGGACACGCTGTTGCAATAGACAATTATTGAAGAGTGAAGAGCAAAACCAATGTTGCCAAGCACAAAAACAGTGGTGGAAAATATTGTTGCTTGTGCTAAAAAACTTTTTTACAAAAAAAAAAACAACCGACTTCCAAAAAAAATGCTACAAAGTGAAAAATAACTTTAAATTCGGAAGTCGGTGTCTTTGGCTCTATATTTTAGTTTTTTGCCACCGACTTCCGAAATTAAAGTTATTTTTCACTTTGTAGCATTTTTTTGGAAGTCGGTTGTTTTTTTTTTCACTACACCCTTTCAAACAAAAAAAGAATTTTTAAAATCGGTCCACAATTGACGGAGAAATCAGTGTACATACATAAAAAAAAATATATATACGCGACGAATTGATAACCGCCCCCTTTTTGTTTTTGAAAAGTCGGTTAAAAATAATAATTGTGTTATCTATCTATCTGTCTATCTATACTTAAATAAATAAAAAGAGAAGTCCTGACTGACTCATCAACGCTCAGCCCAAACCCTTGAACCTAGAAAGCTTGCACAGTCAGAGGTTCCTTTTAGACAAAGTACAAGGTAGGAATTCCCGGTAGTACGTTACCGTGGGATATTTTCCGACATCCAAGCGGGCGAAACCATGGGCAAAAGCTAGTATAACTTATAATAAACTAGCCGTTGCCCGCGAGTATGTCTGAAATTATCCCATGGGAACCTACTACCCGGATAAAAAATAACCTATCTGTGTGCCAAATTTCATCCAAATCCGTTCAGCCGTTTTTGCGTGATCTAAACATCTTCACAAACTCACATTTATAATATTAGTAGGATTAATTTAAAACATAATTATTTTTAAACAGGGTTGGCAAGAGGAAAAAGAAGAAGGTCATGTACAAAGGGCCTTAATGTAAAGGGCTTTTCTGCGGAAAGGAAACATTAAGGCCCTTGGTTCATGGCACGGTTTCTTTACCGTACGGGGCGGCGCGGGTATAAACCGCGCCGTAGAAAAACGTGTCTGTCAACAAGCGTCCATAGTGATCCATGCAACACTGGCGACCGTGCCTACTACACACGGCGAATACCTATACCGTAGTTTTTCACGGCAAGAAAATTGTGTGTGTATAAAGAACCTAAGGCCTTAAACAGAAGATAGGACTATCTTTAGTGCCAACGAGTCTGTGGCGAAAAAATATACAGGGTTATTGGTAAAACACCAGCAACTTCTTAAGGGGTCATTGTACTCATCAATAATAACAACTTTTACTATGGGACCAAACCTGAAGTCGCGAAAAATAATTAGCTGGTAGTATTTTGACAAGTTTGATATTATGTTGACGAGTATAATGTACTGAACAGCTGATTTTTTTTCGCGATTTCAGATTTGGTCCCATAGTAAAAGTTGTTCATAATGATGAGTACAATGACCCCTTACAGGTTGCTGGTGTTTTACCAATAACTCTGTATTATAATTGGCCTTTATAAACCGAACCTTTGTAACTTTTTACCTAATGCCTAATGGCGAAGTCAAAAATGGCGCGTCAATCACGTCACACTCTAGTGATAAAGACAACTTAGTTACCGAGTTTAATGTAACACAGCCCCAAAGTAATAATAGTTTTCGAAAAGTAAATGAATTAGGAGAAAACTTTGCTTAGAGTGAGACAACAGATAATGATCGAGTTACTGCCGCAGGGAATCAAGGAAATTCCCAATTAAAAACGCTTTTCCAATATCTACCGTTTAATAGGGATGATGCCTGGGTAAGAAAAAAAGAAATTACATTTAGTCCGTCAGTCAGATAATAACAAAAACATTAGACATTTGTATGTTTTGCTTTATCATATTAATAAAAAAATTACTTAGATAAAACGCATTAAAATTGGAGAGTCTGGCCTCGTTACGTCCTAGTAAAAAAATCTAGCAAGGCGTGACGTCATACCACAATTCAACTCAATGTATCGCCTTAAACTTTTGATTAATTACCTACGTAAAAAAATAAAAAAAGTATCCAATATTTTTTAATAATGTACAAGACGTACAAAAATAAATTTTTAGACATCATCCCTATTTCAAAACTGAAGTGGCAGTGGGCTGGCCATGTTTATCGAAGGACCGATGGCCGGTGGAGCAGACAAGTTCTGGAGTGGAGACCGCGTATTGGTAAGCGTAGTGTGGGACGCCTCCAGCTAGATGGACGTGAAGAAATTGGCTGGGACAGACTGCGGAAGGCAGAGGACAGGGTGTTGTGGCAAAGCCTGGGGGAGGCCTATGTCCAGCATGTGGACTGCGATAGGCTGAATTGATTGATTGATTGATCCCTATTTGATTACCACTTACCAGCACGCTTATAACCGTAAGACATGGCAACATCGGGCCGTCTCTTCGCGCAGTGGAAGGCGAGCAGCGCCAGCGCAAACCCCCCGCAGTCGCTCAGCATGTGTGCCGCATCGCTCATCACGGACAGGCTGCCGGCTAGGTAGCCGCCGATCAGCTCGCATACCTGGACAAATAATCATAATAATTGCTCAATAGTCTCGACCAACAACTGCCGAGGCTCTCGTTAGGCAGTTGGATCAAGGGCTTGATTCAGAAACCATTTGACAAAAATATAATTTAATGTATTGTGTTGCGTAAATTATTTTGCATAGGTACTATTGTATAGAATCTAGTTCTTCTAACTGAACAGACAGCTGTGCTGCTGGGGAGTTTGTTCCGCTACTTCTTCTTCCCAGCTAAAGCACTAGGAAGTGGTGAAGGGCGGGCGTTTTGTGGGGACTGTCTTACTGTAATTTCGACGTTCAAAAAGTGCTGATTCTCAGCCTAATTTGAATAAAGGACTGTTGATTTGATTTTGATTTTGATTTAGTAGGTACTCCTGGACAAGGCACGCATAGTGAGGAGGTTCATCTCTAGAGCCCTGCCCACAAGCAGGTTGGACCCAGTTCCTGATACTGATGGGCTACTAATTTTTTATATATTTTTTAAAATGTTTTTTTTTATAAAAATATTTAGAAATGTAAAGAATATGTAAGTATTGCAAATGAAACAATTTTTTTTAAATATTTAATTCAGACATAGGTAGTCATCCATTGTTTGTTAGTAGGTATACTTAAGAATTACGTTAGTAACCAAAGATACACCCACGGTCATACTATAATATTATAACTATAATTAAATTAAAATTAAATATCATGCTTAAGTACTACATTCAATTCATTATACTTATAGTTTATATCAACAATATTATTTAAAAGCAAGAAAAGAATAAAGGAAATATAATTTCACGCTTGTATTCTCCGAAGATATAAAGGAACACCGAAAGTTACCAGATAACCTAGATACAATCAAAAATTCGAAGACATAATATGGCATAGGAGCACTAAACTAAAGATCCAGTCAGTCAGCTGTATGAAAAATATAATAATTATGATAATGTATTTTTAAAGAGATGAGGGAACTAGGGACCGTCGCCATATTATTTATGACACAAAACAGTCTACTGGAGGAAATTGTGCGTTGACCTATAAACGACATTTCCACTTGAACTTTCCAGAATATTCTAAGAGCATGGAAACAGTCTGTGACACCTTTTATAGGTCAGATAGTTATCGTAAACTATAGATAAATACATACGTACATAGTACCTATATTGACAAGTTGAACAACTAAACGGGGTAACTGATACGAATAGGTCAGGTTGAATAGCATATTCAGTCATATTCTTCTCTTATAATTATTGTCAAGAATACCTAAGCTGATGCCAAGGAAAAACTATTAGCCAGTTATACTTACTGCGTTCGTGATTTAGTTAGCAAGAATACCTAAGCTGATCCCCAGGAAAAAATATTAACCAGTTATACTGCGTTCGCGATTTAGTTAGCAAGAACACCTAAACTGATCCTCAGGAAAAAATATTAGCCAGTTATACTGCGTTCGCGATTTAGTTAGCAAGAACACCTAAACTGATCCTCAGGAAAAAATATTAGCCAGTTATACTGCGTTCGCGATTTAGTTTCCAAACATGTGAATTAATATGTATTTTTGGAAAGTTTGTGCTACAACATCAAAAATTTTAATTTAATTTTTAATAGAAATCAACTTTGTTTACACACCAGCATAAATTGATTTTCGTTTAAATATAAATAAAATCAATAGGAACCAAGGTTTTGAATAGACAGCCCAGGGTTTAAGGATGTACTCATTACTAGGAACATACTAGGAAGGTCTTAAGAAAATGTATTTTTTGCAAGCTTTTTTTCTGATTCAGCTTTCCCGGTGTCTGTCTGTAATCTAATTTGACGCACTTTCAGGTTTCCGATTGAGCTGAAATTTTACATGCATATGTAAATCGGATGACAATGCAATATTATTATGACATCGAGCTGATCTGGCTGATGATGAAGCCGAAAAGTGGCCATGGGAACTCAGTAATAAAACGACGCAACCCTATCGAGTTTGGTCTCGTTTGATTCGTCTTGACAAGGACTCTGGTCCTAGATGATATCCAGATTCCAGAGACCAGACTAAGAAAAGTTTGTTTAAAAAATGTTTTAAATTGTTTTTCAGTTACGGTGAGTTGCACAAAACCACATTAGTGTAATGGAGACTTTAAATTCATGCCATCCCTTATTATTATGTATCAAAAAGAAAGTGGCAGCATCAATTTAAAGTCTCCAAACTAAGGTGGTTTTGTGAAACTCACCGTTAGTCTTTCAGAAACGCCCATTGTTAGGCAAGGCAAACGAAATGTAGTCAAGTCAAAAGAAAGTGTATTTAGGCCTACATACTCATCTCTTTTGTAGACTGTCCTTTAGATAAAAATACCCATTAATGATTACGACTATGTTAAGGTGGGTAGAACACGGATAATGATACATTTTTCTTTGTGAGACAGCCCTCATTTTACCCTCATTTACGGCGGACCCATATATCCGGACATTATCCATTGTCCGGTCCGATACCGGGTCGTGGCTGTGGCAAGGTAGTACAATTCTATAGACCTCCGGGTTGTCACTTGGGTTGTCGTTGTCGGGTGAACAAATCGGTAATTTCGGGGCGACTAACGAGACGTATTTTCACATAAGTGACATTTCTTATTTTGATAGTAAGTTTGTTACTTTCAAGCCTAGTTCCGTTATCCTTATCCAAGATATCTTTATTAAGTAATAATATAAATAAAAAGAGAAGTCTTGACTGACTCATCAACGACCAGCCCAAAATCTGACCTCCACAACCCAGTAACTGGGTAAAACGATACCTCTTGGTAAGACTGGTTATCAGACTGGGTTGGATCTAGAATCGTTTGGCAGGAGGAGGGGGGTGAACGGGGTGAAAGTTGGTAGGGGTTGGGTCCCTGATTATAACGCTACCACTCTCATTACAAGGTAATGCATATTTTTTGAGAAATTAATAAAAATTATTTCTAACCTCAAATCAGATAAACAGTGAAACGAAATGTCAAAATGGGCGATTGACAACCAAATTTGTATCAATATATTGTCTGCGGTGTAAAATGTCGTGTAAAATACGTGAAACGAAATGCAAAAAAAAAAAGTCAGTGTCATTCAACCTAAAAAATTCTGCTTAGAAGGAAGTTAGTGTGCACCCCACTTTATAGTTAAAATAGGTCGAATCTGTCCCAAAACCGAATCGGGGCACCCCGACTTTACGTAGTCTTTTGGCTGGCATACTAGAGTGTATATAAAAACCCGGAGGCGCGGAGGGAGAGCAGCCCCCGCCCGCTGTAACAAAGGTTAGGCACCCATGCGAGCCGCAGCGGCTGAGGTTGTCGCCGGAGGCGACCAGCAAACCGAAGCTGCGGAGGTGAGCATGGGTGCCTGTCCTTTGTTACGTAAGGGCGAAGGGGCTGCACTTCCCGCAGCGCCGGAGACGTTGCAGAAGCAACTTAAGTGTTTAGAGGTTAGGTTGCAATAATTAGTTTTTTTTTCAAGAATGGTGCTTATCTTTACATGGGAGTGGTGGGGGAGGGTGAGTTAGGGTACCCCCCACCCACCCTCAACCGCTACTTCTGCCATACGATACTAAAAGTAACTTTAAAGTGTTTTGAGGTTAGGTTACAATAATTAGTTTTTCTCAAGAACGGTGCATTACCTTTTCATGGGAGTGGTGGGGGGGGGCTCAGGGTACCCCCCTCCACCCCCCACACCGCCCCCACCCCCCTCCTCCTGCCAAACGATTCTAGATTTTAACCATCAGACTTATTACTTAGCCACGAGCTCCTCACTAAATAGATGTGCTTAGTTATATACTCACCATAAAAATGCCACATAGCACAAGCGCGGTCAACAGCTGTGGGATGGCGCTCGGGGGCTCCGCTTGCGGCTTCCAGTGGCAGTGCTCCACGTCCGAGGTTGGCGCCACCGGTACGTCCGTGTAGCTCTCCTGAAGGCAATAAGGACATGACACGTTAGTACGACTAGGGTTACCTATACTGGATGAATTTTTTATCATGCACCAAATCGAAATGGGAGATTGTACTCATCATTATGAACAACTTTTACTATGGGAACAAACCTGAAATCGCGAAAAAAGAATCAGCTGTTCAGTATATTTTGACGAGTTTGATGTAGATAAATTGAAATGGGAGATTGTACTCATCATTATGAACAACTTTTTCTATGGGAACAAACCTGAAATCGCGAAAAAAGAATCAGCTGTTCAGTACATTTTGACGAGTTTGATGTAGATAAATGTACTGAACAGCTGATTTTTTTTTCGCGATTTCAGGTTTGTTCCCATAATAAAAGTTGTTCATAATGATGAGTACAATCTCCCATTTCAATTTGGTGCACGATAAAAAATTCATCCTGTATATATACAAGGAGAATCTCTCTCTTCGTCCCTTTAGTGCGTTTTCAGGACAGAACATAACGTGAGTTTTTTAAAGACAGACTCCTTAGACTTGGTGTAAGTTACGTTATCCTATATCAAAGAGCTCTCTCGGGTGGAGAAGATTAAGGGGATGTGCAGTGGTAGCCCGCGAAATTCTTTTTTTTTTTGTTTTTTGCAATTTGCATAATGTATTGATGATTTTTATGATTAAAATTATGTAAGTAAATAGATATTCCTTATTGTCGCGAATCCTATTTTGATCAACTGATACTGACTGCCAAATTACAAAAAAACGCAAGAAAATTTGAATTTCGCGAAAACAGAGAAATACGTTACTCTAAAATGAACGCCAACGACAACGTCACCGTATTTCGTCTTAAGGGAGAACAGTCACAATCATCTCAATCTAATACAGTGCTAGATACAAAATTCGGTTATTTAAAATAAATTGGCAAAGAAAACAAGCTTACGTCAAGTTTCTCCATCTTGGCACAAAAAGCAGTTTCTTCAACTTTACAATCACAAGAGCTCATCGCTGCTACATCAACTGTCGAAGACTAACATAATATACTTGGAAAGAATAGGATGTTACTTTTTTTCACGATGTGGGTAGGAAAAGAAAATAAGGCGGCCCATTGACGCTGCGTTTTTGTTCTAGGTTTTCGCTCCAGGGGGGGGGGCAAATGTTTCTCTCTGGGGGGAATTTCTCAAGCCCGGAAAGCATATTTAAAAAATCCTTCTGCACCTATTTTCCGAATGCTCAAGAATGTGCCCCGTTTCGTTTATGTATAATTTTTGGACTGGTTGGTCGAAGCGCAGCGCGGTTAGGGTTATCCGTCCGGATTTGTCCGGACTTCTAGACTTTTGTCCGGCTCTTCAAATTGTCCCGATTTTTTGGCTTAGATGGAATACGAGTAATAAAACTTATATTTAAGTAATATAATACCAAATAAGTCTTTAATATTTATTAAATTCTCATTCATCTAAAAACTAAATATAAATTTTCTTTATGCAAACAATTAACTAAGTAAGTAGTTCAAACATAAAATATTTTCTTCAAAACAAAAATAGGTTTACGTAAAATAATCAAACATAACGCTAGGTTTTGGTACGCACGGCTACAGATAAAGCTATATTTTTCCAGTATAAGCTGATCTCGCATTGTATAGCATTTCCTTACAGTGAGAGGTCAGTGTAAACTGGAAATGTATAGCTTGAAGTGTAGCCGTGTGTACTTGATATTAATTTAAAATTTTTCAGCGCCAGATACTTGACGGAGCAGCTCCCGTTCATTCATACTTTTCTTGTAGAATTCTTCGCAGCTCATATTTTAATAAATAATAAATAAATAATAATATTTTTAAGGTTGTATTGAATCATTATCAATGATCTAACAGAGTGTACAGACAATCTGTTTCGCTCTTTTGTCCATTCTGCTGCCTTTAGCTTTAGAGAAAACACTCTGTCTACACTTGCGTTTTGAGCCTTTTTTTTTTTTTTTTTTTTGAGCGTGGGAAATCATCAAATAACTTCTCCCGCTCTGGGTGGAGCGGAAGGGCATGTCAGACTTTTACTGACTAAAACCCACCCGTGTTCCTTCAGTTGCCTATGCCAGGGCCGCGGTAACTTCTTCAAACAATCCGCGACCCCAGCGGCGTCGGCCCTATTGGACACCGTCACTTGCTGACATCTCTTTGAGGCGCGCGTGGAACACAACGCGCCGTCGACTCGGGCCAGGGGGCCTACTCCCTAACCACGAAGCCCGTAGTTTCGGCCTTCGTTACGGGCGTTTCTTACTCCGTATCACCTACGGATGGATGATTGGTTCGGGGCACGAACGAAGTATGAATGACAACATGATTTGCCAGTTGTCCCTACTCCTGATGTGTTGTTGCCCGTCCGAAAAATTTAACTTTTACACTTGTTTTAATGGATCGTAATGTCAGACGGACGGATAAACGGACGGACGGCAAGACAGACGGACTTAGGGAGTAGGCCCCCTGATCCTTACCGGACGGCGAGCTACCCGCTGCTCACCGTCCGCAGGCCCGCGCCTACGGTGGCCGGAAATCGCCCCGCGATTCCCGCCGCCCATGGCGTCTCCTGCGGCGACTGAGGGCGTGAGGCTGCCTCTCCCTCACGCGTTCCGCCTCCTCCTTCGCGAGCATCACTGCTTCGCAGAAGGAGGTGACGGCCTCCCATGCACTCTCGCTCCGCACCATGGCCTGGACCAGGCTCGGACGCGAGAGATCGCCGCCGCCGATCGCCTCCGTGAGAACACGGCGGTGCTCTGCCCAAGCCGGGCAGACCTCCACTGTATGCTCCACCGTGTCCTCCGGGCGATCCACACAATGGTAACACCCGGGCGTTTCCTCCCGCCTTATGCGAAACAGGAACCTCCCGAAACAACCGTGTCCGGTGAGGACCTGCGTCAGGCGGAAGGTGAGGACGCCGTGGCGCCTCTCTAACCACTCCTCAAAGAGGGGACTTATCGCCGCAATTGTGGCGTGCCCTGCGTTTTGAGCCTGGATAGCAAAAATAAACTCGTCTGCTACCATGCCTAGCCTACCATACCACTGTAACTGGGTAATGTTTGGATTTTGTGACTAAAATGGTCGGACTTCAAATTTCTAAATGGTAACCCTCAGCGCGTGGCAACTGCAACTACCGTTGCCCCCCTCCCCCTGTACCCGCGCATGAATACTTGAAACAATATCAAGGCTGTTTTTTCATAGTATTTTATTAAAACAGTGGGGTTTTGTTTCGTTATTAAGTCAGTGGTGAATCTGGTGAATGAATGATCAATGATTTAAGTAGGAGAATATCGAAATACGTTAGGAATTTATTTAAGTTGAGGGACATTACCTATTTATTAGTTCGTAAAATTAAAATTCCTATATACAATTATTAAGCAACTTATTTACACTATGTACTAAATTAAATAACTAAGTAACTAACTATTCAAATAAATACAAAAACAAAGATTGTTTTAAGTTTGTGTACAAGTAGGTAAGGTTTATTAAGGCAATTACGATAATGGGGTAATTCCGATTGAGTATAATTTCTACCAAACTCAGCGGCATTTTTATAATTATATCGACAGCGAAAGATTAAATGGCATCTAATCATTATCTTGCCAATATTATAAAATGACGCTGATTTTGGTAGAAATTATCATCAATCGAATAGGTAGGTAGGTACCTCATTATCCTAATTACCCCAATCAATAAACTCTACATTATTATTACTTAAGTACTATATTTTTAGTTTGTTTCACTAACGTCATATAACACCAACATAACGTATGTTGCATAAAACCCGCATTTTATCACAATGTTATTACTAAACAACAATAAGTCACACGCATGAAACAGTTTTCACACGACAAACAAAGGCCGTTCAATTTCATTGACAAAACCGGATTGTGTCGCACCGTGAATGTCACGCTTTATAACTCGTGTTACCTACTAAAATAAATAAAGTTTTAAGTGGGTAGATGTTTTTCCCACTTTCAGAGGGTAGGAGGTAAAATAAGTTACCAAAAACATGCTACCTACTAGGTAGTAACTAGTATGTTTTAGAAAATTATTTTAATGAAATTTTGGTACAACAACGAACGGTTCTTTAGAATTTCTGGTTAAATTTCGAAATTGTAACAAAGTTTTACATAGAGAGCCAAGTTAGGAATTCGAAGAATTTTCTCATTTAGGCGTTGGCGAGGGTCAGTGTCGGATTCCGTCGTTTTAAACGTCCTACCATTTTTAGCGCCTGCAGGCTTTTTGAATAAATACAATAATAAGTACAAGTTTAGACAATTATTGTACTTACTACAGAAATCATGTCCCATAGCCTCAAAGTTCACATTTTTTTTTTTTTTTTTTTTTTTTTTTTTTTTTTTCGTATTAGGAAAACTTACAGCTAAAAGATACAGTGAATAAAATTTTAAACAAAATAAGGCCAATTACAAGTTTCCACATGTTATTGCTGGGATAATGCTGTGACCCAGTTTATTTAGCCTGGGGTTATGACTTTGTGATACGACAGACCATATTAAGCATAACGAACACTAAAAAGGACAAAGAAAAAAAATATAATATCAGGCATTAAGCCCGCCTTTGTACAGTATTTTTTTACTTGTGCATAATGTTTTAATAAATAAATAAATAATACACACGGTGGAGAGTGCTGGAGACGACAATAAATTATTAGACTTCGTATAATAATTATCTAATGACGTTCCTAGTCTGCGTACAAAAATTCGACCAAATACACCCTGTATTTGGTCGAATTTTTGTCGCGTAATTAATGGATAACCTTGAAATAGCATATCGAAAAGAGTCAGTTCATGGTCAGATTAGTCAGAAAATTTAAGGTAGTTGCCCAATCCAAAACTTAGATCTGTATGTAGAAGAACCGGCAAGAAACTCCACGGACACTGTTTTAAATCAAGATAAGTATTACAAAATCTTGGGTACATTATTCTTTTTGCTTCTACACGTGAGAACAATGTAAAAAAAATATTTAAAAACAATTCAAAATATAAAATTAACAAAATTATAACCCTCGTTTTTGCTTCGCCGTAGTCGGGTAAAAATAATCCCTGGCAGTTAAGAGATGACCAGTCTCAACTGACGGCGCCCGTTCACGAACATGACGCGTGGATCAGCACCATCCAGCTCTACCATTTTGTAGGGAACCGAATGATCCAACAGACCTTATGACCGGTAATGAATTAGACCCAGCCAGCCTACCCCGTCAATATCAGCACCGTTTGAACCTACCACCTACCACCCTATTATCACTGAGATACCTATTCCAGACTAACCCTTCAATATAAAACCATCATAGTTGATATTATTATACTATACTGATACGAGTATAACCTGTCGATCACGTCTTAAAAATGGAACGTCTAAACAGCACTTCGAAGAATAAACCTGCCAGTGCCAATAAAGTTTAAAAATGCAACGTCTTTTACCACAGACTGTCTGTTACAGTTACACAATAGACAAAGGGAGGGCTCTAAAGTATTAATGGATATTGATCAAGTGCAGTGCTGTACAATAACTGAAGACTCGTTTTAAAATACATAGGTGATAGAGAAAGGTTGCTGGTGAAATTGACTCCTCCAAGAAAGATATTGTATTTTTAATTAAAAAATCATGCACCCAGCCATTGTCATCACCGTCGGAACCTACCACTTCCGTTAAGAACTATTAGTAATCTGTGCTACCACTTGAGATACGAATTCCAGACTACTTAGAACTTCAAATATTAGACCTGTCGATCACATCTAAAAAAAAACGGCCAGGTGCGTTGCGGACTTCGCACATTTAGGGTTCCGTACCAAATCTGATTTTACTGATTTATCAATATACCTATTGGAATTTGTAAAATATACGTAGGTACTTAATAATAACATTTATCACCAATGGAAAAATTCTTCGGAACAAATTTTGTAAAAAAAACTGACTTTCGGTTTCGGTTTATAGAAACTTTATTCCCAATGTGACTAAAAGAGTGATGAATATACATGTTGATGGATGGAGAGGCAGAGGAAGGCCAAAGAAAAGATGGATGGATTGTGTGAGGAATGATATGAAAGAGAAGGAAGTGAATGATAGCGTGACGGTTGACAGAGGAGAATGGAAGAAGAAAACGTGTTGCGCCGACCCCAAGTAACATGGGATAAGGGCAGGAAGATGATGATTCCCAATAAAGACATACTTAATAAGTCACTTACTTGAGAACAATACTAAAAAACATACATGATATGTATGTTTTTTAATATGGTTCTCATAACGATTACAAAAAGTTCGTCATCAGTAGGTATTACAGTTAAGAGGAAACGTGGGTGCTCTTTTCTCCATACAAACAGATACAAATGCTCTCGCCTGTTTTCTTTCTGGTTAATGACCATAAAGCAATTATTTTTTACAGAAATATAAGTAAGAGCTACTTGTATGCCCCTATGTTTTCCTTTTTGATGATATATTATTTTTATAAGAACTAGAACCCTACAAAAATGCTCAAAATTGCCTATTCAGAGACGGCTGTGAACAGACGCCTAGTGTACCAATTTGACAACTATTAACGAAAAAAGAAAAACATAGGGGCATAGTATATATCCTTCTTATTCAGTTTATGAAATATCTTTTAAATTGGACCAATATTGGAGGAGGAAATAGGCGAGAGCCAAACCTCGAAATGTGACTTTTTACATAGGCTATTTAGTCGGATCTGCAGTTTTTGTCCTCATCGCACGAATGCGAGGGCGGAGCGCTCGCAGAGCGACAGCAATACCTTCTTAAAATACCTAATTTTCAAAAGTCTAGTCGACCCCATTTCCTCTTAATAGTTGCCCATCCAATGTATTCAACTTTGGTGGCTTCTCATTCCTTTGTTTTCCAATATTATTTTCTAAACAACGATACCCACTCGATGGGCTAGGTCAAAATTTTACCTTGCCTTAAAAACATTAAAAAATATTTTTTGACAATTTGAATGGCTTTGGGTCAACAAGATGCTTATACTGTGATTTGGAGACTGTAGCTCCAACCGTTTGGCTGTAAAACCGCACAGTCGGACACGTGAGTGTCAGCAATAGGCTCCGTTTGGACCCTTCGGGTACGGCACCCTAAAAATGAAAAGTTTTCATGGATATTGATGCAGTGCAGTACAATAAGAGATGAAGCGCTCTAAATACTTCTAGTATACCTACTTCTATACCAATATTTTATAGGTAAAATTTTGTTTGTATTGTATGTCTTTGGAACTATCAGTCGGATTTGAAAAATTCTTCTTGCATTTGATAGCCCATTTCTTGAGGATGGTTATAGGCTATTTAACATCACGCTATGTCTCTTAGGAGCCGAAGTAGCCGGGCAGAAGCTAATAGGCGATAAAGCAAAGATTGCTGTTGAAATTGACTGGTCAAAGAAGGATTACCACTTATACGCTTTTCCCAACTGTGTTGAGGTCGGCTTCCAGTCTAACTGGATGCAGCTGAATACCAGTATTTTACATGGAGCGACTGCCTATCTGACCTCCACAACCCAGTAACTGGGTAATACGATACCCCTTGGTAAGACTCGGTCGGGGTCTCGGTATTTAAAGGCCACCTATCCACGGACCAACCGCGGCAAGCGTCATACCTACACATAACCCTCCTTTTGGGCTTCGCCGCAATCGGGTATTCACACTAATATTATAAAGGCGAAAGTTTGTGATTGTGTGTGTTTGTTACACGCTTAAACGGCTGGACCGATTTAGATGAAAGTTGGTATGTAGATAGCTTATAGCTTGAATAACCATATAGGCATACTTTTTATCCCGGTATACGCGGGTGAAACAGCGGGGCGCAGCTAGTAAGACATAAAGAGTAATCTAATGAGATGAGACTAACAAGATCAACTCATACAAAAACGTATTTGACTAAAACTATCCAAAAATAAATATGAATTAAGGCGCGGTGTTAGCTCAATAATCACAAAAAATGGTTTCTTGGATTGTCGAGTATGACGTAACGCAATGAAACTATGCGACGTAAAAAATACAGTGGACAGAGAAGGGTTTAAAGAAAAATGTTAACCGAATAGATTAGTAAAAATAGTTTGATATTCCCAATAAAAAACTTGGAAGTTGCTCCACAAAAATAAACGTTGGCGTTGAACATCTCTGTATTTTCAGGGTTAACGACATTCATTTTTTTAAGAATTTAATAGAATTAGCATTTTTTTTAAACTTTAACCGGAGAATTATTTAATTTATTGTGTATATTCTGAATAATCTAAAGAAAACCGGGAAAATAAATGCACATTCGCAGCTTAGTCTCATCTCGGCAACACAAATATTGTTTTCAATTTTCAACCTGCTGCAACCACCATTAGCTGGCTTGAAATAAAGCCAGCTAATGGTGACAATAGATTACGCGGTTGTGTGTCGTTGAAAATCGTAGTCAGTCTGCGTCTTAAGTAATTAATATTTTAAGGATGTTACTAATAATGGCGATTTGTAAGTTAATGCCAAAAACGGCTGTTTTGGGCGTTAACTGTTAAGGCTTTGAACCTTAGGAGAGTTAGTGTTGATTTTTTTGGTAAAAAAATTCTACCCCATCTGACTAGAAAAGTGAGCATAGGAAATCTCCAGACTTATAATTTTTTTCTCAATGGTGTCGCTAGTTAACAGCACTACTCGCCTTAAGTTGCATGTACAAACTGCACGCGCTCTGGAATGAACTCGAGCCCTATTGTTAGATAAATAGGTCAGGTTTGATTGTAGTTCTGCTAGCTGTGAATAATAAACAGAACAGACGGGGAAGACGGCCGGTACCTTATTCTTAGAGCACTCTGCGGAATTGGTTATCGAGTATTTTGAAGTCTTGTCAATCCATTGGATGTCTGGAAAACACGATTATATTTGGAATGATTTATGTATTTACATTCTGTGTATTTTTCGAGGAGCTTGAGGAGCCCAGGATCAACCAGGTTAAGCTACGCTTGCAGCGATTGGTCCGTGGCCATCTTTACATAGCGAGACTCCTCCATGCCTCGGAAAGCACGTTAAACCGTTGGTCCCGGCTGTCATTCGTGGATCTTTAACAGTCGTTACGGGTCGTCAGAAGCCCGAAAGTCTCACAACCGGTCTTACCAACGGGTATTACCCAGTTACTGGGTTGTGGAGGTCAGACAGGCAGTCGCTCCATGTAAAATACTGGTATTCAGCTGCATCCAGTTAGACTGGAAGCCGACCCCAACATAGTTGGGAAAAGGCTAGAATCAAGTTCTTTTAACTGAGCAGACAGCTGTGCTGCGCCACTTCTTTCGCGCTAAAACAGTGGTAAAGAGCGGGCGTTTTGGGGGAATTTTGACGTCCCAAAAGTACGAATGACAGCCGGGACCAACGGCTTAACGTGCTTTCCGAGACACGGAGGAGTCTCGTTATGTAAAGATGGTCACCTATCTACGGACAACCCCGGCAAGCGTAGCTGATGGATCAACCCGTGCGGCTGTTATTACTTAGCCAAAAACTTGATTCTATACAATGATGAATGAAATGCCTGGGTGACCAGCTGCACTGTTAGCAGAGTCGAGGGCGGTGAAGCGTGGTACCAATTAGTTACGTGAACAAGGTAATAGCACAGTTTAATAAAGTAAGCAGTATTACATCTTCATAGAAAACGGCCGAAACGAAGCGCTTCGAAATCTCAGTATATAGCAGTAGGCAAGTTCGAGTGCGCTAACCAGACGTCTGTTACGCCTGGACAGGAACGGCCTGCGTCTGGTGACGGGGACTATCACTGGACACTGCTCACTAAACAAACACTTCCACACAATAGGAATAACGGACTGTCCTCTGTGCAGGGCTTGCCTGGAGGCTGAGGAAACCGTTACGCACGTACTCTTTGAATGCACAGGCGTCACCCAAATTAGAACAGAAACTCTTGGCACACCCAGATCTTTCACAGATGTTCTGAACAGACTAGGAGACTTGATCGTCTTTTGAAGTGAGGTGGGCTGGTTGGAATAACGCCCCGACGGCCGCTATGGCCCACGCACAATGGTCCACATAAAGGACTAAGTGCGGAAACCATACCCTCTAACATAGAACATAATTACCTACTAATTACTTGTCCGTCCGTGCGTAACTGCCGCGCACTCGAACTGTTGCCTACTGGATATATTTACTAAGATTTGGGCCGTTTTCTATGAAGATCGAACTGTTGCCTACTGGATATATTTACTAAGATTTGGGCCGTTTTCTATGAAGATCGAACTGTTGCCTACTGGATATACTTACTAAGATTTGGGCCGTTTTCTATGAAAATCGAACTGTTGCCTACTGGATATACTTACTAAGATTTGGGCCGTTTTCTATGAAGATCGAACTGTTGCCTACTGGATATACTTACTAACATTTGGGCCGTTTTCTATGAAAATCGAACTGTTGCCTACTGGATATACTTACTAAGATTTGGGCCGTTTTCTATGAAGATCGAACTGTTGCCTACTGGATTTCGGCCGTTTTCTATGAATTAAAACTACTGTAACATTATTATTCTGTGGTAATATTTAATTGGTATTACTGTTTAATTAGTTTGATAAGACTTTTCCTGTTGTTATTAATAACTGTTTACTTGATGATTCACCTTACCCTCGAACAGGAAGTATACTTGTACAGTACAAGCTGTGTTTTCGATGCGATTTCTCATCTTCAAAAATTACGGACTTCCATACAAACTGTCATCCTTGATATTTTTTCTCGATTACGATGTTGCTCCCATGGAGAAAGTTGTTCAGTTTGAACACACTTTTCTGATACAACCTGTAGACTAGGCGACCTTTACATAACGCTAAAGTTTGGTGGTGTAATTTTGAGTTTACTTTACTTATACAAGAGCACCAACTTACTTACGATGATTTAGTTTAGTTTTAGCATAATAAACATAATTTAGAAAATGATATAACTCAGGTACCTAGTGCTATAATAATTTAGACTGTATAAGTTCGAGAACAAACTATTTGTTTGTTACACTAAAATAATTTAGGGCACTTAGTCATTGTATTTCAGACAGACGCACAGTGTCCGGCGTGGAACAAGCCAGGTGGACAGAAATATTTTTTCATGGTTTTGGAACTTTAACTATAAATTAGTTATTTATACAACGTGTAATGCTAAATGCGCAAAACCTCTTAAGGGGTCATTGTACTCATCATTATGAACAACTTTTACTATGGGGCCAAACCTGAAATCGCGAAAAAAAAATCAGCTGTTCAGTACATTTTGACGAAATTTGCGAACATAAATGTACTGAACAGCTGATTTTTTTTTCGCGATTTCAGGTTTGGTCCCATAGTAAAAGTTGTTCATAATGATGACTACAATGACCCCTTAAGAGGTTTTGCGCATTTAGCATTACACGTTGTATAGTACAGTCAGCAACAAAAGTCTTTTTTTTTTGACATTTCACACAACGCCATCTGGTCCCGAGCTAAGCAACCTAATGCTTGTGAGATGGCTAATAAATATACTTTTTTTTTAACTTGCAGTTTTTAATCTTAATTAATAAGTGAAATATTTAATTCAAATCGGAACAGAGGTACTTAAAATTTTAAGAACATTAACTCTTAACAGTTAAACGAAAAAAAAGCTTTTATCGAATCATTTTGTGTTAATTTAGATGATGATGCCAAAAAGTAGCAATGTTAACCGACTTCTGTTGCTGACCGATATTTTTTTTAAAGAAAATGCATAGGAATTGTGCTAATTATATATTATAATTATACAACCTTACACTAACATAACTATTAAATACAAAAATTATAAATCTAACACTAGTGTGTAAAAAGCACTCAAACGAACGAATCCAAGCATGTAATGTTGACAAACCAAAGCCAAAATTATCCTGATTGCTATCAAAATGCCTTCCTTCATTATTCATCATTCTGGGAGTAGCCCCACAAATATAGCATTTCTGCGATGAATGTGTCTCTGTCAAAGCGTTGCACACTTTTCCATCAATCATAGTCAGCAGAAGCTTGTGCTTAACAGAAATTTCAAAACCACCAAGATCACAAGATGTAGCACCCAAGTTGTTTATTTGTTCCAAAACCTTATCTGTCTCGTTTTTTGTCAATTCCGTAGTTTCTTTGGCAAAAATGAATTTAATTGGACGACAAAACATCGTCGATGATGGACGAGGATTTTGCCAGATAATGTTGTTACCTTCGTCGATTAACCTCAAAGGAACGAACGAATAAACAAAAAGGAACTCATCAGTGTCTTCGCTGTTCTCAAATCTCTGTTTGTAAGCACTATGACCGGAACTTCCGTCACATCCCCATTTACTTATAAGAGTAAACGATGAATTGGGTGTTAGATTGGGGAGCACACTTGTGACAACTTCTCTCTGAGCTTCTACTAAACGTTCTGCTGTTTTATTCAAAATAGCTTGCAGCTCAATTTCTGCTCGAGATTGTGTCACAACAATGTGCTCCTCGGAAGGATAACACGCTTTTTTTGATTTAACAATGCAATCATATGATGGAAACACCTGATGCCCGACTTTCATAGTCCACTTCCTAGTCTGTTTATAAGAGTGAGTTGTTAATTTTGCATCAATATAATACGCTAATGCCTCATCACTACTTAGCGGTCTATCGCTTTGCACAGCACTTGGTTGTTGAAGGCTAATGCATGCACTTGCAGAAGCCGGGTTTTCGCCAATGTTCTTTAAAACTCTGGCAACGTTTTTATGTCCAGTTGACCGTGCAGCTACTTCTGCAGCAGTCATTAATTCCCCAACACTCCGCGATTGAACTAGATCAGCAACTCTACGTTTCTTAGTTTTAAAGGACGAATCTTCAAAGACTTTTTTAGGTCTTCCGGGTCGAGAAAGATCAGCGGATGAGGTAGAAGGTTGCGGTTGAGTCAATCGCAGGCAGAATTCGATCTTCTCGTCTGCCAGCCATAACTTATTCTTATTCAGGAAACGCTCTTTCGACTTTCCTGAAGACACCCACTTGGTAGCAATTTTCGAAGAAATGCTGGCTAATTTCATCTTAATTTCCCTTTGGCATTCTTCAGTGATGTCAGAGAAATCACACTTGGACAAAATAAATTCAAATAGACGATCATTTCTTTCGTCTTTTTCGTGCTTAAGCCACTCTTCGAAAAACTCTATTTTACTAATAGAGCAAAGCTTTTCTGCAAAAAAAGAAACAAAAATGTTGTACTCAAGTGTGCTACATAAAATATATGTCATAATCATCTAAAGCCATGTAGCTAAAACATATCAAAAATTCAGAGTGGATACAAGAGGATACATGGCTTTTCCAAACCTGATAAGTTCGAAAACAAAGAAAAACATTGTTTTTTTTTTGTGTATTCACATATAGTCTAATTTATGAATGTGTATGACACATTGAAAGATTCTAATAAGAAAATAATATAGTACATACCTTCAGAAGTAAAATCCATCACTAAAACTTTCCACAAAATTAGAACTGCCACCATGAGATGTTAGTGCAAGTGTCGCGAAAATGCAACTGACTTAATTCTTTAATTGAATTTACCTCATTAGCTCATTAGCAGAAACGATGACTCATCAGTATGGAATGTTAGACGTAAACAATTCTTAGAAACAGAGGATTAGGGGTGTTGTTTACAGGTAGAAAGTACAAATTTCCGGGAATTTGAAATTGACTTTTGTCCACCTGGCTTGTTCTAGGTCGGATACTGTGAGACGTGGAACAAAATGTGGGAGGCCTTCACCCGTTG
The DNA here is from genome assembly GCA_905163495.3 of Cosmia trapezina. Lineage (NCBI taxonomy): Eukaryota > Metazoa > Arthropoda > Insecta > Lepidoptera > Noctuidae > Cosmia > Cosmia trapezina. The sequence goes on along the minus strand of LR991040.1, from coordinate 18,237,657 downwards.
AGGTGAGGGGTCCATATTGAATGTAAATTAATTATTATATTATTTGAAAATGGAATTTATTTAACATCTAGAATTATTTAGCAATTATTTATTAGATGATTATAACTTAATTATTATTATTATCATTTATTTTATTTCAGATATGTAAAACAATCACAAATTAATGATCATGATTATGAATAGGCATGATGCCTGGGTAAAAAAAAAGAAATTCTATTTAGTCCGTCAGTCAGATAATAAAAAAATACTAGACACGTATTTTTTGCTTTATCGTATTATTAAAAAAATATTTAGCTATCACGCATTAAAGCTGGGGAGTGGGGGCCCGCTACGTCATTTGTACGTATAAAACCTAGCTACGCGTGACGTCATGCCATATTTTAAGTCAATGTATCGCCGTAATTTTTTGATTACGTAAAAAAAGAAAAAATACGTGTCCAATATTTTTTAATAATCTCTATGACGGACAAAAAATAAATTTTTAGTCATCATCCCTATTGTAATATTTTGTCATTTTATGCATGCACATTATTATTAGTAATCATAAGATAAATTTGTTTGTATAAGTTATTATATGGAAATAAAGAGGCTAAGTATATTATTATTATACTATTATTATTCATTGTATTTGATTTAGCATAATAATTTACAGAATGTTTGAATTCATTATTGTAATTTAGGTGATTTAGGCTAATGAGGACGATTCATTCACTGAATCTAGAATTTAGCTTACTATGTTTCTTTACTAAGTAGGTACTAATGACTTCATTTTCAGGCTAGCATTTAATTTAATGTTAAAAGCGAAAGCCGGGTCATGCCAATCTACGTCCCGAATAAAACTTTTTGTCTCTTTCAAATTGCCAACCGTAGTCCAATAAGCCGTCTCATAAATTCAAATTGAGCCGCATTCAAATACGAAACAGACTTTGAATCCGTCGAGGAATATTCTATAGCTTTTAAGGAGATTACAGCCATATAATATAGTCGTAAGGATCACAATGTAAGACTGGCTTAAAATATTCTTTCGGGGAAGAAAATTACGGAAGCGTACTTATGAGGCCTGTTACATTTTATCACCTCTCTCGCTCATACGACATCTACACAAAATATAAGTAAGTAACTAATAATATTTAAATACGCAGGAGACAGTTCGTGTATGAAAATAAATGCTAATGTTTCGCAAAAAGGCGCGCAGGAGACTCGGTTTCAGTTAGACATTTTGTGTAGATGTCAGTAGTGACATTTTGTGTTGATGTCGTAATGAGTTCAGACGAGTAAGACGTGCTATCAGTTGGACAACAGGGGTCTACTCCCTAAATCCGTCCGTCAGTCCGTCCGTCTGACATAACATAACGATCCATCAAAACAACTGCAAAAGTTAAATTTTTCGGACGGGCAAAAACACATCGGGAGAAGGGACAACTGTCAAATCGTGTTGTCATTCATACTTCGTTCGGGCCCCGAACTAATCATCCATCCGTAGGTGATACGGAGTAGGAAACGCCCGTAAGGAATGCCGAAACTACGGGTTTTGTGCTTAGGGAGTATAGCTCCTGATGTGCGCGGTGCGCGCGGCCGTTGAAAATTAAACAAACCCCTCCCTTCTTCCCCCGCGCGGGAAATGTTTTCCATGCAGCTCGGAAAACAAAACGTGTTTGCATACACAAATGTATATGGCTCTTTGTTTCGATGTTTTTCTGCAATGTTTCGACAAAACAACGCGCAGGAGACACGGCTTTAGAAGAACAACGCGGTAACAAAGACAGAATCGAAAAGCGACTTTAATTTATAAAAATATGTTGGAATCTTTAAGGTGAAATGATGGTTTGCTCAGTTTTTTGTGTGTAAAATATATTCATAGCGGTAATGTGTACACAGGTGCTATTTTCTGTAAAAACATTTCTAAACTAAATTCTACAATATAATTATGTTGACATCTTTTATCTTTCAGTAACGTGGCTGTGACAGATTGTATTTATTTTTATTGAACAACTGTATTACGCACTGAAATCAGCTTATTACCAAATAAGAACTATGTTTGAATCTGAAACTGATCGAGCAAAAAAAATTAAATGATTTTTTAAATATTTTTTCTGTAGATAAAATTAAGCATAGTTCGATATGTGCACGATCCATCAGGTTAAGCTACGCTTGCCGGGGTTGGTCCGTGGATGGGTGACCATCTTTACACATACCAAGACCCCTCCGTGCATCGGAAAGCACGTTAACCCGTTGGTCACGGCTGTCATTCGTGGACCTTTGACAGTCGTTACGGGTCGTCAGAAGCCCGAAAGTCTGACAACCAGTCTTACCAAGGGGTGTCGTGTTACCCAGTAACTGTGTTGTGGAGGTCAGATAGGCAGTCGCTCCTTGTAAAATATAGGCTAAGAATTTTTCAAATCCGACTGGGTAGTTCCAGAGATTAGCGCCATTAGTCTCTCTGTCTGTCATTTACTCTATAACTCGAAAGTCACTTGTCCAATTTACGTTTTCTAAACTTTAAGGATCAATGAATCTTCTTGCTAAGTTTTGAACATATCTAGTTACGTTAGCTTATTAAAACATACATACGGGTCGAATACAGAACCTCATTTGTTGAAGCCAGTTAAAAATAACATGGGTCTAAAAGGTGAAATGAGAGGTTGTTAGACCAGTTTTTTTTATACCTAATACTATAAATAAAACTGTATCTACGCAACGGATGTAAAAATCCTGCCGCTAAAAAATATAGCCCATTCTTATCACGGCATGTAAGTACCTATATTCGACAAAAACGTTTTGATAACGGGTAACGACAACTCGGCCATATTTCAACAGCTCTGCGGGTATTTGCATGGTTAGATAACTTCACAATTCTACATTGTTTGTTGCTATTTTATTTATTGTTTTAACTGGGTCATGGTATGGTACAGTTATTGTAGCACGGATTCTGTGTAACGCCGAATAAATTATATGAAGCTATTAGGGCTCTGCAGGTTGAGAGTTAGTTGTAAAAAGATTTAAAAAAATCGCCAAATGGGTGTCGAACCACCACGCACAATGAAGGCTTCCGTAGTTGAAAAAAAATTATCCCAAAAACAAACAACATTGTAATCCCAAAAAAAAATTTTTATGTCTTAATTACAAATTAACAATTTTCGAACTTTTTCTTTTACTTGTGCTGTGAGACCTTGCTTCTTGCCAAAGGACATGTCCAGAAATGGTTTTTATTACTTAATAATTCCGATGAGGATAAGTTAAATATACACGGGGAGGTCCAAAAGTTCGTGGAATGAAAGGGTTTTAAATAAAATGAAACAATAAATCTATTTTTCCTTTTCAATATAATCACCCTTGAGCTGAATACATTTATTAGATATATGAATTAATTTTTCTAAACCATCGTAAAAATATTTTTTATCTTTTGCCTCAAAATGAGCCGCAATTGCCTCCTTTACCTCATTGTCGTCGGAAAATTTCCTTCCCCTTAAGTCTTTTTTTTAAATTGGGGATCAAATAAAAATTACTTGGGGCCAGATCTAGACTGTAGGGTGGGTGGACTAGTGATTCGAAGCCATGCGTGTGCAGAGCAGCTATTGCAACTCTGCTCTTGTGAACCGGCGCGTTGTCTCACAAGAGCAGCACACCCTTGCTCAATTTTCCTAGACGTTTTTCCTTGATGGCCTCCTTTAATTTTTTCTACGATCGTTGCGTAGTATTCTTCGGTTATGGTCCTCCCTTTTTTTTGTAATCAATCAGTATTATCACCTCACAATCCCGAAAAACGCCTTCCTGAGCGGGGGTCGTCTTCAATCGACTCCCGACCATGTTTAAAAAGACCAAGCCACTTGTAAATCATTGATTTACCAGGGCACAGTTCCCCATAGACGGTTTCTATTTCATTAAAAATGGTCGGGAGCGTTCTTTCCTTGCTTGGTAAGGAATTTTATCACAGCACGGTGTTAAATTTTCTCCATAGTTTCAGTTTTCTTCCGGATTGACTTGTTTAGCAGGCGAGTGTTCGTAAACGAATGACGCAATAGGGCTGAAACTCAATTTATATACTAATGATGAGTACCCAATTAGTATGACACTAAGCGAGCGCCCCTATCCTCACTCCATCCCCTCCATTCCACGAACTTTTGGACCTCCCCTCGTACATATTTGGATAGACATCCCAAAAACTAGTGGTTCTAGGTATATTAATAAAACAATATTTAAAATACTCTCCAATACACTCCAATTTTATAAAACAATATTTAAAACACTCCATTTTTAAAATACTCCAATTTTGAGAAAAAACGTTTTTTATTTTATTTTTTGAAAGACCCATCCAATAACACCCCACACCATGGGGTAGACGAGAAAAAAGAAAAACTTTCCCACTTTTACGTGTACAGAAGGGTGTAAGTACCCTAAAAAAAATTTTTTTCATGATTTTATTTTACCACTTTGTCGGCGTGATGCCGTTATATCCATGCCAAATTGTAGCTTTCTAGTACTAAGAGTCCCTGAGCTAAGCTGCGGACGGACAGACATAGCGAAACAATAAGGGTTCATTGTTGACCACGGAACCCTAAAAACGTGGTTACAATACAATACCAACTGTTTACTGCAGCTGCCATTTGTGATGCCACCAACGCAGTAGAAGTCAAAGTCGGTTGCACGGGCTAACTGTGTATCTAAATGTCTAATCTCATTTCAAATGAAGGCATAGTTTCGTACAAGGGACAAGAACAGAACCTCAACTTGTATTTTAGACTCAAATGCAACAAGTTGAGGTTCTGTTCTTGTCTGACTAAATTGAAATTGACTTGTTAGTGTGCCTTTCCACCTGAACTTCTCAGTAGGTAGCAGCCTGGAGTCTGGATTTGTAACCGGTTGATGGCAATATTCTCGCCTCCTATTACATGGGACTTAAGGCTTGTCCGACGTAAAGAGCGCGGTCACTGTCGGACTGTATAGAAAAGAAAGAGAAGCGCGATGACACAACGCTTGCAAAATATGAAGTACTTAATTATCGATTTACAAAAAATCTATTGATTGGACTAAAAAAGTAATGACACGAAATCATTCCTTATTATTTTGTAGAGATCTGTATTTTATGAACACTTTTAATGAAAATTGTAGGAGTAATATGGTAAAGATTTTTTTACCTTAGTTCTACAAACTAAAATAGATTTCAGGACAAATGAACTCACTTCTTATGTGTTGTAGATTGCTGTATATTTTTTCCTATCAAAAAGATGCTATAGTTACTGTAAAAGATGGTCACAAAGTTACTTAGTTTCGCCGTATTTTAGGAAGGAGCAGCCTTGAACATAACATGCTGAACGCGGGTAACAGTTGTAGACTGTACTATAGATACACCTCTGCCTAACTCTTCGGGGAACATAGGGGTGGTGTGTTACGGATGAAATTGAATTCATGGGTATCCTCTTATGGGGTCATTGTACTCATAATTATGAACAACTTTTACTACGGGACCAAACCTGACATCGCAAAAAAAAATCTGACGTTCCCTACATTTTGACATATTATGCTAACACTAGCTTTTGCCAGCGGCTTCGCCCTCGTGGATGTCGGAAATTATCCCCAGGGAACCATACATTTTTCCGGGATAAGAAGTAGCCTATTGTCCTATTCCAGACTATAATCTATCTCTCTGCAAAATTTCATCCAGATCCATTCAGCCATTCTGGCGTGATTAAGTAACAAACATCCATCAATCCAAACTTTCGCATTTATAATAGTAGTAACTCAGACTAAATAAAAAATCAAGACAGCGCTGTCAACAGTGACGTGAGGCCGCACGTGAGCGTGTATGCACAGAGCGAGGTGTCGTCGCAGCGCTATGTCTGAGTTTTTTTATTCAGTCTGAGAGTAGTAAGATAAATGTAGGGAACAGTTGATTTTTTTTCGCGATTTCAGGTTTGGTCCCATAGTAAAAGTAGTTCATAATGATGAGCACAGTGACCTCTTGAAGATCCCCATGGCGAATTCAATTTAATCCGGTATACAATCTCTGCCCTCTTGTTTATAATTTTTAACCACCACTACACATCCTTGCGTAATACGATCCAACACGAACTATGACAAATAAGGTTTATTACGCTTGGTCCAATATTTTATATTTAATTTGCTTCGGACAAGATTGAGTAAGAATCAAACAGGTAATGTGGAACTATCTCGATACGCTCACACGTAATTGAACTCATTTCACCCGACGATTGTATTATATCAGCAAGATAAAAAAATGGGAATCGATTAATCGCTCTAATTGAAGACGTCGACTCGCGTTTTAATTGAATCAACCACCAAAATATGAATCTACTAGCAGCGACAGATGTAAAACGTACTATACAAGGTGTATCAGAAAGGTGTGGTGTGTGTCCATGAAACTGAACAACTTTCTCCATGGTACCAACATCGTAATCGAGATAAATTATCAGCTGTCCTGTACAAAGCTTCAATACCTCAATCAATCTGCCTAGACTTTCCCAAATGTTGGGGGCGGCTTCCAGTCTAACCGGATGCAGCTGAATACCAGTATTTTAATGGAGCGACTGCCTTTCTGACCTCCACAACCCAAATTACCTACTGGGTAATACGATACCCCTTGGTAAGACTGGTTGTCAGACTTTAGGGCTTCTGACGACCCGTAACGACTGTCAAAGATCCACGAATGACAACCGGGACCAACGGCTAAACGTGCTTTCTGAGGCACGGAGGAGTCTCGGTATGTAAAGATGGTCACCCATCCACGGACCAACCCCGGCAAGCATGGCTTAACCTGATGGATCGACCGTACGGCTGTTATTACTTAGCCTCGAGCTCTTCCACAAAGCTTCAATGCCTACTCGACCTAAATGTATGGGACGGTTGATATTTTTTCTCGGTTACGACGTTAACGTCAAGTTAATGCCAAGAACGGCCGTTTTTAGTGTTAGCTGTGTCATTTCGAACCTAGGAGGTTTTAATGTTGAATTTTTTGATACAAATAAATCTACCTCATCTGACTAAAAATGTGAAGAAAATTTCAAAATGTTCCTTATCTCCTGACTTATTAATTTTTCAACTGGAGATACAGGCAAATCCTTATGTGGTGCTACGCTATGACGTCATCTGCTACGTCATGACATCAGTGCTACGCCGTAGTCATCCCGGCGCTACGCAAGGGGAAGACGGGGGGAAGGACGGCAGTCCTAAAGCGCAGGCCACACCGCCAGCTAGCGGGTGGGCGGTCTAGGCGGGCGAACATCGTTGCACCTCTTATTACATACTTCGGTTCACACCGCGAGCTGACCGAAGTAGTGAAACGATGTTCGCCCGCCTAGCCCGTCCGCCCGCTAGCTGGCGGTGTGGCCTGCGCTTAAGTCCTAGTTGAGCTATCACTGCTGATGCTGATACACGTGTATTGATTGTTGATAAAGTTAATAATATAAGGGCCTATTTCACCAGCTCCGATTAAATTTCTATTAACTTACTTGGCAGTGCCAAGTAAGTTAACAGAAATAAATAAGTAAGTATATATTGACGACACGGTTGGCGCAGTGGTTGAGCGATTGACTGCTGCGCAGCATGTCGCGGGTTCGATTCCCGCACGGAACAAATATTTGTACGACCTACAAGTATTTGTTCCGAGTCTGGGTGTATTTCTATCTATATTAAGTATGTATTTACAAAAAAAAATGTATATAAGTAGTTTATCAGCCATCTCGTTACCATAACACAAGTATTAGGTTGCTTAGCTTGGGACTAGATGGCGTTGTGTGAAATGTCCAAGTATATTTATTTATTTATTTATTTTATTTATTTATTTATAAGTAAGGAGCAAGTAAGGTAATAGAAATTTAATCGGAAATGATCTGCCAAGTTGGCAGATCATTTCATACACAATCTGTTCCATTTTTGAATTTATTCGGTAAGTAGTAGCTATTCGGACTTGGTGAAATAGGCCCTTACGGTCTTATTACAAAACGAGGTTTTTCTTCTGTCATAGCCAGTTTTTGTAATAAGAATCTAGCTGTGATAGAAATACAGTTCTTTATACAAAACTGACAACTTAGTCCGGTACTAAGTTGTCAGTTTTACCGGAATAAAGTGCGAAATTCAAAAAAGGGTCCATGGTTTGAACCTGGGTTTGAAGATCAACTTTGCTTACAAAGCAAAATTCATAAGACAGTTTGTGTTTGGAAACCCCGTGAGTTGTCACATCTCTGGGGGCCTACTCCCTAAGCACGAAGCCCGTAGTTTCGGCCTTCGTTACGGGCGTTTCTTACTCCATATCACCTACGGATGGATGATTGGTTCGGGGCCCGAACGAAGTATGAATGATAACATGATTTGCCAGCTGTCCCTACTCCCGATGTGTTGTTGCCCGTCCGAAAAATTTAACTTTTGCTCTTATTTTAATGGATCGTAATGTCAGACGGACGGACTTAGGGAGTAGGCCCCCAGGACTCTTAACGCTAAGTACACGTACACCCCTATCCGAACACTTACCTACTATGATTGAAGTAATGAAACGATCCGACTACAACAAAGAAGAGTACCATCCACATGAAAAGGAGACGAAGAATATCGGATTAAAAAGACGCAGATACTGTGCAAGTGTGCACACAATAACCCTCATATCAAACAAGATGGAAAACGAGGGAATCTCATGAATCCATAATAAAAATCTATGTTGACTCGTCTCAAGTTGTTTACCCACTTCGCAAGTTGTATACATGTACTTATGTAGTACCTATGTACTTACATAATGTACAGTCAACAATATCGAATGGATTATTGCTATGAGGGTATCGCCCTCAGGCATACGATGAAGGGGTAATGGAATGTTCAGATATTGAATGGGAAAATTTGCTTATGTTTCGGATAATATGTTAGTTGACAAAGAATAGGAACATCCATGCTTCTATATTATTATGTATGTCACTACATAGTATAAAACAAAGTCGCTTCCCGCTGTCTGTCCCTATGTATGCTTACATCTTTAAAACTACGATTTTGAAGCGGTTTTTTAATAGATAGAGTGATTCAAGAGGAAGGTTTATTTATATAATAAACGCGGGCGAAGCCGCCGGCAAAACCTAGTTATATCTATTACTAGCGTTTGCCCGCGGCTTCGCCCGCGTGGATGTCGGAAAATATCCCATGGGAACGTTCATGTGGAAAACATAGGGCATATCCCTAACTTAAGAAATGCTGGGTTTCCCATACAAACTTTCATGCTTTTTATCACTCCTTGTAGGATTATGTTTTAAAACAAAAAGTAGCCCATGTCCTTTCCCAGGATGCTATCTATAGCCTATCGTGCAGTTTTGTAAATTTTAAAATCAACCCCTATTTTACCCACTTAGGGGATGATTTTTAAAAAACGCTGACCCGCATATTTCTTAACTTCTTACCAATAGCATAAATTTGTTATCCCTAACTTAAGAAATACTGGGTTTCCCTTACAAACTTTCATCCCCTATATCACCCCCTGTAGTATTATTTTTGAAAAAAATAGTATCCTATGGCCTTCCCCAGGATGCTATATAAAGCCTTGCCAAATTTTGTCGAAATCCATACAATTTTGTAAATTTTAAAATCAACCCCTATTTTACCCCCTTTGGGGATGATTTTTCAAAAACGCTGAACCGCATATTTCTTTATTTCCTATCAAAAGCATACAATTTAATTTTCACATCCCTAACTTAAGAAATACTGAGTTTCCCATACAAACTTTCATCCCCTATATCACCCCCTGTGGGATTATTTTTGAAAAAAAAGTAGCCTATGTCCGTCCCCAGGATACCATCTATAGCCTTGCCAAATTTTATCGAAATCCCTTCAGTGGTTTAGGCGTGAAAAGGTAACAGACAGACAGACAGACAGACGAGTTACTTTCGAATTTATAATATTAGTATGGATAGTATGGATAATAAACTAATAATAAAGCTGAAGAGTTTGTATGTTTGAATGCGCTAATCTCTGCAACTACCAGTCGGATTCTCAGACTAAATAAAAAACCCAGACATAGCGCTGCGAACAATACAGTGAAGCATGCGCAAAACTACACCTCGCTCTGTATTTCAACTGTATTGTTCGCAGCGCTATGTCTTGTCTGAGCCAAAAACGCAAATACTTCATCAAATATTAGGTTTACTATGAAATTGCCGTTCTGCAGTACTGGCCATTTCAAATCAAAATAATTTTTGTTTGGCTAAGAATTCTAATTTCAAATTAATTTTATTTTAAAAACATGGATTTTTTTTTCCAAAAGTAGTCATTTGTTTATTGATTAGTGTTACATTTTCATCGCATTTCAATCTTTTTCGTCATCATGGATACGTTAAAAATTCGAGTAATTATGGAATATGAGTACCGTCGTGGCAGCAACGCGGCACAAGCGGCACGCAACATCAACGACGTTTACGGAGCTAACACTACAAACCAACGCACCACCTGTTATTGGTTTGCTCGCTTCCGTTCTGGAAATTTCGACCTGAAAAATGAACCTCGCGGTCGTCCGAAGACTTTGGTCGACAATTACGAATTAAAGGCGATTGTGGAAGCTGATGATACACAATCTACGGCTGAATTAGCAGCAGCTTTCGACGTTAGCGTCAAAACAATATTGGTCCATTTGCGTCAAATTGGCAAGGTAAAAAAGCTTGACCAATGGGTGCCCCACGAACTCAATGATCGCCAGCGCGAAGTACGCGTCGAGCCGTGCCTTGCACTGCTCAACAGACACACAAATGAAGGAATTTTGAACCGCATTGTTACCTGCGATGAAAAATGGATTCTGTTTGATAACCGCAAGCGCTCAGCAAGTTGGTTGGATCCTGGTTCAGCACCTAAACAATGCCCTAAACGAAAACTTACCACTAGAAAAGTGATGGTCACTGTTTGGTGGTCTAGCGCCGGTGTGATTCATCACAGCTTCTTACCAAACGGGGTGAGCATTACTGCAGATGTGTACTGTGAAGAACTGAACACAATGATGGAGAAGCTGGCACATCTCCAACCAGCATTGGTCAATCGCTCGTCTCCGCTGCTCCTGCACGACAACGCGCGACCTCATACTGCACAGCAGACGGTCTCCAAGTTGCAAGAACTGGGGTTGGAAGCTCTCCGTCATCCGCCCTACTCACCAGACCTTGCGCCTACAGACTACTACTTTTTCCAGAATTTGGATAACTTCTTGGCGGGAAAAAAATTCAATACCCGAGAGGCAGTACAAAATGCCTTTGAAGAATTTGTTGCCTCCCGACCAGCTGATTTCTTTAAGAAGGGCATCAATAAACTGCCACTGCGTTGGCAAAGATGCATTGATTGCATGGGTGATTACTTCGATTAATACAAATAAAAAACACATGAAAAAAATTCGTTTAAATTTTTTCATACAAAACGGCAATTTCATAGGTAAAGTCCTATTACTATTAAGGTGTTTATTAGTTATTTATAAACTACGTATGCTTACTTAAATTGTCGTTAGACTAATTGCCACTTTACATAAGCTTATACTTTCCGTGTATTAATGTCTTTATTTGGAAGTAATCCATTTATCTAGTAGTAGACAATTATTCTGCGCCTAATTGATACCTACTCTTTATTCATTCATGCATTCATTCAAGTATTAATGAAATCCACGTGCTTTATATAATAATAAGTGAGACGTGTTCTTCTATGTTCTATGTTAAGGATTTGGTTTCCGCACTTAGTCCTTTATGTGGACCATTGTGCGTGAGCCATGGCGGCCTTCGTGGGTTATTCCAACCAGCCTACCTCCCTCCAGAAGTTAATCAAATCTCTGGGTCTATTAAGAACATCTGTGAAAGATCGGGGTATTCCAAGAGTTTCTGTTCTAATCTGGGTGACGCCTATGCATTCAAAGAGCACATGCGCAATGGTCTCCTCAGCCTACATGCAGGCCCTGCACAGGGCCTGCATGGAGACGTGTTCTTGAGTGGATATCGCAATACGTCAATCTTACGCGTTGTGTTCCACGCGCGCCTTAAAGAGATGTCACCAAAAAGATGGGGGATAGGGGCCGATGCCGCCGGGGTCGCGGGTTGTTCGAAAGAGATACCGTGGCCCTGGCATAGGCAACTGAAGTCAGTAAAAGTCTGACACGACCTTCCGCTCCACCCAGAGCGGGAGAAGTCATTTGATGATTTCCCATCCACAAAAAAAAAATGGTGGGAGTGTGACCTAGTAGCGTCCAAGGACTGGAAGACGAGATATCGGTCGTCCGCCGGCGAGATGGGCGGACGCCATTGTTGTCATCGCGGGCAAAACCTGGATGAGGTTGGCACAGGAACGTGGGGATTGGCACAAAAGTAAGGCCCCTAGTAGTGGGTGAAGTCGGGCTGTGGATGATGATGTGATGATGAGGGTGGGGCTTGGGAGGCCCTCAGGCAAGTGAAGCGACCATATGCAAAGAGTGACTGGTAGCAGTTTTTTTGGGTTTGAGCTACGAATAAGTTCTTATTCGTAGGGTTTGAGTCTAAGATTACGATATCGCGCGCCATAACAGTCTGATCTACAAGGTTTCATTAAATTGTGGGAATAGTATCAATATTGTATGAATAGGTGTACATTGTTATGTCCAAGGTCTTATTTTAAAAATGTGAGAAAAAAAAACTGTTTGCTGTCTCATTAGCAGCGAACTACACGCGCTCTGGTAAAAAACAGTTTTTTGTTTATTTTTATTTTGTTTTTTCTATTACTGCACCACTACTGGGCAAAGGCCTTGCCCAAGTACTGCCAGGAACTCGTTTCCCGCGCTGCCTCTTACCACCCCTCACGGTACGCGGACAAATTCGGCCGGTAAAATATATATTCGATTTTGTCGCGCGGGTGTGGCCGTACCATCGCATCGGCCAATCATCAGTTGTAGCATATATCCCTAAGGGCCCTAAGCTAACTCAACCTTTTCTCAACTGAACTATATATGGGGTTGGCTTCCAATCTAACCGGATGCAACTAAATATTTATATATTTTACATGACACAACTGCCGATCTGACCTCCACAACACAGTTATTGGGTAACATGATACCCCTTGGTAAGACTGGCTGGCAGACTTCTGGGCTTTTGACCCGTAACAACTATCAAAGATCTACAAAAGACCATAGCCACTTAATATTTACTTAATCTTCTGATTCAAGGTTGAATATTTGAATAGTTTTTTTAATTTTCATATTCAATATTCATTCTATTTAATTCATTCAGCACGGTCCAGATTAAATTAAGCCACTAAACATTTTGTGCTCTGATAAGATGTCTGTACTATTATCAGTTGTATCTAAAATAATGATAACATATTTTTATCTAATACAATAAACTAATTTACTGTGTGTATAACAAATTTATTAGCTCCTGTGCCCTTGTGAACATTATTAAATTAAATGTTGATTAAAATCTGAGATTAGGTCAATGTTTTCATATTAAATTTGAAATTGTATGGACACATGACAATCAGGTGTGGCGTGCGGGTACAACCAGGTAATAGGTCATACGAGCTGGTATCCGCAACTCCACGAAAATGCGCGTATTTTGCGTATGGGTGGGAAAATCGGTCATAAGATCCACCCCAGCTCCTCAAAGAAGGCCAGCAACGCCTAGGTACAACCAATGTATGAATGTAAATGAGGCAAAAGGAGTATGTAAGGATTGTAGCAGGTGACTTTCTGTGTGAATTTATGTATGTATGTACTGTGAGGAGCTTGTAGCTAAGTAAGACAACATAGTGGGGAAAAGGCTAGGTAGATGACTATGATAATATTTAAAACAGAAATTACTAAAACTTGGTACTTAAGTATACAGTCTACACTTTGTTATCTTATCAGTATCAAATATTTATTTTACAACATTATGTGAGTGTGGCGCCCAGCTTTTTTGTATGTTCTCTCATTAATTATGATAAAGTTTTGAATATAATATGATGATGAGGTACCATAAACAATTTAATTTATATTTAATAACCAACTTAAATTACAGTTTGCAACACACAGATACGTGTGGACCGAGTTCTCCCCTTGCTCTGTCTAATCTGGCTGTCTGTCCTGCCAATTGCCAATACATTCAGATCATGTTAGGTTTGCTCTATATAAAGATTCTACATTTCATATTTTAGTAATAACAAGAAATTGAAGAAGTTAGATTTTTTCTGTACCTACAAGAATAGCCCACAACTGTTGTTAATTAACAACATAACATATGAATGCATTTGCAGAAAACAACAATTATCTATGTACTTATGATATTTTAGAAAGCAGTGCAATTAAATAAATAACAAGTACTTATTATGAACTTTCTAAGAAAACAATAATTAGGTAACTCCTTAATACAATACTTTACTTAGTTGGAAAATGAAAAACAATTATAGACGAAACAATATAGGCACATTAAAGTAAATTAAATCTAGGCGATGAAAAAAATACATAAAATTTATTTTACCTCAGACAACAAAGGAGCTCTGTCCAAATGTTCTGACGAGGCGAAGGCTGACTCGAAGTACGGCCCGCGGCCCCTGGACTCGTACCGGGAGCCCCCATCGTCCCACATACGAGCCTCAAGCTCATCAGACATTCTGGCGCCGACAATCGCAAAAAAAAACAAGCAAAATCCTTCACTCTATTTAACACATTTTTTGTCTCTAATTACACACAAAACTCACGTCCGTGTCACAGAATATCGAAGGCTGTATAAATTTTAAAATAAATTATCATAGAATTATTGTATTTTATTAGCTAACGAGATAATACGGCGATAAATATCGGTGGACTCTGTTCGCGTATTCCGCTGGCGACGGAACATACGTTCTGAAACTAGGATCGGTTAGTTAATCTATCAGTGACGTTTCAAGATAATTTTTGTTTTTAACTCCATTTTCCGTTGTTGCAAAACTATGAAATCGACTCTGTTAAATATTGAATTTATATGATACTATTAATTTTTGTTTTAAGTTATGCGAGTTATCAGCAAACTGATTTTTTTACTGGAGTTTACAAGGCTTGTGTTTCGCTTTCAGAACAGTCGTAGACATAACGGTGACAGCTTGACTGACAGCAATCGATATGAATGCGTTCACGTAATGACGCATTCAAAAGGAATACATTTGAATAAAAAATCTTTCATTTACATATTTTTTTATTGTGAACGACTTTTTACGACTTGCGAAGTTTATCGACTTGTGTACTCATGGATTTATTTTTTAAGCACTTGTAGTAGACTTCATCGTAACAAATCATCTACTACAGACCGAAATCTATCCGTTAAATCCACCTTTAGCTTAGAGCATTTAACCAAGATTTAACCTAAATGCTCTAAGTCTCTAAGTCCTATAATAGCCTATAAATAAATATTCTTGGCCATTTCACACAGCGCCATCTAGTCCCAAGCGAATATCTGATTGAATATCATGGTAATAATGTAAAGTAAATTAAAACAAACCAACATTTGATTCATTGTTTATTGAAATATCTTCTCCATAAAAATTACAAGATTAAAATTATTAAATTACACAAGATGACAAAATATAACAATATTATTACAATAACACACCATTTGAAATAACACTGCGGAAATAAAAAATACATTTTCATGTATGTAGATCGCCGCTTTATTTTCTGGAAGCGGTAGTCGCTAAAGAGGTAGATAGAAAGGCAATTATTAAAGATTAGCTCGATACATAGTTAAAAATTACAATAGTCAAAATAGCATCTCTATCTACTAACAAATGGGAACTTTTCTACCGCTTTACAAAACATAGTGGTCACGACCTTCCTCTTAAAAAATAAACACAAAAATAATATACATTTCTAGGCAAAGATCTACGGGCATTTATTTGACGCGACGTTTATTTTACCGCGGCCTGGATTTTCAACTCTTGGCGTTGAGCCGAGAGTCGAGAATCCAACAGAATGTAACCTTAGCGCGTTGAAAAGCGTAATGTTGGAATTTCAACTCTCAGCACTAAGCCGAACGTTAAAAATCCAATGCGCGGTAAAAAAACGTCACGGAAAAAAGCGCTCGTTCGAACATAGGCTAAAAGAGGCAAGATTTTAAATGCTATAACGATTTATATTCGCAATGTTATTCCTATGAATATGGAATATCCGGCCGTCTCGAGTCGTCGTTTAGTATCTGTACTGGGAACGGAACTATACATTAGCGGTTGGGTTTTTAAGTACTTAAATTAGAGCTGTTTCTGAATTTCAACGGAAAAAAAATATCATCAAAATTGGTTCAGTTTTTGAGAAAATTGCGGACACACATAAGGGTCAAATACAGAACTTCCTATTTTGTAGTCGGTTATAAATACAGACAAACATAAAAATATAAAACCACCTGTGGAATCACGTCCATATTGGATGTGAACTCTGGTCAATTCAGCTTTGTTTTTTTATGTAGTTAAGCTGATGAATGCTTTTGTTTTGTTCAATCAATGTCGTTGGCCCACCTTGTCCTGAGCCTGACTGACAGACAATGTAAGGGTCAATGCCTCGAGCGAATCAATTGTTTTTGTGATATGTTTAAGAATCAATATTGATTCTTGATGTTGAAACAATAAAGTACCCCCGTAGGTACATATACTGAATTTGTGAGAGCATTTCAATCAATCTGCCTAGCCTTTTCCCAACTATGTTGGGGTCGGCTTCCAGTCTAACCGGATGCAGCTGAATACCAGTATTTTACATGGAGCGACTGCCTGTCTGACCTCCACAACCCAGTAACTGGGTAATACGATACCCCTTGGTAAGACTGGTTGTCAGACTTTCGGGCTTCTGACAACCCGTAACGACTGTCAAAGATCCACGAATGACAACCGGGACCAACGGCTTAACGTGCTTTCCGAGGCACGGAGGAGTCTCGGTATGTAAAGATGGTCACCCATCCACTGACCAACCCCGGCAAGCGTATCTTAACCTCATGGATCGACCCGTGCGGCTGTTATTACTTAGCCACGAGCTCCTCGTTTTGTGAGAGCATTTATTTTATTTAAATGCAAAAATGGCGGCATATTAAAAAACAAGCGAATTATGTATTCTGTTCTTATTTTTTTCAAACAGGAGAAAGATGATGACTTTTTTTTTTTGATGTCAGATAGGCAGTCGCTCCAAGTAAAATACTGTTATTCAACTGCATCTAGTTAGACTGGAAGCCAACCGGCTAGGCAGATTAATTGATGTTACAGAGAAAAGTAGTTATTTTCAAAAGTCTGGATCAACATTGAGTGTAAAAAGCCGTATGACAGGCTCTATTACAAATTCTGAAACCATCATTGCTATTCTGTCTTGTTAGACGCTATAAAATACTGTTTACCTCAAAAACCCAATGCTAATGCAACCACACAATAAAACTGTCAATTCCTTGACGAGGAACATGGCGTAGGACCACAGCGACAAACCATTATCTTTTAAACTATAGAAGCTAACTAAACGCGCACATTCGCGACTTTGTTACCAATACGTTTTGTTCTGTCGCGGTGCGCGGGACGCTGCGATTTGTCGGACCTTTGTAAGAAACTTATTAAAAGAAAATCAGTATTCATTTTCATGAGTAAAAATATGTTACATTGAATAATACACTTTATTTTCACTACCGTAAAGTGCGAAGTTCTAAAAATGGTTCTCAGGAGTCCTGAAGCAAGTTCGTGCTGTCTTGATTGCACTTTATGACACTAATATTAAAGTGTATTATTGAATGTCATCACAAAATCAGCTGTTCAGTGTCAGTGTACCAAACGTCACATAGCATGTGGCGTGACGTTAAGGCGAAAGCGCCAGGGTAGCCCGCGAAATTCAAAATTTCTTACGTTTTTTGCAATTTGTAGGTCAGTGTGAGCTTGTATGTTGATTAAAATATGATTCGCGGCCGTAGCTAATATGGCTTTACAGAATTATAATCATTAGAATCAGCAATACAACTCCATAAGTTAGCATTTACCTCAAACCTCATGATTTCATGAAATCGCTACATTTCAGGTAAATGCTAACTTATGGAGTCGTTTTGCTGATTCTAATGATTATAATTCTGTAAAGCCATATTAGCTACGGCCGCGAATCATATTTTAATCAACATAAAAGCTCACACTGACCTACAAATTGCAAAAAACTTAAGAAATTTTGAATTTCGCGGGCTACCCTGGCGCATCATCCTTAACTCGTAAGATTTTCTTCTACCATTGACCAAACGGCACATTAGCATGTCGCGTGACATCTGAAATTGCTCAACGCGCCTAAAGAAGTTTTCACTTTAATAAGTCTAAACAAAAATTGCTCTTTGTTGAACTGAGTATTGTAGAAGTCCATAAACGGATAACCCGGAAGGTCAGACAAATCGCATGCATTAGTCATCAATGGAATGCTAATATATAATTAGTCAAAGGCGCAAACGTGAATCTAAGCTAACCTTGAGAATCTTGAGAATAAAGATTATACGCTCTTCTTAGATTTTTTACACAATTACAAGGTGACGAAGACGACTCTTTATAAAGCCCAACATTTTCTAAAAATCCCATGTGCTATATTTACGGCCGGTTCCTGTAAGTTGCGTTTCAGAATTTCACCATAAAGCTACGGTTTCCTACAAGAGCGGTGTCCGCCACATAGCGTCCGCATCTTACCGGCGAATGACGTCACTGATATATGAAATATGAAAGTAAGTTGGTGTTTCCCTAGAGAGCGTTGTTTGACACCGTATAGTTAAACCCCGCTGCCATCATTTTCATGACAGCCGTCACTTCATTAATTACGTGAGGCGTTTGGGGGAGGGGATCGAGCCTAATCTCACCCAATCTCACGTGGGGAAACTGGTTTCGGAAAATATCACGTATTTTTTTTTCGCAAGAAACACTGTAAAATTGCAAAAAAAAAACTGGCTAATTATTACAAAAAATATTTAAGCAAATTATGTTTATATAAATAAATCTAACGCAACCAAGAACAGATTAACGTATTTACACTAAAAATACGCATAAGTAGTGAAAAATCTGGGAGTGGACCGAGCCATATCTTACCAAGGTGTCGAAAAATCGCCAAAATGCCTCACATAATTAATGAACACCCCCTCTTCTAGGAAACCATAGCTCAAGAAACCGAATCGAGCGAATTATTCCAACGATACAATATTCAAGTCAGCTAAGGTTCAAGTCTGCCTAATAAATATACATCTTGATTGATACACTAAGCAAAAATAGCAACAAGTTTGGTCTAACGAATAGTCTTTGGTAATTATTTAATTGGTCAGACAAACGAATCAATCTTTCAATCAAAGGGACAATCGCAGTCTTGGTTTTTGGACGTAAACACAGATTAATACAGATGGGACACTCCGCAAAATCATTTAAATAAAAAGCGACTCTTGCTACGACACAATAAAGTGCAATTCAGTTCGCAGAACGCTAATTACCTACAGTTATATTCACCTACACATTGCCTCTCTTTCTATCGCGTAACTCTTATACCTTCGGCGCGGCATTTCTACTGAATTAGCCCCGCGGACGGGGCCCGCCCTGTACTTGTAGCTTCATACCTAAACTGCGGAGTGTCCCATCTGTATTAATCTGTGACGTAAATAAATGATTGATGAAATACCGAGAGCCGTTTGAAGTCTTGTTTCGCAGTATCCAGAACTATCAATCAAGGTGAAGAGAAGCACATCATAGGTGTTAGACCAGTCGGCTTACTATGAGCTCTTATAGCAGGGCAGAAGTTGAACGTTTCCAGTGAGAGAGAGTGACGGAGCTATAGGTCGTATATAGCTCCGTCTCTCTCTCTGGTAGGCACGGGCGATTTTTTTTGGCGAACTCTGAGGCTTTGGCTGCTCATGAGACAGCAATATAAAACTTTATCTAGGATATGGTGAGGATATGTGAGATGACAAATGAAGTTTAATGTAAGAAATCTCCCATATTTTGGACTGAAACCCATCGCACAATGCAAAAACTGTCCAAAAAAGTTAAATTAATCGACGCAAGATAAATTATGTAACAGTGACTGCACTTTGTTTGGCTAACGTTTAAAAGTTCGCACGCCGTAAGAGACGATGCTTAGTCTCAATATTCCTACTAATATCGTATATATGCGTCTCTCTTCCACACTTCTCGTCTAGGGGTATATAGTCTAAGGGTGCACTGGATTTTCAACTCTAGGTAATTGAGCCGAGCGTTGACAACCCAACAGAGCTCATCATCATAAAAAAAACACTTGTATTTTCAACTCTCGGAGCTAAAACAGTGCTTTCAAAATCCAGTGCGCGAAAAAAAAACGCCTGTGCTCCTACCTGGGCTTATTATAAAACATTGGATGTCAAATGCGAACGATCGCGCCAACCCTAATCTCAAGTCCCGATTTTTAGTATGGCAGCTCAGCTCGGGATAATACATTTTAGCTTTTTAACAATCAATTCATTTAGCTGAATAAATAAATAATCTCCATAAGACATGTAAATATGATTCAATATTTGAACCCGTCATTTCGAAAAAGGCATGAGTCAAACTTATCAGAATCAACAATAATAATGTTTCTTGTAAAAAAAAATTGGTGCTGAAGATATTGAATATAGAGGTTGATAAATATAAAACATAAGTGCATGATATATTGGGATATTTATTTATTTAAAAAAAGAGTAAATTACTCACAGATATTTAGATCTATAATTTTTTGGAGTAATGCCTTTTTTAGTGTGCCCTTTTCGAAATGACGGGTTCATTTGTACAATTGGACATTTGATATCTTTGTCAAAGACTCAAAATGAACTCTATGATAAAAGGAATAAAGTACAATTTAAACTGTGGTAGACTTGGATTGATGTGTCCTAATAGAAGAAAAATATAGTATGTAATATGTTTTTAGAATGACGTTTTTATACTAGTGTTGTTTTTAAACTCACTTTATAAATAAGTATATCTATATTATCTACTGGAATTTCTACGCTTTGTACTATTCAAAGAACGTCACAATACTATATTTGGCTCTCCGCTTTTATTAACAATCACCTTTCTTTTGGGGTTAAATCAAATCGTGTCTATTTTCTTCACAACTTTTCAGAACTAGTTCAATAATTCCGTACAATTATAGATTCTGCATCACCCTTCAAAAAACAGGACTGAAGAATATACTATACAAAGTGTAAGTTAAATAACGCACAACCTCTTAAGATGTCAGTGTACTGATAATTATGAACAACTTTTAAATAAATATAAATAATAATAAATAAATATCCTTGGACATTTCACACAACGCCATCTAGTCCCAAGCTAAGCAACCTAATGCTTGTGTTATGGTAACGAGATGGCTGATAAACTACTTATATACATTTTTTTTTTGTAAATACATACATATTATAGATAGAAAAACACCCAGACTCGAAACAAATACTTGTAGGTCGTACAAATATTTGCTCCGTGCGGGAATCGAACCCGCGACATGCTGCGCAGCAGTCAATCGCTCAACCACTGCGCCAACCGTGTCGTCAAATATGTAGATAGCTGGATTAACACATACGCTACTTTTTATTCCAGTTTACGCGGGTGAAGCTGCGGGGCGCAGCTAATAGATCTATACAAATAAAAAGAGGAGTCCTGACTGACTCATCAATGCAATATTTGCAAAATAGTTGGGCAAACGTCATCTAAAACTGTTCCAAATTTCATGTTGATAGCATCAGTAGTTTTTGAGATATCCAGCTGTGACAGACAGACAGACAGACTGAGTCATACCATAGGGGTTCCTTTTTACCATTTTAGTACGGAACCCTAAAAAGGACAAAAAATAACGGGATGTTGAGTCGGTCGTTTAAACCGGAGTCGTACTAAACGGATATGTTTTCATTTTCATAATTAGTCTAAAAACGGTTAGCCGTTATCGCAAAAAAAAATCAGCTGCTCCCTACATTTATGTTCGTATTAACTCGTCAAAATGTAGAGTACAGCTGATTTTTTTTCGCGATTTCAGGTCGTTTGGTCCCATAGTAAAAGTTGTTCATAATGATGAGTACAATGACCCCTAAAGATGTTGTGCGCTATTTACCTTACACCTTGTGTAAGTATGATGAAAACCTTTATTATTCACATTTAAAATTAACGCGAGACTATTAGAAAAGTGATAGTTCAGAAAATGCCTTTCCCGTACTTGCCGTAACCATCAATATTTTCATAATAAATAATTAATTTGACTACAATTTTGTACCATTTTACCCCATTATAATCAAATATTTATATAACACACTTTATACGAATAAGGAAGTCTCTGAAAACATTATTTACAGTAAGCGCGCAAGTGCTAGTCACCACCTGAGGCATGCCAGCGGTGAGACGGGGGAGGATGTCATCTTTTAATTTTATTTTTAAACACAAAAGAGGTAACGAAATACTTTGAAATACTTTGTACCAATGAGTTACATATAATGGCTTGTGACTTTGCTGCGGAGGGACACTGATCTCTAAGATACAGGGATATCCCTAGTTTAGAGATCAGGGTTTCAATGTATTGTGCATAGCATAGCCACCGAGTTATAAATATAACATTGTTTTAGTGAGTACCTCTACCTACTTTGGCTTTTCTTCAATAAACAATATATAATAAAAAGATAATTTAGTCCCTGATTTACTTTACCTCTCCAGTGTCACCGCTCACATACCTTAAATATCACGTATTTTTCTACGCTGTGACTAGCACTTGCACGCGCACTATAATAAAATACTGTCTCTGTCAAAAATTCATGTCAGCTTCTGATTGGTTGACCAAAATAGCTAACAAACTTTAGTGAACGATAGTATAAGCATAATCACACTAATATTATAAAGGCGAAAGTTTGTGAGTGTGTGTGTGTGTGTGTTTGTTACTTCTTCACGATGAAACGGCTGGACCGATTTGGATGAAATTTGGTAGGTATATATAATAATAATAATATAATATCCTTGGACATTTCACACAACGCCATCTAGTCCCAAGCTAAGCAACCTAATACTTGTGTTATGGTAACGAGATGGCTGATAAACTACTTATATACTTTTCTTTTTTTTTTGTTGTAAATACATACATATTATAGATAGAAAAACACCCAGACTCGGAACAAATACTTGTAGGTCGTACAAATATTTGTTCCGTGCGGGAATCGTACAAATATTTGTTCCGTGCGGGAATCGAACCCGCGACATGCTGCGCAGCAGTCAATCGCTCAACCACTGCGCCAACCGTGTCGTCAAATATGTAGATAGCTGGATTAACACATACGCTACTTTTTATTCCAGTTTACGCGGGTGAAACTGCGGGGCGCAGCTAATAGATCTATATAAATAAAAAGAGGAGTCCTGACTGACTCATCAATGCAATATTTGCAAAATAGTTGGGCAAACGTCATCTAAAACTGTTCCAAATTTCATGTTGATAGCATCAGTAGTTTTTGAGATATCCAGCTGTGACAGACAGACAGACAGACTGAGTCATACCATAGGGGTTCCTTTTTACCATTTTAGTACGGAACCCTAAAAAGGACAAAAAATAACGGGATGTTGAGTCGGTCGTTTAAACCGGAGTCCGTACTAAACGGATATGTTTTCATTTTCATAGTTAGTCTAAAAACGGTTAGCCGTTATATCTCTGTACTCTTAAAAATGATATTGTCATTTATGTTCTATTGTCTAAGACTAATTACCAAAATAACTGAAAAAAATAGCATAAATACAGGAAATTGACCTTTAATTTGAATTTAATGAAACAATTACGAAAAACCTCTAGAAATGCGACGTTGCCAGCCCGCGCGCGATTGCTGAATGCTCTTAAGGTGATTGCGCTGTGAAGCCCGCGAAATTCAAATTTTCCGTGTCAGGTTGTATCTTAATCAAAACGCGACAATAAAACATATCGCACACCTAGATCTAAACTGAGACAACTCAAAAATCGTTAATTTTGAGTTATGTTTGAAAAACAGTGATTATCGATAAAAATTATTGAATTTTAGCCCCAGTTTATATACAGTGACATTTTACAAGCTATTTATTATCTAGAATCAAATTAAATTGTATAACTTCCCTAACAAAAAATGCAGATATATCTACGTTTTTATCGTCTCCTGAAAAATGACCTTTTTTGAGTTGTCTCAGTTTAGATCTAGGTGTGCGATATGTATTTAAATAATTTTATTCATAAAATCATCAATACATCTCTCAAAGTTAGATTTCGTGCAGATTCGTCGACGGACGAAATCTAACGAATCTGCACGAAATCTAACTTATAGAGATGTATTGATGATTTTTATGGTTAAAATTATATAAATACCTATTATGTTTTATTGCCGCGTATTATACTTTGATTAAGATACAACCTGACACGGACCTGCAAATTGCAAAAAACCCCCAAAAAAAATGAATTTCGCGGGCTACCAATGCGCATCATCCAAATATCCTTTTTGGCTTTGTAATACTAACTAATATTATAAATACGAAAGTGAGTTTGTTTGTTTGTAACGCTTTCACGCTAAAACGGCTGAACGGATTTGGATAAAATTTGGCACACGGATAGACTATGACCTGGAAAAAGATATAGGCTACTTTTTATCGACATACCACGCGGGCGAAGCCGCGGGTGGAAGCTAGTACTATGTAAAACCAGAAATGGTGCATGTTATTTTATCCTGTAAGTAATTGTTGCGCTTATATTAAGGAAATTATTTTTAATGTATTGTGTACACAATGACTGGCTAACCTAAATAAATAAATAAATAAGGGTCAACCAATCAAACACAAGATTTGACAAAACACACTTCTTCCTAACAAAACAACACTAGTACAAAACACCATCTAATAGCTACCTATCTCACTCGCTCACCACTCAAAGGGGAACGTTAAGAGGAGACGGAAGTATGTTAGACGACGACTACGAGCGGCAGGTCTGCGATCATAAGGACGACGGGGGCGGCAGGGCGCGCGCGGCGGCGAGCCCGCCCGCGTCCAGGCGCGGCCAGTCTACGAACTCCTTGCCGTGTCTGGAACAATACGGTATTTTAAGGGTGACTGGTAATTAGTGACCGATACCTAAACACATGATTGTACTCAACATTAAGGCGAAAGCGCCAGGGTAGCCCGCGAAATTCAAAATTTCTTACGTTTTTTGCAATTTGTAGGTCAGTGTGAGCTTGTATGTTGATTTAAATATGATTCGCGGCCGTAACGAACATGGCTTTATAGAATTATAATCATTACAATCAGCAATACAGCTCCATAAGTTAGCATTTACCTCAAACCTCATGATTTCATGAAATCGCTAGATTTGAGATAAATGCTAACTTATGGAGTTGTATTGCTAATTCTAATGGTTATAATTCTGTAAAGCCATATTAGCTAAGGCCGCGAATCATATTTTAATCAACATACAAATTGACACACACTACACGCTCACACTGACCTACAAATTGCAAAAAACGTAAGAAATTTTGAATTTCGCGGGCTACCCTGGCGCATCAACCTTAACAAACAACTTTTACTATGGGGCCAAAACCGGAAATCGCGAAAAAAAAATCAGCTGCCCCATACATGCATGTTCGCATAATCGTCAAAATGTAGGGAGCAGCTGATTTTTTTTCGCGATTTCAGGTTTGGTCCCATAGTAAAAGTTGTTTGTTATCATGAGCACAATCATGTGTTTATAATAAATAAATATAATATAAATATCCTTGGACATTTCACACAACGCCATCTAGTCCCAAGCTAAGCAACCTAATGCTTGTGTTATGGTAACGAGATGGCTGATAAACTACTTATATACATTTTTTTTTTGTAAATACATACATATTATAGATAGAGAAACACCCAGACTCGAAACAAATACTTGTAGGTCGTACAAATATTTGTTCCGTGCGGGAATCGAACCCGCGACATGCTGCGCAGCAGTCAATCGCTCAACCACTGCGCCAACCGTGTCGTCGTAAACAATCTTGATGTGTCTTTTATCTTTTTTTTATTTTAAAACCTCAGTTTAAAAATAAAATGCAACTAAAAACCATTGTAAATACATCAATAATGATTACTAAATCAATTGAACCATTAGTTTAAGCAGTAGTTTATTTGTTTAGTATGTGTTTGTGTAAAAAGTCACATCAAGATTGTTTATTTTACTATCTAAACCTTTCATAAATAGTTATCGGTCAGACGCTCACTAATTACCAGTCTATATGAGATAAAATCTAAAAATATATTATTTAGATAGCTTGCAAAAAGCAGTCGGAAAATGTTAGTTTTAGTTCGTAAAATAACAATATAAATAATATACCTGAATATAAAGGTGAGTGTCGCGGTGACGGCGGCGCCCCAGAACATAAGGTACAGCAGTACTTCGCTGGTGTAGCGCTGCGGCAGAGTTGCGCTTGCGCAGAACATTGACATCGCTACCAGCAGGACTGATGGGAACTAGAACACAAAAAGCAACATTATAACAACTCAACTAAACAAAACTATTTGTGTATTTGCTGGACCGATTTGGATGAAATTTGGTATGTAGATAGCTTATACCCTGGATTAACACATAGGCTACTTTTTTATCCCGGTGTACGCGGGTGAAACCGCGGGGCGCAGCTAGTATGTTTATATGTTCAGTGTTTACGCAGCGTCGACGCTAAGTATACCTACGTTTGATGAACGACTTAGCGGCACTAGCGGAAAATAATATGTTATTTCTTTAATAATTAATTATTATTTATTATTAAAAAATTAAAGAAAAGGACAAAACGACTTTTTTTGATATTTTTTTGCAGCGCCTTTGTTATGGAAGTATACACAACGCAATTTAATTTGATAAACAAACTTTAGAACCATGAAGCATACTCAACAAGCAATTAACAATAAAAACTTTTCCAATCAGCCTTAAATTAATAAATAGCGGAGATAACAATGAGGGTTTTATGAAATGGCCATTCAGGGACTGGGTAGTCAACACGACAAAATGTTAAACGGTTGGCATGTGCAGGGGTCAAAATGTCTATACGGACCGGCTGTCTATGTGGCAAAAATTATGAACGTCAAATGTTCATGGTTAAAAAGGAGAGGAGTAAAAATGTGTATGGGTCCAACCGAACAAGTGTCAAAAATTATAATAGCCAACGTGAACACGCGTTTATTATGGTTTACATGGTCTATGTAATATTTAATAATTATAATAACTACATTGAAAGATAAAGAAGAAATAAAATATAAGTTACACAAACATATTTTTTTAGTTTAAGTACTTATTAAAGTATTCTGATTTATGTTCGTAACTTATAAGTCGAAATAAAGTATTTTATAATAACGTGGCGTAATAATTTCATACGGTGGGGGGGGGGGGGGGGGGAGATTTTTTGTTTTTTTAAGATGACACCTATCTAGATAAGTCTTGAAAAGCAGAACTTAGTCTACATAGGTCCTACAAATTTTTATCCAAATCGTTAAGAGCCGTTCTTGAGAAACCAATTACATAATATGTAATTGGTTTTTCAAGAACGGCTCTTAACGAAAGCAGAGAGGTTAAACAAGCAATTCTTGTATATAAATATCTATATTATAGATATTTATATACAAGAATTGCTTGTTGCATATGTGGGTAATTATAAGTGAGCGCCACTTGTATCGATATCTGATGGTAGTTCAATATACGTCTCGGTTCGAACGCACGTCTTTTATTTAGCAGTGGCGACGAGGATTAAAAATCATACTTTGTTCGGTGCAGATTAGTTTTTAAAATTGTGTCGTGTAATCGTGGACAAACGTTACAATGTCTGTGGGCAAAATCAAAGACTTTGATGTGAAAACCGGTAACTGGTCAGCATATGTGGAGCGACTAGAAATGTATTTTCTAGTTAACAAAATAACGGACGATTTAAAGTTGCCAACTTTAATTGCGATAATCGGGGAACAGGCTTACGAGTTGTTGTCTACATTAGCGAGTCCTAGAAAGCCAGCAAGCTTATCATATACGGTCGCGGTGGAACTACTGCGTGCACATCTGCAACCGACACCCTCAATCTTGGCAGAAAGATATAGATTTCGTCAAAGACGGCAAGTGGCAGGCGAATCGATAGCGGACTACGTGGCTGACTTGAAAAAGATGACTAGGTACTGTGCGTTTGAAACGAACTTAGAAGAAAACCTACGGGATCAGTTTGTGTGCGGTCTGCGGAGCGATTTTATTCGGCAGAGGTTATTCGCAGAAAATAATCTAGACTACAACAAAGCGCTACAGTTAGCCAACACTCTGGAGGCAGCCGAGCGGGACGCCGGAGCTGTCGAGAGCTCGCGGGAACAAGTTCCGGACCGGGAACTTAGCGAGAAGATGCATAAGTTAGGAATCGGAAATTGTTCAGCGTGCGGGGGCAATGGACACAGCCCGCAAAACTGCAGGTACAAAGATTTTGAATGCAGTTACTGTGGAAAAATGGGCCATTTACGAAGAGTATGCATGAAGAAGGAATTCGATCGCCGTATGACGTCGTCTAATTCAAACTCCAACGGCACGCGAGGAAGGGCACGCAGAGGTCGCGCGCTCGGTCCAAGCGGCCATAGCGCGAGCGAGGGCGGCGGGGAGCGACGAAGGGGCGCGGCGGCGGCGGCGCGCGGACGCGGTACACGCGACCGAGGGAACGCCGCCGACGCGGCCTGCGACGCTGCCGGTGCAGCGCACTGGCTACGTGAACCAGCAGCGGGTGACAGCTCCGGGGAGGAACGGGTAGTCTCAGGGGATGATGAAGAGGCAATGTACCAGATGTCATTAACGAAGTATAGACCGGTGTGTATGACAGTTAATATAAACAATAAACCCATAAAAATGGAAGTCGATACGGGGTCGGCGTTATCTTGCATAAGCTATTCAACATACACTGAATTGTTTAAAGATTTACCTCTGGAAACATGTAGATTAAAGTTAAAATTTTACGATGGCTCAGCTGTTTATCCGATAGGGTACTTGGAGACAAATGTTCAGTATAAAAACAACGTGAAAAGGTTGGATTTATATGTAATAGATAAAGGTAGTACTAGTTTATTAGGAAGACAGTGGTTGTCTGAATTGAGCATAGAAATACCTAAACTAAGTAAGTGTACAGAAATACATAATGTAGTAATAAGTAAAAATAACTTGTTAAATGATATTATCTCCAGGCATGAGGAACTATTTGACGGCACATTGGGCAAGTACACTGGGGAAGAGGTCAAGCTGTACGTGCGGCCCGGGACGCAGCCGATTTACTGCCGCGCGCGCCCGGTGCCGTACGCGCTGCTCCCGCGAGTGGATGCGGAGTTGGACGCAATGCTGCGGGCCGGCGTCATCGAGCCCGTTGACCGGTCCGACTGGGCCACGCCGTTGGTCATAGCGAGGAAAGCGGATGGCGGAATACGACTGTGCGCGGATTATAAGGTGACACTTAACAAGGCTTTGTTGGTTGATAGGTACCCGGTTCCAAAGATAGAAGATTTATTTAGTGGGCTGAGTGGTAATCATTATTTTACTAAGTTAGACCTATCACAAGCTTATAATCAGCTAGTTTTAAATGAAACGTCTAGGAATTACACTGTCATTACCACACATAGAGGACTGTTTAAATACAACCGATTAGTTTACGGTCTCTCTTCTAGTCCTGGAATTTTTCAAAAATTTATGACAAATCTTTTTAAAAATGTCCCCGACGTAGTAGTATTTTATGATGATATTTTAATAAAAAGTAAATCGTTGGATGCACATTTAAAAAGTGTAGAACAAGTATTTCGTATTTTGGAAACGAACGGCTTAAAAATTAAAAAAGAAAAATGTGAGTTTATAGCTGACCAAGTGAAGTATTTAGGGTTTATAATAAATAAAAAGGGAGTTCGAGTGAATCCGGAAAAGTTAAAACCAATACTAGATATGCCCCATCCAACTAATATATCCGAATTAAAATCGTTTTTGGGCATGGTTAATTTCTATGGGAAATTTATAAAAAATTTAAACTCGCATGTAAGCCCCCTTTATGACTTGCTAAAAAAAGGAAGACACTGGAAATGGACAATGTCACATACTAAGGTTTTTAATTCAATAAAAAAGCTTCTGTGTAGTGCGGACGTTTTGACACATTTCGATATGTCGTTAGAGAGCATAGTAACGTGCGACGCGAGCTCACGGGGGCTGGGCGCGGTGCTGGCGCAGCGCGCGCCCGGCGCCAGCGAGCGCGTGGTGGCGTACGCGTCGCGCGCGCTCACCTCCGCCGAGCAACACTATAGTCAGATTCATAAAGAAGCTCTCGCGATAATATTTGCAATGGACAAATTTCACCAATATCTGTTTGGGAGAAAATTCACTTTACGTACGGACCATAAACCGCTGGTAACAATCTTTGGACCGCATGCCGGTATTCCCAACACGGCGGCTAGTCGACTACAGAGATGGGCAATTAAATTATCAGCTTATGACTTCAACATAGAGTATATTCGCACGGACAAGAATACAGCGGATGTTTTGTCTAGGTTGATTAGTAAGCATAAGGAGGGGGTCTGCAGAGAGGAATTAGACACCCCAGAACAAACTTATTTACATTTTGCTGCAGAAGCGTTACTCTTAGACTCTCATAAATTAAAAAAAGAAACGGCTTCAGATAATATATTAAACAGAGTAGCTAGATATATTAACGACGGATGGCCGGATGAGGTCGAAATGAGAGAACTAAAACCTTATGCTAATAGGAAAAATGAGTTATATTTAGAATTAGGTTGTGTGATGTGGGGACATAGGGTTATTATTCCAAACTCGTGCAGAGACAAAGTAATTACGGAGCTTCATGAGGGTCATATGGGGGTAGTGAAAACAAAGGCGTTGGCCCGGAGCTATGTGTGGTGGCCGGGCATAGACGAGGCGGTAGAAGCAGCGTGTCGTGCCTGCACCATATGCGCCGCGGTAGCTGACGCCCCTCCGGCGCATGCACCGCGCGCCTGGCCTTGGCCGGACCGCCCATGGTCCAGGATACACATTGATTTTTTGGGTCCGATAGCGGGGCAAACTTATCTTATTGTAGTGGACGCTCATTCGAAGTGGATAGAGGCAATTAAAATGAGTAGCACTACAGCGAAAGCTGTAATAAAAGAATTGCGGGAAATGTGGGCGAGATTCGGTTTGCCGAAACAAGTGGTTAGTGACAATGGTCCACCATTTTTCAGTACTGAGTTCAAACAATTTCTAAGCACCAATGGGATTGAACAAATTTTTTCAGCCCCTTATCACCCAGCTTCGAATGGGGCGGCGGAAAACGCCGTTAAAATATGTAAACGCAATATTAAAAAAGCAATCAAGTCTAAAACAGACATACACGCTTCCTTGTGTAGATTCCTGCTGGCTTATAGAAATACACCACACTATACAACCGGAGAAAGTCCGGCAAAGATGTGCATAGGTCGCAATTTGCGCATGCGCCTAGATTGTTTAAAGCCTGATCAGAAAAAATTAGTGAAGGCTCGCCAGGAACAGGCGGAAAAGTCAGCTGGGGAAACGGTTAGACAATTTACATCGGGGGACGAGGTCTGGTTTAGAGACTATCGGGGCTTCGATAAGTGGACGGCGGGGACAGTTTTAGAGAGGACAGGTAGTACGGATTACAAAGTTAGATCTATCAATGGAACCGAAGAACACAGACATGTCGACCAACTAAAGCTTCGAGTGTCAAGAGATGTAAATAAGTTAGTAAAATTAACACGAACTATTGGTGACAGTCACCCGGTACGCGAAAGATCTTTAAAACGATTCCGCCCTTCGCTGATTTATCCAGTAGATAATGACCAACAGGCCGGTACGCCGGTCCGGGCCCAGAACTCGCCCGCGCCATTGGTAGCCGAGGGCGCATCACCAAAATCAACCGACGATACGGACCTTGCGTTAACAGCAACCCCACTAAAAATGTCTAGCGAGCCCAATGTGCGGGAAATAGATAATCATGGCTCGAACAATAATGTACCTACTGCATCGCCTAAGGTTCGGCGTGTACGTAAACCAGTCAGACGATATGGTATCGAGGACTGTTACAAGTAGATTAGGAAAGTATATTAATGTTATATTTAATGAAGCTTAAAATATTTGTTTGATTTGGTTTATTTCGGATATATGTAAGTTAGTATAAGTAATTAGTTACAGCTGTTGTTATTCTGTTAGTAATAATTATTGTAGTAAATAAGGGTGGAGGTGTTGCATATGTGGGTAATTATAAGTGAGCGCCACTTGTATCGATATCTGATGGTAGTTCAATATACGTCTCGGTTCGAACGCACGTCTTTTATTTAGCAATTTATATACAAGAATTGCTTGTTTAACCTCTCTGCTCGACAAGATTTTGACATATGACATACCAGCTGACGGATCTTACGAATTATGTCATGAAAATCAGGAATTTACATCAACTTTCAGCATTCGAATTTATTTAGAAAAATATGTTACCGCAGCTTTTCTAAACAATAAGTTTGTGGCAAATATCTTTAATTATATTGAGATCGGTCAAACCGCGTCAGTCTACTGCGAAAGTTGTATAAAAACCTGTATTACTACACCTATCCAAAAGGCAGGCAACTTAGATTGGCTGTAATTATGTACATAAACAACCTTCTCTCTTGCTGAAAAAATGCAAAAGGGCAAAATAAAGATATTGTCATTCTCCTTGCATTCTTACTTTTACCATTTTTCATACATAAACTACATTTAAAACACGATCAAATCTTGATAAAAATTCCAAACAATGTGTTGCGACGTGACACTTTAGTGTTGACCGTCCAACAAAATTTTCATATTTCGATTCAAAAGTTGCATTCAGCCTAATCGATACTCGCAATAAAATCGAGCTTGAAAAAATTAGTAAAAACTGAATAAAAACTTTTGGTTTATTTTCCATTCATTATTTTATTTTTGATATTAATAAATACATACACATACAGTGTGGATAGGAGTGTAACTTTTTAGGGTTCCGTACGGCCGAATGAAAACGAACCCATAGAGGATCACTTGTGTGTCTGTCTGTCACAATCAATTTGCTTTGAATCTACTGGACCGATTAACTTGAAAGGTACATATGTGAATTTTTGTAGCTCAAATACGGAAGTGTAACGGAAATAAACGAATTTTAAATAGGGAGTCACGTTTGGGGGTCATATTAGATTTAAAAAAAATAAAGTTATGCAAACTATAGGTGTGACATATCAAATGAAAGGGCTTGTTTCGAGGGTTTCAAATATATAATTTTAATAATTTAAAAAAAAATACCTTAATTTCGTCTGTCCGTGTCATAACATAGCCATTTTACTCAGAGACTATTTCGATGAAACTTTGAAAGAAGGTGTACCTATTCCATGCACTTGCGCTAAATAATGTTGTACATAATTAGGGGTGCCATTCCCCATACAAGTACCTAACCGAGGGATAACAAAAAATCTAAGCACATAATATGCGTCTGGGATAGATATTGTTTGGTCTCATAATTTAAATGATAAGGATGTGTCTAAACTCTAAGTGATATCTTCTGTTACAACCGCAGAATTAACTTTGTTTTTCATAGTTGTAGTTAGAAATACAAACTTATTTTTTCAGTCCATAAAATTAATGCAAAGTGCATGCATAAATATTCATCCCAAATATGGAACTCTTCACTGTGCGTGATCTGACATACACTTGGCCAGATTTTTAAATTTCGTTAGCAAATTACCACTAAAAAAAAAACAATTTCTACTATTCAATAAACGAATAGTTCAAACAAACAAACTAACTAAACTCAGACAAGAAACAAAAATATTGACATTTAAAAATGTTTGCAGAGTACCTACCCAATTTATAGAATTAATTTATCATTAGTCCCAAACAAAATTTTGCTAAACCTACCTAAAAATATATACTAGGCATTCTGTATCAAACTATCAGAAAGTATCAAAAATAATATTCACAATGAATAATTGTCCAATAAATTAAAATAATTTTGTACCGCGAGCGCATTCCGAATTTAAATTCAAATAGTATGAAATAATTCGGCGCGAAATTCAATAAATTATGTACAGGTCATAGTCTATTGTCTCGGTTTCAATATAATCTCCGAAAAACGATTAAGAGGCTACCGAGCGTGCAGTGGCGCCCTCATCGTATGTTTGGTTATTTATTTTATTTTAGAATGAAAATGCAGAAAATAAGCACGTTAAGTTGTGCTCCACAAGACTATACGTTATTATTATTACAAATAGTAGTTTTACATTGTTAAGTTTTATTACAATCGTTAAAACGGAGGTTAGTGGCCACTAAGCTACGTTTAAAAGAAAAGTCCGTGTAAAATAAAAGAAATAACCAAACAAACGATGAGGGCGCCACTGCGCGCTCGGTAGCCTCTTAAAATTACATTAGAAAAGTGTAAATTATTATTAAAAACAATGTTTATTTTATTTAATGCTTAATACAATTTTATTTTAATTTCCAAGTATCGATTTCTGACATTCGTCATAATTATCTACTCGAGTCGATCGAAATAAAAAAAAAATCGTTTGCCATAATCGCTATGGCACATCATTACGATAAAAAAAAAATCAATAATGGTGGAAATTATGAACACAAATTGAGTAGTGGTATTGATTATTACGTATTATTGGAGCTATGTTTGTATATTACGTTAAGATGTGGGCATTTTCTTGTTGTTTGTAATATTTTGAATAATATTTGCCACATTTTAAATCATATCTACATGTGTGTGTGTGTGATATTTGTGAAAAGTAAAAACGTAAACAATCAATATTGGCGGGAAACTTCGACTTTGGATATCAAAAAACATCATTAACACTACTTAATTACCTTGAACAATGGATGAATTCGTCAAAGAATTAAATGATATATGATTCACTGCCCCTGTGGTGCAGTTTGGATGTTCGAAATCCCCAATTTTTATGTTTTCTAGCCTCGACCACCACTATCGTCAAAATGGCGATTATCGAATTTACAGACATGGATATTTTAAGGGTGCGTTTCCACTGACGCGGAGCTGGGCGGAGCGGAGCGGAGACGTGGAAGAATCGTCCAATCAAAGACGAGACAAGAGACGCGATGAGAATTTCAATCATTATTATTGGTCGATTCCTGCACGTCTCCGCTCCGCTCAGCTCCGCGTCAGTGGAAACGCGGCCTAAAGGTAAATTAGTAAACTTGCGTGTTAAATATGAAAGATTTAAAGGCGTTAATATGTGAGTTGTTTATCCAACTCTCATAATTAACGCACATTCATTAGATTTGATGGGTAGCATAATAAATATTTACATAGTTAATTTAGAGTGTCGTATGTCGTCAATTTGGGGTCCAATTGGGTGCGATAGAGAGCCGGCGGAGGTTCGTGTGTTCGGGTCCAATTGGGGGCGCTTCCGAACTATACGGTTAAAGTAATAGAATAACATAACAAGAACATTGAACTTTTTGACAGTTATTCATTTAGAATTAAGCACGTTATATCAATCGAGCATTTTGTCTATCACACACACCTTTTGTTGGACTTGCATTTTGAGATGACATCAATTTGTCACTAAAACATTGTGACCAGGATTATATGTACATTTTGACACTGGGGCATTCCAACCGTTGAACGTTTTATAAAGTTGACTACCCAGTCCCTGAATGGACTGAACGATGAACGAATGAATAAAACGAATATTTTATATTCATAGTCGACAGTGGCGCCAACTGGTGGCGTGATATTTCATGAAAAACCTCATTCTTTTGTTTTGGGGAGTGTTTGTCACTTGTCAAAGTGATCTTGAATGAAAAGCGACCAATCAGTGACAAGACAAAACACTTAGCGCCATCTACGAACTAATTTGACAGTTTTGTTCCCCATTATTTTGTATTTAGAAATGGTTAAAACGGTTGTACTTACTGTAATGTATTTCCAGTCTCTATCCCGGCGGAGGGGACACGGCAGAGTGTTGCCCTCGCCGTCAGTGATCACGTATTTACCCAGGAACAAGTCGATGGAATCCTAAACAATAATATTATCATTAAAACTTCTTATCATTTATTCCTAAAAATTAATAGGCAACTTCGTCAATGCACCCCTGTGGGTATAACAAATCATTTATGGTCGCTTCTTTGTAATACATCAGCCTAGCCTTTTTTTAACTATGTTGGGGTTAGCTACCAATCTAACCGGATGCAGCTGAATACCATTATTTTACAAAAAGCGACTGCTTATCTGACCTTCACAACTCAGTTACTGGGTAATACGATACCCCTTGGTAAAACTGGTTGTCAGACTTTCGGGCTATTGACGACTCGTAACGACTGTCAAAGATCTGCGAATGACAGCCGGGAACAACGGCTTAACGTGCTTTCCGAGGCACTGGTCTCGGTAAGTAATAGATGGCCACCCATCCAAGGACCAACCGCAGCAAGCGTAGCTTAACCTGAACGATCAACCCGTGTGGCTGTTATTACTTAGCCACGAGCTCTTTATTGTGTTTTAAAAGTATGCCAATATAAACTCGTTTTGAAGTTTATAATTCGAATTTTACGATATGTAGGTAGATAAAATGTGTTTATTAGTTAGATACTAATCCCCGAAAATCCCTAATCTCACCAAAAGATCCCCACAATGAGACAAAAACAGAGTATGTTGGAAAGAAATTTTCCAACTGTTTGTGACTCTCGTGGAATAAATTCAAATTCAAATCTTTATTGCTGAACACAGTACCTACATATTATTTAATTCAGATGTTAGTGAATGCGCAGTTAACTGTGTCCTACCAATTTAGTTAGTTTAATTTTTCCAACACAAACACAACAACACAAAACAACAAAAACAGTAATAATACATACAACAAATAATACTACAAATTAATTAATACATTTTAAAAACAGATATTTGTCAGCCAAGGAAGTGGCTTATTATTCTAAGAACAGATTGCCATGATGCAGAAAGAACAAAAAGAAAAAAAAAAGTTAGACACTTTTGAAAAGTCAAGAATTCTTCAATAAAGTTAGAAAGTCAATTACCTGTCTGAATCCATCACTGAAGTTATTCTTGTAGTATCTCGTGAGCGAGTTGATGCCGTCGCGCATGAGACCGAAGTGTGTCCGCTTGCCTGTTCGCGTGTAGTCCGTCTTCAGGGCGCCGGTGCCAGAATACTGGGTGGAGATCGTGTCTGCGTGGTCGGCCCATACCTGGGGTCACAA
This sequence comes from Cosmia trapezina, assembly GCA_905163495.3. Lineage (NCBI taxonomy): Eukaryota > Metazoa > Arthropoda > Insecta > Lepidoptera > Noctuidae > Cosmia > Cosmia trapezina. The sequence goes on along the minus strand of LR991040.1, from coordinate 18,200,513 downwards.
CAGGGTGATCGGATTAGGTAGATAAATGACTTCAAACATTTATAATTATGTTAACCCTCAGATGTCTGAGATGGGCTAATTTTAGACCCAAAACCCCAGCGGTGGGGGTTAGTTGCAAACCCCATGAAGATGCACAACTACTGATGATGATTTGTTTTCCATCGGATGATGTTTTTTCACGTTTATATATCATGTGGCGACATCTACATCGCCACATATGAACTACGCATCAATGACATGACGTCACGCAAACCTGCATCGCGCAATTAGAGTTTACCACGCGATTAGCATATATACAACGTCCCGACATCAACCGTTGGGCAGTAGCCCACCAGACACTACACCCGTCTGGTCGGAGGATCCTCCCTTCTCTATGGAGGATGAGTGAACTTTACACCCTGTTCCTCATGCCTCTAAAATCACACTAATATTATAATGGCAAAAGTTTGTGTGTGTTTGTTACTTCTTCACGCTCAAACGGCTGGACCGATTTCGATGAAATTTGGTATGTAGATAGCTTACACCCTGGATTAACACATAGGCTACTTTTTATCCCAGTCTACGTGGGTGAAACGCGCAGCTAGTCGGTCAATAATTAACAGTCACCTTACATACTTACATTATTAAACAGCTTATCCAGATAGGGATGCTTCTCATCATCGCTGCTGGTGACTGCCAGCAGCCTGAGCGCAGCGTTCAGCTGCAGCCGCGCGAACAGACTCTGTACCACGTTGGTCCTGTCCAGACAATCTACGCAGTTGGTTCTGAAGACTCCACTCTGGCGTAGCAGTACTGTGCCGCCTCGCGAGAGGAAGTACCCGAATTCTGTCTGTTGGTGAGGAATTTAATATTAGTATTGTACAATGCGTTTCAAATAAGAATAGGAACGTCAATGACCTCTATCTCTAAAATGTTGATTGAAAAGTACCATTTCCAAAAAAAAACTTATTTGCGTATCATCGTTTTTTTTTTTTTTTGTATAAGCGAGTCTTAGTTAAATCAAAGTGAAACAAGATATCAAAAAAATATTCAACAATTTTTTTTATTTTACTTTCAAATTCTCATGATTCGTATATAAATGTTATTTAAAAAATATCTTGTTTTGCTCACCCTACCCAATTTACTTGATTTGACAACTATGACGTCACAAAATGGCGCTAAGTCGATCCTATTCTTATTTGAAACGCATTGTATCATGAATTCACGAACTATGAAAGATTTTAAGGCGAAAGCGGGTGGCCTGCGAAATTCAATTTTTTTTACGTTTTTTGCAATTCGCAGATCGGTATTAGGTTGTATGTTGATCAAAATGTGATTCGCGACCGTAACAAGTATGAATAATTACAAAGTAATAATCATTAAAATCATCAATATAACTCTCTAACTTCAAATTAGCCTATTCAATGACTATTTAATGAAATCATGACATTTGAAGCCAATTGCTAACTGAGTTATATTGATTTGATGGGGTGTGTGTTGATTAAAGTATGATTGGCAACAGTAACAAAGATGTATTTACAGAATGAAAATCATTAGAATCAGTAATACAGGTTGTAAGGGACAGCCCACTGCAGACTGATAAGGTGAATTCAGTGTATCATACTAAGATGACCGGCCACTTTACATGAAATTATTTCAGGAACGTTATGGGAATCAAATAAACCTGATTTGTTTGTGTTTTTGTGCACAAATCGGAGCGTCTGTTACTAGTTGGGAGGGGTAGGTAATAGGTATGCGTTGAGTTCGATGAACTCTGTAGCTAGACAGAAAGTGAACAGCTGATTTAACGCGTCGTTTGTAAGAGTATTTCAACATCCATTGCTGTTTTTTTTTACATAAATGCAGTGCTGCGAACACACAATGTAATTTTACTTTGGAATAAAGAATTTTCTTTATTCATTTATTTCAAATTTTCCTGAGAAATTTTCCGGTGGAATATGATTCAAAATGAGGAGCTGAGTGCACCCTGTTAGTTTGCGGAGGGCTGTATAACTCCTTAAGTTAGAATAATTGGCCTCAAATGTCAAGATCATGAAATAGTTCAATAGGGTAATATGAACGTAGAGAGTTGTGTTGATGATTTTAATAATTATAACAACAAATAAGTTAACCCGCCCCTACTGCTCCGAAATAAAGTTGCTGTCAAAGTCAAGTTGGCATCATGAAACTTTACAATATCATGTCCACTCAAATCACTAGCTGAAGATAAAGATAATTTTATTTTGCAAATATGGGTATTGGGTACAGAGGATAACAAAAATTATTACAGATCAGCCATATTTTATCATGCAGGCATGCAATAAACGTACTTTTGTTTAAAAAAGTAGTCATTTGAGTACCCACTCGTAAATACACCCTTTATTTCTAAAATAGCAGTAAATAAAATAGCTAGTAATGAAGTGTTCGTGAGGGTCCGTCAGTGTTCGTACCTGTTCGTGCGCTATCCTGTCTATGAGCACATTTAACCGGTAGTATCTCATAGAGCGGCACTCTGCGTGGAAGTCGAAGGGCTCGTATCTGACGCCCGGCAGAGCGGCCGCGGCGACGGCGGCGCGGAAGCCCCGCTCTAGAGCCTCTTCTTTGCCGTGCTGGTCGATCTGGGGAAGGACAAGTTGGTAAATATTTGTTGTTATACAATATCCTGCACCAACTGGTAATTTTTTTTCTTGTTGACGAGCCTTTTTTTTAACGGGGTAATACTGGTAAGACTGGTTGTCAGACTTTCGGGCTTCTGACGACCCGTAAAGACTGTCAAAGATCCACGAATGACAGCCGGGACCAACGGCTTAACGTGCTTTCCGAGGCACGGAGGAGTCTCGTTATGTAAAGATGGTCACCCATGGACCAACGCCGGCAAGCGTAGCTTAACCTGATGGATCGACCAGTGCGGCTGTTATTACTTAGCCACGAGCTCCCTTTAATTTAACTTAACAAGAAAGTACAATTAGACAAGTTTTAAAACTTAATTATCAGCTATTTGTGACTATATGATGAAATATAGGAGCTTGCGGCTGAGTAGGCATGTAAAGATGGTCACCCATGGACCAACGCCGGCAAGCGTAGCTTAACCTGATGGATCGACCAGTGCGGCTGTTATTACTTAGCCACGAGCTCCCTTTAATTTAACTTAACAAGAAAGTACAATTAGACAAGTTTTAAAACTTAATTATCAGCTATTTGTGACTATATGATGAAATATAGGAGCTTGCGGCTGAGTAGGCGCACGGGTCGATCGATTAGGTTAATCTAAGTTTGTCGGTGTTGGTCCGTGGATGGGTGACCATCTATATATATCAAGACCTCGCAGTGCCTCGGAAAGCACGTTAAGCCGTTGGTCCCGACTGTCATTCGTGGATCTTTGACAGTCGTTACGGGTCGTCGGAAGCCCGAAAGTCTGACAACCTGTCTTACCAGTATTACCCCGTAACTGGGTTGTGCAGGTCAGGTAGGCAGTGGCTCTGTAAAATACTGGTATTCAGCTGCACCCGGTTAGACAAGAAGCCGACCCCAACATAATTGGGGAAAAGGCTATGATGATGACAATGATAATGAAATACAAATTATGTTTGGGTGAATAAAGACGCTATACATGAAGAGCATACAGTACATGTATGCTCTGCACCCACCAATCTCCTCATCTCCACTCACCAGATTGACGAGCACCTGGTTCCCGTATCTCTGTTGCTGGTCCCTCAAATGCTTGGTGTACGCAGCCACATGGTCTTCATGCGACAGCTCCATCGCCGGCTTGTATTTAATATTAGGGTACTGGCTCCAGAACAGGGGGATAGAGCCCCTGGTCTGGACGAAGGAAGACTTTTCACCACCGCGTTCTATTATCTGTTCTGTTTCTACAAAGTTCGCCACGTTGCCCTGTGGAGAAGAGAAGGAACAGTTGGTTTGGTAAAATCGAGGCTGCGGTCATAAAACGTAGGAGAGAGACGACACTGTCTGTCTTGCTCGCACGTTTCACTACTGTAACTGCCGCCAGTATTAACGAAAGGGGAGTGTATACAGGGTGTAAGGGACAGCCCTCCGCAGACTGATAGGGTGAATTCAGTACATCATAATATGACGGGTACATGAAATTATTTCAGGAACGTCATGAGAATCCAATAAACCTGATTTGTTTGTGCTTTTGTGCACAAATCGGAGCGTCTGTTACTGGTTGGAAGGGGTATGTAATATGGTATGCGGATCGATAAACTCTGTAGCTAGGCAGAAAGTGAACAGCTGATTTCACACGTCGTTCATTAGAGTATTTCAACATCCATTGCTGAGTTTTTTTTTTATTTTAGCTTGTTTTAGTTACATAATGGAGTGCTGCGTACAGAGAATGTAATTTTACATTGAAATAAAAAAATAGTAACTGAAAAAACGAAAAAAAAAAAATCCTGAGTAATTTTCCGGTGTCCAAAACAAGGAGTTGAACCACCCTGTTAGTTTGCGGAGGGCTGTCCTTACACCCTGTATTAAACTGACTAATAACTTCTTCTTCCTTATTTTTTCTTTCTTTCTTTTTTCTAGGTGTACTACTACAAATAGGTGATTGCTACTTGTGGGCCCGCAGTTTATACAATTTAGGTAATGTTTTGCTTGGGTTTTTGGCCCACATCGCAGCAGAGAGCTACATATTGTTAAACTCACCTGAGCATCGACCCCCCTCATGAAGAAGCGGGTGCCGGCCCTGTCGACACTCCGCCGCGACACCAGCGACCACGTCAGCTGATTGCCGTTCACTGTCACGTTGTTTATAGACACGACTGGTTTTGAATCAAGGAATCATATATTTTACCAGCTTTTGCACCGCGGCTTCACCCGCGTGGAAGTTTCAAGTCTATTAACTCAAGGAATAAGATTTTTCATACAAACTTTGGCCCCCGTTTCACCCCTTTAGATCATGAATTTTGAAAAATCCTTTCTTAGTGCACCCCTACACCTCATAAGGAACCTACGTGCCAAATTTGGAATCTCTAGACCCAGCGGTTTGGGCTGTGCGATGATACATCAGTCGATCACTTTTGCCTTTTATACAGCGTGTTTTTTTTATATCCCATAACTGTAGGGTATTAATGAGACCATCATTATGCACAACTTTTACTATGGGACCGAACACAAAATCGCGAAAAAAAAAATCAGCTGCTCCCTACATTTTGACGAGTTATGCGAACATAAATGTAGGGGGCAGCTGATTTTTTTTTCGCGATTTTGGGTTCGGTCCCATAGTAAAAGTTGTTCATAATGATGGTCTCATTAATACCCTAGAGTTATGGGATATCAAAAAAAAAAACACACTGTATTATTATACACTGAGTTATTAGGTCACACGGGGCCTCACAGGGGGGACGTCATTATGTCATTCGATAGGTAGTTGCTGAAAATCAGCGCCGCTGATGATAGGCTCGTCCGACGTCACGGCATTTTGCTGAGCAACGACCTTTCTTGCACAGATACGACGCACGGATTAATTTGTTTTTGTTATTTTTGTTATAAAAGTATTATTTTTCCACTCTGCAATTCGGATTTGTTTTGTTTTGGTTGCAGCATGTTTGTTGACATTTCCTAGTGTCACAACACAGAGCAGAAGCAATGTAGAGTTCATAGGCTAAGTACTTAAGTAGTATTGTAGAATTACTGTTTTAAATTGTTGTCTTTGGTCTGATAACAAAAGACAATTTGGATACGAGGCTTTTGCTTACTTTGCATAATGTGTGTACTTTGTTATTTTTTATTTTCTAATGTGCGTTTTATTTGTGCAGAATAAACGATTTTTCTTTCTTTCTTTCTTTTGTATATATAAATATTCATTGTTGAAATGGAAGACCTCTTGTCAAAGTGGCGCCAACTGGTGGCGTGAATTTTCTCATTGGACATCGACAAGAAGCGCCCAATATTTTTTTTTGATGTTACAATCTTACTTATTTTAAAAACCTGCAAGTTGACATTTTACACTACTTTAAAAGGATACATCCTTCTATGAGTGGCAGCGTGAACCGTGAGTACTGATGATGTGAGAAGTCTCGCAGAAGGAACCCGTTCCATAGGAACCGAGGGTCAGCCCGGTTTGTGATGGACATCTGGAAATAACATTATTATTATTTTAGGTAATTGTATTGACGAGGGGCTCGTGGCTAAGTTACATTCGCACGGGTCAATCGATCAAAGTTAAGCAACGCTTGCCGAGGTCGGTCCGTGGATCTATCTATTGATCCGATGTCTATTACATACCGAGACACCTTCCTGCTTCGGATAGCACTTTAAGCTGCAGGGACCGACCCTGCTGACATTCGTAGATCTCTGACACTTGTGACGGGAGTCAGAGACCTGAAAGTCTGACAGCCAGTCCTAAGAAGGGGTATCGTGTTTTATTTTATTTTATTTGGGTAAACAGACAATCGTACATTATATAGAGTCATATAATATCAAAGCCGGCAATCTCCACATATTTTTCAAATAATTTATTTAAAACTGAAATGGAGATTGCCGGATTTGAAGTGTATTTGTGGAAATTGCCCACTTTGATACGGACAGTGGTGGATATTGCCGTACTTGATTTGAACGTCGCGTCGCGTCAAACGTCACTCTGAGAAGACAACGCCATACTAAATGCTGGGCTCTGATGGGTCGCAGCGGAGACGGCCGTATTTGAAAGAAACATTAATGGAGATTGCCAATTTTGTTAACAACACTCTTATTTCGATCGCGTTTTCTATGAGAGAATGCCGCTTTTGAAGTGAATTTTATTTTACAATATGGATAATTGACCATAGAGAAAGTGTTTACATTCATAACTTTTTTTTTACCAAAACTGGAGATTGCCGGCTTTGATATTATATGACTCAATATAATATCTAGATACACAGTATGCTATAAGAAAATGTACAATCCACTACGCCAAGTAACCAGGCTGTGAGTGCCAGATAGGCAGTCACTCCAGGTAAAAAAACCGGTCCAGAGCGAGTCGAACTCGCGCACCGAGTGTTCCATTCCGATTTCTGAAAAAGTGTGCTATTTAGAGACATTGTTTTATTTTTCCTGTAATCTTTACATACACTTCTATCACATACAATAATTTCAGATTTTTCTCTATGCAAACTTCGGAGAAGGGAAAAAAAATGTTTGGGAATGTACAAACAGCGCTCTTTCATACCCCACACACCCGCACACACCCCACCCCACATGCCCTAGTAGCCCCACTTTGAATTTTTAAGACCTTTCAGTCCTGTTGCAAAAAAAAATCATACTGATATTTTTATTTCTTTCTTATTAGCAAAATAGTTGGGTAAACGTCATCTAAAACTGTTCCAAATTTCAAGTCGATAGCATTAGTAGTTCTTTAGATATCCAGCTGTGACAGACAGACGGACTACTGAGTCGCACCATAAGCCGACGTTCGCACGGTCGTCAAAATATCGCGGCGATTTTTTTTCGCGCACTGCATTTTCAACGCTCTGCTTAGTGCCGAGATTTAAAAATCCAACAGTGTGTTTTTTCTTCGCGCTGCGATGCACTCTGTTGTTGTTAGGTTGGATTCTCGAAGCTCAGCTCAACACCGAGAGTTGAAAATCCAGTGCGCGATAAAATCCCGCCGCGATATTTTTACGTCCGTGGGAACGTCGGCTAAGGGTTCCTTTTTACCATTTGAGTACGGAACCCTAATACTGGTTTTCAGCAGCATCCGGTTAGACTGGAAGCCGACTCCAACATAGTTGGGTTAAGGCTAGGCAGATGTTGTCACGTCTTACCCTATGGAAGTCGGGCGTGACGGAGTGCAGCCTCTGCAAGCAGTGCGTCAGGTCGTAGCTATATGAGAAGTAGATGCCGGGAGTGTCGAGCGCGAGGCGGACCATGCGCTCGTATGTGTTGTTGTCTTACCCTATGGAAGTCGGGCGTGACGGAGTGCAGCCTCTGCAAGCAGTGCGTCAGGTCGTAGCTATATGAGAAGTAGATGCCGGGAGTGTCGAGCGCGAGGCGGACCATGCGCTCGTATGTGTTGTTGTCTTACCCTATGGAAGTCGGGCGTGACGGAGTGCAGCCTCTGCAAGCAGTGCGTCAGGTCGTAGCTATATGAGAAGTAGATGCCGGGAGTGTCGAGCGCGAGGCGGACCATGCGCTCGTATGTGTTGTTGTCTTACCCTATGGAAGTCGGGCGTGACGGAGTGCAGCCTCTGCAAGCAGTGCGTCAGGTCGTAGCTATATGAGAAGTAGATGCCGGGAGTGTCGAGCGCGAGGCGGACCATGCGCTCGTATGTGTTGTTGTCTTACCCTATGGAAGTCGGGCGTGACGGAGTGCAGCCTCTGCAAGCAGTGCGTCAGGTCGTAGCTATATGAGAAGTAGATGCCGGGAGTGTCGAGCGCGAGGCGGACCATGCGCTCGTATGTGTTGTTGTCTTACCCTATGGAAGTCGGGCGTGACGGAGTGCAGCCTCTGCAAGCAGTGCGTCAGGTCGTAGCTATATGAGAAGTAGATGCCGGGAGTGTCGAGCGCGAGGCGGACCATGCGCTCGTATGTGTTGTTGTCTTACCCTATGGAAGTCGGGCGTGACGGAGTGCAGCCTCTGCAAGCAGTGCGTCAGGTCGTAGCTATATGAGAAGTAGATGCCGGGAGTGTCGAGCGCGAGGCGGACCATGCGCTCGTATGTGTTGTTGTCTTACCCTATGGAAGTCGGGCGTGACGGAGTGCAGCCTCTGCAAGCAGTGCGTCAGGTCGTAGCTATATGAGAAGTAGATGCCGGGAGTGTCGAGCGCGAGGCGGACCATGCGCTCGTATGTGTTGTTGTCTTACCCTATGGAAGTCGGGCGTGACGGAGTGCAGCCTCTGCAAGCAGTGCGTCAGGTCGTAGCTATATGAGAAGTAGATGCCGGGAGTGTCGAGCGCGAGGCGGACCATGCGCTCGTATGTGTTGTTGTCTTACCCTATGGAAGTCGGGCGTGACGGAGTGCAGCCTCTGCAAGCAGTGCGTCAGGTCGTAGCTATATGAGAAGTAGATGCCGGGAGTGTCGAGCGCGAGGCGGACCATGCGCTCGTATGTGTTGTTGTCTTACCCTATGGAAGTCGGGCGTGACGGAGTGCAGCCTCTGCAAGCAGTGCGTCAGGTCGTAGCTATATGAGAAGTAGATGCCGGGAGTGTCGAGCGCGAGGCGGACCATGCGCTCGTATGTGTTGTTGTCTTACCCTATGGAAGTCGGGCGTGACGGAGTGCAGCCTCTGCAAGCAGTGCGTCAGGTCGTAGCTATATGAGAAGTAGATGCCGGGAGTGTCGAGCGCGAGGCGGACCATGCGCTCGTATGTGTTGTTGTCTTACCCTATGGAAGTCGGGCGTGACGGAGTGCAGCCTCTGCAAGCAGTGCGTCAGGTCGTAGCTATATGAGAAGTAGATGCCGGGAGTGTCGAGCGCGAGGCGGACCATGCGCTCGTATGTGTTGTTGTCTTACCCTATGGAAGTCGGGCGTGACGGAGTGCAGCCTCTGCAAGCAGTGCGTCAGGTCGTAGCTATATGAGAAGTAGATGCCGGGAGTGTCGAGCGCGAGGCGGACCATGCGCTCGTATGTGTTGTTGTCTTACCCTATGGAAGTCGGGCGTGACGGAGTGCAGCCTCTGCAAGCAGTGCGTCAGGTCGTAGCTATATGAGAAGTAGATGCCGGGAGTGTCGAGCGCGAGGCGGACCATGCGCTCGTATGTGTTGTTGTCTTCTATCTGTGGGCAAAATATCATTAAGGTAAAAAAATCCGGTCAAGAGCGAGTCGGACTCGCGCACCGAGGGTTCCGTTCCGATTTCTGAGAAAGTGTGCCATTTAGAGACATCGTTTTATTTTTCCTGTAATCTTTACATAAACTTCTATCACATAGAATAATTTCAGATTTTTCTCTTTGCAAACTTCGGAGATGGGGGGGGAACGGTATTTTTTTTACATTTTTCATCAGAAGTCGAAAACTATGCGGCCTAAAAAAAGAAAAAAATGTTTGAGAATGTGCAAACAGCGCTCTTTCATATGATACCCCACATGCCCTAGTAGCCCCACTTTGATTTTTTAAGACCCCCTTTCAGTCCCTGTTGCAAAAAAAAAAATATACATGTTTTTATTTCTTTCTTATTTGCAAAATAGTTGGGTCAACGTCATCTAAAACTATTCTAAATTTCAAGTTGATAGCATTAGTAGTTCTTGAGATATCCAGCTGTGACAGACAGACAGACAGACTGAGTGACACCATAAGGGTTCCTTTTTTACCATTTTGGTACGGAACCCTAAAAAGGGATTAAATATAATGACTACCAAAAAAATTAAATACTCACCAAAATGGATATTTAATCCCTGATTGGTTTATTTAAACCCTGCAGACAGAAATAAGAGTCCCGCAAAGCGGGGCTCCGTCGAACTGCTGTCAGTTTTCTATAGTTATAATTTCGCAATAAGATGGTTTTAATTTTGGTGAGCATTTATCCATTTTGGCAGGTATTTCGAATTTTTTTGTAGTAAAATAGGTACTTTTCAGTCGCTTAGGGCACTCGCCCACGGCGACTTTTTGTAGCGATGCTGTCGCGCGTTTACGAAATGCGCGACTGCATCGCTACTATCGCGCGTTAGTCGCATTTGCAACGCGCTACAGAAGCGATGCTAACGCGCTACAGTATCGCGACTGTATCGATGTAAACGCGCGACCGTGTCGGACGACATCGGGGAGAGAACAGAGGGAGGGTGGCGCGTGAGTGAAGAACCGAGCTTTCGTTGCCTACGCTTCGGCTGGTTACGTAAAAGCAGCACCAAAGACAACGTGACTAATGTTGCCTCAACGGAGTCCATCTTGCAACTGTAGCGATCGCAGGTATTTTTGTGCCGTTACTGAATCGCGTTTGCATCGCGACAGAAGCGCGCCATTATCGCGTTTGCATCGCGACTGTATCGATGCGGACGCGCGACAACATCGCTACTGCATCGCTACAAAAAGTCGCCGTGAGCGAGGGCCCTTAAACACAAGCCGTTAAAAAATATCACTTTCCCCCACTCTAATAATTTCCCTTGTATTGTGCGAAAGTCGAACTCGTGCACGTAACGCAGCAGCCAACTGCTGTCAATTTCTTTATTTATAAATATACTGTAATCAGGTTACCTTTATCATGTGTAACTCCTTGAATGGGTTCTATACTTGAAACCCAGTGAAAGGGTTACCCCTTCATTAAGATAACATGGGTTTTGTTCGGGTTACCATATTAGCTATTTGCAACGTAGGCCCATCATCGAGAGATCATATTACATTGCTCCGGGTCGGAATGTTACACTGTTATCGTTTTAAGAGAGTTGAAGTGTAACCCTTTTGAATGGCTTAATTTAAGCTGTTCAAAACGGTTACCCACATTGTATGGGTTTTTGTTTAATTGCTTAGAAAAACCCTATCGAAAACTCTTTCAATGGATAACCAAAATGGTCCTTTAAGCCATTCAAAAGGGTTACCTACATCGTATGGGTTTTTGATTAACTGCTTAGAAAAACCCTATCGAAAACTCTTTCAATGGATAACCAAAATCGTCCTTTAAGTCATTCAAAAGGGTTACCTACATCGTATGGGTTTTTGATTAACTGCTTAGAAAAACCCTATCGAAAACTCTTTCAATGGATAACTAAAATGGTCCCCGACTGTAATAGTAATTTCTTCATAGTGTAATGCTATACAATATGAAGTAAAACACGATCTTGCTAGATAATTGACTAAGTACTTAATTAATTTACATGTAAGGTGTACAAAAAAAACATTATTATATAGTTACCTTCAATGTACAATATTAATATACAACACAATAGATACATAAATGCTAAATATTTAAGCAACGAAAATAATAAATGCGTAAACCGTGTTGAAGTTGTCCGAAACACTTACCTGTTTGCTGGTGAGATGTGTGTTGGAGCGCGCGTACGGTATGATGTCGGCGCCCGCCAACTGGTAAATGTCGTGGCCATTCAGTTTACCCATCTGTGGACAAGAATAGTATATTTTAGTGGTGGGCAACATTTAGCAATATAAAGAGTTGGCAACTTTGAGCAAGATGGTAGTTTATAGGTTTATACAGACTTTTTCAGGTATTTTTTTTTAAACTTCATGATGTCAGTGTTTCTTATCCAACCACTCTGAGAAGAAAGACCGAAACAAACAAAATCCAGACCTCATCTTGGTCAGATCATAATTTATGAGGACCATATACAGGGTGTAAGCGTAAACAGTGGCAATCTTTTAAGATGTCACTGTACTCAACATTATGAACAACTTTTACTATGGGACCAAACCGGAAATCGCGAAAAAAAAATCAACTGTTCCCTACATTTTGACGAATTATGCAGACATGAATGTATTGAACAACTGATTTTTTTTCGCGATTTCAGTTAGTAAAAGTTGTTCATAATGATGGTACTCATCAACAACCTCTTAAAAGATTGCCACTGTTTACACTTACACCCTGTAGATTAGTGTTTGAAATGGTCTTTTGAGGAAAGAATACAGATTTGAGAGGACCTGTCCAGTTGCTTGATTATTCAACACAGAAAAGGCAATTTGCAGGGAATATACAGCGTGTACCAGAAAGGTGTGGTCAAATTTAAGTGTGTGGTACATTTACAGACCATCAGACTGACCTACTTTCTCCATGGGACCAACATTTCAATCGCGAAAAAATTATCAACTGTCCTATAGAAAACTTCAATACCTACTCGACGCAAATGTATGGGACAGCTGATTATTTTTTCGCGATTACGATGTTGCTCACATAGAGAAAGATGTTCAATTTGATGGTCACTCTGTACCATACCTTTCTCGTACATCCAGCAGAGGAGTTTATTATGTTTAAATTAGTTTCCTTATCAACAAATACATATTATTAGATCAGATAAGTAGTGATCAAAAATACACTTGGCAACTAACTACCAAATCTACATTTTTCCTCTTTTTATCCTCTTTGATAAGGAAGACTTACCCTAAATTAACTAAACAAATACTCACCAAAATTCTGTATTTGGCCACAACTAAATATAATCCAGATAACAGTTTGATGGAGCCCAGGAAGCCACATACTGGTCGGTATGCACTCGCTGGTATGGGGATTTTGACTTGGCTAAATTCTGAAAAAAAAAAAGAAATAATGTTTTTTTCTACAGGTAAAAAAACAGATATTCTCAACTCATTAAAAAAATGTTTATTGCAATTACAATGTGCATTTACAAAAAAAAATTGGATATCGCAAGAAATTGCTTGTGCTAGGCGACTACAAAATTCATGTAAAATCACTACAAGCAGTTGTTGAACCTAAAAAAACAAACCTTTTTTTTTTTTGTTGTGTTTAGATATTGATACCCATCGTGTCTGCGAAGTTGCACAATCAATATCAATTTGACCCTGTATTGTTTCCAGGGACCGTACAACCTTGGTTAAGAGTTAAGTCTTTTGACGGGGTAAGCCATTCATGAGGGTAACTTTATCATGTCGTCAAACCCAGTAAAAGGGTTATCACTTCAATATGGATAACCCATTGAATGGGTTCTATACTTAAAACAAAGTGAAAGGGTTACCCCTTCATTAAGATATTGCTCCGAGTCGGAATGTTACGCTATTATCGTTTTTAAGAGAGTTGAAGTGTGACCCTTTTGAATGGCTTAATTTAAGCCATTCAAAAGGGTTACCCACATCCTATGGGTTTTTGTTTAACTGCTTAGAAAAACCCTATCGAAAACCCTTTCAATGGATACCCAAAATGGCCTTTAAGCCATTCAAAAGGTTACCTACATCAAATGGGTTTTTGAATAACTGCTTAGGAAAACTCTATCGAAAACCCTTTCAATGGGTAATCAAAAATGGTCCCTGATTGAGTCATTGTGTGTACTTATGTTCCAAATACACATTATTTTCATTATATGTTAAATCTATATAAATAAAAAAAGTCCTGACTGACTGACTCATCAACGCCTAGCCCAAACCCTTGGACCTAGAAAGCTGAAATTTTGCACAGAGGTTTCCTTTATAATGTAGACAAGGAAAAAGGAAGGATTTCCCGGTAGCATGTTCCCGTGGGATATTTTCCGACATCCACGCGGGCGAAGCCGCGCGGGAAATGCTAGTAAATAAAATATACATACCTTTAACAACAGTCTCCCCAGTGTTGCGGTCTATGATCAGTATCTCCGTGGGGTTTATTGTGGGCTCGAAATAAAACTTATCTGAAGTTGTGTATCTGAAAGTCAATTAAATATAGAATATAGATAAGATGAGGAAATGATCAGATCAGTTGTTTGAACAATAGGTTACTGTGGGCCGATAACAAAATTGATATTAGAGTTAACTGTTAAGAGTTTTTGGGTCTACTTTTAATAAACAAGAACTTATTTTATTGAATACTATGGTCCATTACAAGAAAATAAATAAGCCTGTGATTTCAACTGCATTATTGTTAGTGCCAAATAAAGTTTTTAATCCATATTAAATCACAACTGGCCACATGACAGGCACAAAAAAGACAGGCCTGTGCCCAGCATTACAAATTTGGGCTGTGATGATGATGATGATGATATTACAAAAAAGCTTAACATCATGTAAATGTACTTCTTTAATCATATTAAATAAAAAAAAAATAACTAAATACCTAATACCACTAGTGCATCAAACTGGTTTCACTCTTATTTATGTAGCACCTATTCAATTTGTCCTTGACAACTATTTCTAGTCAAATCAAATTATTTTGTTTATAACTTTAATTTTTTTTTTCTCATGCACACTTGTTTTTTTAGCTCAATTTAGACATTGGCAGAATATTCAACATCAGCTTTGCTTGCCATTTCTTAAAACTAGAATAGAATAGAAATCAAAGTGCTTTATTTGTAAACAGAGGGCATGGTGCAAAGGTTCGTGTAATTAAACGAGACGAAAGACAAACTAGTCTGTGTCTCAGGTCTTTAGAAATTGTACTGTTTTTACTATAAAAAAGACTTTGTAATTATGGCACTAATTTACAAAATGATGTGTGCAGTCATCAAAATATTGCACGTGACGATAAAATTAGACTCGGCTCGGTTTGATTTAGGACTGTATCTGCAGTAGCCATGTCTTTGTGATATGGGACGCGATTATAAAAAGTAATTACAACATACAATACTGTAAAATTTACATTTATATTGATTTTTAGGCGATATAGAATAACTATTGGTAATAATCACACAGCATATTGGACAACATTTTATACGGCTTCAGGGAAAACATGAGTGCGAGAAAAACGTAAGGTGACGATTTGAACAGGCTGTATTTACATGATATTGCGGGTAAACACAAACAGTTTAGATAGAATATTATACTTACAATTTAATATCATCGTGAATACTTAATTGATCTGCCATTTTATAAGATTTATCGGCGAATTCTAATTAATTTTCTGCCATACACTTGCAAAAAGTTGACATGTATGACATGACACTAGTGATGCACAACACAGAGCATCCAAATTAATTACCAAGTCCAATTATTATTTCACAATTTGCCTTAGAGCATTATGCTCTAAGCAATTTGCTTTTCATTAATCACTAATCTCTAATAACTTTATTTCTACTGCAATAATTTTTCGAAAACGATAAAATTGACTATTTACATTCATGGCTCACTTTTCTTCTCAATATTTTTGAATGAGTTTGGAGGAAATCGAAAAAGGAAAAGTAATATTTATTCGGGAAAAATCGATTATGTCTACTCAAAATCTTTTCATGATTTAGGAATTTTTGAACGAATGAAAAATCCATTACACGATGTATGTTTTGGGTAATGTGACTTTGACATTTAATTATTACGCCAATATTGTGCACAGATTAGATAGCTAATATTGTGAAACAGAACGTTATAGCAACATGCGATTTTGAAGGATAGATAACCTCAAAATACATTTATTTACAAAAATAGTGTGATCATGTCGTGTGAATAAATAAAATAAGAATATGAAGGTATCCACAGAAGTACCGGAATTTATCAAAACAATACAAGATGGCGAGGAAGTTGAAGATTTCTCAGAAGAATCGGACGAAGAAATTGAGGTAAACAGCACTTTGAATTAATTTTTAAAACCACACGCTAAATACACGAAAAATGTGTTTTAATAAAAATATAACAGCATGTGGATCATAAAACGTTCACAAGGAATGAATTGTATTTACTCGCTGGTAAAATCAGCTGATTTCAAATTTATATTTTATCAGTAAAATGCACTTATAACTACTGCAACTGCATATAACTTTTGATTTATTTCCAGTATCAACCATCAAAACAGAAAGTCAAACGGAAGGCGGATTTCAATCCTACGTTCCAATTTGTTGGTTCCGTAGATGAATACAACAAGGTATGCCCCATACAAACACAATCCGCCTAGCCTTTTCCCAACTATGTTGGGGTCAGCTTCCAGTCTAACCGCATGCAGCTGAATACCAGTTTTTTACATGGAGCAACTGCCTATCTGACCTCCAAAACCCAGTTACTGGATAACACAATACCCCTTGGTAAGACTGGTTGTCAGACTTTCAGGCTTGTGATGACCCATAGTGACTATCAAAGATCCAAGAATGATAGCCGGGACCAACTGCTGAATGAGCTTTATGTGCGGAGGGTCTCGTTATGTAAAGATGACCGTGGCAAGCATAGCTTAATCTGATTGAACAACCCATGCGGGTTTTTATTACTTAGCCCTCCCCCATACAAACTACACTTGCGTGCAATAAAATCGATCCACCCCATTCTCTTCGATATGAAACGAGAAAATTTAACAAGTTTAATTAACAATAACCTAATATATTGTGTACTAAAACCTTCCTGACTGTATGTAGATTACGTAAGTGAAAAAAATATCAAAACTGATTCATTACTTTTTGAGAAAAACGCGAATTTAAAAACATACAGATCGAATGAAAAACCTCCTTTTTTTCAAGTTGGTTAAAAATTCAAGTCAAATGATCAATAAACGAACAGTAATAAACAAAATTAAGCTTATGTCAACTTCACTGACAAAAAAAAGTCACGCAGTTTTTTCAAACAAAAGTGATTGATGAGAACATCAGAAGAATCGAGTCGATCTTGTCAAGAATATTGCTTTTATCAAAGTATATGTGTATGTGTAAATAAACTTTATCTTACCTACCTTCACACAGTATAAAATAATTAAAATAAATACATTAATATCTTTGAGCTATCGTCTCTCAAATAGAGAGCGTGGGGTGGGCCAATTTTTTTGCACGCAAGTGTAATAAAACAATTATTTATCATTGTCATATAAATACATTATGTATTCATTTTCCAGAACACTTGGGATGATCTCCAGAAGTATGTCAGACGTAATGTAAAGCGGACTATTGATGAGAAAATTGAGCGAAGAAGAGCTGCTGTGAAAGTACACGGCAACGCTGAGGACGTTGACACAGACTCTGATGTTGAGAGGAAAGGTAACAATTGGAGCATAGTTTTACTTTTAAATTATTTATTTTTAAATTTTAAGTCTAAACAATTGTAAATTGGACAAGAAAGAAAATAAATAAATAAATAGTCATGATCAGCCCATAGTGTCCCTACTGCCGGGACACAGGCCTCCTCTCTGTGAGAGGGAGAACAATATAGTCTTTGAATAATTATTATTGTATATAAGTTATTGATTGGTACCTGGAGCTGTTACCTCTTTTTCGGTACATATAAAAACGTTAATAAAGTGTTTTCTCAGTAGAAGAAGCAGAAGCAGAAAAAGGGAGAAAAAGATGTATTATAATAGTTTGTCGTACTGTGAAAATATCACTACATTTATTATAAAACAAAGTCCCCCGCCGCGTCCGTATGTATGTTTGCGATGATCTCAAAAGCTACTGAGCAGATTTTGATACGGTTTTCACCAATGGTCGGAGTGATTCATGAGGAAGGTTTAGGTGTGTAATTCATTAAGGTTTTTTTGTAAATTCTCTGAAATATGACGATGATTGTTGAAGATGTCCGAAAAAATCATGTCGACTGGGAGCGTTACTGGCGTGCGCGTTACGGCAGTACGTCCGTGGGATTATTTCTGAACTCCTCGCGGGAGAAGCCGCGGGCAAAAGCTAGTATTTAGATAAAGTGAACCATTTTCTTTAATATTTCAGACAGTGATGTTGGTGAGTTAGAGATATCAGATGATGAGCTCAAAAGAGATGAAATCAAAACAAAACCTAAAAAGTTGACTAAGAAACAAAAGCTACAAGAGGTAAGTCATTGAAATACTTTATTGTTTTCTAAATTAAAATATAATGAAAACATAACTTTCTACTCAAGCTTTGTTAATTTTTTGTACGCATGCAAGAACAATTTTTGTGGCAACTCATGCAGCTTTCCTGAATAAAAAAATTCTAATTATTGACTTAATCGCTTACTCATCATTGTGGAGATGTTGCACGCCTCCACGCACGCTCCTCCTGCGCTTACGCGTTTCTTAGCGTTAATTATTACCTTGTTTGCCTCTAATCGACACCATTGTAATTCACCAATACATGTTATACATGCTCATTTTCATTTAACTCTACCACGACCTATCGTCGCGATCATCATCATAACCTTTTCCCAACTATGTTTGGGTCGGCTTCCTGTCTAATCGGATGCAGCTGAATACCAGTATTTTACATGGACCAACTCTCTATCTGACCTCCACAACCCAGTTAGTTACGTAACTGGGTAATACAATACCCAGTAACTTACTATACTTACTTACTTATGCCTTACTTACTATACTCATAAATTAAATTCAATCCACCCAGGAACTAGAAGACGACGTAGAACAAGGCGCCCGCATAGAATACGACTCAGATTTCTTCGAGGAGCCTCCACCATATGATGAGAATGCTTCCTTCTACATGATGAATCTGTCCCGGCCGCTGCTGAAGGCTATAGGCGCATTGAACTATGTGCATCCTACACCTATTCAGTCTGCTACCATACCGGTGGCTTTGCTGGGTGAGTTGGCTACGATTCTTAAATACTACTTTTGCCTCATTTACTTTCATACATCTGGTCATATGCGCACGCCTATAATATACAACGTGTGGCCGCTATAGCGACATTAACTAAAGACACAGGTAGTGCTAGTGGCCAGTAATCATAAAAATTATAATAAGATAAAATACTTAAAAAAAAAAAAAAAAATTAATATAACGCCGATTGCGAGTACTACGCACCTGACCTTTCTGAAGAACATCACATAAGGTCATTATATGATATGTCTAATTAATGTATAATAAATCTATAATTATACTATACATATTATTATTTTATATTACTATTTCTAACGGGCGAAATGTGGGTAGCTTCATGAATGATTTTTTTTTGCACAACCCCCAGAAAAGAACTCGAGTGGCGTGAACATTTTTTTCTCGTTCGTTTTAATTTCATCTCTGCGCTATAGGTTGCTCCAAGATGCTATTTTAGAAAATTGTAAATAAATCAATAAATAATAACGTTTAATGAAATTTAAATATCATTACAAAACGAAAACGCGGAACCGTATACGCGTGTCAGGTTAATGTCGTCAAAGCAGCGGCACGTTGTATAATTACATACATACATAAATAAACTCACGCCCCCTTCCCATGTTGTTGTTGAGAAAAAAGAATGGTAATATAGGTCGTATATAGCTCCGTCTCTCTCACTGGAACCATGATGGATCCATAATCTTTTTTCACGTCACAGTACGGTCCCAGGTTTTGAACGTACAATGGACCGCTTGAGTATCCACACACATTACAAACAGTATTAAACCTTCATTTCTCCCCTGCACCCCTCAGGTAAGGACATATGTGCCTGCGCAGCGACAGGCACGGGTAAGACAGCCGCCTACATGCTGCCCATACTGGAGCGACTGCTGTACAAGACGGCCGGCGGGGAGAGGCTCACCCGCGTGCTGGTGTTAGTACCTACTAGGGAGTTGGGGGCTCAGGTATGCTGGCCTTGATTAATGCTGGATATAAGCTCTGGTTCATATGAGCTGAGAAAATGAATTGAACTCTATAATTGACACGGTGACTTATCCGAATATTATATCATCTTAAGGGGATACATCGCTAAATTTTGTGTTATTTGACTATAGTGTCTACTGCATGATTAATTGTAAAATAAAAGTAGCACCGTCTATTTTCTGTTTTATACAATTATTATACGTAAACAGTTCCTTATTGTGCAATAACATTTGCTTTGTTAAAAACTTACTAAGTCAAAAAATGATTTAAGTATATCATATTTATGTTGGTGGTTTATATACAACTAGCTTTTGCCCGCGGCTTCGCCCGCGTGGATGTCGGAAAATATCCCACGGGAACGTGCTACCGGGAAATCCGTCCTTATTCCTTGTCTACATTATAAAGTGTAACTCTGTGCAAAATTTCAGCTTTCTAGGTCCAAGGGTTTGGGCTGGGGGTTGATGAGTCAGTCAATCAGTCAGTCAGGACTTCTCTTTTTATTTATATAGATATACAAGTTAACACTATTTACACTAGGTACTAAAGTAAATGACTAATTTATAAGTACAAAAATATATAAAAAGTATAGCATAGCACTTTGTCGTAAATCTACATTTAAACAAAGCACGTTTAGTTCCAATGCGCGTGAGTCTTCTATCTCGCGCTTCAAACTAGACAGCCATAACGCCATTTCACTTACACACCAAGCTAAACCAAACGCTTCGATGTATCCTCTTAAGTAAGACGGCAAAAGTAAGACTATTAGAAAAGATACCAATATTTTTATTTTCTTTAAATTAGTGCACAATAGAGAGTTTTCGATAGTGATAGTGCTGAGTCATCTTACCAAAATGAAATGAATATTATTATCTGTGCAGGTTCACTCAGTCACGAGGCAGCTGTCACAGTTCACAGGTGTCACAGTCGGCTTGTCAATCGGTGGTCTGGACGTCAAATATCAGGTCAGTCAGTATTTATGTATTAAGTGCAGGCCACACTGGGAACGAAGTTAAAATCTTTTAGCTTCGCTCATGTAGCTACCGCATCCTTTCATACTTCGGTGCATAGTTCACGGTGTGAACCGAAGTATACAAATAAAGCATTCATTCATTCATTCATTCATTCATTCATTCATTCATTCATTCATTCAAGCATTCATTCATTCAAACACGCGGTTGGTACAAGAGCAAAGTTGCATGCTGCATGTGTGCTTCATACCGTCCGTCAGTCAGTTTTTATAGTAAATTAATCACTCTTGGTCTTGGTGCAGTAAGATAATTCCTAATTCTCTTTAAACATTTATGATACATATAAAATATCATATATGTTTGGGAATGTACAAACAGCGCTCTTTCATATGATACCCCACATTCCCTGACGCACAAAAGCTGATTTACACATGGTCTGTAGCTAACTCCAAACTCGAACCAAGTCAACACGGGGGGCTTACTATGAGCTCTTATAGCAGTGCAGAAGTTGAACGTTTCCAGTGAGAGAGAGAGTGACGGTGCTATAGGTCGTATATAGCTCCGTCTCTCTCTCTCACTGGAAATATTCAACTTCTGCCCTGCTCTAAGAGCTCATAGTAAGCCTCCTGACCTAAAATTGTTTTGAAGTCAGTGGTAAGATTAATACTTACTTTTTAATTTTTAAATGTTTGATGTAAATTGATGGCCTGAAACACAGGTTTTCATAAACCTAGATCAGGCAGGTCTAAATTAAATTTTCCTCGATTGTAATTAATTTAAATCTTACTTTTACTTTATACTTCAATAAATTTTATTTTATTTTACTGACGTGCATGTAACCAGTGAGAGTCAGCGCCAGCTCTGACTTCATATGGAGTCAGCTACTGATCCTGTGTAAATCAACCTTAACGCTTTTTCGTTACGTCACAATGTCTGCCAGTTTACTACTATCACAAACCGCGTTAAAGAACTTCATTCCAAAAATAATGTTTAAGTTTACCTACTTTGCTCTAGGAAACCATGCTCCGTCGCAACCCTGACATAGTGATAGCGACGCCGGGTCGTCTGATCGACCACATCCGGAACACGCCGTCGTTTGGACTGCACTCCATTGAAGTATTAGTACTGGATGAGGCTGACAGGTAAGATTTAGCCTAATATCCTGGTTACTCTCGCATGTTACTAACGCACAAGCCGTATGCCCGATGTTATTTCCTATCAGCAAAAATGGCGTACTTCCATGCAAGGTTTCAGACCCTATTAAACCTCTATAACGTTGCATCCGCGGCGGTAGCCTGCTAAATTCTAATTTTCTTGTGTTTTTTTACAATTTGCAAAATTCAAAATTTCTTACGTTTTTTGCAATTTGTAGGTCAGTGTGAGCTTGTATGTTCATTAAAATATGATTCGCGGCCGTAGCTAATATGGCTTTACAGAATTATAATCATTAGAATCAGCAATACAACTCCATAAGTTAGTATTTACCTCAAATATAGCGATTTCATGAAATCAAGAGGTTTGAGGTAAATGCTAACTTATGGAGCTGTATTGCTGATTCTAATGATTATAATTCAGCTCACACTGACCTACAAATTGCGAAAAACGTAAGAAATTTTGAATTTCGCGGGCTACCCTGGCGCTTTCGCCTTAAGAGCGTGGTCCCCTATTTTCGCGCTCGGATTTTAAACATCTGACGCTCGACGCCGCGTAGCGAGTGCGCGTGTGTGCGTTTTTCCTCATGTACGGCACACAGTTGCGATGCTGCGACGACTAAACGATCTTCTCAGGGTAGTCAGATAGGAAATGTCGACTTCATCTAGCTTATTTAAAAAAAAAAAAAATTATGACGTGTAGAAGTGATTTCGATATCCTATTTACAGAATAAACAATTTCATTTCATTTCATTTCATTTCATCTTGATCTGTAGCTATGGCGTACCTATATTTTTTTGAAGTAAAAGCTAGAGGTTTACGGAGAAAATAAAAAGACTGTCCACAATACATTATTAGTGTCTTTTAATTAAATTTATACAAATATGGATGAAGAAAATAATATTATTTATTTTATTTTATTTTATTAATTTTAAGAAAACTTACAGCTAAAACATTCAAGTAATCAGAATAAATATGTAGAAGAAGGCCAATTACAAGTTTCCACTTATATAAAGTTATGTATAGAATTATGTAGGTACTTATAAAAACTAAACTCATTTTACTTATTTGTTTAAGTATTTGTATATATAAGTAATTGAAGTTTTATAAAAGTATTTGTCTAAGGGGATCGATCGACTTTTCCTTGGATCTATAATTTCTGGGAGAACACAATCAGAATAAAATTTTGTTAACAGCGGAGCCATCTTTTGTCCAAAACCATCGTTTTTTTTGTGCAAAACAGTTGAATTTAAGCCCTATTTCAATGTAGATAAAGACGCTACGCGCTAGCTATAATTATTTATTTTTCTTGCGGCATAGGTTTACCAACCGCATCAAGTGCGTAAATCAGTTGAATTAGAACCAACACTAATACATAAAGACATAGACATAAAGCCGCCTCATGCGCAAATGTTTGGTTTACTGTTTTCTTAAATAGGTAGGTCACCCCGCTGCCACAGAATAAATAATAGTACTGCTGCGTTCATGTGGGGTTGGTTTTATAATGTTTATTAGCCTAGGTAGGTATTGTACGTGTCCAGTCGACCTAATGACTATACAGTCGACCACACGTCGCACGTCAGTGGTAAGTAATAAGGATTTGTATAGGTATCGTTTTCATAGTTTTCGATTTCGACTATAGCTAATAGTGAAGTCAAAATTAAAATCCAACATGGTGGCTGCTCGTCATGGGTGTCGTTTTCATAGTTCTTGAGTGTGCTAAAACCGATATTGGCGTTAAAATGTAAATCCGTGATGGTGGCTGCGAACATTTTCAAATTTTTCGTCATGGGTGTCGTTTTCATAGTTCTCGAGGATGAAGCCGATAGTGAAGATAATCATCCCTTCTAATGCGGCCCAAGAGAGCAATGCAACGGTGGCCCAATGGTAATGATGCCGACTTAGGATGTTGTAGGTCATGGTTTCGAACCCCGGCAGGCACTGTGTAAATAATTTCATCATCACTACTCTCAAAACAGTGAAGGAAAATATCATGAGGAAACCGCCTAGAACCAAAAATTCGAAGACATGTGACATCTACCAACCCGCACTGGGTCCTCGTGGTGTATTACGGCCCACTCCCTCTCACCGAGAGGAGCCCTGTGTCCCAGCAGTGGGAACATTATAGGCTGATTATGAATGAGACTCATTATGTTGTGAGCGAGCACGTTTCAGTGCCAGAGGTCATCACTGATGTGAGACGAGAAGATATATTACGCTCAACACCGCCGCGCGCGGCCCTTGTCCGATCAGAGCGCGTGGCAGCCGCGCTCAAATGCCGCTCTATATTTGGACACAACTTTATATAGTGCCTTTATCTACGCCTCACTCGTTTCGTATCGTTTAGTGCGGTCGCGATTTGAGTGTATTTCCCATAGTTTTATTGATATTTTCCTCGACCCCTGTTTTCTTTCTGCGGACTTCTGATCTTGCTTCTTGTACGAACCTTGCTACCAAACCGGACACGGTACGGAGAACGCCGCATAAACGTTGGACTTGAACTTGTTATTTTGGATTTTACGACCAGCCTACCGATTTCATATTGGCACCATGGATCGTTGTGTAAATTGTGGCAAAGTGACTAGAGTCGGCGAGCTGAAGAACTTCAAAAATCAGCTGTTAAGTAGCTATATGTAGATCGTTATGTAACCTCACTTTTACTACATCTCTTTTAACTCGGAACTCAGACCGCGAAAATCCGCAAAATGTGCAGTGATGGTTTGATAATATAGTAGCTATAAATTGACACCAATTTCATCTTTTTACAACCTAGGCCCAAGTTTATATGGCATGGTTTCCGTCTCTTTTGTCACGGATCCACAATAGAGATTGTGGCAGTAGAGATTTCAAATAAAAATAAGATATAATTTTTTTCCATATTCATCCTCCAAAATTCTTGTAGCCATCTTGGATTTACATTTTGACTTCACTATCGACGTTAGTACCCGCAAGAACCATGAAAACGATACCCATGACGAAAAAATTTAAATTTTTCGCAGCCGCCATCTTGGATTTTCATTTTGCCTCCACTATCGGCTTTAGCATCCTCGAGAACTCCCAATAAACAATGTTTCTTTGTTTATCTTCTAATAAAGGATGCTGGACGAGTACTTCGCGGAGCAGATGAAGGAGATCATCCGCCAGTGCTCTCCCAAGCGTCAGAGCATGCTGTTCTCTGCCACTATGAGTGAACAGGTCAAGGACTTGGCGGCCGTGTCTCTGAAGAAGCCAGTCAAGCTGTTTGTGGACTCGAATAAGGACGTCGCGTTCAATTTGAGGCAGGAGTTTGTGAGGTGAGCTTTGATTTTTATCTGTTCCTAGTTTTCTTGGAAGAGAGTTGATTAGGTACGTATAGTTTTTAGGGTTCCCTACAAACAAAATGGTAAAACCGTACCCTTATGGTGCGACTCAGTCTGTCTGTCTGTCTGTCACAGCTGGATATCTCAAGAACTACTAATGCTATCAACTTGAAATTTGGAACAGTTTTAGATGACATTTGCCCAACTATTTTGCAAATAAGAAAGAAATATTTTTTTTTTTTTTTTTTGCAATAGGGACGGAAAGGGGGTCTTAAAAATTCAAAGTGGGGCTACTAGAGCATGTGTGGTATCATAATTATGAAAGAGCGCTGTTTGCACATTCTCATTGATTTTTTAATTTTTTTTTTTAGGCCGCATAGTTTTTGACTTTTGATGAAAAATGTAAAAAACAAATACCGTAAATATCTCCGAAGTTTGCATAGACAAAATTCTGAAATTATTCTATGTGATAGAAGTATATGTAAAGACTAGCTTCTGCCCGCGACTTCGTCCGCGTGAAATTTCTTTTTTGCTCGACCCACCCCGTCGCATCGCATTGCCTACCCGCGCTATTACTTCGTTTTCACTTAGCGTTCTTGCAGACTTTTTTTCTTTTTGCTTGGCCCCTAAGGGTCCTAGAGTGATGTTATATATGCCTTCTATAAGATTTGGGCTATCATTAATGCAAAAAGATTTTTTAATGTCCAACTGGTAGGGTAGTTCCAGAGATTAGCTCGTTTCTTCACCACAACCCCTTCCGCTACCTCTCCCTCCCCCTCTCACTCACTCTCACACCCCCTTCACCACTTCCCCTTCCCTCTCTCTCACCACCTCGTCCCCTCCCTCTCCCCATCTCCTCCACCTCCGGCTCACCAACCTCTCCCTTCCCCCTCAGCCTTCACCACGTCTTCCTCCTCTCCTTACCAAGTCCTGCCCCTTTCTCCCTGCGTCCATCATCCTCCCCCTCACCCTCCTCACCACCCCTCCCCTTCCCCTCCCCTTCCCCTCCCCCTCTAACCCTACCTGGGGTAGTTTTAAAAACTAATAGTGACAAACTTAGGCAAATATTTGTGCCAAGTTTCAAGTCAATTAAAACCAAATGAATAACATTTTTCATGTAAATTGTATTCCCCGTTTTCACCTCCACAGGGGTAGAATTTAAAAAAATGGTTTGAGATATTTCCATAGCTTGACTCAAACATTATTTACACCAGTTTTCGAGTTAATCAAGCCACGCAGTAAAATGCTCCCCTGTGAAATTGACTACCCCTATTCACCCCGTTAGAGGTAGATTTTCGAAAAACCCTGATACACATTATTCTTTATTTTTGGTTTTAAGTATAAATACTGAGTTTTGAGTTAATCGGATTGCGCGTTAAAATTTTTCCATACAAACTTTGAGACCCCCCAATTCCCCTTGAGGGGGTAGGTTAGAAAAACAAAAAATTACAAATATCATAATTTACTTAGATAAATATTCGTGCCGAGTTTCAAGTTTATTAACTCAAGGAATAAGATTTTTCATACAAACAATATCCCCCCTTTTTACCCCCTTAAAGGTCGAATTTCCAAAAACCCTTTCTTAGCGGATGCCTAGGTCATAATAGCTACCTGTTTTCCAAATTTCAGCCCAATCCGTTCAGTGGTTTCAGCTGTGTGTTGATAGATCAGTCAGTCAGTCAGTCAGTCAGTCAGTCAGTAACGCTTTCCTTTTATAGATATAGATTACAGGAAAAATAAAACGATGCCTCCAAATAGCACACTTTTTCAGAAATTGGAACGGAACCCTCGGTGCGACCGACACGCTCTTGACCGGTTTTTTTTTTATTAGAAAATATAAATTATATATTATAGAAGGGT
This sequence comes from Cosmia trapezina, assembly GCA_905163495.3. Lineage (NCBI taxonomy): Eukaryota > Metazoa > Arthropoda > Insecta > Lepidoptera > Noctuidae > Cosmia > Cosmia trapezina. The sequence continues at coordinate 18,173,264 of LR991040.1, read as the reverse complement.
CTGCAATCTGCCCTCTGCCTTTCGTACAAAAATCTAATGCAAACCTTAAAAGCTAATCCATAAGCCACATTTCAGGATCCGTCGCGAGCGCGAGTGCGACCGCGAGGCGATGCTAGCGGCGCTCGTGTGTCGTACCTTCAGGGACAGAGCCGTCATCTTCGTGCAGACTAAGAAGCAGGCACATCGGTTACACGTGGCGTTAGGGTTACTGGGAGTTAAGGTAAGAGATTTTTTCATTTATCAAACTCAAACCATTTATTTCAAATAAACTAATTGCAGGCACTTTTAAACTGTCAAGGGGTCGGTCAGTTAGAAAGCTAAACCCATTCCAAAGCGTAATAGACTACCTATGGAGAAGAACGGGCAAAAACTCCACGGACACTTTTTTAAATCAAAATATGATTAAATCATTCACGTTATTATTAACACAAACGGGATATTTACCATGTTTACTGTTATTGTATTTGAGTGCAAAAAACGAACAAGAAAGAGGGTAGACCGATTTGTCTGCTCATAAAACACCCTCCCGCAATAACTTCAGTTTATCCGTGATCATGGTGCTTGCAACAGCGCCGAAATATCGGGAACTCAAAAACAGTAAACATGGTAAATATCCCGTTTGTGTTAATAATAATGTTAGTGACCATGACAGTTTAAAAACTTATATCATTCATGTTGTTTTTATTATCATATTAATCTGTTTTATTTTTTCTGAACGTACTGCTGTTGGTGTACAAATAAATAAATAAAATAAAATAAAAATATACGCTAATACAGCCGCGCCATAGCGAAAAGAGAAACTAGTCAGCGTCGGTTAGCAGCTAGGCTGACTGGGTCACCAAACGTGTACTTAAAACTTATGTGCATTTGAAACTTATTTTTAACAAAATTCAAATTGTTTGGATTTCTTCTTTTAGACCTTATAGGATCACTTCGTTATCCGTCTCTATCTGTCAGTCGGTCAAGACCCTTTTCTCAGGCACACGTGGAGGTATCAAGTTGAAATTAATATCAAATAAGCAAGTCCCTTGGAGCTCTAAAAAAATCAAGCTTCTAAGTCAACGCAATAAAAAAATACGGTCATTTATGCGAGATATTCTGATACCCGCAAATAAATCAAAACCTTATAGGGCACCCGATGACCTAGAATTAAGAAATTTGGCAAGAAACAAGGTCTCACAGCACAAGTAAAGAAAAAATTCCGTAAATCATTTGTAGTTGTATCACATTTTTTTTTTTGAGAATACAATCTTACGTAAGATCACGCCTTCTTCCCAAGAGTGTCGGCAGAAACTACAGAACGGCGATCCTTATATACTCCTTTTGCTTCGATTATGTTCATCTTTAACATTTTACAATAACTTACATTTGCAGTTGGAAAATTGACCGTGACGTATATCAATGTAAGCGTATAGTAATGTGTGTTAAGTTTGTTTTTCAGATAGATTCATTCATCCCAACTACGGAATCCTTCACTGTACATGGTCCGACACACACCTGGCCGGTTTTTTTTAAATGAAAATGTCTTAATTCTCCAGGTAGCAGAACTCCACGGCGCATTAAACCAGCCCCAACGTTTAGACTCTCTCAAACGTTTCAAAGAGGAGCAAGTGGACGTGCTAGTAGCTACTGACGTGGCCGCCAGAGGGCTGGACATACCCGGCGTGAAGACTGTGCTCAACTTCACGCTGCCCGCCACGCTCGAGCATTATATACACAGGGTGAGTAGCGGTGTAGGGTCATATCTATAGCAAGTGGACGGGCTAGTAGCTACTGACGTGGCCGCCAGAGGGCTGGACATACCCGGCGTGAAGACTGTGCTCAACTTCACGCTGCCCGCCACGCTCGAGCATTATATACACAGGGTGAGTAGCGGTGTAGGGTCATATCTATAGCAAGTGGACGGGCTAGTAGCTACTGACGTGGCCGCCAGAGGGCTGGACATACCCGGCGTGAAGACTGTGCTCAACTTCACGCTGCCCGCCACGCTCGAGCATTATATACACAGGGTGAGTAGCGGTGTAGGGTCATATCTATAGCAAGTGGACGGGCTAGTAGCTACTGACGTGGCCGCCAGAGGGCTGGACATACCCGGCGTGAAGACTGTGCTCAACTTCACGCTGCCCGCCACGCTCGAGCATTATATACACAGGGTGAGTAGCGGTGTAGGGTCATATCTATAGCAAGTGGACGGGCTAGTAGCTACTGACGTGGCCGCCAGAGGGCTGGACATACCCGGCGTGAAGACTGTGCTCAACTTCACGCTGCCCGCCACGCTCGAGCATTATATACACAGGGTGAGTAGCAGTGTAGGGTCATATCTATAGCAAGTGGACGGGCTAGTAGCTACTGACGTGGCCGCCAGAGGGCTGGACATACCTGGCGTGAAGACTGTGCTCAACTTCACGCTGCCCGCCACGCTCGAGCATTATATACACAGGGTGAGTAGCGGTGTAGGGTCATATCTATAGCAAGTGGACGGGCTAGTAGCTACTGACGTGGCCGCCAGAGGGCTGGACATACCCGGCGTGAAGACTGTGCTCAACTTCACGCTGCCCGCCACGCTCGAGCATTATATACACAGGGTGAGTAGCAGTGTAGGGTTACACTTTTTACCAGTCAACTCCTACTGCAAACCGTTCGAACTTCACTCCAAAAAACTTATGACGAATGTCGGTGTATTCTGTCTTTGACATTAAAAACGGTGCTAGTTATTTATTTATACTTTAAAAACACACACATGTTTACAAAGGAAGACTATTATTTTTTTTATTAATTATTTCTCATACTTTCAGGAAGGCTTTAATATACAATAAGTACATTAGGTTATTATTAGAGGAGCTCGTGGCTAAGTAATAACAGCCGCACGGGTCGATCCATCAGGTTAAGCTACGCTTGCCGGGGTTGGTCCGTGGATGGGTGACCTATCTTTACATACCGAGACTTCTCCGTGCCTCGGAAAGCACGTTAAGTCGTTGGTCCCGGCTGTCATTCGTGGATCTTTGACAGTCGTTACGGGTCGTCAGAAGCCTGAAAGTCTGACAACCAGTCTTACCAAGGGGTATCGCATTACCCAGTTACTGGGTTGTGGAGGTCAGATAGGCAGTCGCTCCATGTAAAATACTGGTATTCAGCTGCATCCGGTTAGACTGGAAGCCGACCCCAACATAGTTGGGAAAAGGCTAGGCAGATTGACATTAGCTTATTATTCTTATGTACGAAGTTATATGCATAAATGTACTGTATCTCCGGCATTTCTAAGCCGATTTTGATGATTCTTCTTTTCGTTCGTTTTGGGCAATTACATAATAAACTAAAAATGCAAAAATAAATTTACTTTAAAAAAAGTAAAAAGTAAATAAAATAAATAAATAAATAAATATCCTTGGACATTTCACACAACGCCATCTAGTCCCAAGCTAAGCTACCTAATGCTTGTGTTATGGTAAAACGTGACTTCAAAACCTAAAACGAATAAAATAACTTTCATAAAAAACGAAGTTGGTGTCTTCAATTCTTGAATGCACCTCAACTTGGCACCGAATTCAGAAGCTGTTAAGTTTTTTTATGAAAGTTCTTTTATTCCTTTTAGGTTTTTGAAGTCGGTTTTTACTTTTATACTTAAAAGTTTTTTTTATTTATTTGGTCTTATTAATCTTTGTTTCACCCACAGGTAGGTAGAACAGCCCGAGCGGGTCGCGCCGGCGTGTCAGTATCCCTGGCGGGAGAAGCCGAGCGCCTGCTGGTGAAGGCTATCGTCAAGCGAGCCAGGCGGCCTGTCAAGTCGCGGCAAGTTCCTCCCGATATAGTCGGCAAGTATAGAGACCGCCTGGCTCGACTGGAACCGGAAATTGGTGAGTAGAAATCACACTAATATTGTAAAGGCGAAAGTTTGTGAGTGTGTGTGTTACTTCTTCACGCTCAAAGGGCTGGACCGATTTGGATGAAATTTAGTATGTAGATATTTAGCCTGGATTATTAACACATAAGCTTTTTATACTCAATACTAAAATTTATCTTTATTGCTTTTACATACTGTGTACAGTAGTACTCAACTAATATGGCTTATCGATGTACCTGCGCAGAAGATGAATTTTCAAAGCGCGGGAAATGCTATTGACCAATCGGCACGCTCCACGCTTTTTCCTGTACCGCTATTGGTCGGTAGCTGCCGCCATGTTAGCGCGCGCCGCTTGACAGGCGCCATACTTGCGAGTGAGACGGAACTAACAGCTGCAGTGTATTATGAACCTTATAGTAGTGATCTAAGGTTGATTGTAAGTTTTAAGTATTCTCGTTAATCGTCGGGGCCATACTTTCTTTTCTGTGCGAACGAAGATTCACGACGCGCCTTATTGCTTGGGTACTACTGTACTTAGGTGGTAAGTGGTAACTATATATATAATTGAGATCATCATGCCTGGAGGGCACAGCAAAAGGGTAGGAGAGAGGAAGTCCTGTTTTAGGAGATCATGAATAATAATAATTTTTTATTATTTATTAATTCTACATAATAAAATTCATAAGGTATGTTTGTTACTAGTGTCAACTAGCCTATTGCTAATAGTGATGGTTTAAGCAATTTTCCCCTACAACAACTGTCTGAACTATCATAAAATCATGTTAAACCCAATTTCCAATAAACTTTTCCCAGCTGCAATCCTCGACGAAGAATACGCAGAGAAGCAAATGAACAAGATGGAGAAACAGACGGCCAAGCTGGAGGGGGCCATCAAGACGGAGGGGCCCGAACAAGTGGGGCCCAAGATCGAGCTCAAGAGGCAGCGGGACTGGTTCCAGTCGCCGAAGGAGAAGAGAGAAGAGAAAGAGAGGCTCGCGCTAACTATACATCCGGATAAAGGTAGATAAGGAACCTTGACTAAATGTTTTTACTATAAAAGGTAGCATCACAGCTGACCGTAAGTATAATAACACAGTCAGACAGACAAACAGTTAGTGTAATATGAACTATAATACAAACTCAATATGGCTTGTTATTAAAAGAAATAAAATAATTTGTAAGGCCTTTTGATGTTCGGATATGAGATATTAGACACCAGTTAAATTAAAAAGTGAAACAGAATTAGTATTTATTATAACATCTGCAAGTTAACTGGCACTTATCCAGAATTGGTGAAAAACAAAGATTACCAACGAATGATAGTATTGTGGCGGAATCTACATCGCCACATAGGAACTACGCGTCACACTGACGTCACGCAATCCTGCATCGCGCAATCAGAGTTTACCGCGCGACTAGCATTATACAACGTCCCGACATCAACTGTCGGGCAGTTGTCCACCAGACACAACACCCGTCTGGTCGGAGGATCCTCTCAATGGAGGATGAGTGTACTTTACACCCTGTTCCTCATGCCTCTATAGTATAAAAACTATCAGAACATGTACTTTGGCCGAGTGTTACTCTTTCCGTCCAGTATCATCATAATTATACTTACAATACTAAAAACTCAACTTTTTAAATTCGCAGACAAGCAAAAGAAAGGTGGCAGAGCTAAGAAGCGCAAACACGACGATGACGACGACTCTGGCGACGACGGTGGCGGCGGAAAGAAGCGGAGGAAGCCCCCAATGAAACACAAACCTAAGGACACGCCCGAAGAACGAGTCAACAGGGAAATGGAGAAGGTACAGATTTAAGCTTTAAATTGGGTTCGAATAAGGTTTAAAGTCGAAGTTCTGCATGATTGTATGCAGTCAAACTAGATTTATAAGTGCCGATTGCCGAATAATAGTTACAATCTTTTTTTTTTCTTTATTTATTTATAAATAGGTTTTTAATGTAGACAGATTATGCCACCCTCATCGTCGTTACAAATCGACTTTTTACATACTATGTATATACACAGTGCACTATACAGGGTGGAATCTTACAGCGGGGCAGTAAGGGGAAGTACTTTATTCGTTGCAACTACGCGGAAACGGTCTTAGGAGACTATCCATAATTTTTTATGGAATTTTGATACCCATTCACAGATTTTCAAAAAAAATTACAGTTAGCAAGAAAATAGCCATTTTACACAAAAACATTTTTTGATGCCAATCGATCCTGTTTCTAATACTGATCAAAACCTTCTATGGGACCAACCATCGTTGGAGTACTCAAAAAGTCGCAAATTGCAAAAAACTTTTCCCTTACATTTTGTAAAGAATTCGTGTAGGTAACTGAAATACAAAAAATAAAATAAAAGACAAATGATCACGTTCTATGTAGGAGGTCATTTTTCTCTTATCAATAGCTGTCCAATTATGCACTTAATGTAAAATACACAACACATTAAGAGCTTTTCTGACGCAACAAACTGTCAAGATTGTTATTTATTTAATATTAACGAGTTCGAAATTTGAATTGTTTTTAAACTTATCTTTTTATTCAGTCAACAAAAAGATCTCAACCGTAACAAAAACGCTTTTGCGTAAAATTTTCATACAAAATGTACGGGAAAAGTTTTTTGCAATTTGTGACTTTTTGAGTACTCCAACGATTGTTGGTCCCATAGAAGGTTTTGATCAGTATTAGAAACAGGATCGATTGGCATCAAAAAATGTTTTTGTGTAAAATGGCTATTTTCTTGCTAACTGTAATTTTTTTTTTTAAATTTGTGAATAGGGATCAAAATTCCATAAAAAATTATGGATAGTCTCCTAAGACCATTTTCGTGTAGCTGCAACGGATAAGTTACTTCCCCTTACTGCCCCGCTGAAAGTTTCTACCCTGTATAGTGGCTGTCTCCGCTGGCTCTTGTAAAATTGTATGCAATAAGATAAACAAAGGAGAAATAAAAAATAAAAAAGACTAGTATAACAAAATAATAAAAAGTTGTAAGAAAAAGCCTGTAATGGTGATTGTGTGTATGCATATGGTGTGTGCGTGTGTGTGAATGAGGGTTTTCCGAAATGACAATTTCTTTAGTTTTCTCATACAAAAACTGTCAGACAAAATTTTATTCCGCTGATAAAACGATTTTGGCTAAATCAGCCCTAAGTATTTCTAGAATAAAATATCTAATTCCCAAGTATATTTTACTTCAGCTAAAAATCAAACAAACCTTGAGCTTAACTATATCAAATAAATTACCAACAGGTGGCGCTCCTGCAATCTCGAATGGAAAAACGCAAGAAGAAGCAACGCAGAATCCGCGCTGTTGACGACAACGACGACCAACAACAACACAGACCTAATAAAACCTTCAACAAAAGCAAGAAAAAACAGAGCAATTTCGCCAACGACCTCACTGACACATCTCGGGCCGCGGCTAAACGACTCCGGTATGACGCCAATAAGGCCCAGAAAGGAAATAAAGGGATGCCCCAGAAAGGGAACAAAGGGATGCCCCAAAAAGGCAATAAAGGGATGCCCAAGAGAGGAAAAGCGGGACCGGGTAAGAGTCCTGGTAAAGGGAGACCCGGTGCTAAGACGTTTGGCAAGCCGCAAGCTGGGAAGAAAGGAGGTCGTAGGAAAAATGAATAAATGTGACTTTGTGTAATTGGTTGTTTTATTTTATACTAAGACCTCAAACTAGTCGACTATAGTCGCTTATACACGGCTAAAAGTGGTCGTAATTTTCATCTGAGAAATAATTGAGAGAAAAACTAAACAACACTGCAGCAGTGAAACATTTGATAGGTGGTGAAATCATATTTTCAAAATTATTGTTATCGATACAATAAATCTTATGCCCGGTTCACATTAGGTCGGAGTGTCGGACCGATAGTAAATAATAAAATAAATAAATAAATATCCTTGGACATTTCACACAACGCCATATAGTCCCAAGCTAAGCAACCTAATGCTTGTGTTATGGTAACGAGATGGCTGATAAACTACTTATATACATTTTTTTTTTTTTAAATACATACATATTATACATAGAAAAACACCCAGACTCGGAACAAATACTTGTAGGTCGTACAAATATTTGTTCCGTGTGGGAATCGAACCCGCGACATGCTGCGCAGCAGTCAATCGCTCAACCACTGCGCCAACCGTGTCGTCGATAGTTTTACCGTTGGTCGACTGTCGGGTCTTGCTATTCACACTATAAGCGCTTGGCGCAAAGCAAAGCAGTATGCTAATATATCCGACCCAACGGAAATCGTGGCTGAACGACCGGTAAATGTGCCGTCGCCGACAGTTTTACCGGCTCGCCCTAATATTATAAACTCTTCAATCTAGCTCTTGGACTATACTTAAAAATTTAACTCACTAAGGTCCGTATTACAGAAGGAAACTCAAGCACTGATTTTTGTTTAAAACTAGTTTCAACCAATCAAATGGCTTGAATCTAGTTTTAAGTAGGTTGAGTATTGAGTGAAGTTCTGTAATACGGACCTAAATCTTCTAAATTAAGACCTGACTATCTGTGACTTAGCGAAAAATTGCGACTAAATTTGGCAGAACCTAGTTTTTGAGATATAAATTTGGCCAAGCTGGGGACATGCTCTCCAGATCGGCCACCTATGATAACGCTTGTAACTTTTGAACCAGTGACCGACAAATTCTGATATTTGGCGACAAACGACAATTTTTTTTTTGTGTTAAATAAAACCAAATATAAAAATCCTGATGGTGGCCATGCCAGTGTCAGTCACACCAATAAGCATCCGACACTTTTGTCGTTCTGGTAAACTGTCGGTCTGACCTAATGTGAACCGGTGCTTATTAGCATTTGACTCCTGTTTTTCATGTATGATAATGACTTGAAGGTTCTTCATAATTCCTTTGAGTAGTCAAAGAATCGTATTCAGATCGTATGCTTTAGAAACTGCATGCTAAACTTACAGTACCTAGGTACATGCAGTAGGTATATGATCTGGACGGCAACTTCGCTAAACCTATTTAGGACGGATTTTTGGTAAATTAGATTTAAAACATATCCCCATAAAAATCTAAAAAGGTGAGGTCGGCTGATCTTGCAGGCCATTTGATTGTGCCATTTGTACCAATCCAGGTATTGAAATGGTTATTAATATAGGCAGTGGTCGCCATTTTATATAACTGATGTCACAGATAATTGTTAATTGTTAGTTGATTAGGTGTTAACATAAGTAATCTGATGGACCTTTGCGTAATAGTAGATTATGCACCGAGGGGCTAAAGTTGTGTCTTATGTCACGGGCGTCATATTGAATCTCGAGCGCAATGAAGGATTCGGGATTTAACTCCCGAGCGCAGCGAGGTAGTTAAGAGTTTAACTCACGAGCGAAGCGAGGGAGTTAATACAAGAATCCTGAATGCAGCGAGGGATTCAAGCTAGCCCAAGGCAAAGACACCTTTAGCCCAGAGGAGGATACTCTACTTTTTACACCTACTGTGAGAAAATAATAGCCATAGTACGAAAAACAAAGTATTTATTAAATAAACAAACAGTAAGAATAACATATTTAGAACTAGTTAGTTATATGCACTTACATATTAATTGAAGTTAATGGTAACATTTGAGACATTAGTCCAGTTGTGCAAAGAAAAAGTTAAGTTTTTATTTGGTACGTTTATAGATGTTGATGTGTAATTTAAAAAAAAAAAAACTTGAGAGGTGTCAAGGGACACCCGGATGGAACGAAGTTCCTTTCGATTAATTAGGGAAGGAATTGTAACAAAATTTTATTTTTATACTTATCATCATCATCATCATCATCATCATCATCATCATCATCATCATCATCATCATCATCATCATCATCATCATCATCATCATCACCATCATCATCACCATGTTCCTTTCGATTAATTAGTGAAGGAATTGTAACAAAATTTTATTTTTATACTTATCATCATCATCATCATCATCATCATCATCATCACCATCATCATCACCATCACCATCATCATCACCATCATCATCATCATCATCATCATCATCATCACCATCATCATTATCATCATCATCACCATCATCATCATCACCATCATCACCATCATCATCATCACCATCATCATCATCATCACCATCATCATCATCATCATCATCATCATCGCGACACCACACTGTTCAATGCGAAATAGAAATGAAAATTGATATTTGGCTTGCTTTCTATAAGAGAGAGAGAGAGAGAGACAGACAGAGAAACATGCGCACGCCGCACGGCTTACAATAGCTACCTATAGCAAAAAGTGTCGTGACAACTTTTCGTGAGACTTTTTTCCGTCTAGCCCCCTTTCACAACGCGCGATAAGGAACTTCGTTCCAAAATTAAAAAAAATAAATTAAAAAAAAATGAAAAATGGTTCGTAGTTATCTAATTATTCTTACAATATTATGTCTTCGAAAACATGGCAACGATATGAAGAAGCAGTCGTTATGATTTTGTAGGAAATCGAGAATATCATCCACGCGTAGTAAGGGTTTCGAGAATAGCTTTCCTCTTTCTGGCACCAAAAGGTGTTTGTTAGTACTATACTGCCAATTTAGCTGAGCATGTGAGATTCCAAATTCAAATCACATTATTGACCAGCGGGTCATAATGAAATCCAGTACAACATTATTGACCGGCTGTGCCCCCGGCCACTAATGACTCACTTTAGGTTAAGGTTGCTTGACATATAATTTGACATTTTCGAGCAGGTGGTGTGAAAAAGTGCTTTATCTTGTCCCATTGAATATAAAGTTTCGATTTCATGGTTTTCCTTTCATTTAATTTATCATGTTTGTTAAAGAGATTTGATCCTTATGATTGACCCTATCGATTGATGCCATAAAAGTACAGGGTGTTATTTTTTCGGATTTTAGTCGGTTCGATTCCTGAGTGTGGCAAGCGAATTTTCGAAAATCTTTGAATGCGGATTTGTTTCTTTTTAAAAATAAAGGAATGTTTCCTTTGAGTAAAATTTGCTATCTCCAGTATTTAGAGTACTTTCCATTCAAGTGTGGTTAAAAATTCCACCCTGTATAAATTTGGTTGGACTGCAAAAACTGCCAGGTTGCGAACTGGCAGACCAATGAATTTTTAAAGGGCATCATTTTAGCTACTAGGAGAACTTGGTTTCACCCTGTAACTCGATGAGGTAAAATAGACCACCCGATGTGGCCATAAAAATGGTTGGACTCCGAAACCCTCCAACACCACGCTCGGCCGACAAAGTTTTTTAGACTCTACTAATAGACACTAAAACCAACGAAAAGGTTTCGTTCAGTAACCACATGAGGTAAAATGATGGTCCAAAGTGGGCAGCATAACTCCTCACTGCCACGGATCCTCCAAGCTGAGCCCCGGCAGACCAAATTTTTTCCTACCTATTTTAAGTCTACTTTTCGTGGAATGTGGTATTTTCCAGTAACTCTATGACGTAAGTGATCATGCAGCCGCCGCCCAGACTATTACCTACGTCACGCACAGGACATCATCGATCGCCTGCGAAAAGTGGACCAAACATTTTCAGGCATAGACTTTTGTAAACAGAGCGACGTCGTTCAGACATGCTCCCTCCAACTTGTCTTCCAAATATTTTGGTCTCACTACGGTTAGGTTTAGCAATCGCAACGTGCGTGACGTCATTAATCTCGGCACGTCTCGGCATCTCTTTCACCGATGACAGCTTGAAACTTTATCATTCATTTTGATTTATGACCTCTATAAGTAGTAAAATGGTTTATCTACCTAGCTACATCCGCTGACCTGTCAGTTTCCTGCAGCAACCAATGAACAACGTTGAGTGGACGACAGAAGGGATGGCGGGGTGTAAATAACTGCATACTATATTGCATCTAGGTACAGTGGGTACTGTGGGTAGGTACTTGGGCAGTAATCAATCGTACAGGGCATAAATCACAGCTCGTATAGCCACTTGCAGGCAAATAGAGGCAGAAGCTTTTATCTCGCGGAAAACATTGGAGAGTAACAAGTGGTCGGTGTTAACTTTTTAGTTTACTCTTAAAAACTCATGAGTAGGCACCCAACTTTTTTTTGGCCTAAAATTGTGAAGACGAGAAGTGGGCGGGACCGAAAATATTGATCGACGCTTTAAGGAAGAAAGTGCGCGTAGCTGCGCAGATGATATAAAAGTTAATACGCGACATTCGAGATGATTTGGAGGAGGCTTTGTGAAATATTCTCCTCAGTCGGTGCGGGGCGAAAAGTTCTCAAAATGTTATCCATGATGCTGATGCCACGGCCGCGGTGCCCTACGGCAATAATATTTCCTATGATGTTGAAGTTGCCGCCTCGCCTATCGAAAATGCAAAGGGATTTATTCTTCAAACAAATCGTTTATTTTCCGTGGAATCACATCATAGAGTGCGAGTAGGTACGTCGCGAGGAGACGACGACAAGACTATTTAAGTATAATTGTTGCCATGATGTAAGGAATGACAATGTGAACCCATGTAACGTACACGACGTCGCCGTGTCGCAGGGTCGTGTGACGGAGGCCACGGAGGCTCGCGAGTCGCGGCAAGACGCCGCGCATCGCTGTAGGAGTGTGTGTAGGCTTGTTGCGGGTTGCCGGTCAAACAAAAGACGTAGTTTTCTACGCAACGACACAATTCGCGCCTGTTGCGCTCGTGCTGTTAAAATACGCGTAGGCGTTACTCGAGTAGGTACATAATAGTATTATGATCAGCGTTCTTAACAACTGCATAAGCCAGGATTATCAATCTATTTTTTATTATAAATAAAACATAAGTACTAACGTAATTCTACTATTTGATTTTGATTCGAGTAGGTCTTGTCGTTGTACGAAGTAAGTATAGTTCACAAATAAGTAGGTACAAATCGCAACTAATCTTTGTCACTTTCAGAGTTAACAACCCGGAATAATGGAGAACGGTCATAGGTCAATTGACGACGAGGGAGAGTTAGCGGATGAAGAGAGTCCTTCAGGACCAGATGAGGAGCCTCAGAAAAGTAGCTCGCCGGTATCAGTGGTGATGCCCTGCACTTCGACAACTGACGCTGTTGGCCGCCCGACTGTTTACGACGAGCCGATTATCCTGGACTCTTCAGACGAAGTCTATTGTTCCGACGATGGCGACGAAGCCGATGATGATGACACAAGCGACGACCAACAAAGAGATCTTACAGTAACCTTCAGATCGGAAGAAACAAATGAAGAAATCGCCACAGCCACGCTGATAGTGAAACGACATGACCCCGTTGACACGTTCCTGCCATTCGTAGGAGCGCTTCTTCGAAGCATACAAAGTGAACAAATGAAGCTGAGACTCATGGAAGATATTTCACAGATTCTCATTAATGCTAAAACTGAGGAAATACAGAGATATCGCCGACCTCGATTGCAGTAAAACGTGTTTTTTATTTAGTATTTGTCATCCTTTGAATAAGAATCCTTTACGAAGAGCAGTAACATTACCCGTTGGGTAAGTTATGAATGTCTCACGAATTTGACTATAGTGGCGCATGTTTGAGAATGTGCAAACAGCGCTATTTCATATGATACCCCACATGCCCTAGTAGCCCCACTTGGAATTTTTAAGACCCCCTTTCAGTCCCTGTTGCAAAAAAAATACATATATTTTTATTTGCAAAATAGTTGGGTAAATGTCATCTAAAACTGTTTCAAATTTCAAGTTGAAGTGCTAGTCACCGCCTGAGGTACCTGTGTGAGCGGTGAGACGGGGGAGGCAGACAAAGATGAAGCTAACTTAAGTCTGCCAATCTTGTCAATCGTGCCCTCCCCGTCTCACTGCTCACATACCTCAGGCGGTAACTAGCACTTGCGCGCACTTTGTAGCCCATAGGAAGATGTTGTGCAACCCCCTATTTATTATTATACTCTTTGGTGTGCAATACGAGAGAAATCTGTTCAACAGTGGACTGCTTATAGGCTAGCTAGTGAAAAATGGGTTACCTACCTAACAAAATCTGATAGCAAAAGGTCCTTATAATAAGCCTGCAGATTTTAGATTTTGGTTGTGTTTTGTTTGACTTCGTTTTCTGCTTAGTGAGTGGCAGCTTCAAGTCCTGGGGCCGTACTATAACGTGAAAAAAGATCATGGTTCCAGTGAGAGAGAGACGGAGCTATTATATACCTACGACCAAAAGCACCATCCTTTTTTCTCAACGGAATCATGATGGATCCATGATATTTTTTCACGTCATACGGCCCCTGTACAGAACAACATTTAGTTTTTTCACATTATGCACCATTTATGCTCATAGAAATGCGCCCACGAGTGCCGTTTAGAGCAGAGCCCACACCCCAAGTCTGCTATTTTTTACATTCCAACACGATCCCATTGTTACTGCATTGTCATTTTGCTAAAAGTTCGTAATCTGCTAAATTCATAATTTCATACAATGGCGTAGTACAATGGAATGTCAGTGGTTGACCATTGGAAAGTCATAATGATGTACTATCGACAAACGCTAGGCCTTTCCAGTTTCGAAACAATGCTTGCAAGCTGCAGTTGTAGGACAAACGAAGGACTACTGAAGCAGGGTGAATTTGTGTATACAAAAAGCAACTTGTACGTAAAGGCGTCCGTTTTATCGATAGTACGTACGTGTGAGTTTGATCGATGTACTCTATGAGAACAATGTTGTCTTATAAAGGGCAGGAAACACAAAATAGAGGAATATAAAAATAAAACACCCAGTTTTTCGGCAACCATTTATTCACAAGAGTCGCCCCTGCTTACCAGCAAAATTGTCTTTAACCTATACATAACCTAATTATATAATAGATCTTGCATCTCCACCCACCGGTCAACAAACACGTTTGGAAACAACTCTATGTTATCTGCACGGATATTTATATGTTTCTGAACGAAAGTTAGCCCGTCGAGTTGTCTGTCAGCTGAAGGCCAATTCTCGTACATAAAAACGTTCAAATCCAAGTCGCAATCTCATGCCAGCGGCAATCAAATGTCAAAAATGTATGTACCTAAACGCTATACAATTTTTGACAGATTGAGACTGAGATGATACGTTGTTAAAAATACGGGAATTGCCCCTCTGATATCTGAATTCAAAACCATGGAGTTGTATCAGTATCAATATCAAGACGGCGTAGTTTTAGCCAGAAAGAGGCATTAGTTTATGTGAGTACGAGCGAAATAATTATTCATGTGAATTGTAACAATCGAAGTCGCGAACAAAGATTTAACAAATAATTCATTAAGACATTAAAACAGAAATAAGTAATTTGCCGTGTAATTAACGGCAAATGACAGAAATAAAGTACGGTAGAAAATGTAAGGTGGTAGTTCTTTCCCGGTTGAGGTCTTTCACAAAGAGTTCTTCTACTACTAGCTTATACAGGGTCAAATAAAATTAGCTAGAGAGACGTGATGGCTATCGAAATCTAAACATGAACACACAACAAAAAGAAATTAATTTGGTGATGTTTTTTTGGGATCATCAAACGCCGTTTGTTTGCCTGGTCACTTAAAATATCAGTTGCGGTCATTGACCCCAGAAAAATCATTTTTATTTTACCGTCTGCAGTTTTAATTTGACCCTGTATTCATTGATAGATTATCTATATCCATTGTTTTAAATTCAGGGTCATATAAACAAGCTCTCGTTGCCTTTCGTTCAAAAACACGCCTGAAGCAGTATCATTAGTTCATATACAGATAACATCAAATTCATCCGCTACAACATTTTGTAAGCAAGTCATTTACATTTTATACATCAACTCAAAAACTCGCCAAAGATATAAACTAGAATACAAGAAGCTTCAGAGATTATTAACAATAGACGTTTATGTCTAAATTATATTAAAAAGCTATGCTTTAACACAAGTCATGGTGATAATGATAAGTCAGTATTTAGATTTTGGGCTTCGAAGCACATTTATATCTTTAAAAAAAATATATATAGCATAAGCATAATCAGCCTACAACATTCTCACTGGGACCCCCTCTCTATGAGAGGGAGTGGGCCATAATCCACCACGCGGGCCCAGTGCGGTTTGGTGGATGTCACGTCTTCGATTTTTTGGTTCTAGGACATGCCGGTTTCCTAACGATGTATTTTTCTATGATAAAATTATGACTTTATTGATGATGTTCTTCAGAAAGGTCAGGTGCGTAGTACTCGCAACCAAATGTATGTACGTAAACGAAGTAAAAGTAGTATGTAAGGATCGTAAAAGAAGATGGCGTTTTGTAGTTTCTGCCCCCATGGGAAGAAGGCTTTAAGTTTATGTAGTATAAAATCATAGAAAACTACAACGTGCGGACACCTCCACCCAACATGATAAATCATAAAATAGAAAGAGACTAAAATATGATTTCCTTTTCCGTAACAAGTAAAATAAAGTTTACACAAGTAAAATGCCAACAATATATTTTGGACTGATTGCTTCGAAGCCAAAAACTAACAATTTTAAACGCCACAATATAAAAGACAAATGAAATAAGAACCATTAGGAAACACCAAAGTTTCTGAAAGCCAATTCAATTATATATAATCTGTGTTCAAATCTCTGGTTTACCATCGACTTTGGATCAACTGATCAGTGTCTAACACAAGATTTGACGGTAGATACACTAACAAGCTTTCAGACCCCGGGTGACAAAAATTTAACCAATTATTTAGTTGTGAGATCGTAAGAATTTGGCTCTATCAGACGTAATGATTAAGATGAAGTAAATAATATAATTATTATTAATCCCGCAAAAATATAGAAATAGTTTTTTTTTTCATAGCCCGCGTAATTTCCCGATATACGAGCAATCTGCGTCGGCGCCTCGCTCGAACCAAAATTATAATCCCCTTAAACATACACTCTATAAGAGTCTTAATAATAAAATGCTCTATATCTTCACTTATTATTGTAAAGACTTATTAACACTTAAAAAGCTTCTATAGATGTTACATTTTGTTAATAACTACGATAGTAAAACCCCGTTTTTGAAAGCCTAAACAAGTTTTTAAACAGCAAATGTGTTAGCTGATCGACGACTAAAGCCAGGATCGACCAATCCTGTAACTTTACATAAGAATAAACAAGCTTTCAGAATCCGGGCTTTAAAGTATTAAAATACATTCTTTAAACTATACATTAAATACATACACAATATTTTCATGTATGTCTGTCTGTTCGAGATACCGAGGCGCCCCCTACCGTAACTCACAAGCCCTTGTACTTCACAATACAAGTCTAAAGAAATAATATATTCAAACATTGCCACATAATATAAACATTGCAACATAATTTTACTACTAATATATATGTATAAAGAAAACTTTCGGTTATATCTGACCCAAACACGACATGGGACTTTAATAAGCTGTGTCTAGTTCAGATATAAACATGCCTTAATAGTTTGTAAGTAGACGAAATCGCATTTAACTTGGCTGCATGATAACGCGCGACCTCTCCTGCCTTCAAACAGTAAATTACGATTACTTGCACATCTAAAGCAGTTTTCATCTCTCCAATATAAGAATTAGCACTATAATATCTCCTGCGTCGATGGCTAGTACCCGCAGATTAGCCGCCACGGCCTAATTTTGGTCTGGAGGACTATTAATAAGAATAAGACCGACTTTAAAATGCTGTCGCAATCGTTTTTAATTAATACTCTTAATTATAGCCTTATAAGTGATTCAGTCTTTTTTCCTTATCTTTTTCATACGTTTACGATGGTTTTTGGTAAAATAAGAAAAACGGAATATGGAATCACTTGCGTTTTAGAGACCATTAGGTAGAGTCGCACTCATTAGCTAAAAGACTAATCAGATAGTCAAACTAAAATTAACTGTTGTGACTGACTTTAATAACAACGGCCAATGAAATCCATTGACATGAGTTTGACAGTCTGTTATAGAGTGCGCGCAAGTGCTACTCACCGCCTGAGGTATGTGAGCGGTGACACGGGGGAGGGCACGATTGACAAGATTGGCAAACCGAGTTAGCTTCACCTTTTGTCTACCTCCCCCGTCTCACATACCTCAGATGGTGACTAGCACTTGCTCTTGCACTCACTATAGTTAATTTTTGTGTTGATTAGTCCTTTAGATTAGATTAAAATTTTATTAAAATACTTTAGATATGCGAGTAATCTAAACTAAAATCAAAATAAACAAATACACACTGAACCTTATCATGCCTCTGTTAGTATGATCACATTGATCGCGTACAATCAATTATAGGCACTGATAAAATTAATTTATCTTAATAAATATTTACAAGTCTTCCCATTAAAACATTTTATACAGGGTTACAGGTTAAGTCGACCGAAATCCTTTAAGAGGTGGTAGTTTCCATCATTCCTGACTGATTTGACTATGGAACCCCATACCCCAAACTTAACCGTTCTCAAGTTATGGGACTTTGAAGTTTTTTTTATAAAAATCCAGATTTTTTGTCTTTTGTCCCCTTTTTTTGTGTTTTGTACCTCTAATGTTTTTGTTTTTATACTTTTTGTGTAGCAGATTAGTTGCTTCATTATTTTAAATACAAAAACTGCAAGTAACTGTACCAACTGAGTCATATTAGACGATTGATTGTTAAAAAAAGAAATAAATTTGTGGAAAGTTTTTTATTCTTTGTAAGATATTTTAAAAAAGTCTATGACAGTTATGCTGCAGATGTGCTTAAAAATATCTACGGTTCTTCAGCTTTTCGATAAGGTATAATTTGCTACGGTGTTATCAGGATTCTCGGAAAAATCATCGTTGAAAGACTCCCGGGTAATAGCAAAAATAACGGTATTTCGTAAAGTTGCTCGCAGCGCCTATTGTCCTGCATTCTGAGGTCCTGCGAAATAGGGGCGGACATGTGGAACATGTACTGTAAAAGGAATAATAAACTTCAATTGTTACCTATTTGGATTGTTTTATTTTGTTTTCTGACTAAAGTTAAATTTGATGCTTAAGTATCGTTATTTTTTACTACTACCTGGTAGCATATCATCAATGTTTTTGTTAAAAAATCCAATAATACCCTGTTGTATTATACCTTATCGGAAAGCTGAAGAACCGTAGATATTTTTAAGCACATCTGCACCATAACTGTCATAGACTTTTTTTTTAAATATCTTACAAAGAATAAAAAACTTTCCACAAATTTATTTCTTTTTTTAACAATCAATCGTCTAATATGACTCAGTTGGTACAGTTACTTGCAGTTTTTGTATTTAAAATAATGAAGCAACTAATCTGCTACACAAAAAATACAAAAACAAAAACATTAGAGGTACAAAACACAAAAAAAGGGGACAAAAGACAAAAAATCTGGATTTTTATAAAAAAAAACTTCAAAGTCCCATAACTTGAGAACGGTTAAGTTTGGGGTATGGGGTTCCATAGTCAAATCAGTCAGGAATGATGGAAACTACCACCTCTTAAAGGATTTCGGTCGACTTAACCTGTAACCCTGTATATTTAATATTTCTATTTTCGTAATAAAACTAATAAATTTCAATCATAATATTATTTATTCTAGTACTTCATTTACAATTGTAAGACCGCAGTCAATTGGGTGTTTGTGGAAGAAATGATTAGGTGTTACAAAAATATATTTTTTTTTTATGTACCAAAGTATATAAATATTAATATGCGACAAATATACGCTGTGTGTATGCGTTTTTTTATTGCGACATAAGACATGAAAGGGCATACTTTTGACCAGTAGACTTACTTTTCTCAATCCACTTTAGCCCACGTCTAGTTATTTAGCTAAGCAAGCTATGCAGTCAGTTAACATATCGTTTAGTTATCTCCCAGCCCGTGTTATTGTAAATGTAAACACAGCAGCAGGTCAAGTTAAAACAAACTGTAAAATTTTCTCATTCGATTTTGAACTTAACCATCAACATTTTAAGGTTTAAAATCTTTTGGAGAAAATTGACAGTCTGGTATAACCTGATGTGCTGTTGTCTGTACCACCCTACCACAAAATGAATATGTACAGTCAGCAACAAAAGTCGATTAACACTCTTGTGTTTTCTAAATCTTAATTATTGAGAAAAATACTTCATTAAAATCGGAACAGGTGTAAATTTTAATGAAACTTAATTCTTATTTTATAAATGAAATGCTAAAAAGCAGGTTATCGTATCATTTTGTGTTAATTTAGATGATGTCAAAAAGTAGCAATGTTAACAGACTGTTGACCTTCTGTTGCTGACCGTACTATCGACAAACTCCAGGCCTTTCAAATTTCGAAAGAATTTTGCTTGCAAGCTGCAATTGTAGGACAAACAGAGGACCATAGGGACATAGTGAGTCAGTGTATACAAAAAGCAACATTAAGGTGTAAAGGCATCCATTTTGTCGATAGTACATAAACTCGGCTTCATACAACGAACGAAAATGCACGCACACTTAGACACGCTTCACGTCATCATCTGCTAGAAAAGGTTAGTTAGTCTCGGATGCAGCTGAATACCAGTATTTTACACGGAGCGACTGCCTATCTGATCTCCACAACCCAGTAACTGAGTAATACGATACCCCTCCACCCATCCACGGACCAACCGCGGCAAGCGTAGCTTAACCTGATCGATCGACCCTTGCGGCTGTTATTACTTAGCCACAAACCCCTCATAAACGCTTCACTTAAATGTGTGCGTGTGTTGGAACATTCGGTTCCCTACAAAATGGTTGAGCTGCATGGTGCTGATCCACGCGTCAGGTTCGTGAACGGGCGCCGTCAGTTAAGACTGGTCGTCTCATAAATGCCCGGGCTTATCTTTAATGTTTATATTTTGAACTAGCTTCTGCCCCCGACTTCGTGCGCGTGAAAATATCTTGTTCCCCGACCCACCCCGTTGCATCGCATGACCTGCCCGCGCTATTAAGGCCCAGGTTCCAAGATTGGTTTAGCTCGGTGTGTAAGTGAAATGGCGTTATGGCTGTCTAGTTTGACGCACGAGATAGAAGATTCTCACGCGCACCGGAATTATGTCGTAAAAATGCAAATAAAATCGTATAAAATTAGAAATTAACTATTTAATAAAAAGTAATCCATCACTGGATGCAGTTTGGAATTTGACATTTCATGGTATATTTTTAATTATAATTATAATTATTGTTAATGAAGGGATAAACTGCTTTTAAAGATTATTAGGAGGTATGTTTAAAGATTTTTTTGCTGCATTAAAATATGTATAATTATGTTTTGGCTTCCATCACTGTATGCGAAAAAGACTTGAAAATATCATATTTTTTTTACATGTCAAAATTATTTACGGTTTATGAGATACACTGCTTTAAAAAACCACCTTTTTGATCGTTTTCAGGAAATCTGGGCCTTAAATACTTCGTTTTCGCTCAGCGTTCTTTCTGAGTTTTTTTTCTTTTTGCTCGATTCCTAAGGGTCCTAGCGTGATGTTAAATAGCCTATAGCCTTTCTCAAGAATTGGGCTATCAAATGCAAAAAGAATTTTTCAAATCCGCCTTATACAAGTACGGCTTTATATATTTTTTTTACATATAATATAAGCAACAAGAATAATGCAGCGCTCGTTTTCACTAGTTGAATGAAGCCGGCCTTTTGCACCTATGATATTTGTGGCACTACACTGTAACTAACAGTACCTACAGGTACAATCAACGCCATTGTTTTATTTATAGCGTGTTCTCTTTGCTTGACTCATTGCGTAAACTAATATACCGGAACCGAGTTGTTTTAATAGTTAATTCAATACAGTTAGCCGACGTACCCACGGCCGTAAAAATATCGCGACGGGATTTTATCGCGCACTGGATTTTCAACCTTCGGTGTTGAGCCGAGCTTCGAGAATCCAACCTAACAACAACAGAGTGCATCCCAGCGCGTCGAAAAAACATACTGTTGGATTTTGAACTGTCAGCGCTACGAAAAAAAATCGCCGCGATATTTTTACGTCTGTGCGAACGTCGGCTTATTGATGTAATTTCAACAGTATTCGTTTCTCAAAAAGATCATGACGTTCCGAAGTGTGATTGTTGTGAAAACTTTTAACTTTTGTACCGTATACACAAAACACTGCGCATGCCGAAGGGTTAGAGGCAGAGGTGTACCTATAGTATAGTATACAACTGTACACCCACATTCCGCTAGCTATTGTCCCCATGCCCCATGTAATAGGGGGCGAGCCTATTGCCATCAACCGAGCACAAATCCAGACTCCGGGCTGCTACTGAGAAATTCCTGATGAAAAAACCCAACCCGGGAATCAAACCCTCGACCTCAAGCACCGCAGTTGCGCTGCGACCACTAGACCAACAAGCTTCGTACCATATTTGTTTGCGAAAAAAGACATGTAAGGAAAAACACACTATACTCATTAAACTCAAACTCAAATTCTACTCAATTAACGCGGTGTCCTGCGTGAGCGACGAATAACTACGCGACGCGACGCAAAACGACGCGATGCTACACGCGACAAATATCCTACGTAATTTTCGTCATTACTTCTCGAATGATGGAGAAGTACAATTTTGCTTAAAAGTTCATATTTAACTCTTTAAACGTCGATTGCACACCCAGGTGTTCAGATAACAATAAAAAATCTATTGTGTCTGCCAATTGGCGTGCGACGAGTTAAAGTACAGACTTTTAAATAAATATCGTAAAATATCGTTTATGTTTTTTGTCCCAAAACAATTTTTCTCAAGCACTGCGGCGATCAACGCTTCTGAATCAACCATTTCGTAGTTCGTGGTGTCGCGTCTGGTCGCCCTCAAAACAAGTACGCGTTACGTCGCGTTCGCAGCGTCGTATTCGTCGCTCACGCAGGACACCCTGTAACTGTCACTGAACTCGACACTGAAGTACCAAGTTGACGTATTAACGAAATAATAAAATATACTACTATAAGTATTTATGAAATTGAATATGTTCTGTGATCAGCGCCTGCCCTACATATTCACATTTATGTACATATTATAATAATATAGATCTCCTCTAAATTCTAATAATAATATGATCTCACAGGTTGATAAGACGATGTTTCTTTAAGGCGTTATTTGAATACATTGGCTATTACGTTACTATTCTGCAAAATATTGTACCTAATTTATTTATTTAGCTTCTATGGTGTTCATTTTATTGCTTGCGTTAAATCTTAGGAACAGGTAGTTATATTATCTGTTGCCATAGACACAGAGAATGAACTGAGCGTTTCATATTCAATTGTGCAGTGAATACGGACCAAAAAGTACGAGAGAGACAAAGCGAATTTGCGGTCAGTAGTTGTCTTTTTATTAGTACTACATGTATTGACTGCAAGTTCGCTTTGTCTCTTCGTAGAGGGTGGTCACTTTTGTGAGGCTAACGCTCAGTCCAGAGGGCCTAGACAAATTGCATTCGCTTCAAAACGATTCTATTTCTACAATCGCTACAGCTTCAAAGTGACATTGACATTTCGGTAGCTTATGTCAACCCCATAAATTTTTTGACTTTTCTACTAGCGTCATGGCTAGTCGAATGTTACTTTGTCTAAGCCCTAGAACCTCTGTTCTCTATGCCTATGACTGTTGCTACATAACATATTAAAGGGAGGTTTCACTAGCGACAATGATTGGGAGTATTTAAACTACTTACTACGAACCTTATTTGTATTGTGTACGCGTATATTTTATTGACAGATGATACAAGCATTTAATTCTGTTTCATCTAAGATATTATACAGTATGACAACGTTCAAAGGTTCAATTGTTTATCTTCGGAAAACAGAAATATAGCAAACTAGCACGTGACCTCTATAGTGACCTCTTTTAAAAATACAGATTGACGTATTAATTCTGTCACTCCCTTATTGGACAAGTCACATTTAATTCGGTAAAGTTTGGTTTTTCCGAAGATAACCGATGGAACCCCTTGAGTCCTGTCGCACTGTAACAGTCTGTTTTTGTCCCAATGTAGCGACCTCAGACAATAAACAAGCATTGATCACTACGCCGGCTTCAGCTTCATTTCAACGATTTCATCCAAGTTTTACGAAAGTAAGTACGAAAGTTAACGGTAGTTAACGTTTTGTTTTGTATCGTAACAAAAGAGGACTATCTGAAGAGTCAAGACTGATTCTATATGAAACAGATAAAAGGTAAAATAAATGCTTGTCTCAATCCATTCCATAAATAGTTCAACAATCAATTCCATGTATAAGCATATTGTAGTTTTTCAAAGCTAGTTTTGACCTATTACTTTTTCTAGTCTCATTGTGAGCCAATTTTCTCTATGCTACATACACTATAATTATGTTGCGGTATATAATATATATGTATATGTCTAAAATATCTACTGATGTAAATATGTACATGCATATAATATGTTTATATTGGCAGTTGGAAAGCGCTAACGTTATCTATATGATAGTGAAACTACATGTTTATCACGACGTCTTCTGTTAGAAAATGTTACAATGCTTTTTTTTCGTACAATACCTGCGATGGCGGGTCGCGGGTCGCGGTACTACTGGAAGTCTGCGAGCGACTGGCGCCACGTGGCGTGGAAGGGTATGCGCAGCAGCTTGAGCTTGGTGTGCGGCAGCTGCTGCGACAGCAGGCGTTGCAGCGTGGGCAGCGGCAGGATCTCCACCTGCGGGGGGCCCGCGGGTCCCGCGGGGCCGGCCGGCAGGCGGCAGCCCGGCACCGGCTTCAGCACCGGGATGCACTCGCCCACGTCGCGCCGCTTGGGCTCGCCCGCCTGCTCGCACTGGTCGATGAACAGCTCCGTGACGCGCAGCAGCTCGATGGTGACGCCCCACATGAGGTGCGTGAGCGTGTCCTTGAGGCGCAGCACGCCGGAGAGCACCTGCTTGTTGGTGGTGGCGGACTGCGACACGTAGGTGGGGATGATGAGCAGGCGGCGCACGTTGGTGCAGGCCGCCAGCGCGTCGTCGAAGCCCAGCTTCACGTCGATGTTGACGAGCTCGAGGCGCGTGAGCAGCGGCAGCGTGCTGAGCGCGCGCAGGATGTCGGGCGCGGCGCAGTGCGGCGTGCCGCGCTCCAGGCGCAGGCGCCGCAGCCGCAACAGGCGGGCCAGCACGCCCGCGAACTCGGCGCGGAACGTGCACTCGCCTAGTTCCAGGGACTCTAGCTCGGGGAGGGAGCCGATCACGTCGCATGCGCACCACCCCAATTCCTAGGAAAAAAGAAAACAAAATGTTAGCTGTAGCCTAGCCACATAAACATTCTACTACATCGAAACGAAAGATATCTTTGACCTTTTAAATACTGTCTCTAAGGTCAGATATTATCAGGTGAAATTCAAATCATTTTATTTCACAATGACGCACGTATGATGGTACGGTACGCTTTTAAATGTCACAGTATATCGCAAACTGTTGTAACAGACAAGAGACAGCTGTGCTGCTGGGAAGTTAGTTGCGCTACTTCTTCCCAGATAAACTTTTAGACTGACTGACTGACACATCTACGCCCCGCCCAAACCCTAGATCCTAGAAAGCTGAAATTTTGCACAAAGGTTACCTTTATAATGTAGACAAGGAATAAGGAAGCATTTCCTGGTAGTACGTCCCGGTGGGATATTTTACGACATCCACGCGGGCGAAGTCGCGGACAAAAGCTACTGTTTAGTAAATTATTAATGTATGTCTTCTCTGTCCACTGTATTTTTTGCGTCGGATAGTTTCATTGCGTGCAAGTGGTACCCAATTAATAAGGCGCATCGGGAATCTTCGTTCGCACAGAAAAGAAAGTATGGCCCCGAAGATTAACGAGACGCGCGTTTCCACGAGCGTAATAAAATCGCACCGCGATTTTATTACGCTCATGGGAACGCCGATTTAAATAGGTGTGCTCTAAAAATGAGATATGATCAAATTATAGTGGGTATACCTTGATGCTGGTGAGCGGATTTTCAACTCTCTGCTTAGCGCCGGGAGTTGAAAATCCAACAGTGTGTTTTTTGTCGCGCTGGGATTCACTCTGTTTTTGTTAGTTTGGATTCCCAACGCTCGGCTCAACAACGAGAGTTGAAAATCCAGTGCGCGATAAAATACCGCCGCGATTTTATTACGCTCGTGGGAACGCCGATTTAAATAGGTGTGCTCTAAAAATGAGATGTGATCAAATATAGTGGGTATACCTTGATGCTGGTGAGCGACAGGTGCTGCAGCTTGGTGAGCGCGGCCAGATGGCGCAGGTCCTGCGTGAGCGACAGGCCGGCCATGCTCTTGAGGCGCAGCTCGTGCAGCAGCGGCAGCGCGCCCAGCGGCGCCGGGTCCAGTTGCGCGTCGCGGATGGCGAGCGCCGACAGCGCGCGCAGCCCGGGCAGGCCGCGGCACACGGACTCTACTGCGCGCGCGGGGCAGCGGCACATCTCTATCCTGTGGGAGGTAATACGGTTTGAGAAGTCTGCTACAAAAAAAAAAAACAATATATTTTATTTGACATAAACCTACATGGGCACTTATGAAACGTCAGAAGCTAGAGGCACGGTTCCAAATTGGTCGTTTCCTATGGAGAAGAGCCGGCAAGAAACTCCATGGTTACTTTATTAAAAATAATTGGCTTTTACAATATTTTCAAATAACAGTGTTAATAGGTATGTGAGGACAATGTAGGCCTTTCAACAACTACCAGGTTACTTAACATAAAAACTTTTTACAAAAACAAAAACCGACTTCCAAAAAAAAAGACTACACAGTGATAAATAACTTTAATTTCGGAAATCGGTGTCTTTGGATCTGTACTTTAGTTTTTTGCCACCGACTTCCAAAATTAAAGTTATTTTTCACTTTGTAGTCTTTTTTTTGGAAGTCGGTTTTTGTTTTTGTAAAAAGCTTTTATTTTTCACTTTTTAGTGGTTCAGTTTGTAATTTATCTAAGTTACAATAACCCAATGTCAACTGCTCATCACGTTTTACAAAATGTTGCTTTTCCCGATGCAGGGACGTTAATTGTTGAGGAGTTCTCCTAGTAAGAACCAGTAGAAATGGAGCTCATGGTGAAGTCACCATTACCATTATTTTGACGAGCATAAACCATATTAAAGTAGTCGAATCGCAACCTAACCTGTTATATACTTAGATATAATTGAGTATTTCCGATGGCCCTCTGTGGTCTTCATCATCAGTTCCAGTTCACCGAATGGTACTTTCCGAGAGCAAATGCACGAGTTACTATAAAAAATACCGAAATCGATATAGGTGTGCCCATAAAATTTGAGGGTTTCTCTCGATTTCCATGGGATCCCATCATCAGATCCTGACTTGATGATCATGGGACCACTTGGGACGTGTACCCTTTCGAACAAAAAAAGAAAAATCCAAATCGGTCTAGCCATTTTCGAGTAATCGGGGAACATACATATAAAAAAAAAAAAATGGTTCCGACGAATTGAGAACCTCCTCCTTTTGGTCGTTTAAAAATAAAAAAAAAAGTCAACAGAAAAGTCTAAAGAGTATGTCTGCTTCCATAAAGAGGAAGACCGGAGAAAATACATAAAATTTGGACCGAAACAGCAATATCTGATAAAGGTGAATGCATAAAAACATTACATCATTATTAGAAACCAAAGCAAGCTGGCCGCAAAACATCTTGGATGCCGCTCAAATACGGATTCTCCCATCTTTGTATCGGAACAGCTTACTGCGAAAGGCTCTCGGCTGCACTTTCTTGCCCGTGATCTAGTCAAGGCTAAGAAATTTAAATTCTGCTGGACAGCCTACGGCAAAGTATATTTAAAGAGAGATGAAACGTCGCAAAGAATAACGGTCAGGTCTGAAGCTCAGATCCACCAGCTTACGCAAGAAATCTGACTAGACCGTAAACCTGCAACCCACGTATATGTATACCCTGGCATTTTGTTAATTCTACACGGTTCTTTACGTTTTTTATTTTATTTTGTTTTCTTAGAAATTATGTTTCTTTTAACTTTTTTTGTTATAAATAATTGTACTACTACACATACATTCACATTAACGCATACTTTCCTTCATACAACAATCGAATTCTACTCACAAACATACACTCTCCCACACTTAGAAATCTCACAACAAGCATATACTCCGCGGTTATCAAAATTATGTAAATATTTTGCACTTAAATATGTTTCGAAGTTCATCCTCAGACCTGTTAATCTTTTTAATGGATAGTTCGCTCCACACACTCAATGAAATAGACAATTCAAATATCGCTCAGGCTATTCACTGTGATATTGAAGACTTGTCTAAGCACATACAAGTACAAAAGAATGATTGCAAAATATTCTGCCAAAATATACGAAGCGTTTATAGTTACTTAGATGATCTCCAACTGACTCTGTCTTGTCTAAAATTTGGGCCGGATATCCTGATTCTAACTGAAAGTCAACTTAATCCTATTAAACCTATACCCACTATTACGAACTTCTCATCCTTCCAAACAACAAATCATATAAATAAAAACGACGGAGTAGTTGTGTACGTCACCAATAATATTGCAGCAAATGTCAGAGAAATTAAATTGACTCATGCCTCAGCTTTAGAAATTAAAACTAATGATAACAATATTATACTGGCGGTATATCGATCCCCTTCAAATGCCAACGCGGACATGTTTATTAACTCTCTCGACACATATTTGAACTCCATAAAATCCTGTAACTGCATTACCTTGACTGGGGATTTAAATATAAATCTTACGCCAACTCTAGGTGAGCAAGCCCAGGAGCGTAACAATAGACAAAACTATTCTGCAATGTTAACTATGCATGGACTTTTGGCTGGACACACTTTTCCTACTAGACTACACAATTGCCTCGACCATTTTATGTTAAAGCTTAGTAAGGAAAAATTATCTGCTCACATTGCTGTCTTAAATACATCTGTTACTGATCATTCTCTATTATTCTTAAATCTATCTAAAATCAAGCTAAAAAATAAAATTCAAAAGACAAAAACTTGTACTGATTTTGATATGGCACTGAAATCTTTAGTAGACAAAAATCTTGGCGAACTCATTTTTTCTGATGATCCTGACCTTGTAGTGAAACTTTTGATTGAAAAAATTTCGGAATCTTTACAGGAAAATACTATTACGACTGTTATACCCAAAACTAAGCGAACCATAAAACCCTGGATAACGCCCGGAATTTTAAAATGTATCAGAAATAGAAATAAAATGCAAAAGAAATTAAAAAATGACATGCACAATGATATACTAAAAATTAGTTATAAAAGACTAGCTTCTGCCCGCGACTTCGTCCGCGTGAAATTTCTTGTCCCCAACGACGCATCGCATCGCAACGCCTGCCCGCGCTATTACTTCGTTTGCGCTTAAGCATCCTTTCTGACATTTTTTCTTTTTGCTCGGCTCTTAAGGTCCCTAGCGTGATGTTAAATAGCCTATATCCTTCCGCATCGCCTGCCCGCGCTATTACTTCGCGCACGGCTCCTAAGGACCCTAGTGTGATGTTAAATAGCATATATCCTTCCGCATCGCCTGTCCGCGCTATTACTTCGCGCTCGGCTCCTCAGGGCCCTAGCGTGATGTTAAATAGACTATATCCTTCCGCGTCGCCTGCCCGCGCTATTACTTCGCGCTCGGCTCCTATGGGCCCTAGCGTAATGTTAAATAGCCTATATCCTTCCGCATCGCCTGCCCGCGCTATTACTTCGCGCTCGGCTCGTAAGGGCCCTAGCGTAATGTTAAATAGCCTATATCCTTCCGCATCGCCTGCCCGCGCTATTACTTCGCGCTCGGCTCCTAAGGGCCCTAGCGTGATGTTAAATAGCCTATATCCTTCCACATCGCCTGCCCGCGCTATTAGTTCGCGCTCGGCTCCTAAGGGCCCTAGCGTGATGTTAAATAGCCTATATCCTTCCGCATCGCCTGCCCGCGCTATTACTTCGCGCTCGGCTCCTAAGGGCCCTAGCGTGATGTTAAATAGCCTATATCCTTCCGCATCGCCTGCCCGCGCTATTACTTCGCGCTCGGCTCCTAAGGGCCCTAGCGTGATGTTAAATAGCCTATATCCTTCCGCATCGCCTGCCCGCGCTATTGCTTCGCGCTCGGCTTCTAAGGGCCCTAGCGTGATGTTAAATAGCCTATATCCTTCCGCATCGCCTGCCCGCGCTATTAATTCGCGCTCAGCTCCTAAGGGCCCTAGCGTGATGCCTATAGCCCTCCTCAAGAACTGGGTTATAAAATGCAAAAAGATTTTTTCAAATCCGACTGGGGTAGTTCCAGAGATAGCGCGTTCAAACAAACTAACAAAGAAACAAACTTTTCCGCTGTATTCCACCGACATTATTGAAATAATAAATCGAGAGGGTCGTCAATCCGCGGAAAATCTCGCAATTCAGAAAAATTACTTATTTGCACAACGCCAACTATGGGTAAATTGATAAAACGTCCGCACTAAACATGTTCGCTCAAGAGCGACCGGTATGAATTAAAGTTATTTTGCGTTTTAGTAATTTTATATTATCTCCGAAACTGTACGACCAATTGACATACTGTAAAGGCCAAATCTTATCTCCATGATGTCCTTGTGATCATAAAACATAACTTATTTATATAAGGATTAATGTTTTGTTGTTTAAATAATCATCCAAACGTAAGTATGTCTAAAAAATACTTTTTTAAAGCAATAAAAGATGTATAAAAGATAAAATATAAAAGATAGAAATATGGTGTCGCGGACTTTTTTGTAGAATTATTTAAGACGGACCAGACTTCCATACATTGTTCTCAATTATAAACAACCGTTAAGGCAGCGCTTGCAAAAAAGTCTGTTTAAAGAAGTATTTCTTTCCGACTTGTTAGACAAAAATTGTGATAGCTCGGCTAATATGCATGATATAAATATAATTTATAGCCTATAGCACTCAGGAATAATGTAGCTTTCTACTTGTGAAAAAATTTTTAGAATTGGATAATTAGTTCCGGAGATTACCCCCTACATACAAACTTACAAACTTACAAACATACAAACTTACAAACTTACATACAAATTTTACCTCTTTATAATATTAGTATAGATATCGAAATTATTGCAATCAATTAATTAAAAAACTGAAGCGCCGGTATGAGAGGGAACAATTAGCTAACTCTACCAAAAATAGTAAAAAACTTTGGTCAAATATTAAAAACATAACGCATATGAAGCAAACCAATGCAGACAACACTAAACTATTGGAAGGAAAGCTGTCGCCAATTGAAGCAGTCAATCATGTTAATGATTATTTCGTAGGAATAGGTGAACAACTTGCAGAAAAAATCTTGCCGAATACTAGATTGGATGCTAGGACTGACTTAAGAGCAGATAATACTCAATTAACATCACTTGTTCTATTGGATACTGATATAGATGAAGTACATTATTTACTTATGAATTTAAGATCAAATAGTGCTCCTGGCTGGGACAACATCCCAACAATTTTCCTCAAATTAGCAAAGCAAGAGGTACTCCCAATTATTGTTCATCTAGCGAACTTGTGCTTTAGTAAAGGTATCTTCCCTAAGCTCTTAAAAAAATCTACAATTACGCCTGTGTACAAGAATGGGCCCAAAGATGATGTCAGTAACTATAGGCCTATATCAGTATTGCCTGCTTTATCAAAAATATTAGAGAAACTTTTAAACAAACGATTACTAGACTTCCTTAATAAATTTCGAATATTATCTAATGCACAGTTTGGATTTAGACAGGGCAAATCGACTGAAGATGCAGTAACAGCTATTACGTCTCTCATTACTGAAAACCTTGATAAAGGAAAAAAATGCCTCACAGTTTTCCTTGACTTAAAAAAGGCTTTCGATACAGTCTCTGTTCCCATTCTTGTACGCAAGCTAGAATACATAGGAATAAGGGGCACACCTCTTGAATTATTCAAAAGTTACCTTACAACTAGAACACAAAAGGTTAGAATTGGTCAGTATACAAGCAGCGACTCTAATATAACATTTGGTGTGCCACAGGGGAGCGTCCTCGGGCCCACCTTGTTTCTAATTTACATCAATGACCTATGTGATTTGGAGGCAGGTGGTGCTCGGGTCTTCTCTTATGCCGATGACACAGCGCTGGTCTTTATCGGCGATAATTGGGATTCTTTGCGGAAGGATACGGAAGTGGGACTATCTAGAGTTGCTTCCTGGCTACGAACTAATCTACTTACGCTGAATAGCCAGAAGACCACCTACATGTGTTTCTCCTTAAGTAACAGAACCCAGCCTGGAACTAACTTCAGTGTAAAGATACACCATTGTTACAATATTCAGGACACTAATTGCGCATGTCCGACTATCGAAAAGGTGGAAAAGACGAAATATCTGGGTATTGTACTTGACCAGCGACTCTCCTGGCACTATCACGTAGCATTGGTTAGTGACCGTATCAGAAAATTGATTTGGATCTTCAAATTACTAAGGCATGTTGCTTCAGCAAATCTTATTAAACAAATATACTCTGCTCTAGCCCAATCCGTTCTAACCTATTGCATTCCTATCTGGGGGGGTGCCTCCAAGACCAAATTCCTAGATGTAGAAAGATCACAGCGTGCCCTTCTTAAAACTATATATTTTAAACCGTATTGTTTTCCTACACACGAGCTTTACAAACTATGTGATCTTTTAACTGTAAGAAAGTTATATATTCTCATGTCTACCTTAAAAATGCATAAAACGACGGTATTTGATGCTAGTGTTCTCAGGAAAAGAAGAAGGTATGGTCGTATAGCGGGGGTTAGGGCTCGTACTGCATTCGCAAAGCGACAATATGGTGCCCAAACTACTCTTCTTTATAATGCCATTAGTAAAAAACTTCCTATTTACCAAAAAACACATTACGAATGCAAGAAAACCTTGAATGGATGGCTAA
Organism: Cosmia trapezina; assembly: GCA_905163495.3. Taxonomy (NCBI): domain Eukaryota; kingdom Metazoa; phylum Arthropoda; class Insecta; order Lepidoptera; family Noctuidae; genus Cosmia; species Cosmia trapezina. Next base: position 18,140,575 of record LR991040.1, on the reverse strand, counting down.
AAAACCTCACTTATGAAGAAACTGAAGCACTTCTTAATCCAGTAGTATAATAATATAAAAAGCTTACTTATAAGGAATAAATGAAAACGCGGATAATTTAATTAATAAATACATATGCAAGTGTATACCTCATCCTACACACTAATAATATGCTTTTGGTTTCCCTTTCTCTCTTCCTCACTCACTCACACACACACACACCCCCTCACACACACACACACACCCCACCTCACATCCTCACATACACACACCTTCACACACCCTCTCACACACACACCCCCACACTCACACACTCCCACTCTACACATCACCATACTTGAAATCGGAGTCTGAGATAATTATCAAATATGGAACGACAAACTCAATGTCACACGACATGATCAACAAAAATATTGGATTTTTTACTTTACTTTATTTTATTTTATTTTTATTTTTTTTCTCTCAGTATCTTTTGTAAATTATCTGAGATTACGAATTCAAGTATATTTAATTATTTTAAAATTCTTTAATTTTAGTTTTTCATGTACCTACCCACTTATTTTGTTATTGATTAACAGGCTTTGTTTGTGTACATGTAGTTTAGGAAGAGGGAGGTCTTCTGTTACAGGTATTTCTACATACTTAAAAGAAGGCCTCTAAAATGTATCTGTTATACCTGTTGATTACGAAATAAATAAACTTATAAATAAAAAAAAAATATAAATCACGCCCCCCACGTAATCCCCTAAGTGTCTAAACACACTATGCCGAAGTTACGCGACGGAAGTTCCACGGCTGATGTTACGTTCCGACTTGTTCGGCTGATATGATACACCATAAGTGCCGAACTTACGCGGCGGAAATTCAGTTGCGGAACTTGAACCCCCCCGTCCCCGCCCCGGATCTTCTTCGGTAATCTAACCGAACTTCGGTCGCGTATAATGTGTCCTCTACAGAATACGTTGCCGCCGAATTGCCGCTGAACTTACGCCCGACCGAAGTTCGGCTGTACGCTAGAACGCAACGTAATTTCGGCATAGTGTGTCAGTAATTCAAATAGCATTGCAGGCACAATCAGGCCGAACTTGGGTCGCGTAACTTCGGCATAGTGTGTTTAGACACTAAGGCTAAGCACGCACTGGCAGCCAGCGGGTCGCAGGTACGTCGCAAAGATCTCATTACATACATTTCGCTGGCCGCCGCGGCCTGGCCGGCAGTGCGCGCTTGGGCTAAGGGTTAAGTAGAGGTGGTGGTGTGACACAAATGTATGTGACTGCTGATAATTTTTTCTCGATTACAATGTTCGTCCCATGGATGACGCTGTTCAGTTCGATGGTCTTTATCACACCTTTCTGATACACCCTGTATACTATCGCTTAATTTTGTGCGTTTGTCTTGTGTTCTAGGTTGAACGATTGTAGATAAACCAATAAATAAATAAATGATTACCTCTCCAACGTGTCAACGGTAGATATGTGTTCGGCGAATTGTTCCCAGAAGACGGTATCGTTCTGTGGCAGTAACATCTTGCGCAGGTCCAGTCTCTTCGTGCCGTGGCGCTTGAGGGCCGCGCATAGTCCTCCCCAATCACTTACCTGTTGAGAACATTAGACAATAGGGAATATTAATGTAATTCATAACTCTTTCATTATTTAAAAATACATAGTTTAAGAGTCAAGAAACAATATATTTTTTTAATTTTTAGTAATGCATTACTTATTTTACAATATTTTATGTTACGTCTTTTTGATGGAACGGAACGCGAACTCGAAACGCGTCGTCTTTGAAAATGCCGGAAGTGACTTCAAAATCTTCTTTATTTGAATAAATCTTTAAATAATCTTTTCTTAGAAAACTGTTTGAATTCGCATTGTTTAAGTTAGTAAGTGCTATTTCTGCTTGAATAAAGTACATACTGGTTGTCAGACTTTCGGACTTCTGACGACCCGTAACGACTGTCAATGATCCACGAATGACAGTCGGAACCGCTTAGCGTGCTTTCCGAGGCACGGAGAGAACTTGGTATGTAAAGATGGTCACCCATTCAAGCGGCGTAGCTTAACCTGATCGATAGACCTGTGCGGCTGTTATTACTTAGCCACAGGCCCCTGTACATTTGTGAATATTAGCGTTATCGCATAGTTGTCTTATCTAATCGAAATCAACTTAAAACTATCATGGAAGTATGCATCTTATTCTTTTCAAAATAGGTTTCATATTGGAATAGTTGTAATTGAAGTTACGGTGCCTCGGTTGGAAGCTTCTTTGCAAAAGATTTGTATTTATAGTGTACTTACATGTGAATTCTTCATCCGTACGTGCCTCCAGAGCGCAGGCGTGGTTGACAGTTGTCGCCATAGCTTGCACACGCGCGCACAATGCGCTAGGTCGCGCATGCCTAGGTATTGGAAGATCTGAAACAATCAAACGTGGACTACACACGACGATAGTATTCCAAACAAAAAACAAAAATTGTAGTTTTTATATTTATCTAAAATCGAGCTTATGGTTCCTTTGAAAACTGCAGTATTTATCATAGTTTTTACTTCAGCCCTGACGTCCCCTGTCAAAAATTTACTCTGTATCTACAATACAGATTAAAATACAATTTAAAAAAAAAACCGGTCAAGAGCGTGTCGGACTCCGATTTCCGAAAAAGTGTGCTATTTAGAGACATCGTTTTATTTTTCCTGTAATCTTTACATAAACTTCTAACACATATAATAATTTCAGATTTTTCTCTTTGCAAACTTCGGAGATAATGGGGGGGGGACGGTATTTTTTTTACATTTTTCATTAAAAGTCGAAAACTATCCGACCTAAAAAATTATAAAAAAAATTTTGAGAATGTGCAAACAGCGGTCTTTCATATGATACCCCACATGCCCTAGTAGCCCCACTTTGAATTTTGAAGCCCCATTTCAGTCACTGTTGCAAAAAAATATAAATATTTTTATTTCTTTCATATTTGCAAAATAGTTGGGTAAACGTCATCCAAAACTATTCTAAATTTCAAGTTGAGAGCGTTAGTAGTTATTGATATAACCAACTGTGACAGATTGAGTCGCACCATAAGGGTTCCTTTTTACCATTTTGGTACGGAACCCTAATACTCGTAATTAGCTGCCAGTATCTTTTGCTGTGAGTTCACAATGCTTACCTGTACAACAACATTATAATTCCTCTCCTGTGCCTTATTATAGAAGGCCGTAAAATGGTCTGTGTCATCGACCCGCTGTCGCCCGCGACGCCGCGGCGACATTGTCGCTGTGGGTGGTGACGCCGCGCCGTTGACTGCGCGACCTCGCCTTTTGTCGTCACTGTAGACAAGGGATCATTCAAGAATTTGTACGTTTAAGAGCGTTAACGTCGCGCACGCTGGCAACGTCACATTTCCAAAGGTTTTTCGTGATTATTTTAATAAATTTAAATCATAGGACAATTTCCTCTCTCAAATTCTTAGATCGTTGGTATTTATAAGTATGTATGCTATTTTTTGACACTAATTTTGATATTTACTATTTAAAAAATAGAATAATAGAAAATAATTGACAATATTTCATTTTCTAAGAGTAAATACCAAAATAACCGCCAAAAAATAGCATACATACTTATAAACACCAACGATCTAAGAATTTGAGAGAGGAAATTGTCATTTGATTTAAATTTATTAAAATAATCACAAAAAACCTTTATAAATGCGACGTTGCCAGCGCGCGCGACGTTAACGCTCTTAAGATTATACGTCAACCGTGACAGTCGCGGTCATAAAAGATCAGAGCGAGATGGCAAGTGACTAATCCCGTACCGTAACCGTCTTGCTCGCACGTTTTATGACCGCTTCTGCCACTAGTTTAGGCGTTTGGAAAAGTTTTTTTTTTACACGTGCCCACAAGATTGCTTTGAAGAAATTGACATGAGAATTCTATGAGATACTAAGGCTCGTAATCTGGAATAACTGTCAATCTTGAATCATATAATCTAAGTCGTGTCATTAGTATTCAATATGTTATCAAGCAAATCTGTAAGCAAGTTATAAACATGTCTTGACTACAAAAAAACGTTATGATTGTACGTTAAAACTACTAGTTGAAAGCATGCATGTTTACTAAAATACAAAACAATCTTTTGAAGTGATGTAAGGTAGAATTTAGAGTTGACAAAAAGAAAATAAAGTATGAAATAATTATTTAAAAAAAACTCATAAATACATACCTTTTCCGTTAACAAAACATTCCGGTGTACCGTCAAATCAAAACGTGAAACGCATTCCGACAATGTTTTTTTTATTTGTACTTTTTTTAAGTTTGATACATTCCTTTACAATGTGTGTGATAAATATTTATTTTAAATAAATTATGTTTTAAAAATGATGACCACATGGTGAGTAAAATGTGGTCAGTTCTTCCTCTTTTTTTGAAGTCTGTTAAAAAGTTTATTAGAAAATGGAGGCGAATTGGTGAACCAGAGGTGTTCACCAACGGAACTAAAATTAGAATAATGCTATCTCTTACTACCAGTAATCGTGAGAAAAGGACAGGCAAGGTTTAGAGCTGTTAAGCCAAATAGTTCACTATTGCCAGTTTTTACATTTCATCTCTCGCGCAGGATGGCAACGTCACATTTCTAGAGGTTTTTCGTGATTATTTTTAGTAAATTTAAATTAAATTACTATTTTTTTCGGCCAAGCACTAAGTCATTGGTATTTATAAGTATGTATGCTATTTTTTTTAGTTATTTTCATATTTACTCGTAAAAAAATATAATTATATTGTCAATTGTTTTCCATTTGCAGTATTACGATTAAATATTTTTATTTACTATAGTTAATGTTAAAAATAATTATAAAATACAACGATCTAGTGCTTGGCCAAAAAAAAATAGTACTTTGATTTAAATTTAATAAAATAATCAGTAATTTGCCGTATCTTATATCTGTCTCTTTCTTGCTTTTTCTGCGGGAAAGAGATAGCAATAACCTAATTTAAATTAGTGTTCAATAGAATTCCGACGAAGTTTCACAATGACCACATAATTTTCACACAAGCGGATTGCGGTCCGAAGTGTCATTATAATAGGGATACAAAAATAAGTCGATTTCCCCTCCTCCTTTGAGAAGTCGGTTAAAAAAGAGGCGACAAGCAAATTATGTTTCTTTACTAAAAAAAACTGTAATAATTTAAAAATAACATAAATGTTTAACATAATTGACCATAAAACGACCACATTGCTGACAAAATTTAGAGCGTATTTTGTTTTTCATTAGATCACAATATTGGTGATGTGGTCATAAATGGTCTTTAAAAATGAACAATGAAGTTAAAATAATGTTTAAATACATTTGTGGTAGATTTATTTTGCTGTTTAATAATGACAAGTAACTGGGTGTAGGTACATTATGTATTTTTTGAGTATAAAATGAATATTCGAACTTAAAAATAACAATTTTACAACTTCATCTAACATGCGATAACAGATGAAATTACATAATCAGTCTGCTTGATATTGGTTTTACTCACTATTTATAGTATTTGTATGTCACGAAGCAACACGCGCTTTACTTGTGTTTACCAAGCGTACAAACACACTGTGAATGTGTGCGTGAAGACGAGTAGCGCCAGCACACACACTTCCGACTTCGCCATCTCGGACGGTACCGAGAGCTCCCGCCATTCACAGCGTGTTTGTACACTTGGTAAGCACAAGTAAAGCGCGTGTCGATTCGTGAGATAAAAATACTAAACCAATTAACACTTTTTAACAAAAAAGAACTTTGAATTGATGTGTGCCCGAAGTCGTGAAGGCGTAGCCAGTCACACACGGCGCGCTTTGTGTTAAACTGTATAATTTCAGAGTATTGTGGGAAAATAGATGATATTTTTAAGGCATTTTTGTTTCATTCTATTCTTTAGAATTTGAAAGTCGAAACACTCGGCTTTGAGGATTGTTTCATAGCAGCTTTAACTCTGTTTTAACCCGCTTCGCGTCAGCAAAGATTGGATTATTTTTTCTTCACAATAAATCACATGCAGTCTTATCTCAAAATTGTTTGAAATACCCAACGCGCTGCCTGTGTATAACCAAAGCCTTAGCCTTAACCTAAACCTGCTCGTGTATAGTTCGCGTCACGTACGTTAGCCGCTGTGAAACCAGAAGGCCAACTGTCGTACTTAAAAACGTTGTAATTCAAGTCGCAATCTCATGCCAGCGACAACCAAGTCAACAATGTAGGTAAACGACAACGACAATTTTTGACAGATTGAGACTGAGATGAGAAAGCGAACGTTGTTAAAAATACGGGAATTGCCCCTCTGGCTTTCTGATGCGCATGGCATGGCGCACTGCTGTTTTAGCATAAATATTGACTACTGCGCAGTCATTTGTAGCCTACTTCAGAGCGACAAACTTACATGATACGAACTAAATAGAATTTCCATAGTTTCTAAAAAAGCAGCAAATGCATAAGTGAAAAAGTAATGACACGTACACATATTATAGCACCTGTTTTCACTAGTTTTGTTTTTCTATTTTTGTATGGAATCTGATATTCTTATTTAGGGCTCCCACAGGCAACTTTATAAACAACTGCAAATTGTCTCACACAGATCCGCGTTCCCGGCAGTCTAAGCGTTAAGTTGGTATTGAGTGAGCATATTCATTCATACCAATAATTTTTTACCAACGAAATCATTGTTAACTAGTCGACTGTCTGCAGGAACCCTGATTATAAAGCTATTTCATGTTCACAGTCTTATAAATACTAGCTATTTAACTAGATATTATTATATTATAAACTAATTGTGATTACATTCGTAGTTAGTAGTTATTGCTATATATATTCATATCTATGTGCAATTTACAGTCTGGCCGTCGAGAGAAATTGCGTTCTTGACACCTGTTAGTTACGATTATGTGTTCTGCGAATTTGATCCTTATAGTTACTAGAAATTGTCTAACTGACAGATGCAGGAACTCATTCTGTCGACGGCCGGACTGTAGTGTAAGTTGTAGGCACTTTTAAGCGTAAAATGGATGCCTGCCATAAATGCATGCATGTTTTTTTTTTGGGTTTAAAAATAGTTGGTATCTAGAATATACCAAAACATCATGCCTGTATTCACTGACGGGGTGGGCAAAGTCGAATTGTACACCCACAAATCTCCAGTAATCTTTAAGTTCATGTAATAGGGGCGAGCTATTCGCCAATTATGTTTTAGTCCTAAAGGGCGAGCTTTTCGCCAGCATAGAATTATAAAAAAAGATGGACTCCGCACCACGCATATCGAAAGTGAAGCACCCTACCGATCTATGTGTGCGTGATTTGAGTACCTGCAAAGACGCCGTCGCTCGTGTAACGCAATGGCGGCCGGTAGACTTACTATGGTGTGAATGTGTGCGTGCTGGCTTGTAGACATTAGCGCACTGACTTACTATGGGTGCTTCAGTTATTGTTAAAGGAGACGGCGTCCGCCTTTTTTTTTAGGTCCATGTTCGCCAGTTATGTTTTTAGTCCATGTAGTAATAGGGCAGCTATTCGCCAGTTATGTTTTAGTCCTATGTAATATAGGGGCGAGCTATGCGCCACTTATGTTTTAGTCCTAAGGGGCGAGCTATTCGCCAGTTATGTTTTAGTCCTATGTAATATAGGGGCGAGCTATGCGCCACTTATGTTTTAGTCCTAAGGGGCGAGCTATTCGCCAGTTATGTTTTAGTCCTATGTAATATATGGGCGAGCTATGCGCCACTTATGTTTTAGTCCTAAGGGGCGAGCTATTCGCCAGTTATGTTTTAGTCCTATGTAATATAGGGGCGAGCTATGCGCCACTTATGTTTTAGTCGTAAGGGGCGAGCTTTTCGCCAGTTATGTTTTAGTCCTATGTAATATAGGGGCGAGCTATGCGCCACTTATGTTTTAGTCCTAAGAGGCGAGCTATTCGCCAGTTATGTTTTAGTCCTATGTAATATAGGGGCGAGCTATGCCCCACTTATTTTTTAGGCCTAAGGGGCGAGCTATTCGCCAGTTATGTTTTAGTCCTATGTAATATAGGGGCGAACTATGCGCCACGTATGTTTTAGTCCTAAGGGGCGAGCTATTCGCCAGTTATGTTTTAGTCCTATGTAATATAGGGGCGAGCTATGCCCCACTTATTTTTTAGGCCTAAGGGGCGAGCTATTCGCCAGTTATGTTTTAGTCCTATGTAATATAGGGGCGAACTATGCGCCACTTATGTTTTAGTCCTAAGGGGCGAGCTATTCGCCAGTTATGTTTTTAGTCCTATAACTAGACCCAAATCCAGAGAGCTGTTATTGAGAGTTTCTTAAAAGTTCAATTAGTTATCTCAATAAGTACAAACACGTTGCTCAGTATGTCACACACGTCCCATGTTTTTGTATATCAAGTTGGGATGTAAGCCCTGCTTACGATTGGTTTGAACTTTCCTTTTTAGTATCAGTGTTAATTTAATCTTTAATTCAGGGTATCGCATTACTGAATTGTAAATTACTTCACAACATCTTTTGGAACCATTTCTTAAGAATAAAAAGAGTATTTTTTTTTGGGCTCGCGAACGTTAGGGCCTACGCACACAGCGTATTTTATACGTGCGTTCCATGTAACACACGTCATCTGCGCGTCGCCGACGCGTTTTTTGCCTTGAAAAAGTAGTACTGGTAACGTCTGCAGCGCGTATACGCATGTGGTCGGCGTTTTAAATATTCGCCGTGTGTATAGGCCCAACGGTCGGTGATGATACACGCTTGCTTACATTTCACACGATGCAAGTTTCTTGCCTGTGGCATGCCATAAAATTGAAGCAACAAATGTATTGTTGCTTCAACTCTTGGTATGCCACAAGCAATTGAATGGAACGTGTTATGAGGCTTTAGTCGAGTATTTAAATTTCATCTCTTTCCTTGAACAAGATCGTGCGATATAAAGTACCAAATAATATTTACAGTCCTCATTTTGCTAGAAGCAAGCTGCTGCATACACCATATTCCTCGGCACCACTCCTTTCAATATAGCCAGGCCCTGCGGCATTCAATTTACAGACCAGAACTTTGAATATTGAGGTATGCCGAAGCCCCGAAGCCGAAGCCACAAACTGACTTCGAGACTCTAGTAGCAAAATGGAGTATATTTTTAAGCTCACTTTGATCACTTTTTTCTTATTCTATTTATTATTTAGGGTGTATCAGAAAGTTGTGGCACAGACCATCAAACTGAACAACTTTCTCCATGGGACCGACATCGTAATCGAGAATAAATAATCAGCTGTTCCATACATTTGGATTGAGAGGAAATGTTGAAGTCTTGTATGGGACAGCTGAATTTTTTTTCTCGAATACGAAGTTGGTCCCATGGAGAAAGTTGTTAAATTTGAACACACCTTTCTGATACAGCCTATATTAGAATTTGTCTGAACACGTTACATTCATCACGTGTTATAAATTAACGTATAACTTAGGAGTCCTCATTTAGCAGCATGTCCAGCACCAGCATGCACCATATTCCTTGGCACGACCACGAAGCGTCTTCCATTCAGTATGGCCAGTCCCTGCGGCAGGGCGGGGCGCGGGGCCCTGCCTCGTGCGGCTACGGCAGCGGGTACTGGGACTGGCACTGGTACCGGTATTGGTACCGGTAAGGGGGCCGGTATGGGCGCGGGGGCCGGGGCGGCAGGTAACACAGGAGGCGTGCCTGCGACGGCCCATACGCGTTCGCCGTCTGGGGTGCCGCCTGCTACCTACGATGGAAAATGTAGGGTAAGTTTTTGGTTATGGGTAGAAATCATCTGCCTAGCCTTTTCCCAACTAGGTTGGGGTTTTCAACAACCGTTGGGGCTTGTGGCTAAGTAATAATAGCCGCACAGAACGATCGATCAGGTTAAGCTACGCTTGCCGGGGTTGGTCAGTGGATGGGATCTTTACATACCGAGACTCCTCAGTGTCTCAGAAAACTCGTTAAGCCGTTGGTCCCGGCTGTCATTCGTGGATCTTTGACAGTCGTTACGGGTCGTTAAAGCCCGAAAGTCTGACAACCAGTCTTACCAAGGGGTATCGTATTACCCAGTAACTGGGTTGTGGAGTCAGATGGCAGTCGCTCCATGTAAAATACTGGTATTCAGCTGCATCCGGTTAGATTGGAAGACCCCAACATAGTTGGGAAAAGGTTAGGCAGATTGATTTATCGTGTTTAGATATCGATACCCGTCACGTCTGCAGAATTTCGCTAGCTTATTTAATTTGATAGTGCGAGTGTTACCACTGATGTGCTGTTAACTGTACCTGCAAGAAGATTGATGAATTCACCTCTTAAAACTTAAAAACCTACCTTCATCCTCAGGAGCACCCGCTTATCCCTCGGCACTTTAGCCGGCACGGGAACCGGTACCGGCACTGGAACGCGTCTCGGTACCGGCGCGAGCACCGGGACCGGCACGGGAATGGGCACCGGGACCGGTATGCTGGTGGTCGTTATACCGGACTTGTGAGTGAGGGGCGGCGGCTCGATCGGCGGGGATGATGTTTTGCGGCAGTTCTGTGGGTGAATAAATAGTGGTTATGAATGTGCGGTCGGATAAAGTGCGCGAAAATTCCTGTTACGTGAGAGAGGTCTTTGATTGAAGTCATAGCGATAAAGGATGAATATTTGAGATTGGAAATAGAGAAAAGCGGTTCAAATGTGTTCGATTTGGGAGAAAAATAAAGTACATTTTGAGTATTTTTGGGGAAACTCAATTAACTGATGCTTGAGTCTAGAAACGGAAAGAATCATTTTATATAAAAATAAAAACAACCTCTATTATTATTGCCAGCGTTATTATTAGAGTTCCTGATAAAGGCCTATTCAGGCGATATAAGCGATTGACTACCAGAAGGTGAACCAGTATCACTACCGAGCGCGACCGCGATATCGCGATTGGGTATCGCTACCGAGCGCGAAAACGATATCGCGTACCGATTCAGTATCGCTACCGAGCGCGACCACGATATGGTATCACTACCGAGCGCGATAGCGATATCGCTTGTATCTAAATAGGTCATAAGAATTAAATGCGATACAGAAATGTTTCACATCAAAAATATACTAAAGGTTTTTCGATCCCTATTTAAATTCAAACCTTTTCTCCCGGAACAGCTAAAAAGAGACTTTAGTAAATATCCAAAACAATACATTACCTTGCAAAAGAACGGGTCAGGCGGCGCGGCGTGCATATAGCCCGCACAGACGGGATGGTACAGACACAGGCACGCCGCGCACGACAGCGACGGCACGGCGCCGCGCCCGCACGACATCGAGCACGGCTGTACCGCGGCCGAGCGGGGAGCCTCCGGGCTTTGAGCGGCGAAGCTCTATTGTAGATCAGGTGATTAGTTTGTGGAGGATATAAGGGTGATATCGCAATAGGGAATATGCATGTAATTTTTGAAGTGACTTCTTTAGGCACGTTGAGCGATTTTTGGTAGGGGGGAATCTTTCGGATTTGCAGCAACGCGACACCTCTACGTTTAAGTTTTCACGTCTGTCGGCAGTCCCCGTGACTGCCCGGTTTTTTTTTCTTCACTAAATCAATAAAACAGTAATATAAACCCAAGAAAAGTATTAAAAGTTAAATCCAACTGCAGCTTGTTGATCAATTTTTTTTTAACTCCAACAATTTTCTACTACAGTTCAAACGTCCGTTTCTGTTGTCGCGGTCATGATGTGACGTCATTTACCACGATGCTACTTTGTTTACATCTGTTTTTTAGCCCCAAATCATAATATTTTTTGTGCTTTATTCAAGCAGAAATCGCACTTACTTACCTTAGTGAGATTTCAAGCACTTTGCAAAGAATAGATTTATATTCACAGTTTTTTACGTCACTTCTGGCAATGTCGAAGAGAACGTGTTTTGAGTTTACGTTCCGCTCCACCAAAATAATGCAACATAAAATAAGTAATACATTCAAAAATGTAAAAAAAAAGTAGAAATTCGTTTCTTTACAGGGTTATTTTAAATTGGCTAGCAAAACTTCGCAGTCGCGATGAATATCAATATCTAAACAGGATAAAATAAAAAACAAAGAATATCAGTTTTTTTTTTTTGGGAAGTCAACAACCGCTGTTATTGTTACTTATTAGTTGAAGTATGAGTTGAGAAAAACTGTTTTCTTATGTTTTATCGAGTTTCGATATCGATATACCCAACACGTCTATGTTTACACAAAAAAAAAAGATATTGTAAACTGTATGGACCCAACAAAAAATCAAAATTATTTATTTTTTTTGTTTTATCGTGTTTAGATCGCTTCTGCGGAGTTTAGCTAACCAATTAAAAAAAGAACCCTGGGTTAATAAACTAAGTAACCCTGTATTTACGTAATTAATAAGTTTTAGATTACGTGCATATTCCCTATGTAACTCGGTCTGAAAGCTGCTTTGCGTCCTTAGCTACTGTGTAATACTGTTTAATACAGTGTGTCAAAGTAATATGCACAAACTTAAGGATGTGGTGCAGACCATCAAACTGAACAACTTTTTCCCGGGGACCAACATCGAAATTGTAAAAAAAAACAGTCGTCCCATACATTTGGTCCAGTAGGTATTGAAATTTTGTAATGGACGACTGTTTTTTTTTTTCCACGATTACGATGTTGGTCCCCGGGAAAAAGTTGTTCAGTTTGATGGTCTGCACCACATCCTTAAGTTTGTGCACATTATGAAGACACAAACTGTATTTAGGAACATAAGGAAATAATCTAAAATATTTTAATAAAGAGTCCATATAATGTTCACTTGGTAAACCTCAATGGAATGAGGAATCTGCTTAGGCATCTAACCCAGGTAAATCGCATCATACAGCGATACATTAGAATGGATTGAGCGTACTGCGATCACTTATCAATGCGTAGAGGCACGAGTTGTCATACAGATTTTGGTTATTTGATTATTTTTAAGTATAGTCTGCACTGCGGCTCAAACTCTGATTTTTACCACAGGTGAAACAAATTTTCGGCCAAATCGAGATTATGTATACATTGTGTAAGTGTAAACCTTTATCCTTGTAAGGGGTCATTGTACTCATCATTATGAACAACTTTTACTATGGGACCAAACAAGAAATCGCGAAAAAAAATCAGCTGTTCCATATATTTATGTTCGATTAACGCGACTTTTTTTTTGCGATTTCTGGTTTGGTCTCATAGTAAAAGTTGCTCATAATGATGAGTACAATGACCCCTTAAAAAGATAACGGTGTTTACACTTATATCTTGTATTTGCGGCCAGATAGATCGAGCGTGTATTCAGGGAGTATAAGTTCTTATGATACACACATATTCGCGTTAAGATTACAAACCAACGCACGTGTAAGCGGATAGCACGTTTCCTGCAACAAGGCATGAATAAGCGAACTTTTACGCGTCGAAAATACGCCCAATCTATAATGGCAGATGTATTAAGTAATATTGAAAAGAAACGTTCCATACTCACTATGTTGGGGGGCTCGGGCGCCGCCTCGACGGGCGGGCGGCCCTGCAGCGGCGGCGGCGTGGGGGGCGGAGGCCTGGCCGGGAGCGCACTACACTCGCCTCCGCTCAGTACCCGCGCGGGGGGCTCATTGCGAGCAATCAGCCCCCCACAGTGAACGGGGGACGGGAGTCATATAATCTCATGCTTTACATTTTTTCAAAGTTAACATATTCGCCTTTATTTATAAACATTGCTTGAATGATAAGAGACTGTTTAACCATAAATTGTTGACGTTTAACAGTCTCTTTACTTTAAGTAACGTTTATAAATAAACCCCTTAGTGCCTTAGTGCCAGAGATAACAGAAAAATCTAGAACTACTCACAATAATGCGAATCTATGGGACGCGTCATGCAAGTTCTATGACGATTGTAAGGGTCGTCCAGTCTGTATGAACCTTTAATGCTCGTAACAAATTGGAAAACGGTAATCGCGCGTCATGTGAAAATAAACTGTTATATTTACGTCGTAATATTATTGAATAACTATTTTCCTCCAATTTTTTAAAGTATTTTTAATGTAGATGGTGTAGGTGTAAACAATGGCAATATGTTCACTTTCAGGGGTCACTGTACACATCATTATGAACAACTTTTACTATGGGACCAAACCTGTAAACGCGAAAAAAAAAAACAGCTGTTCAGTACATTTATGTTCGCATAATTAGTCGAAATGTAGGGAACAGCTGATTTTTTTCGCGATTTCTGGTCCCATAGTAAAAGTTGTACATAATGTACAATGACCCCTTAAAAAACTGGCACTGTTTACACTTACACTCTGTATAAGTTAAATTAAACTTGCATGTGATAAAACGACAAGGTACCAATATGTATTTTTCTGTGTCAGTTAGAGAAATTAAACCTTATAGTACGGCGGTGGCGCTAGTTTGAAAAAGTAAATTTATACCGGCTGAAAATCAACCAAAAATAGTTTTTCCTTAGTGCATAAGAGATCTGAGGGTCAGCTGCTCCAGTAGCGGGGGAGTCCAAAGTTAGAGCTTGTCAAAGTTGTAAAAAAACTTATGAAAAAAGTAATATCATAGCGCGCCAAAACTTTATGGGACGGTTTCTGGGATCATCTTCAACCCAAAAAAAATAGTCAGCTGCATGGAGGGGAATATAATGTCAGTCTCGTAAATTAACTCGATTGTTGCGACAGTACATCAGGACGAAACGAAACTTCGAAACTTTGGTTAGTAGGGCAAAGCGGCCAAAGGAACCACAACCTCAATTTTGAAGGAAAATAAAACCACATTTTTTGTTTTTTGAAAAAGCTTCTGCCTGAACTGGGAATCAAACCAGATTCCTCTTATACAAAAGCATCATGTATTTTATACTGAGCGATAGTGTTGCTGACAAGGATCAAATACTACATAGGAATATTTAGTGTAAAATCAAAGGAATTATCACATTTTTGTATCATAAATTACAAAAAAAAATGGAAAATTGCTTTGATTTGTTACCTTATATTTTTTCAGAGAATTTGACCCATACTTACTAGCTATAGTATCGGTTAGTGCAATGAAAAAGTTTTTTTTTTTTTTTTTTTGTAAAAAAAAAGGATTCGATTCCTGGCTGCAACAGATTTTTTTTTTGAATAATAAAATGCAGTTTTGTTTCCCTTCAAAATTTAGATCATGGTTCCTTTTATCACATTGCCCTATGGCTATTACTAATAGATGCGAATTTAGCCTGATATATAGCATGTTCATTTATGCGACTGACATTTATGTTCCCCCACTTCGACGCGATGCAGCTGACTATTTTTTTGGGTAGAAGATGATCCCAAAAATCGTCCCATAAAGTTCTGGCGCGGTATGAAATCACTTTTTTTAAAGTTTTTTTTTACAACTTTGACATGCTGTGAAATGAAATGAAATTATTTATAATGAAATTGTTTATTCTGTAAAAAGAATACCGGAATCACTTTTACACGTCATATTAAAAAATAAAAATAAGCCAGATGAAGCCGACATTTCCTATCTGACTGCCATGAGAAGTGACGAAACAAACTCAGAGGTCAAGTCTCTTTTAAAGTCCAGACATAATCCTGGTCAGGCCATATGAGGACCATGTAGATTAGTGTCTGAAATAGTATTTTGGGGAAGAACCCACAGGTTTGAGAGGACCTGTCCAGTCAGTGCAAGCATTTGTCAGTAATCGTGGAGCTCAAGGAGCTCAACAACTCGACGAACAATACAAAAGATAGGACATTTGGGTAGGCCGCATAAAGTACTCAAACTGTCAGAATATCATCATTAAAAAACTAACTATGAATAAAAAAAAGATCCACAAAGTCCTCATTTACAATAATTAAAGTAATATAATGCTTTACAAAGTAATAATTTTGTAATTTTGTATAGGTACAGGGTTATTTTAAATTAGCTAGCTAAACTCCACAACGCTATGGGTATCGATATCTAAAGATGATAAAACAAAATAAATTAAATTGATGATTTTTTTCTTTGTGGCTGCAGTTATTGTAGTCACTTGAAATATCAGTTTGTAAAATCAGTTTTTTTAGTAAACTTCACAGGAAGTTTTCCCAACTCATAATTCAAATAACAACACTAACAGCGGTCGTTGACCTCCCAAAAAAACTGACCTTATCTTCTTCTTCTTGTTATCTTTTATTTTATCGATATGTTTAGTTATCGACGATATCCAGTGCGTCTGCTGGGTTTAGCTAGCCAATTTAAAATAACCCTGTATATTATCCAATTCATCAATGTCAATGTGTATATAAAACTGGTATATTATGAAGATTTTGCATATTAATTAAAATGTCAACTTTTATGATTTTACCACAAGGCTTAGCAGGGAGAAAAGTTCAACCCAAGCTTTTTGTCTACTAAATAATCAGAAATATTATAATACCCTTCTTTACAAAGTATTGTTTTAATACAGCTTTTAAATCGTTTAATGGGTATGTTTCAATGTATGTCAATGAGAAGTTTGTTGTAATAGGGTCTACATTGACCCATGAACGAGTTGCCAACTCTATTGAGGCAAGTGCGATGCGATAAATACCGGCACGCTTAGCATGACCGCCATAGAAACGGGTTTTGTCGACGGAAGAATAGACAAAATGGCAGATAGTAGAAATATTTCTACGCATTCTACGCGTCTAAGCATGGCAATCTCTCATTTTGTCTATTCATCCGTCGACAAAACCCGTTGCTATGGCGGTCATGCTAAGCGTGCAGGAATAAACACAATCTTGTTGTACAAGATTGTGTTTATTCTTGGTATTTAAACTATGAAAAATTATCGGACATTTTCCTCATCTGTAACTTTGGATTCCCCCTTGGGGCGGCGGCTGACTCTCACATTTATGATTAGTGAATATTAAACAACTATAATAGAAATTAAATTAATTCGGTATAAAATTGGTCGCAAAAATCGAGCAGTATTAGTGAATCTTCATTTACTGGAAGTAGTTGATGAAGGTAATAGGGATGATGGATGACTAAGAATTTTTGTTTTGTCCGTCATGTGTAAAAAATATTGGACACGTATTTTTTCTTTTTTTACGTAATCAAAAAATTACTGCGATACATTGAGTTAAAATGTGGCATGATGTCACTCCTTGCCAGATTTTATAAGTAGTTTGTTATGCCTCGTTTACATTCAGCCCATGCCGCTGCTCCTCGCGCTGCCGGCGATACTTCCCTAAATACTGCCGCAGCAGGATCGAGAGAAGTGTGTGTTTACATACTGCCCTACCACTCACATCACTTTCGACTTTCGGCAATGGAAGACGTCGAAATAATTACAGCGTCCGCTCTGTGTCTTCTTACAATACATAATTATGTTCATTGTTTAAAAAGGTATAAAATTCAAAAAAAGAAAATTCGTCGTCGTAGAAGATGGTGGATGATATCTATCCATCGTAATAGAACTCTGTAAGTACCTAACCACCTAAATAACTGATTTTTGTGTGCATATACCCTATACTAGGGTGGGTAAACTAAATTCTAATGACCTATACCCATATACATAAACAACTGTTTTTTTGTTTCATTTTGACAGTAAGAAAATAAGCCGGCACGCACATCCGATTCGTTCAGGCGCTCGGCGAGAAGTGAGCGAGAGCGACGGGGCTGAATGTAAACACGCACTGCCGCTCGCGCTGCCCGTCCTTTGACTTCGGCACAAAAAACCGCTAATTTGGGGAGCGCCGGGCAGCGCGAGTAGCAGGGGCAGCAGCAGGAGAAGTATCGTGTTTACATACTCGTCCTGCCCACTTCCCTGCTCACTTCGGCTGAATGTAAACGGGGTATCATAGTTATGACGTACCGAGACCCACTGCACAACTTTAATGCGTTTTATCTAAGTAATATTTTATTAATATGCAAAAAATACGTGCCTAATATTTTTTTGTTATCTGACTGACGGAATAAATAGAATTTCTTTTTTTTTTAACCCAGGCATCATCTCTTACAAGATATACTGACACAAATGTATAAAACTCTAGATAAACCCTTTCTGTTGCTCTCCAGCACTTCTGAAACCGTTTTATGAAATAATATGAACAGTCATGTTCAGCATGGATTATATCACATTTATACATTACAACAGCAAAAAAACTTTGAAAAGTGATAACAAAATCAGTAATCAGAGTTTATCTAAAAATAACATAAGGACAGTACATAACGTAAAAATAAATAACACCCTAACATGTATTTATTTGTTTTGTAAAGGAATGTATCAAACGTTTTTCGGAACCGTGCAGAATTGACGTCAAAAATTTAAAACGATCTTAAAAACTAACAAAAATTAATATATTTTTTTAAGACAATGTAAACAAAATTATGTTGGAAATTCATAATTTTAAAAGATTACAGTCACGATTTCATCATCGTATAATATAAAAAAGGAATAAAAAATAACTGTCATAGAAACAAGTGCATAAAAGACAAGTTAGGTGGAATACTTACTGATAATAATCTAATACTGATTTCTACTTCACTTGAACGCATTCTCGTTGAATAATTTGGCATTACTAGATTACTTTCAAGATCAGTAGAAAAGAGATTTAAAAAAATAAAAACTATTCTTGGGTGTAAAATTGAGATCAAAAGCTGACCAAATTAATCATTAAAATGTAGTATGGAAAAATTACATACAATTACACAACACAATTTCGTTTACTTTGCCATAAAACATTGTTAAAAATATCATATATTATGTATTGGTACCTCGGTTTCTTCCACGCGGCAGAGTTATTGTTGTCTGTGTTGCTGACGGTTGTTGGCGGTGGTAGTTGTTGTGGCTGAGGTGGCTGTTGTTGTTGGGGCGGTTGCGACGGTGGTTTCTTTTGTTGTTTGGCGGGTGGCGTGGGCGCTGCTGGCGGTGCGCTGTTGCTTAGTCGGGAACCCACTGATTTCACCTGGGTAGAGAGATTGATGAATCATTTAAAGCTAACAAAAAATATACAGGGTCAAATTAACAAAAAGGATATTTGATGATGTTTTTTTGGGGTCATCAGGGGCCAGTAGTGTAGTCACTTAGAATATCAGTTTTTTTTAGTAAACTTCACAACCGTCTCAACAAGATACAACAGACTTTAACTCACACTTCAAGTAGCAATACTACCAGCAGGCATTGACCCATTAAAAAACATTAAATCTTTTTTATTTTCACGTGTTTAGATATCGATACTCTTCACACCTGCGGAGTTACGCTAGCTAATTTTATTTGACCCTGTGTAATCAGGGCCTCACAATTAGCAATTTCTTAAATCTCGAGATTTAATCGTCATGTTTATAATTCCGAGATTTTATAGGATGTATTAAACACTCTTGTTACTTCTTTCCTCGAAGTTTAGGTATTTATACGCTACCTATTCCGACTTCTGGTGATATAAGCGTTACGGACACAGATTAAGGCTATGCTCGCACTACGAATTGTAATCGTTGCGGAAAATAATCGCAAATCTGTGAACAATAGCAATATACTAAAGTCCGCGCACTGCGGTAAAAATGGTTGAAAAATGATTTTTCGTTGGCGATTATAATTCGCAGTTTAAAAATCGCAACCATTAAAATCGTAGTGCGCGCATAGCCTTAGAGTAGGCTAGATGCCGCTTGTTCATTAGGTAGTATGAAAACCGAGCGTGTCATCTTTTTATACCTACGAAAACTTCATCCCAGCCATTTAGTGATGTGCTCAACGGAAACAGAATCGTTTCAATCGCTAAGCGTCAATGAGCTAACAGACTTTTTTATATCCTCAACGACACAACTCTCCACTGGCGCGATCGAACACAAACTAAAGTAGTGCGCGTCAAGTTTGTGCACAGCACAAACTGTGCACAAACACAGCACGCTCGGTGGGATGGCTTGCGGTATCTAGCCTAATCTAAATCTGTGGTTACGACCGACAGTTAGAATCCTAAACGGCCAGGCAAGATATTTTCATGCATTCTGCTTAATTCAGAGTAGTATAAAATAAATCTACCTTTATCTTAGCTGGTGGTGACTTGTTCGCAGCTGCAGCGGTGGCCGGAGGCACAGGTTCAGGACTAGCTCCCTTGGGCACTTTTGGCTTAGGTGTCCTTTTGCCTTCCACCTGAACGGGTTGAACGGTCGCCGCAACCGGGGAGTCCACGCGACGCATTAGTTTTGCGTCTCTGTAGATGATTAAAAGTTTAAATAACTATGCTGATAAGCATAAAAGCTTTATTCATTGCTGTTGTTGTTTGTGCCTGGTTGAATGAAACATGCAGTATTACACATCTGGCTCAGAATCAACAAGGTTGCAAAGGAGATGGGAATTTCTGGGCCCAGCAGTTATCTAGTTGAAATGTATATTAAAAAAAACGTTAGATTTTTCTAAAGGTAATCACAAAATACAGTTCCATGTCTGTATCTAGGAAGCGAGAAAAGTTAAATTAAGTTGCGAAACTAAATAATCGATTAAATGCATGCCTGAACTCTTACTAATCGATAGTGAATAATTGGGTAAAATCTCAGAATATGTTTCGTGGAATCGATTCGGAGCGAATCGAGTTCCTTTAATTTTTCTTCAGTTGGCAACATTGGTCACCGACTTGACAGATGACAGGCTGACAAAAAAAAAGTACTCTGTGCTCCTTGATACCCTAAGTAGTCTGTGACTCCTTGGTTTTCTTTCGTTCTGACTTTCTGAGTGCGCATGTTTTACTGTATAACCCCACGACCTCGGGTTTCCTGAAGCTTTTATAAAAAACTATTCGACGGATCTTGCTACTTTGAATTACCTGGCTCTCTATTTTGGACAACTGATTACGCCTATCGATCGGATGTTGACGACATGGATCGCTGTGTGAAATTGTACCATTGCGACTGGTCGCAGTAACTCTATTTTCAGGAGAGTCTTGGACGATGAGGCGATTTTATCAGTTATTCGCCAGTGGCGTGCATCTCAGCCTGTAAGTAGGTTCCTATTCAAATCGATCTTTTAGCCTATCAAGCGAACAAAACCAGACTTATGTAAGTACCTACTGTACTACTGTATTTACGGTCTCCGGCGTCATGCATGTCTGTCGGTTGTATTGTTATGTAGCTATAAGGACTGTAGGCTGTTGTAATGTGCATAATATATGGTACGACAGTTGGGCAAGATACCAAGAAAATATCGTAGCTGCACAATTCTTAGATGATATTCTCATAATTATTGAAGATGAATAATATAAATATTTTATACATATATTGGTGTTTATTTTACTTCCTCTTCTGCCTTTTTTAAAAGGTTAACCTACTGCTTTTCAGTGCAGGATATTGTATGTAGAGGCTTGTCTTCGACTGTAGCGACTATCCAGGACGCGCCAAACGTGTCAGATCTTCGACACGTCACACATGGGGGCTCTCTACTTGCACTCCATGCATAACACCATTACACAACCGAAGCTATTCAAAAATATTTCGCAAATAACATCAAAACTCGACAATGTTATAATGTAACCTCACTTTTACTATACTTCATATTACTCGATTCCTGGATTGCCAAATTTCACCAAATTTTCAATGAGTCCTCGTTATTATATCCTCTTACAAATAAGGTTAGTTTAATTGAGTTAACCGCTTATCCACCTGGGCCCAGGAAACTATGGAGCGTTTCCCTTCTCCTTTCAAGATTGGTTTTATGACAAACAAAAAAAAAAAAAACGGTCAAGAGCGAGTCGGACTCGCGAGGATTCCATTCCGATTTCTGAAAAAGTGTGCTATTTAGAGACATCGTTTTATTTTTTCTGTAATCTTTACATAAACTTCTATAACATAGAATAATTTTAGATTTTTCACTTTGCAAACTTCGGAGATAAGAGGGGGGGGAACGGTATTTTTTTTACATTTTTCATCAAAAGTCGAAAACTATGCAGACTAAAAAAAAATAAAAAAATGTTTGAGAATGTGCAAACAGTGCTCTTTCATATTATGATACCCCACATGCTCTAGTATCATCACTTTGAATTTTTAAGACCCCCTTTCAGTCCCTGTTACAAAAAATATATAATAGTAGATTATGCACCGAGGGGCTAAAGTTGTGTCTTATGTCACGGGCGTCATATTGAATCTCGATCGCAATGAAGGATACGGGATTTAACTCCCGAGCGCAGCGAGGTAGTTAAGAGTTTAACTCACGAGCGAAGCGAGGGAGTTAATACAAGAATCCTGAATGCAGCGAGGGATTCAAGCTAGCCCACGGCAAAGACACCTTTAGCCCAGAGGAGGATACTCTACTTTTTACACCTACTGTGAGAAAATAATAGCCATAGTACGAAAAACAAAGTAGGTATTTATTAAATAAACAAACAGTAAGAATAACATATTTAGAACTAGTTAGTTATATGCACTTACATATTAATTGAAGTTAATGGTAACATTTGAGACATTAGTCCAGTTGTGCAAAGATAAAGCTAAGTTTTTATTTGGTACGTTTATAGATGTTGATGTAGAATAAAAAAATAAAAAATAAAAAAAAAAATTAAAAATGGTTCGTCTTACAATATTATGTCTTCGAAAACATGGCAACGATATGAAGAAGCAGTCGTTATGATTTTGTAGGAAATCGAGAATATCATCCACGCGTAGTAAGGGTTTCGAGAATAGCTTTCCTCTTTCTGGCACCAAAGGGTGTTTGTTAGTACTATACTGCCAATTTAGCTGAGCATGTGAGATTCCAAATTCAAATCACATTATTGACCAGCGGGTCATAATGAAATCCAGTACAACATTATTGACCGGCTGTGCCCCCGGCCACTAATGACTCACTTTAGGTTAAGGTTGCTTGACATATAATTTGATATTTTCGAGCAGGTGGTGTGAAAATATTTTTATTTCCTTCACAGTCTACTTCACTAAAAAATATAAATAACGTAAGAAAATCAACTTAACGATGGATAGTGGTAGCCCGCGAAATTCAATTTTTTTTTGGGTTTTTTGCAATTTGCAGGTCCATGTCAGGTTGTATCTTGATCAATGTATGAGAGTCTTAGGTTCGTATTACAGAACGTCACTCAATACTCAAGCATTACTTAAAACTAGATTCAAGCCATTTGATTGGTTGAAACTAGTTTTAAACTAAATTTAAACAAAGATCAGTGCTTGAGTTTCCTTCTGTAATACGGACCTTAGATTTGACGACTCTGCACGAAATCTAACTTAGAGAGATGTATTGATGATTTGTATGGTCAAAATTATATAATATATATAAGTATATATTTATATAAGTATCTGTATTTATGTATGTATATATGGTACACCACAGACTACCTACAGTATTCTCTCCTTTCTCCCCATAATCCATCCAAAGGTTGTCTGTAAAAGATCGCTCTTAGCGATAAGACCGCCCATTGTGTCACCATATGTAAAATTTCAACATTTATATCTGTAATTTTTATGGTGTGCATAATAAAGAGTATTCTATCTATCTATCTCGATAACGTCACATCAGTGATATGACTGGCGAGCGAGAGACAGCTAGGCGTTGGGGGGGACGGAACGCATTCCACGCGGGTGCAGCGATCCCTTGGTACTATATAAGAACCAGCACCCTAATTGCCTAACACTTATCAATCGGAGTTGGTTTCACTTTGAAACAAATGGCTAATCCATTGGTTCATATGTTCGAAAAATTTGTCTGCAACGTAACTAACGCAATTAATGTTGTTGAACTGGCTAATCCATTGCTTCATATGTTCGAAAAATTTGTCTGCAACGTAACTAACGCAATTAATGTTGTTGAACTGGCTAATCCATCCATACTAATATTATAAATTCGAAAGTAACTCTGTCTGTCTGTCTGTTACCTTTTCACGCCTAAACCACTGAACGGATTTCGATAAAATTTGGCAAGGCTATAGATGGTATCCTGGGGACGGACATAGGCTACTTTTTTTTTCAAAAATAATCCTACAGGGTGTGATATAGGGGATGAAAGTTTGTATGGGAAACTCAGTATTTCTTAAGTTAGGTATGTGAAAATTAAAATGTATGCTTTTGATAAGAAATAAAGGAATATGCGGTTCAGCGTTTTTGAAAAATCATCCCCTAAGGGGGTAAAATAGGCGTTGATTATAAAACTGCATGGATTTCGACAAAATTTGGCAAGGCTTTATATAGCATCCTGGGGAAGGCCATAGGATACTATTTTTTTCAAAAATAATACTACATGGGGTGATATAGGGGATGAAAGTTTGTAAGGGAAACCCAGTATTTCTTAAGTTAGGGATAGCAAATTTATGCTATTGGTAGGAAATTAAAAAATATGCGGTTCAGCGTTTTTGAAAAATCATCCCCTAAGGGGATTAAATAGGGGTTGATTTTAAAATTTACAAAACTGCACGGATTTCGATCAAATTTGGCAAGGCTTTATATAGCATCCTGGGGAAGGACACAGGCTACTTTTGGTCTTAAAAAATAACCCTACAGGGGTTGACATAAGGGATGAAAGTTTGTATGGGAAACTCAGTATTTCTTAAGTTAGGGATGTGAAAATTAAAATGTATGCTTTTGATAGGAAATAAAAAAATATGCGGTTCAGCGTTTTTGAAAAATCATCCCCTAAGGGGGTAAAATAGGGGTTGATTTTAGAATTTACGAAACTGCACGGATTTCGACAAAATTTGGCAAGGCTTTATATAGCATCCTGGGAAAGGACATAGGATACTTTCAAAAACAATACTACAGGGCGTGATATAGGGGATCAAAGTTTGTAAGGGAAACCCAGTATTTCTTAAGTTAGGGATAACAAATTTATGCTATTGGTAGGAAATTAAGAAATATGCGGTTCAGCATTTTTGAAAAATCATCCCCTAAGCGGGTAAAATAGGGGTTGATTTTAAAATTTACAAAACTGTACGGATTTCGATAAAATTTGGCAAGGCTTTATACAGGGTGGCCGGAACATTGACGTCCAAAAATAAAATTTCGGTCCCTCGTATCGTGGGGTATTCGAATCACCCCCATGTATGTTCCGCGACTTTTCATAGTTTTCGAGTTATGAATTTTTTTCTGAATGTTTGAAAATTTTCGACCTGACCAACCTAAAAAAATTCTAAAAAAAAAAGTAGAGGGTTTTATCGAGTTTCTTTTTTTGCAACTGAATTTTCATAAGTAGTACTTTTATGCATAAAATAATCAGCTTCGTAACTGTGATGAAAGTTATGAAAATGTTGATCTAAAGTGAAAAATTTACGTTCGGTAAATTATGACTTAAATTTTCAACTTCAAATTAAAAATCTAAACAGGTGACTTCATGGTTCTCAAGTAGGCTTCAAGAATGCGCCAGACTCTCAGCTTTCATAATCATTAAAAAACGTAGGACTTAATGGGGCTAACTTTGGCCTTAATCGGCCTTCAAAGACTGCGAGGTGGAAAATTCTTAAAATTAGCTATCTGATTAATAATTTTTTTTTTCCATTTTCTCGCTCCTAAGGTTATTTAGTTTGCTAACCAAAAATGACAGGAAAGCTAAGATTTAAACACGGAGATTTTTTTAAATGTTAGTTTAATTAATTTTGCGCGATCCGTTCTCGTGGACTATGGGTTGTAAACGAGGGTGCAACTCTTTTACCTGCAATAACAATGGACCGAGAGGAAAAGAGACCGAATTATTGCTATCTCTCTCACGCAAGGCGCGCAACCGAAGCCAACGCAAAACAAGTACCTCAGTCGTACTCACATTGTGTTTACTGCTATACGCGTGTCGCCATTTTGTCTTTACCACACTCGCTTTGCCCACGGACTCCGCTGCCTACTTGTTTGACTACTTTGCTGGTTTATTGGACTGTGTTTTGCATTCTGATTTGGACTTTTTTTACGTGGAAGTGTAAAAAATGAGTTACACATTAAGTGAATATGCAGAAATGCATTATTTTTATGGAGTTGCACAAGGAAACGGCCATGAAGCAGCGCGACTGTATCGCGAACAACTTCAACGTCGTGGTGGGCCGCAACCTGAGCGATATCCCGACCATCGTGTTTTTATTAACACGCACAACACTTTGATGGCAGGCCGCATTCCTGGTCGACGCGGCAGTCATGAAGGAATCCCTAGAGCTAACCCGGATCGCAGAGAAATGGTGCTGGAAGAAGTTCAGCGAAATCCGTCTACGAGTACGAGAAGTATGGCTCGTGCTCTGAACATCCCAAGGACTTCCAAGACATTCTTCACGATGAAGAATACCACGCGTTCCACATCCGACGAGTCCAAGCTTTACTGCCTACAGATCACCAATTGCGCGTTGATTTTTGCCAAACCATGTTACGAAAAGAGCAAGACCTTAGGAACGAGAAAATAGCCAAAAAAAAATAATTACTCAGATGGGTAATTTTAAGAATTTTTCCACCTCGCTGTCTTTGAAGGCCGATTTTAAACAAAGTAGCCCTATTAAGTACTTCATTTTTTTTATGATTATGAAAGCTGAGAGTCTGGCGCATTCTTGAAGCCTACTTAGGAATTAGGAAGTCACCTGTTAAGATTTTTAATTTAAAGTTGAAAATTTGAGTACGTAAATTTTTCACTTTAGATCAACATTTTCATAACTTTCATCACAGTTACGAAGCTGATTATTTTATGCATAAAAGTACAACTTATGAAAATTCAGTTGCAAAAAAAGAAACTCGATAAAACCCTCTACTTTTTTTTTTAGAATTTTTTTAGGTTGGTCAGGTCGAAAATATTCAAACATTCAGAAAAAAATTCATAACTCGAAAACTATGAAAAGTCGCGGAACATACAGGGGGGTGATTCGAATACCCCACGATACGAGGGACCAAAATTTTATTTTTGGACGTCAATGTTCCGGCCACCCTGTATAGCATCCTGGGGAAGGACACAGGCTACTTTTGGTCTTAAAAAATAATCCTACAGGGGGTGATATAGGGGAGAAAAGTTTGTATGGGAAACTCAGTATTTCTTAAGTTAGGGATGTGAAAATTAAAATGTATGCTTTTGATAGGAAATAAATAAATAAGCCGTTCAGCGTTTTTGAAAAATCATCCCCTAAGGGGGTAAAATAGGGGTTGATTTTAAAATTTACAAAACTGCACGGATTTCGACAAAATTTGGCAAGGCTTTATATTTATATAGCATCCTGGGAAAGGACATAGGATACTTTCAAAAACAATACTACAGGGGGTGATATAGGGGATGAAAGTTTGTAAGGGAAACCAGCATTTCTTAAGTTAGGGATATGATATGTTTTCCACATGAACGTTCCCATGGGATATTTTCCGACATCCACTCGGGCGAAGCCGCAGGCAAAAGCTAGTTGCTTCATATGTTCGAAAAATTTGTCTGCAACGTAACTAACGCAATTAATGTTGTTGAACTGTCAAAATGAAACCAACTCTGATTGATAATGTGTTACGCAATTAGGGTGCAGGCAGCACTATCGAAAATGGGTAGCTTAAGTTCTGGCTGACCTTAGCGGAAAGAAAGCCGTAATGTTGTCGACTAGTATTTTTAAGAAGTCATTTTGTGTAGTTATTTTATAATACTTACTGTGATTTATATATGGAACTGTTATTTAATTGTAAAATGTGTAATCTAGTTTATCAAACTAATAATAATATTATCGAGCCACCAGAAAAAGAAATCCGATTTGACAGGTTTCAAGTCAATTACCTAGCAGTAGACACAAGAAGCTGTCAAATCGATCTATCTTCTCTTGTGGTGAACCAATTTAATATTAGGTCAAAACAATAATTTTGGGGCCAGAATCAAATCACGACATGGCAGCAGGACTTAGTGTACATAATTATTGATAAGTGAGTAAAATAGGGCAAGTCCTTTAAAGAGCATCATTGCTTATTATTGCAGTTTCGTGGGAAAGCGTTCAGTAGAGTACTTACGCTGCGCTCATACCATGACTATGTTTATATTTTATGAGAATGAAGCTGGGGCCGTTTTTTTTAAAAGGATAAAATGTTTTTACTATTTATTGCTGTTTTATTTTTTTTAAAGGACCTTCCTATAAAGGACTAAAAATGCTGCTGCCAAAACCTTTATT
Organism: Cosmia trapezina; assembly: GCA_905163495.3. Classification (NCBI taxonomy): domain Eukaryota; kingdom Metazoa; phylum Arthropoda; class Insecta; order Lepidoptera; family Noctuidae; genus Cosmia; species Cosmia trapezina. The sequence goes on along the minus strand of LR991040.1, from coordinate 18,112,585 downwards.
TTAATGACACTTGCTGGTAGATAGAGCACAGCACACTTACAATCTCAAGCGAGACAAGCAGGTAGTGAGGCTGTGGGACCGCACTACCTCATTCTCATGAACTTGTCCTCATATTAACCGTAAATAAATATTTACTACAGTAACAATTAAGATTGTAAATCACGATTATACTCAAATAGGTTTGACAGACTAAGATATTCATTTTTATAACCTCAATATCTGAAAAAATAAGATTTCTCCTAAACCCGGGAAAAAAAAATGAAAATCGTTTGCAGAATGTGAAAATAAATTTTATTACCTACAAAATAAAATGGAAACCACAGTGACACGACAATCTTGTATAGGGTCCCAAATCTCTTAACAAAATGGGCATTCTCCCATTCTTCTCTGCGTCTTTGACTGTGTGTAAGAGCACGCGTCTTTGTTTTTTAATGCCATTATGTTTCACAGAGTCTCTCTTAGATGGGCACATTCGACTTTTCATCTTGTTCGAAGAAATCAATTACCTTTTGGCGAACTTCTTGCTTTAAAACAATTACGCGAATTTTGGCATCAGACTTTAAAATTGATTTATAGTTTCTTTTCCTGGGTCTAGCTGGTAAAATCTTCTTGGCCATATGTAGCATTTTGTATTTCCGCAAAGTGCTTCCAATGACACATTTATGAAAAACTTCTCTCTCTTTTGAATTTTTTGGAAAAGCATCAGCCTTTTCTTGCAATTGCTTAGTCAATACTTCGCTCTAGAGAAGTCGTTGGGATCATCAACTGGGACTTGGAACAGTTTTCATTTTTGCATCTCTTCTTTGTAGTTTTTCTTTAAAGATTGAATTTTCCGCTTCATTTGAACTATAGTGTCTTCCTGCTTTTTTATTTTTCGGTATGCTTCGCCCTATCTTTTCGAACGGTTTTTCTACATACTTGTCTTGTCTCTGGAGGTACTACGGCTAAGTCGTCGTCTGTTGTGGCGGCGTATTACTTATTACATTTGCTAAACTTTTTTTCTTTTCTCTGTATTTTTTTGATGCTTTTTTCCAATCTTTTCTCAGCTTTCGCTTCTCTCGTTCGGTCATATCAGTAATTTTCTTCACTTTATTTGCTGCCTTTTTCTTTTTACAATATTCTCTGTCTTTAGCCCGTTTAATTTCTTTCTGTTCTTCAGTCATCTTATCCAAAAACTTTCTTTTTCTAGCATTTGCCTTTTCTCTTTGGCGCAAATAAGCTATAAATAAGTTATCCTTTTCAAGCTTTTCTTGAGTTTTTTTTTTATTTTTTTCTTTATCAAGAGTCTCCATTACGCTGTAATTTAAAAAAAAACAACGAAATTGTAAAATTAATTAATAAAAAAATGTAAGTGAATCGCCCTTGAAAACAATAATTATCATTCCGAGAACGCAACAGTCATTTCGGGAACGTGGCATCATGTCCGGGAACGTTTCGGAAATGACCGTTCACGAAATGACGATTTCAAATAAGCGCGCGCTTTGATTATACGGCGGCCATCTTAAATGTGACCTGACTTTGTCAGTAGTAAAATATTTGAGGTTACTTTGTTATTTCGTGTCGTAAAAAAGAATTTCATCAATACTTAATTATAATTAAAAGTAATAAACACGTTCACGAATTGACGGACTATTGATGTACGCTCTACGAATAATGTATTGAAAGGTACTTACCACTTAGATATAATTTATTTCACGTTATATACCCTGACGGCCGGCTTTGTTTTTGTTTTCTTCCTCTACTGACGTTTGACACCGAATGGCTGCGTTCACGTAAAATTATTTTTGTTTGATTATCGATGCGTTCACTGAAATGACTTGCACTATCGGACAAACTATTTTTGCATTTTTATAATTAAAAATAAATTATCTTTTAGTATCCTTTTCGAAACTAGATTTTGTATAAAAAAAAACGGTATATTAAGTAAGACAGGTGTTAAATACCTTAAAATTTTCATGAATATTTTCGACTTGTTGTTGAAGATCGTACATTAGGACGCGTTCCCGAAATGACTTTCTATGCATGTTTGATTTAATTCAAAATGTACTTCATTTATAAATTTTATTGTTTGATCTACAGCTAACCTATTTTGTATGTAGATACAAAATAGGTTAGCTGTAGTAAAAATTAGGTGTGTTGTGTAAAAATTTTGGTCATGGGCTCTCGTACCATTTTGGTGATCACTCACAAAAATGCAAAGCTCATCTTAAGCCTCGCGGACTGTAGTAGATAATGAACTAACTCACCTTATTATTTCTTTTTCAGGGTCGTCGACTCCGAGCGGTTCTTTGAAGAAGGAAAAGTGATCTACAGTCAATCCCGTACCGGAAAGATGTTCTGAGACCTACAAAAAAATCAAACCTCAGTTAGTTCTAGTACTTTAGGGTAATTTTAGTAACTGGCTTTTGTCCAGTGGTGGGATGTTACAGATTTGAAGATAGATACGTAAGTTAATGCAGGAGCTACAGCCACTAAAGGGAAGCACCACAAAACTCAAACCGTCTTATAACAAAACAAGGTTCATCTTCAAACCCTGATTTAAACCATGAACCCTTTTTTGAATTGCGAACTTTATTCCGACACATTAAGATGTCAGTTTTACAAAACTGACAACTTAGTACCGGACTAAGTTGTTAGTTTTGTATAAAGAACCGTATTTCTATCACAGCTAGGTTCTTATTACAACAACTAGCTCGATGGTTTAAACCATGACAGAAGAAAAACCTCGTTTTGTAATAAGGCGGAAAGCATTATTTATTTCAAATAAACCAATTACAGCCACTTTTGATTTGTCAAGGGGTTGCTCAGTCAGAAAGATGAAGCTAGTCGCCCATTCCAAAGCGTAGTAGGTCCCTATTGAGAAGAACGGGCAAGAAACTCGACGGACACTTTTAAATCAAAATGTTAACCTTCCTACCAGAGCAGCGCTTTATTTCATCACCACTGCTCTCAAAACGGTGATGGACAACATCGTAAGAAAGCCGGCATGTCCTATCTTAGAACCAAAAATTCGAAGACATGTGACATCTAGCAACCACACTGGGCCCGCGTGGTAGATTACAGCCCACTCCTCGAAGAGAGGCTTGTTCCAGCAGTGGGAACGTTATATGCTGATTATGGTGCCTACCGTGACACCCAAGACAGGTTTTATGCGTGAGAACTTGGATATGACGATCCCTCTATCAAGAGAATTGTGTCGGTCCTTCTATCAAACGTGTATACTGTTTGATCATCATCAGTATTCACTGTTGTACAACAAATATAAGGAATACTGAGTTACGTGATACGTTAATGGGATAGGGTTGTACATGTATATCTATATAAATAAATAAAAAGAGAAGTCCTGACTGACTGACTCATCTTCAGCCCAAACCCTTGGACCTAGAACGCTGATATTTGGCACAGAGGTTCCCTTTATAATGTAGACAAGGAATAAGGGTGCATTTTCAGGTAGTACGTTCCCGTGGGACTATCTCCGACATTCACGCGGGCGAAGCCGCGGGCAAAATCTGGTCTTTTATAAAATAAATAGTGTTTTATGGCGGACAAAATAAAGAAGTAAACAGTAAAGTAAAAAAAAAAACAGTAAAAACATTAAAATTAAAACATGGGTGTATGTAGTCTTATCGTAATTTTTTGTTCTCATTTAGGTGAACAGAAACCCAGTGCACAAATATGGGGCTTGCTAGGTTGCACGGGACTACCCTCAAAATGCTGTTACTGGAGCGACTCAATATAAGAAGTGCCGTAGCGGGGATTACTTACTTCTCTAGTAGAGCGCAGCTTCTTCCCATACGGCGTATAGTAATAGATATCGGCATTACGCCTCGAATGAGCATCGAGCGCCGCGCGGTACACGAGCTCTCTCTTCCAGCCACGTTCCAAAGGTACTCGCAGTAAGGGAGAGGACATCTCAATGGTAGCTCGGCGACCGCCTCGTTGTGCGGGCGATGAGGTTGCACTGGCCTGTGATTGGGTGATTGAAAGTTAGTTGCAAGAATAAATATGGGGACTAAGGAAGAATTTTGAAAATGTACTACTGTTTTAATAATTTGAATGACGAGAAAGTGAATAAAAATCTTGCTTTTAAAGTTTTTGGGGAATTTCAAGTTGTCGAAAAGGTGTAGTTATTTTGGGATTTTAGCAATAGTATTTTTAAGATAAGCATCTTTTCAATGCATATTTTTCATCTTATTTTTCAGGGTTTCTATGTCAAAGTTACCTTTGAATGTCATTCTAATAAACATGAATAACAAATCATGCAGCCATTACCGATAATCAAATAATATTATTCCAGTTGTGCATGCAATTACTGTTGTACTGATACTTTTTATTTGTTACAATTCTACCGACAGTCAATTTTAAAAATTATATCTTACTTATTTTCTAATTTGAAAGATTTTAATTGTTACTAAACAGATTTTGGTAAAACTGGACCCACAGATTGACCAAGGCTTGAATTACCACATGGAAATCGTATTATACATAATACCTTACTACAGCATGCAGTTGTTCCGGATTAGAGTGAAACAGCAAGCAACAGCGATTAAAAACAAAAAAATTACTACTAAGATACACTGAGCAAAGCAGTATTTGTTTTTCATACAGAATTATCATGAATCCTTCACCAAACTTTCACCTGCTATGTTTTACTAAAAGCATGCATCAAATATACAAAAAATAGGACAAAGTCCTAACCTTTTTGCGTTTGATTTCAACCTCAATAAGGAATGCTGGCTAGATAAAAAAAAATACGTGTAAAAGTGTTAGTAACAAAACAGAGGAGCCTACAACGTTTGCTCGATCTTTGTCGATATGATACATAATCATTGCAATTTATACCTTATAACAATGACCGATGGGTCAAACATCCGCCAGACACAATTAACTGTATGGGGGGGATGTTTGACAGCTACGATTGATCTGGCTACTTACAAATAGTACCTACTGAAATAGTTCCACAAGTATCATTACTTATATAAAATATTAGGACTCAAACTGAGTAAAAGTAAGATGACGTAATTTTTTTGGGAGCTTTAAAGCGTCTGGCGGAAAAACCGCCGACGGGAAGTGTCTGACAGTATTGATCATTAAAAATATTCTGTAAAACATACATGAAAATCAGCAGTCAGAATATCATACGATATTGCTGAATGTCACAATATCATACAAGCTACTCGCATTATTATATTATGAGACATGGCTGATTGAATACAGGCCTACCTAACCTACGTTCGTTTCATGGCAGGCCATAAGGCTTAGTAGAAAAACGCCACCAAAAAGGTAACTGAACCTGCCGTGCGATTCTGTAACCATCTCACCGTGAAAACTTAGGTGAAGTGAGCGTGGAGTGAGCTGTCAATAGTGTCAATTCCTAGCAAAAACAAACTCACTTCACCTAAGTTTTCACGGTGAGATTTTTACAGAATCGACCGGCTGGTGGTGAACTGGTAGGTGAACTGAACTGGTGATGAGGGATTGATTACGGATGACCTATTGAACAAAGGATCTAGGCTTTGCACAGTTCAGAGTATATCAACAAAATCGAGCAAAATTGTAAGCTCCATAAGCGCCGTATTCATTAGGAAACAAGATTGCGTTGTTTCCAGATTCCAGAAACTTTATTTGATGTTGCTCAACTTTGTTTCCCAATGAATACGAGGCTTTACTGAGTAAAGAACGGTATTAAAGTCCCCTGTAATGAATAGGCGCTTTCCTTTCTTCGGGTTTGTAAAAGATTTATGAACGAATAAACATAATGTTGTCTTGAGCAACCAATGCTCGTGCCTTCTCTGTGTGAGAAGAGGCCTTTGCCCAGCAGTGGGAATAATAGACTTGGTATTATAAACATAACGCAGAACACCTTGAACACAATCAAGACCAAACTAAAAGAAAAATAAACATTGACATTATTTTACAGTAGTACCCAACTTATATGGCTTATTGATGTACCTGTGCAGAAGATGAATTTTCAAAGCGCGGGAAATGCGATTACCAATCGGCACGCTCCACGCACCGCGTTTTCACTGTTTCCTGTACCGCGATGGGTCGGCAGCTGCCGCCATATAAGCGCGCGCCGCGTATGGCATGTTAGTCAGCCGCCATAGAGTGAGACGGAACTAACAGCTGCAGTGTACTGTGAACCTTATAATAGTGATCTAAGGTTGATTGTAAGTTTTAAGCATTCTCATTTATCTTCGGGGCCATACTTTCTTTTCTGTGCGAACGGAGATTCACGACGCGCCTTATCAGTTGGGTACCACTTGTACATGGTTTATAAATGGTCAGTATGATATTTGTAAACCCTTTACTCGTCAACACAACATTATACTCAAATTGACAATAAATACAAATTCTTCATTTATGTGGCTACTTTTCTCGGCCACTGGTATTTGAAAAACCGGCCAAGTGCGAGTCGGACTCGCACACAAAGGGTTCCATACCACCATACAAACTTTAACACTGCATATTTAAAAAAATACTCCAGTTTAAAAAAAAAATACTTGTATGGGAACAACCTGCTTTAAATTTTAGCTTTATTTTATTTTTATTATTTGTTGTTATAGTGGCAATATAAATACACAATCTGAGTAAATTTCAACTGTCTACCTATTACGGTTCATGAGATACAGCCCACTGACAGACAGACTGATGACAGCGGAGGCTTAGTAATAGGGTTCCGTTTGGCACCCTTTGTGTACGGAACCCTAAATATTAACTATTTGCTCTCTAGAAGGTTCTACAACGTGTAACGTTAAATGCGCAAAACCTCTTAAGGGGTCATTGTACTCATCATAATGATCAACTTTTACCATGGGACCAAACCTGAAATCGCGAAAAAAAAATCAGCTGCTTAGTACATTTCTGTTCGCATAATTCGTCAAAATGTACTGAACAGCTAATTTTTTTTTCGCGATTTCAGGTTTGGTCCCATAGTAAAAGTTGTTTATAATGATGAGTACAATAGCCCCTTAAGAGGTTTTGCGCATTTAACGTTACACGTTGTGTAATTAAAAAGACAATACTTTAAAATCCACAATTTTAATATTATAATCTTAACACCAAGTTTCTTGGTAATGGGAAATCATAAATCATTTTGTAAAGGATAAATTGGCATATAATTTTCCAACATATAGGTATGAAGTAGGTATTTATTCTTCACGCTTCTTTATTCACGCTATTATTTTTCTGGATCGAACCTTCAATTATCAGACGATGTTTGTTGAAGGTTGATTTTGCCAACTCTATTTCATTGCAAACCGTATCTGGATCAATCCCATTCTTTACCAAATTGTCCTTTATTAAAAAAATCACTTTTATTGCAGATGAAAAGTCTCGTTTTGTGAACACAGCGCAGGATAGTGACCTCTCCTGCCTTCTTTCTCGAATGTTCACTACGCATTTCGTGAAATCCACTGCATTTCCACCAAACGGGAATAGCCCACAATTTCTAAATCCGTTCCTTATAGTTTGTGTCATATCTGTATCCAGGATATCTTTTAACACTTTGCTAAAGTTTTTCTTCGTCACAGTTTTTTTAAGGTTTTCGGGTTTGGCTTGCCAGTTTTTAAGGGTATTTTTCCAGTCTTGTTTTAAATATCTTAACACACTAACCTCAGCTGGTTGCATGATTTGATGAGTTGTATTTGGTGGTAAAGCATATAAAATGATACCATTACCTTCACAAAATTTACTTAAAGGCATTGACATATTATTATTTGATTTATGCCCATCTACAAAAACAATTACTGGTTTTTTGACTTTATTTTCCACTAACCAGTTATTAAAGCCGTTAGTAAAGTATTCGTAAAATACACTTAATCCCATCCTACCTGAATCAGATCTTCCTACGAGCCAATCACCTGGTACATTGTCTAAAATCGGTTTTGAGGGTCTACTGCACGGAAACACCAAAAGCGGAGGGCAAACCGTACCCGATGCAGACATCATTATTAAAACCGTAAGTGTTTTTTTTTCATTTCCTCTTTTATACATGTTAACATTTTCGTAGCCTTCCGGGGTGAGGAGTTTACCTGATTTTGGAGTTAATGAAAATCTAGTCTCACCAGCATTGAATATTCTGTCAGGATCTTTCATAATGTCCGTCATTCTTCTTTCAGTCAAAAAAGCTTCAAGATCTTTAAACCATTTCTTTTTTAAGCTTTCTGTTGCCACTTCGCTGTCTTTGTTAATTCCTTTAGGCGCTATGCTGATCTCCGGATGCCTCCTAAGAAAACCTAAGTACCATTGTTTTCTAGGGCACCCTTCTGGGAACAAACTAGGAGAAAACCCACACTTGGCTAATTCTTTGATCCATTCCACTACTTTTTGTTCACCATCAATGCCTAGTATGGGCTCTGGTCCTACTCTCCGAGCTTGTTCCTTAGCCCTACCTGAGGGTCGGTCCTGGACTGTGGGAGGAACGCCATACTGCCGGCAAGCTTTTCTAATGCCTTTCCTTTTTGTTCTGACTGCCTGAACAGCTTGAGCCAGTGCTTCTTTGGTATATTTGAGGTTAGTCCTCTTTTGTTTTTTAAGTTTCATTTTCTCAGGAGGCACCTAAAAAGTAAAATAAATCTTACGAAAATTAAAAACTTGACTAGCACAAGTAGTAAGTAATTTTCGTAAGAATGACTCAGAGGCAGGCGTATTATTAATAATTTTTTTATTATTTTATTTTGTGATTTAATTAAATTTTTATGATTTTAATTTTATGATTTTGATTTGATTTTATGATTTTGATTTAATTTTACAATTTTTATTTTATTTATATTATTTAATTAAATATTTTCATTTGTATTTATTGTGATTAATTTGAACACATATTATGATCTTAATGGATTTAAATAAATGATTTTGATTTGATTTGTTGACAGACATAACCTGTCCATTTTGTCATTAATTAACAAAGAATTTTGTATACAAAAGTGGTATGATTATGATTACACCTCGTTTAGTACAAAAATGTTCCTATTATTTTAGATTGGCATTGCCTTTTTAAATTTTAGAACCAACCGAGAGCAAATAGTTCATTCTATAAATAGTAGAATAGTGGCATAATGTTACATTTTCATGTTTTCGGTCCTTATCGGAAATAATATCAAGTGGTGTGGAGTTACAATGTGTAAATGTGGTTAATATCGTGTAACATCAGCATACAATAGTGCTATCTCTCTCTAACACAGTTTGTATTTTTTTTTAATAAATATTCCATTTTTTTTCAAATGTTTTCTATTTTTTTTTTCTTTTTGAGATGTAATCTATTGTAGCTGTTAAAGAAAGGGCCGTACTCAACAGAGGACACGTGAGAAAATGTTAGTAAAAGCGTGGTTTTAAGGAGAATGAAAGAACTCACATCAGTAGCGCCGTCGCCGTCAGATCTTGAAGATAAAGCTGATGATGGCCTGGATCCGTCTGTAACAATAATTAATTAATTTATTTAGTGTAACCATATTTGTTTTGAAGATACGTCGTGGAGTTTTTACGAGATATGGGATATTTTCAGTTACAACTACAGAAATAACTTTGACTTAAGTTTTTTCCAGTTTTTTTGAGAAATACTATGAAACACAAACTAATTTAAACTTGATACCTCCACGGGTTCCTGAGAAAAAAGGTTCTGACATACAGACTGACAGACGGACAACGAAGTGATCCTATAAGGATTCCGTTTTTTTCCTTTTGAGGAACAAGGTACGGAACCCTAAAAATGTGTAAGTAGGTATATGGATGCTTGCATCATCTGGTAGAATAAGATATTTGAATGTGTGAACTCATTTTGTAACCTCGAGTGGTTTCATTTTGTAAAGATCCCAACTGAAACCAAAAAATCCACAGCCAGATCACTTTTCAAGCAGTTGAAAGTAATTTGAGGCAATTATTTTAGTCTGACAATCAGTCTTACCAAAGGTTATTGTATTACCCAGTAACTGGGTTGTGGAGGTCAGATAGGCTCCACATAAAATACTGGTATTCAGCTACATCCGGTTAGACTGGAAGCCGGAAGCCGACCCCAACATAGTTAGGAAAAGGCTCTATAGGCAGATTGATTGAACTGCATCATGCAACCTTTTCCGGTAATTATAATGGCATACAATTTCGAGATAGACGCTAAAACCTACAAATTTAGAAAACAGAAGAAAAGAATTAGATGTCAGCTTAAAAAAGCGTGTGATGAGATGTGAAAACGTAAAACGATTCTGTAAGTATTATTTAATTCCAAAGAAGTCTCATTCATGTACAGTCATCGTCACGATGTGGTTACCCCCTTTGGAAGCACCGGTGCTTGCAAGGGGGGTAACCAATCGTGACGCTGACTGTACCTCTCCCGCAGCACTTTAGGTGCACCTCTGGCCAACCCTTCCAGGAATGCAGACGTGATGTTATTTTTTTATGATTATAGCTTTTGAAAGACCTTTGTACTTATAAAAAATTAAATGTCTATAATCTAAATCTGTGATTAAATCTGAGTATACTGTAAGTAACTGTTTTGCAACACAATAAAACAATTATTTTACTAGAGATTTAGAAGAGGATGTTGCAACACTGCTGCAGTTAGCATGCAATTAGAAATTCAAGGTAGTCTGTGGTGAAATGTGTTTAATGCAACTAGATTTAGTTGTGGCTGCACAAAAGAGAATTTATAAGTAGTATTTTATTTACATTCCCATAATGACTTTTCTTAACCTAACTCATGTCATGTTTTTCAGTTATCCAGTGTTTTTTTTGGTTTTTGTATACATAAATAATTTACTAACTTACAGTGAAATATGTGTAATATGACTCCGCCTACATTGAGGCTTCTTACTATGGTCTTCTTCATATTAATAGTAGGCATGGTATTCAGCTGCATTCGGTAAGACTGGAAGCCGACATCAACATAGTTGAGAAAAGGCTAGGCAGATGAATATTGACCAGCCGCTTAGTATGTAGTAATTGCAATGCAAAGTTTGGTTTTCATATACAATTATTTATAACAAAGTTTGGATATAATGACATCGCTTAGAGTGATATTTAGCTTATTATGACCTACTTTTAAGACATTATGTCCATGCAGACAAATTATTGATTTCTTATGTAAAAAAATTAAAAAATATGTTATCTATGTACCTACTTACATTACAATTTTTACTCTGATTTTAATGTTTATTTTGTGTCAGCTCATGTTTTTTTTCTCTTTTTATTAATACAAGAGAAAAACTACAGTGTATACTATCTAGTATACACTGTAGTTTTTCTCTCTATTAACAGGAAGATGTTTGTTTATTTTCTTAGACTATACTTTTTAGTAGCTTAGTATGACATATTTGTCACTTTATTTTGATGTTATTATAAGAGGATTCTACCACGCACAATGGTCCTCATGAAGGACTAAGTGCGGAAACCAAATGCTCTAACATAGAAGCAGATTCTACTGTAGTTTATTCACATATTTGACCTTCTTCAAAAACGAATTTCACAAAACCTACCGAAACACACTGATGCCATTTTATAGGCTACTCAGCTCTAACATTACTTGTGGAACCAGAAGGTAGACGTAGAAAGTATTTAGCATTATTTACTGACAAAAGTTTGCATTTGTCTCTCTCTTGACCTTTTTACCTTACATGAGTTGCTCTCTATAACCATGTACTCACCAGTGTCTTTACGCGGTCGTTTGGAGGCTCTGCCGGGTGCGGGGGGCGTAGCCATCACGGTCCTCAGTGGCACCAGGTCCTTGCTGGCTGCTGTCACCTCCGCCTCCAGTCGCTCTGAACATAAACACATGATTATTGACGTTTATTTATTTATTTATTTATTTATTTATTACATTTGACGTTAAACAAGAATATCATACATACATAACATTCTGTTTGTAAAAAGATAAACCAGCAATTTTAAATTCGCCAAATCAGTTTTGTTTGTAGGTTTTACAGAGAGAAGCAAGCATTCTGGTTACCTTATGATATGGTAACTGTCCATGAACAAGTGCAATAGCTCCCCTTTATTGTACAGAGCGGGGGATAAGTACACATTCTGGTTGCCTTATTATATGGTAACTGTCCATGAATATCTGCAGTAGGTAGTTAGGTAACCCTTATTGTACAGACAAGGATAAGCAAGCATTCTGGTCGCATTATGATATGATAACTGTCCATGAACATCTGCAGTAGGTCCCCTTTATTGTATAGAGAAGGATAAGCAAGCATTCTGGTTGCCTTAGGATATGATAACTGTCCATAAACATCTACAGTAGGTCCCCTTTATTGTACAGAGAAGGATAAGCAAGCATTCTGGTTGCCTTATGATATGATAACTGTCAATGAACATCTGCAGTAGGTCCGCTTTATTGTACAGAGAAGGATAAACAAGCATTCTGGTTGCCTTATGATATGATAACTGTCCATGAACATCTGCAGTAGGTCCCCTTTATTGTACAGAGAAGGATAAACAAGCATTCTGGTTGCCTTATGATATGATAACTGTCCATGAACATCTGCAGTAGGTCCCCTTAATTGTACAGAGAAGGATAAACAAGCATTCTGGTTGCCTTATGATATGATAACTGTCCATGAACATCTGCAGTAGGTCCCCTTTATTGTACAGAGAAGGATAAACAAGCATTCTGGTTGCCTTATGATATGATAACTGTCCATGAACATCTGCAGTAGGTCCCCTTTATTGTACAGAGAAGGATAAACAAGCATTCTGGTTGCCTTATGATATGATAACTGTCCATGAACATCTGCAGTAGGTCCCCTTAATTGTACAGAGAAGGATAAACAAGCATTCTGGTTGCCTTATGATATGATAACTGTCCATGAACATCTGCAGTAGGTCCCCTTAATTGTACACCCCAATTTAACTATTGATAAACAATACTTGCAACTATAATAACACATTCATATCTCAGGATATTACATAGCTATAAAAGTGTGAAGTTATTTAAGTTCTTACCCAATATACGACTGTAGTCCTCAGCCTTAACCTCAAGTTTGATTTCATCAAAGCCTTTAAACTCCTCATCATCAACATCACTGAATGCGGACGAAGCTCTCCGCTTGATTCCTCTCTTAATGTCTTCCTCAATATTATGCTCAACTGTCTCAATTTCAAATTTCACATCTTCTTCGTCCTCCTTCTTAATTTCTACGTCAAATTCTGGGGTCTCTATTGGTACATCTATGTTTTCAGATTCTGGTTCTACTTTCACTTCTGGTTTGTTTTCGATCTTTGGTTCTATTTCTGGGCCTGGATCTTCTGTAAATATAAGGTTAGTTAGTTCAGAGTTTAGAATATAATCATAACAATGAAAAACTCTTTGTATTACGCATTCCATAATTATCATAATAAGTAAGGGAAGACCAAAGAAACTAAAAATAATATGACAACAAATAGGACAGTATATTTATATTAGGACTAGCTTCTGCCCATGCTAATAAACTGCTTTGCAAAAAAAACGGGCACCTTACAGTTATTGGCTTTTCTATGGATAATATTAATATTTTTAGTATTTCGTTAGCATAAATGACTAGAAATTTCTTATTATCATTGAGAATATAGTTTTTAACCCTTAAATCCTGGAATCGGTGTTTTAGTCAATGTAAACAGAAAGTCGTGTTAAAATGGAAATTTTTAGGGTATAATTAAATTAAGACTACGAGTATTTTTATGGTATTTTAATAAAAAAAGAAATTAAAAAATAAAAATTAATAACGAGTATGACCTCTCCTTGCAGCGATTACGGCATGTAATCGTCTTGGCATGCTTTCCACCAGGTTTTTGATGGTGTCCTGTGGAATGTGTTCCCACTCAGCCGAAATCACACCTGATGTTTTGTGGAAGGTCGTTGGACAGGTCGTACTCGCCGTTTTAGGAGGTCCCAGACGTGCTCAATGGGGTTAAGGTCGGGGCTCCGCGCTAGCCAATCCAGACGACGAATACCGACCTCTTGCATATAAGCATCTACGTCGCCAGAACGGTGGTCCCGAGCATTATCGTCCATGAAATGGCATCTTCACCAATTACAGTCGGTGCGGGCTGTGCATGTTGACAAATTATTCCTGTTATGTACCTTTGCGCATTTAGTGACCCATTTGCAATGAACACTATCTCGGTACGATAGCTGAAAGTTACGCCCGACCAAAACATAACGGACCTTCCACCATAAGGGGTGATTTCTTCAAAACACACGTCGGCATAGCGTTCCCCTGGTCTTGGTAACACTCGCCGACGTCGGTCCTCACCATTCAGGCAAATTCGAGCCTCATCGGAGAAGAGTACGCTACTCCAGTTACCTAGTGTCCAAGATAGACAATTTCTAGTGAACCTCGGTCGAGCAATCCGGTACTCACGGAGTAAATTGGGGGCCCGCGCTGGTCGCCGATTGCGTATATCAACCGCTAAAAGCCTCCTCCTCACTGTCCATAGGCTAACTTGTGCTCCTCGTACCTCTTCAAGGTTTCTTTTGAGGTCTATGTAACTGCATTTGCGATTACTCAATACCCGAGTCACTAAAAAGCGGTCGTCTCGTGGTTGTGTGCAACGTTTTCTCCCACAACCTTGCCTTCTTTGAACGGAACCTGTCTCTTGGTATCGAGTCCATGTTCTTTGGACGGTGGAACCACTCACGTTTAACGGCTCTGAACCGTAACATTGGCTACACCCCACTTCCAGCAGCACTATAATTTTACTAGCTCTTGTTGCTTTTTCTGCCATTATAATCGACACAAAGATATCTGTTTTAAGTCACAATGAGGCGGGATTATGCGACAAACATAAATTATTCTAATAAAAATAACGAGAAGTTAGTTTTAGTTGCCTGATAACCATTTAACCGCAAACCCGCGAATAGTAAGTAAAAAGTCATAAACTGAAAAAGGGATTATTATTATTAAAAACAACAGTTCTGAATTTGAAATTAACTTTTTTTCATACCCAGACTCTTTATTATGTGCCAGGAACATAGTTTGCCTATTAAAACCTCATGAGAACTAAATGATTACCAATAATGTAGAAAAATCTAAACTGCCCGTTTTTTTTGCAAAGGAGTGTATTACTTTGTTTTCGCTTAGCATTCTTTCTGACTTTATTTTTTCTTTTTGCTCGGCTCCTAGGGTCTTAGCATGATGTAAAGTAACCTATAGCCATAAATGTATATTACAATCTGACTTGTAGTTTCAGAGATTAGCGTGTTAAACATACAAACAAACATCTCAAGAATTTACAAATGCAAAAAGAATTTTTCAAATCTGACTTGTAGTTTCAGAGATTAGCGCACTCAAACATACAAACAAACAAACTCTTCAGCTTTATAGTATATATAGATAGTTTTTTTTTTTAGTATAGATAGATGATAAGAAATACTTCACTAACCACAAATAAATTGGAATAAGGGCAAGAGCAGGCTAATTATAAAGCTGACAGTGGCAGTAAGTAATTCTCAGTGTGGCAGTACAGCATACCAGTGTTCTCAAACACATAACACTACAAAGGGCATATCATGTTATTCATCATAATTGTGATAGGAAAGAATTGAAGTTTCTGCTAATGTTGTTGACATAGGGGAATAAAACAAATCATGTTTCAATTGTCATGTTTCAATCATAAGCCAACCTCAGTAACCAATGCAAAAAAATTGCATCATGAAGTCCATCAATTTAAAAAAATATATATATGTATACACAACAAATTGATAACCTCCTCTTTTTTTTTTTAAAAGTCGGTCAAAAATAGCATTTCATTTAGAAATTAAAGCTTTGGTTTCCTGAGTAAGCAGTACCAACACACAATAACAGCTGTGCAAATACACAGCGGTTTTGACACCTTACTGTCAAATACTGGTGAAAATGAATGATTTTCCTAATGGCCATTGTAATATAACTTCTTCTAAGAAACCATAGTATAAATGCACACTGGGAGACTGCAAGCCGCATGGGATCATACATAAATCTTGTCTACTCTGAAATGACGCACCCGTGTACTAGATTTACCATAGTATAATAATTATACCATGGTAAATGTGGTAGAGGGGCGCATAGACAAGCTCTAACATATTATTAGTAATAGCATGCAGGTCAAACATAAAAGTTCGTACAATAATGCAATGTTTATAATGAAAATCTGAGCATGTTTGTCTATCTTTGACAATATAATGTTAGGAGCTACATAATAATACAGCTTTGAAAACCAAAAAGCTATGATTAACAACAAACTTTATGCCTAGTGGGACAATCTGTTTAAAAATATTGTGTAGGAATAAATTTGGCATCTCGGAATCTAAAAATAAATGAAACAATCATGGCTATTTAAAAAAAATATGTCAAGTTTTTTGTAAACTTAACTATGAAGATCTAGACTGCAGCTCTGCGCTTAAGATGTTTGTCTATTCCATAACCATAAAATGCATTCAGATAATTATATGTATAATTATTTCATAGTTCAGAAATTGATCTCAGTAACATACTACACTTGTATTCAACTTACAAAACATTACAACTTTATACATACATATTATACAAATAAATTCAAAAGGTCATAATATGGCCTATAGCGTTTAATGTAGTGCAGCATAGTTATGATGTCACCATCTTGTATTCACCGATACACAGCCGATCATGGATTTCAATCAAATAACAGTGAAATGAGTTCGCTGCAGCTTTACAAATACATTAGTGTGTCTGCGTTTGTTAATTACAGTCTAATAAAACTGTAAATCATGCTCTGTTGGTATTCCAGACTGTTAATTAACTACCATCTATGAAATTGTAAACTTAACTTTTTTTTACCAAAATAAGTTTAGGAATTGCGGATATTAGAACTCAATCTTCAATAGAAAGGTTGCAACTGCACTTTAGCATGAATAAAACTAAAAAAATACAATCCAATTGTCGAAAAAGTATGTCGTGATGTTGGCACTTAGGTTATGTGAAAGTTTTTGTATTACCTTCCGCCAAAGCTGGGGGCTGCACGACCGGAGGAACTACAGGCTCGATTGGCGTCTCCACCGCCACCTCCTCGGGCTCCGCCACAGTCGGCGTCGTCGCCTCATCGTTGCTAACTTTAGCTTCGTCCCCAGTTGTGTTATCAGACACCGCCATTTCCTCCGACATTGTCAAATAAAACAAATTTTATCACGAGTCCACTGTCAAAATATATATGGCCACATAACCAGGCTGTTACGACACTCCGCCAGTGCTCGCGACGAATAATCACGGTTTGTGCGCGTCACAACGTAGATTTCCCGCTATAATGGTCGCGAAAAAAACTTTAGCCTTATTGGCATACACATAACGTTCCTAAGTCACTTTTCAATGTATCTTTAAACAGTTTCAGCAAACGTATCAAATGCACGCAAGTTTTTATAAAACTTGCACCAAACAAACGAATTTTTTAATAAAATTATGTCCGCTATCTAATTTCCGAAAGATTTAGAAAAAGTCGAGCATAAACAACATCCGCTCGGACGACGCCACAGTGATTGTCTATGGTTTTTGACTGTTTCGTTCATTCATTTTGTCTATTAATGCTAGGCTACACTGTGGTGCCTGTGATAAACCGCAATTTTTTGTAACTTGAAGAAATGAATGCAAGCGCTCTGACGAATCTGCACGAAATATAACTGAGAGAGATGTATCGATGATTTTTATGGTAAATACTTAGAGCATTTAACCTAGTTAATATTATAATACATATAGTTTTTGATCAAGATACAACCTGACACAGACCTGCAAATTGCAAAAAACAAAAAAAAAATTAATTGCGCGGGCTACCACTCTGTGACAGAGCGCATCCCCCATAGGGTCTCAGGGGAACCTTAGACGATCGTTCAGATCACTTCAATGATGATCTTCAATGATCTTTTGATGGAATTATATGTTAGGTTAGATCTTATACACACGCAGCGATTTTAGTCGATCATGTCCACGTGGTGATTAATTCGTACTCGATTCTTGTATCGACAAAGTTCTTGATGCATGTTTTCTGGAATAGGTAATATTTTTAATAGAAAGATGGCGTTTCTTTCATCGTAAATACTTACATAGAGAATTTTACTAAGGTTACTACATAATTAATTTTGGTAATTTCAGGGTTTTTTCTACATTTTACTGCTTGCGATAAAGGCACAGGTTGAGATTTTGGACGGAGCTCCAAATCTCATTTATATATGGGTAGTTTAGGGCTCCAAACGATACTGCGCTCAAGTCTCATCTTACGTGGCACGCATTGTACGGTCAGCAACAGAAGTCGGTTAACTCTGCTACTTTTTGATATCATCTTAATTAACACAAAATTATACGATCACCTGCTTTTTAGCATTTCATTTATTAGATAAATCTTCAATCTGCCTAGCCTTTTCCCAACTATGTTGGGGTCGGCTTCCAGTCTAACCAGATGCAGCTGAATACCAGTATTTTACATGGAGCGACTGCCTATCTGATCTCCACAACCCAGTAACTGAGTAATACGATACCCCTTGGCAAGACTAGTTGCCAGACTTTCGGGCTTCTAACGACCCGTAACGACTGTCAAAGATCCACGAATGACAGCCGGGACCAACAAAAAAAATAAAATAAAATAAAATAAATAAATAAATCATTTATTTTGACCAAACACAAATACAAGTTTATAAAACCTGCCAACCTGCAAGACAGTTTGTCGGCAGGATTCAAGCTCCTTTTACAAATAATTTCGGTCATTACATACAGAACAAACTACTTAAACCATCCAGCGCCCGCACACACAAGCGGCACGCGCCATCGGCCGGCAGATGCAAGCAGCCGCCGACACTCGCCGACACGACACCGCTCCGCTCGCGCATTTGAGCACCGAACTCAAATACCCGAGCGGCCCGCAGCCGACGACCGTCGACGGCCTGCTCTGTGGTCGCCTCCGCCTCAGCAAACAGCAACAGCAACACAGCAGTAACAGCTTAACGTGCTTTCCAAAGCACGGAGGAGTCTCGATATGTAAAGATGGTCACCCATCCACTGACTAACCCCGGCAGGCGTAGGTAGCTTCACCTGATGGATCGACCCGTGCGGCTGTTATTACTTAGCCACTCCATATCATTTATTAGATAAGAGTTAATTTAATTTTCTTTAATATTTATATCTGTTCCGATTTTAATGAAGTATTTTTCTCAATGAGTCTTCGACTTTTGTTGCTGACTGTACACGCGACTACACATTTCCAGTTTACACTAACCTGATGACCTCTCATTGTAAGAAATCCTATACAATGCCAGATCAGCTTATATTGGAAAGGTATAGCATAGATTGATCTGTAGCCGTGCGTACTAGTGTGGTACTAGTTTTTTCTTTCATACATTTCCACAGACCAAAGATTTTATCGTAAACTCCTCGATCTATCTCTTAGACTATACTTAAAAATTGAGCTCATATCTTCTAAAGTTATTTAAAAGACTCCTAGCTAGCATCCAAACCGATCCAAACACAGTTGAAGATCATTGCGATTGTTTTTAATGCAGTCAGGAGAAATAAAACAACACAAAATTTATTTTTTAAATAAATTTTAATAACAACATTAAACCATCAGATATATAAAATGTACTCTTAAAACTAATGATTATGAAATAAATATCAGGACATTGACCTTACATATGTTAACAAACTAACAGATTACAGGACATAATAATTATGAAACTAAATTTAGTAAATATATAATGATATATTCGTAACATAACTGGTGAAATGTCGGTTTACCTACTATGGGTACACCTCTGCCTCCCTTTGGGGAATACAGACATGGTGTTATTTTATTTTTAACCGACTTCAAAAAAAGAAGCAGGTTCTCAAGTCGGTTGTATTTTTTTTTGTACAATCTATAAGTGTACACTTTGTATAAAAATAGTTATAAAAACATTTCTATACAGTTTTTGAGTAATTTAATTTGACTGAATTTTGTCAGTTAATGTACTTAGATCTATTAGCAAGTTAACTAGTATAAATTATTGAAGTTTTTTTGGCTTATTTTAGGGATTTTCGATACTTTTAATCAGGACATGATGAATCATCTTTTAGGTTTTAGATCCTTCTTGCACTAACGTGTTTACATTTTCTATCTATAGTGTAGAGCGACAGTATTAGTTGTTTATGGACGTAGCCAGGGATCTACGATAGAATTTCCAAAATTCTTCGAAATATGGGAAAATTCCCAAATTATTATATTTTACTTGTTTATTGGCTTTTCTTGGATATAGTCACAGAGCAAACTTTAAAAAGGAGATTATGCATACGTCGCGTTTTTTTAAATTTGCTTTGTGTTGCCATATCAGAACATTTTATTTTTATTTTGTGTTGTCACCTCAAACACTATTTCTGCTGCCAATTCTTTTTTTAAACTTAGTTTTCGTTTTGGCTACGTCGTTATAATGATGGTTTAGTTGCAAGTGGCATCGGGGTGCCTCTCTAGGATCATGGCAACGCCCTGGCCACCGGCCGCGCACGCCGATATGACGCCGAACTGGCCATCTTCGCGCACCAGACGGTGGGCAGTGTGCATGCACAGACGGACCTGTAGAAATAAGAAGGAATATTTCAGTGTTGAATTTAACATAACGGAGATGCGCTAAGTTAGCCCGCGAAATTCAAATTTTCTTGCATTTTTTACAATTTGCAGCTCAGTGTCTCAGCGTATGTTGATTATCGTATGATTCGCGGCCGTAAAAAATATAAAATATGTATTTACATAATTTTGACCAAAAACTCATCAATACATCTTATATAGTACTGTTATATTTGCCGTGGTTTGGTCTGATTTGGGAAATCAGGACAAACAACGCCAAATATAACTTAAGAGATGTGTTGATGATTCCAATGGTTATAATTATGTAAATACATATTTGTTATTGTCGCGAATCATGTTTTGATCAAGATACAACCATACACTGACCTGCAAATATGAATTTCGCGGGCTACCACAGCGGATCCACCTAGTGTTGCAAAAAACTCGAGTCCTCGAGTCGTAATTTTAAAGACTCGACTCAAATAAGCAAGACTCGGGTGTGCTAAAAAGGTTCGGAGTATAGAGTCAAGCAGAGTCCGAGTCATTTAACAACCACTTGTGTCTTACAAAAGGACTCGAGTCTTAAAATGAACTCAAGTCTTCAAGAAAAACTCGAAGCATGAAGATGAGACTTGAAACTCATCATTCGAAAAGACCCGAATAGGTGATAAGTTTATATTAGTGGTTATGTAATTCTGCCCTAAAAAAAAACTGACAAGACAAAATTATTACAAATCAGCTAAAAACACACTTCTATGAAAATGGAGATGTGAAGGTAAACTCGACCGACTCGCCGCATAAAAAGGACTCGAACGCACAAAGAGACTCGAGCTCTCATGTCACATACAAGGGCTCGTAGAGAACTTAGTTCTCTAGTCTTGGAGTCCTGTTGTAATGAGTCGAGTCTTGTAATTCATCATGCGAGTCCGTTTATATAGGACTCGAAGACTCGAGTTTTTTGCAACACTAGATCCACCTTAAGTCCCCTTAAGGTGGATCCGCTGTTGTGGTAGCCCGCGAAATTAATTTCTTAGGATTATTGCATATCAAGCTATACATTTCCAGTATAAGCTGATCTCGCAATGTATAGGATTTCCGTACAATGAGGTCAGCATAGACTGGAAATTTTGAGCTTGATATGTAGCCGTGTGTGTCTACTTGGGATATATTTTTTTTGGATTTTTTTGTTATCCATTAATTTTACTACCGGGCATCCTGTTGATAAAGTGTATGTACAACTCACCCCGGTGGCAGCGAAGGGATGTCCGATAGAGAGCGATCCTCCCCAGTTGTTCCACTTGTTAAGATCTGGAGAGCCAACCTGCACACAAGATTAATACAATTTAGTCATGTTAGCGCTCAGTAGGAATGACTAAAATGTCACCAGGAAAGTTTTGAGTATGAATGTGGATGGCTATACAAGTAGGGGAAGACCAAAGAAACGATGGATGGACTGTGTGAAAGATGACATGGCTAGAAAGGGAGTGACTACCGAGATGACGACTAATAGAGAATTATGGAAGAATAATGGCCCCAAATAAATTGGGATAAGGGCAGCAGAATGGCGATGATGAAACGCCCTCGGTATTTATTTACTTTAAATAGAACGGCCCAAGTCGAATGCACTATTTAAACCAGGGTTTTAAATACCGTTAAAAATTCTTAACGTTACCTCTGTTTGACAGAGTTGCCATAGTATAAAGAGGGGAAGTAGGCTATCTCCGGCCCAATCCGCGATATAATTGCTTACTGTCTCAGGGTTGTCACTTTTATCTAAATTTTAATTCAGTGCCTGTAAATTGGCAAGGGTCGGGAAGTTGTATTTTATACTTGTATTTACTGGGTACAGGGTTTATGAGGTCGGTTTTACCATAGTAGAGGGGAAGTAAGTTGTCTTCATACAAACGCACCGCGCGCTCTTGTATGTGTGCGTCATAGTATCTATGCGTCGCCGCACGCACACTTAACAAAAAATCGCACGTACGTGTACTTATTGCTGTGTTTGGGTGTCTTAATAATTCATCGATTCCAGAATTGTCTCTGTTCAGATTACACAAACACACAGGGAACAGGAAAGGTAAGCAAGTCACTTATTCTAGCATATAATTTTTACTTGATGATGAGATACCTACTTAGGTACTTAGTTTTTATTGTAAGTATTAGTTTTATATCAGACAGTGGAAGTAGGTAGACCTACTAGAATGCATTAGGTACTTTTGATCTGCCAATTGATTTGCCGCTATTGCTTTGTTTACGTTTAGTCATGCCGATTTCTCAGTATTGTAGGTAAAATAACTAAGTACCTACTTACAGTTATAAAATCGTAATTAAAAATAAGTACCTAATTGACGAATTGTGAATCGTATAAATAGAGCAAAGTTCGAATCATAACACCAGAACAAAAATTTGATCATAGTCTAAGAGGCAGGCGTCAGTTTTTTTGTTGTTTTACGATGTTTTTTTTTGATAATATTTTGGTCACTTTATTCAATTTTTAAATAAACCGGCGGGCGATGTGGACGCGACTGTCGGCGCTTCGTCGGATTCGGTTGTCGCCCAAACCGCTAACAAACATTTATAGATTAAGAGCTTGTGTTTAAATTATTTGCTTAGTATATACTAGTCAGATTTTTGTATTTTTTTTAATAGGCATAATGTAGTATTTGTACACATAAAGGACCATATTTATTTTTATTTTTAATTAATACAAACATAAATAATACAAACATATATCTATTGAATCATACATTTATTACAAAATTACAAATTAGCTACAGAAAAATACTTTCTTCGGTTTCGACTATTACGAAACCCCTTGTTATTAAACTTTAATGTGTAATATATCCGCATCCTTATAAATAACTTTTGCAAATATAATTTCGGAAAGCATGGGCATTCATTTAGCGGTGCCGAATAGTCGTGACGCGCGAAGCACATGCGGTGTTAGCCCCGACTGGCGCACTGAGAAACGGGTCGAGATTTTGTTAAGTGTGCGTGCGGCGACGCATAGATACTATGACGCACACATACAAGCCGCGCGCGGTGCGTTTGTATGAAGACAACTTACTTCCCCTCTTTATACTATGGAGTTGCCGTTAATAATGAAAATAACGGTAATAGAATTAACGTTATTTTATGCTATTTTTATCGTTAGTCTTTAATAACGGTGCGAGGCGGAGCGGCAACAGTGCATCGTGATCCAATGCTAAGCGATCGCGAGCGGAGCGCACAAAAATATAAACCTACGTACGGAACGGCAACGTAGCTAAATTAACGGTAAATTAATGTTATTTATCGTATGGTCGTATACATTACTGGTAATGTTATAAAGTAACGCTACATTTTTGTACCGTTATTAAGGTATCACATTGTAATTAACGTAACGGTTATTATTTTGTTATTTGGTGACGTTAACAAGCCCTGATAAACACATTAGATTTAGAACAATATCAATAAAAAAGCAAACATCATTCCACGTAATACTACTGAAAGATACACACAAACGGGAGGGTCGCGGGTCGAAGGGGGGCACGAGCCGACCGCCATTTTGTTGTAGTCGTAAAATGTATCTTCTTTCTTTCAAGTCTTGGTAGAACGTTATTTTATAAAAGGGTATTTTTTTAAACTTATAGACAGGGATTATTTAATTTTGTTATATTGTAAAGTAAATTTTAATTTACTATATGGGATGAATTATATAAATAAATAATCTTACCTTAGACTGACGACCAAGATAGGTTTGTGCGAACCAGTCGGAGTCCATCGCCTTCAAGTTAGCCAGGATTTGCCCCTGAAAATGTACAATTTCATGAAAATCATACGCACTCTAAACCAGTAGGAATTTATCAGTATGGGAATAACTCACATCATTATAAATCTTTGTTTTTTTAGGGTTCCGTATGTCCGAATGAAAAACGGAACCCTTATTAGATTACTAGTATGAAGTCGTATGTCTATCTGTCTGTCTGTCACAGCCAATTTGCTCCGAATGTAATGGACCGATTAGGTTGGAATTTGGTATACATGTGACCCCAACTCAGAAGTATGTATTACGTGAATAAATTAATTTTTAATGTCACTTTTGGGAGACATAATACAATTTAGAAAAAAGTTTTGCACACTAGGTACCGTGTGACATATCAAATGAAAGGGCTTACTGTGAGGGACTCAACAATTTTAAATAGTTTTAAAGTTATTTAAGAAAAAAATAGATGCAAATTAACCATTTGCCTCCTCAACTCCGAAACTACTGAGCCTAAAATTTTGAAAAAATACCGAAAATATTATTAAATATTATTATTAAATATAGATTACAGGAAAACTTATAAGAAGTCTATGGTCTTAAAATAAAATAGTAAATCGCTCAATATTGTGCGTACAAACTTACATTTGCAGTTGGAATTTATGGGAGAACATGTTGTTCAACTACAATGTTAAAGTTTGTTCTTGGGATAACTTCATCCCAACTACGGAACCCTTAATTGTGCGTGATCCGACACGCACTTGGCAGGTTTTTTTAACGTATTGCTAATTACGCAATTGTTTTCTTTCTTTCTTGCTCTTCGATGCTGTACCACAGATTAATACAGATGGGACACTCCGCAGTTTAGGTATGAAGCTACAAGTACGCGGCGGGCCCCGTCCGCGGGGCTAATTCAGTAGGTCAGAAGGTATAAGAGTTACGCGATAGAAAGAGAGGCAACTTGTAGTTGAATATAACTGAAGGTAATAAGCGTTGTGCGACCTGAATTGCACTTTAATGTCGTAGCAAGAGTCGCTTTTTATTTATATGATTTTGCGGAGTGTCCCATCTGTATTAATCTGTGGCTATACTAGAAAGAATAAAGGTAAACAATCTTGATGTGTCTTTTATCTTTTTTATTTTTAAACCTCAGTTTAAAAATAAAATGCAACTTAAAACCATTGTAAATACATCAATAATGATTACTAAATCAATTGAACCATTAGTTTAAGCAGTAGTTTATTTGTTTAATATGTGTTTGTGTAGAAAGTCACATCAAGATTGTTTACCTTTATTTTACTACCTAAACCTTTCTAGTACTTATAAGTTTTATTTGTTTTTTTTTGCGCTACAGTGGGACAATTATAGGCTGGTATTATTATTATACTCACAGCGAAAGCCTCATGGATCTCCCAGGTGTCGATGTCGCTCATCTTGAGGCCAGCTTTGTCCAGGATCTTGGGGATGCCATACGTGGGTCCTAGCAGCAGCTGGTCAACGGGATCCTAAACACGAAGAACATGATGAGCATCCATTATATTTCAAGACCCCTCCGTGCCTCGGAAAGCACGTTAAGCCGTTAGGCCTAGCTGTCATATGTAGATCTTTGACAGTCGTTACGGGTAATCTATGACCAAATGTCTGACAACCAGTCTTAGGTCCGTATTACAGAACGTCACGCAATACTCAAGCATTACTTAAAACTAGATTCAAGCCATTTGATTGGTTGAAACTAGTTTTTAACTAAATACAACGATCAGTGCTTGAGTTTCCTTCTGTAATTCGGACCTTAGCAAGGGGTATTATGTTACCCAGTACCTGAGTAGTGGAGGTCAGATAGGCAGTAAATAAAATACTGGTAAAATGCTGGTATTCAGCTGCATCCAATTAGATTTGCAAGCCGCTCACGACATAGTTAAGAAAAGTCTTGGCAGATTAATCTATAAACATTGCTTAAAGTTAAGTTTATACGTCAATAAATGGATGGGTAAGCATTGGTTTGTTTAGCGCGTTTTGTTGCTAATCATTACTTAACTTTTAGCAATGTTTTCAGTAATGTTCTGCTCTCAAAACGGTGAAGAAAACCAGCATGTCCTAGAATAAAAAATTCGAAGACATGTGACCCGCACTGGGCCTTCGTGGTGTATTACAGCCCACACCCCTCACACAAAGGCCTGTGTCCCAGCAGTGGGTACATTATAGGCTGATTATGTGTTATGTAAGCAATTTTATGTGTTATGTGAGCAGTGGTGACTCAGTGGCCGCGACTTACGTGTTGTAGCTCGTAGGTTCGAACTCAAACAGGCGTTTAACTTTGTGTAAATATTTTCATCACCACTGCTCTCAAAACGGTGAAGGAAAACATCGTGAGGAAACCGGCATGTCCTAAAATAGACATGTAACATCTACCAACCCGCACTGGGCCCGCTTGGTGGATTACGGTTACGGCCCACTCCCTCTCACCGAGAGGAGGCCTGTGTCCCAGCAGTGGGAACAATATAGGCTGATTATAAGCAACGTTTATGAATGTACCCCATAAACAGTTAGTGCATATTCCTCACCTGAGCGACATACGTGAAGTCACGCAGATACGCCTTGGGCTTCAGACCGAGCTCCTTAGCCTTTTTTTCAGACATCACCAAGCACGCAGAGGCACCGTCAGTCTGTAGGGACAAGTGGAGAATTGTAAAACATAAAACATTTGATAAAACATTCATCGTTATTAACCGACTTCAAAAAGGAGGAGGTTCTCAATTCGTCGGAACCTTTTTTTCTTTTTTTTATGTATATTCCCCGATTACTTGAAAATGGCTGAACCGATTTGGATTTTTCTTTTTTTGTTCGTAAGGGTATACTTCCCAAGTGGTCCCATGATCATCAAATCGGGATCTGATGATGGAATCCCATGGAAATCGAGGGAAACCCTCAAATTTTATGGGCACACTTATATCGATTTCGGTATTTTTTATAGTAACTCGTGCATTTGCTTCCGGAAAGTACCATTTGGTGAACTGGAACTGATGATGAAGACCACAGATAGCCATCGGAAATACTCAATTATATCTAAGTATATCACAGGTTGCGATTCGATTACTTTAATATGGTTTATGCTCGTCAAAATGCATAATGGTGATGGTGACTTCACCATGAGCTCCAGTTCTCCTGGTTCTTACTAGGAAAACTACTCAAAAATTAACGTCCCTGCATCGGGAAAAGCAATATTTTGTAAAACGTGATGAGCAGTTGACATTGGGTTATTGTAACTTAGATAAATTACAAACTGACCCACTGAAAAGTGAAAAATAAAAACTTTTTACAAAAAAAAACAAAACCGACTTCCAAAAAAAACACTACAAAGTGAAAAATAACTTTTATTTCGGAAGTCGGGGGCAAAAACCTAAAATACAGATCCAAAGACACCGACTTCCGAAATTAAAGTTATTTTTCACTTTGTAGTGTTTTTTTTGGAAGTCGGTTTTGTTTTTTGTAAAAAGTTTTTTAGGCTTTTATGATGATGATATGATTAAGCTTAACGTCGAACAGGCTTTGGCGCCTGTTACGCATGCGCAGACACACATCCCCTCCCACTCTCACCCAGCGTTCTTTTTACCTGACGCCCAGTATACCTACCTACGTATTTGTTCACGTGGCACCGAGTTGCCGTGTCTGGCCATACCGCTATTAAACCCGCGATGGTTTGTATGTTATGTTAAAAGTTTGGACAAATGTGTGTAAACAGTTTTTTGAATATTAATAAAAAAAATAAAAAACTTAATTAGGAATTTAACCGGAACAGTCTTTGTTTACGCTTTCATCAGACAGTTTTGACACACACTATAGTTTCAATGTTAAATATCATTGTTTTAGCCTACTAGCGAGGTGTTAGTTACCACAAGTCCGGAATCTTAAGCTTCCTGCATTAGTAAGTTTTTATCGCTGCGCCATGCCCCAAGAAAGAAATAAAAAACCATATGTTCTATGTTAAGGATTTGGTTTCCACACTTAGTTCTTCATGTGGACCATTGTGCGTGAGCCATGGCGGCCGTAGGGGGTTACTCCAACCAGCCCACCTCCCTCCAGAAGTTAATCAAATCTCTGGGTTTGTTAAGAACATCCGTGAAAGTTCGGGGTATTCCAAAAGTTTCTGTTCTAATCTGGGTATCGCCTGTGAATTCAAAGAGCACATGCGCAACGGTCTCTTCAGCCTCCATGCAAGCCTGCATGACTGTCCGTTATTCCTAAAAAACCATAGTCATAGACCGATAACCTACCAACCGACCATAGTCATATAACCATAGTCAGTCATGGGGATTGCTGACAGAAGTGAAAACTTGACAACGCAACACGTCACATTAGCATGTCGCGTGACGCGTGACGCGAACTCGTAAGATTTCCCCTAACAAAAATCGTTCAAAGCGCCAGACATTTTCACTTCAAAAATTGTGTTGATGTTGTTCATTGCTGTTATTTTACTTACCAAGAACGACGCGTTAGCGGCGGTGACGGTGCCGTGCGGCTTGATGAACGCCGGCTTCAGTTTAGCGAGCTGCTCCGGAGTGGACACGCGGATACCGTTGTCCTTGTCTACCACGGCGTCCTTGCCGTCAACTGTGACAAACAAACACTTATTAGATAAAAATTCTCAGTAACTGCCCATGGTGTGGATTTGTGCCCGGTTGATGATAGATGATTTTATTCCTGTAAGTAGGTTTGTACTAACAGTAAATATGTTTTATCTGTGGATAATGCAGTGGACTGCAAACTGCAACATTACTACTCAAAGTTTTGTTAACCATATGTGTATATATGGTTGTTTATTATCCCTTAATGAATAATAAAAAAAAAACACTTTTACACGTCAACAATATATTTAAAAACTAAATGAGGTCGAAGTTTCCTATCTGACTACTCTGAGAAGAAAGACCGAAACAAACTCAGAGGCCTCTTTTAAAGTCCACACATAATCTTGGTCAGATCACGTGAAGACCTTGTAGATTGGTGTCTGAAATGGTCTTTTGAGGAAGGAACCATATAGATAAATAAATAAAAATCCTTGGACATTTCACACAACGCCATCTAGTCCCAAGCTAAGCAACCTAATGCTTGTGTTATGGTAACGAGATGGCTGATAAACTACTTATATACATTTTTTTTTTGTAAATACATACATATTATAAATAGAAAAACACCCAGACTCGGAACAAATACTTGTAGGTCGTACAAATATTTGTTCCGTGCGGGAATCGAACCCGCGACATGCTGCGCAGCAGTCAATCGCTCAACCACTGCGCCAACCGTGTCGTCAATTGATTGAAATTGAGTGGACCTGTCCAGTCAGTGCAAGCTTTTGTCAGTAATCGTGCAGCTCAACTCAGAACTTAAGGAGCTCGACGCAACGATGGCAATAGGCTCGCCCCCTATTACAGGGACTTATAACTCGCTAAATGTGGGTGTACACCTGCATTTCAGTACGCATCTGCCTCTTCGGGGAATACAGGCGTGATATTTTATGTTCAATCAATCTGCCTAGCCTTTTCCCAACTATGTTCGGGTCAGCTTCCAGTCCAACCGGATGCAGCTGAATACCAGTATTTTACATGGAGCGACTGCCTATCTAACCTCCACAACCCAGTTACTGGGTAACACGAGACTGGTTGTCAGACTTTCGGGATTCTGACGACCCGTAACGACAGTCAAAGATCTACGAATGACAGCCGGGACGTGCAACGGCTTAGCGTGCTTTCCGAAGCACGGAGGAGTCTCGCTATATTAAGATGGTCCACCCATCCATGGACCAATCCCGGAAAACGTAGCTTAACCTGATGGATCGACCCTGCGGCTATTATTACTTAGCCACGAGCTCCTCCAAACAAACACTTATTAGATAAAAATTCTCAGTAGCAGCTCCGGAGTCTGAATTTGTGACCAGTTGATGGTAATCATAGACATTAAATATTTCTGGGACATAGCGAACAAAATCGTAATCCGATACATATGTCCTAGTGGTCAAAAGTCGCTCAGTCTTGTGTGGTACGCCTGCATGTCAAGGTCACATTCGTGTCCACCAAATGGTAAAATTATTTTCGAAGAAAATATGCCGAATTCTACATTGTGGTATTGCAAACCTCGTAATGATAAAATGACTCGATTCAACTACGATTTATTTATGTCCGTAAGGATTGAGTCGCCAAATTTCGTATCTTAATGAAATTTAATACTTATTTAGTAGTAAGTTTAAAAATTTTGTAGGTTCGATCCTCGATTTTGTAGGTATAATACTTCAAAAGATATATGACCTTATAGGTGGCACCTCAATCTAAATGTTTGGATTGAGTCGCCTCGTCAGAACTAAGAATATCATGGATGAATGTTTATCATAATTTGGTATGATTTAGTAGTATTTGAGAGTATTTAGTAGACAAAATCTGAGCTCAGTAGTGTTAAAATTGAAAAAGTTACAATACATTATGTGTGGCTCCTCAGACCATACACATACGACTGGTCATTTTTCAAAGAAGCAGTAGTTCAATTAATGCGCAATTTCAACATCATTTAGTAGTAAGTATTTTAGATTTGTAGGATAAGAGTCGGCAATCACAAAAGAAAGAAATGGGAGATATAGCATATTTAATGTGGCTCCTCAATTCAGATGCTTCGGTAAATAGTTTTGCCTCTAATCTACATAATCATGTGACGAAATTTGGAACAAAAAACGCCAATATTTTGTATAAATTTCTACAAAATGTACGTATAAAAAAATACAAAAAAATGTACATATTTACGAAGTTATTAGCTATTCTTTAATTTCTTATGAATTTTTTTTGTAGGGTGACCATGAATACGTGATTTAAAAAGAAAATTTACGTTTCGTGGCTTATAGAAACAAAATCTATTTTATCGCATGTTTTCAAAGTCAGCCTGTATAGTCGGATTTGCACAATTATTTTTTTGTTTGAAAGGTTATGCTCTCGAGGTGGTCCCATTGTCACCAAGTCAGAATCTGATGAAGAGATCCCATGGAAATCGAGGGAATCCCTTAAATTTTCCAACGACACTACCAGCCGCACTACCAGTAGTGTCGTTACCAAGCGCTATTTGCACATTCTCAAACATTTTTTTTTCTTTTTTATAGGCCGCATAGTTTTCGACTTTTGATGAAAAATGTAAAAAAAAATACCGTTCCCCCCCCCCCTTTTCTCCGAAGTTTGCGAAGCGAAAAATCTGCAAATATTCTATATGATAGAAGTTTATGTAAAGATTACAGGAAAAATAAAACGATGTCTCTAAATAGCACACTTTTTCAGAAATCGGAACGGAACCCTCGGTGCGCGAGTCCGACTCGCTCTTGACCGGTTTTGTAACATTGTTATTATACGTAATTTGCATAATTATCTTTGTTGGCACATCTTGATTTCAATTGTGATTTGTTTTAAAACACAAAAGCGCTTCCATACAAAATCGTAGTTATAAACGCTTACCATAACATCAGAGGTATCAATGGGCAGTTTGAATAGTTTTTTACAATTAGTATTAATGTGTTTATTTATTAGGTAAGTTAGTATTTAAGTGGCAATTATTTAGAACGTTTAGGATGAACACTTTATTATTTTTCTCCTTTACGAAGTGAACAATACAATTCTGTTAGAAATAAGTAGGGATTTTATTATGATATTGATTTAAAAAAATAAATTTCAAAATCTAGTCATCCTGGTTTCATTTAACATCATCATTTCAGCCGAAAGACGTCCACTGCTCCCCCCAAAAGGGACCTCAATCTTAACTCGATCTCGCAGAAAAACACCGAGCATAACCCTCTTCTTTGGCTTTTGGGTGACCTTGAGCTTTCTTATGAGGCCCATTGTAAAACGCTACGTCTTAGTGCCGTAAATCATAACTGGCAACACACACTGGTCAAAGACTTTTGTTTCGAGACACTGCGATATTTTGGACGAGAAGATCTTCCGTAGCTTCCCTAACTTAACGAAGTTGGACTTACCTAGTTTGACCGTTTGTCCCAGGTACACACACAACATGGTCACCCTCAATAGCGAATTCTTAATGAATATCGAAAAGTATTTTTTTTTCAGATACCGAATATATACAATGTTGATTTGTACATAAGTATTTAGTAGACATTTATACTAAATGTTAGTGTCTCTGGTTATTGATTCCGTTGTGATCTCAGGTAGATACAATCAATTATTTATTTGCAGAACGTCAGGACTGAGGAGCCAAATAAAATGCGTTTATTTACTAAATTCACTCAGTTTTACTACTTTCTCTATATACTACAAATTCGAACACACTTACTACAAAATGTTCTTTGGAGTGGAATATAAATTGACCAATTACTTTCATGGAAATTCACGTTCTTATGATTGATCGATTGATGGATTGAGGAGCCACATTAAAAGTATTGTATATTCTTCAATATCAACAGTACAGGACTCAGATTTTTAGTAGGTACTATACACAATTACTACTAAATCATACCAAATAATGATAAACATTCATCCATGATGTACCTAGTTCTGACGTGGCGACTCAATCCAAATATTTAGATTGAGGTGCCACCTTTATGTTCATATATCTTTTGAAGTATTATACCTACAAAATCGAGGATCGAACCTACAAAATTTTTAAACTTACTACTAAATAAGTATTAAATTTCATTAAGATACGTAATGTGGCGACTCAATCCTTACGGACATATTTATTTTCGTTACTATTTTATAATTTATCGTGTATTGAGATAAATTAAATAATTTTCTTAGATATGTCAAACTATCTGACGGTTGCTAAATCAAAGGTATTCATGTCATACTTGGCTATTATGTAATTTTGCTATATTATGCTAGATGGCGTGACTGAGACATGGGATAACAGTTTTTGTATGACATTTCTTCTGATAGCCTCTCTACAGTATCTTAAATCTCTTCGATGACAATAGACTCGCCGCCTATTTTTCTTCTTCGTGTCGCTGGCACGACAGTATCTAGATCTTGTTGGCCCAAAACCTCGTCACTTCCACAGCGTCGTCAGTGATGTCTTTGGCTGCATGTTTTGGGACACAGAGGGCAGGATAGGATGTGGAGCATAGTTTATGACACAGTTCTCATCCACACCCTTCTGCCGTTCCGTCGAGGTAGCCCCACTTTACCAGGTTGGAGTTACATCTTCCCACTTGTTACATGGGACTTAGAGCATAGTTTGTGACATAGTCCACATCCGCACCCTCCTGCACTTCCGTCGAGGTAGCCCCACTTTACCAGCAGGCCTAACATGAACACACGCGACAATTACTTGCTCTCGCGCGAGTAATTTTATGACAGTTCAAAGCTTTTCTCGTTTTCTGACAGCGCTGCCATACAATGTTCTGTCAAACTTGTTGTCGAGAAAGACAAACCCTAACATGGCACCTCAGATAACTCGACTTTTGACAGAATTTTGACAATAAACACGAGAAAATCCCCGATTCGTCTCTCGTTTAGTCGTCCTCGATTTTGACGACGAGACGAGTAGACAAAATTATGATACAAAAAAAAAACTAAAATGAATTAAAGTCTCATAATTTCACGTACTTTAGTCATAATTTTATTTTACACTAGCTGCGCCCCGCGGTTGCACCCGCGTAGACCGGGATAAAAAGTACCTAGCCTATGTGTGTGCCTACTAACAACATACAAATACACGCACACACGCACTCACAAACTTTCGCCTTTATAGTATTATTATATAATGTGATTATATTACTAATGAAAATTGTTGTGCCAACCCCAAGTTTTTTTGGGTTAAGGGCAGGAGAATGATATGATGATGATTATTAATGAAAATACTTAGTTTTAAACTATATTTATATTGGAATGAAGTTCTTTTCGGCGGCCGCGAGAGAAACTCCCTGACGGAGGGGTACACTATAACGTAGATGAGCATCCCTTTCAGTAGGTAATAACCAGTCACTTTTCCAATTATGGTGATTAACAAAATCGAGGGAGTTATGACAGTACAATAACAAACGTTCGCAACATAATTACTAAAATCTCTAGTTCATTGTCATTTGTGGTGATTCTCAAGTGAGTGTAGTGTAGCAGTGGAGGCCCAGTGGTAACAGCCCTGACTTACGAGTTGTAGGTCATAGGTTCGAACCCCGACAGGCGCTTTACTTCGTGTAAATTATATCATCACCACTGCTCTCAAAACGGTGAAGGAAAACATCGTGAGGAAACCGGCATGCCTAGAGCAGTACCTACATTATAGGCTGATTATGTTAAGTTATCAAGTGAGTAGGTATGTATATTATTTTTTCATTTCCGTCACTTTGTATTTAAATTCGGCACCAATGAAAAACATTTATGAAAAACTAAACAAATAGGTATTAAAAGAGGTGCACGTAAAATCATTATAGTACATACCAATTCCATGCAAAAAAATGAAAAATGAGTGAAATAAAACGGAACCTCAAGCCGATGTTGCTATGATATAAATGATTTGTTTTTAATAACTTGCTACATCGCTGCATCGGTCTCTCGTCGCGAGATAGAGAAGTGTCAAAGTGCCTTTTTCGAATTTACTCGAGCTTAACGGTCATGTTAGGGATTATATTAACGTCAGAATCGACGACAAATTTCGACAAATCGTGATATCTCGTGTTCTCGTGCTTGCCATGTTAGCCCTGCTGGTTGGAATTACATCTCTCCACTCGTTACATGGGACTTACAACTGGTGAAATTAGGACATGGCCATCGTCTAACCAATAACTGGGGGAAGAGGGGAGGGAATAGTACATACCTTTAACAGGAATCAGATCAGTGAAGTAACCCTTCTGCTGGGCTTCCATGGCACACTTGTGCGACCTCAAGGCGTAGTCGTCCTGTTCCTGACGAGAGGCCCCGAAGGCAGCGGCTAAGCGGTCCGCGCTGTGACCCATGGTTTCTCCGGACGAGAACTCGGCGACGGCCGGTAACTGAGGAGGGAAAGGTATTATAATAGGTTCTAATAGTGTTATGTCCAGACGGTTAAGGATATCAACAAAAAATAAGTTTTGTCTGAGTTGTCTGGTTTACAAACTTACCTCAGGCGCAAAGAAGTCGGGCCTAATAGACGCGATGAGCGACAGACGCTGCGCCGGAGTCTTGGCGCGGTTCAGACGAAGGAGTAAGGAACGCATCTTGCGAGAATGACGGATCGGCACGTCTGACATGAACTCCACGCCGCCCGCGACGATCACGTCGTAGGCGCCTGCGGCTATCATGCCAATGCCTAAGAAAAGGGGGGGAAATATTAGTAAAGTGAAGGCTTTTTAGCCAGCGGACGGAACAACCTTTTTAACCGCCACTATCACAAATAGATGGGACAAGCCAAATGTACAGTCAGCAACAAAAGCCGATTAACACTTTGTTTTATAAATCTTAATTATTGAGAATAATAATTAATTAAAATCGGAACATATATAAATTTTAAAGAAAATTAACTCTTATCTAATAAATGAAATGCTAAAAAGCAGGTTATCGTATCATTTTGTGTTAATTTAGATTTTGTCAAAAAGTAGCAGTGTTAAACAACTTCTGTTGCTGACCGTACCATTATACAGAGTTTATTTTGTAACTTGGACAATATGGGGAAATCAGTACATTCTGAAATCTGTCAGGAAACATTAGCTCAATTTTCATGACAAAAAAAAAATTGGCGTTGGTTTGGTTGGTTAATTTTTTGTCAAGTACGAGTGTTTTTATAAATGAGTAAACTGCCAATTTTTTTTATGCGGTTCGACTCTGTTTCGTATAAAGGTCATTTCATTGTATCGGAGAAAAAACATCTGGAAAGCAGAAATGGGTAATTTTTTTTTTTTGGCAATTTCTTTTTGTACTGCCGCGCTTTGAAGTATAGTGCTCCTAAGTTTTCTCCCTGTCGATTTACCTACTCCGGTCGCCGATCACCATCTGTCACTCGAAACTTTTGAAAAGTTTTTTTAGAATCGCATAGAGTTGTTAATCTATAATTTTGAAATACTTCCATGGTTGTAAATCTATGGTTTCCTGGAAAAGCGGTGACCGCACTTAACGGCCGTACTGACGGCTGTCATGAAAATGATGACAGCGGCAAAGATTTTAATCGTTAGATTCGCCCTAACGCGTCAAAACTCACTCACTTTTTATTGTGACTAAGTACGGAGAGTGCAAATCTAGCGATTTTAAATATTTTTGTGGCGGGGTTTGACTTAACGTGGTGAAAATTACAGATTTTCATTACGGCCGTTTTCCTAGGAAACCAAAGCTTAACTCTATATTAGATCTTCCGAAGATAGACGACGATTCCCGAAGCGCATACTTTTCTTGGGATTTCTGTACCTGTAGTGATGGCCTGGTTGGAAGAGATGCACGCCATGGTGACGGTGTGCGCGGGCGTTTTGTCGCTGAAGCCAGCTGCTAGTGCTGCCTCGCGCCCGATGTTGGAAGTCTTCACCTCCTGGATAACCGTGCCGTACACGATGTAATCGATCACATCCTTTGATACGCCGGTTTTTTGGAGGAGACCCCTAAAGGAATAGAAAAAAGTTATGAACTTATTGGTGGCAATCATGGCGGACGATGTTGACATCCTGGATTTAATGCCCACCAAAAGTATAATATTTATTGCTATTTATATTGAACCCAGCATATGGTAAAGGCGAAACAAACAGGCTAACACGAGGCAGCACTGGTGAAATGTAGGTGTTACTATAGGTACCAGAGGTATACCCTCTGTCTAACCCTTCGGGGATTACAGTCGTGATGTTATCGTTACGAATATGGTAAAGCGTTTGTATGATGGGATCAGAAGTTCTGGTCCCATCATACAAAAATAAATATACAAAAACAAAATACATCTTCTGATTCAGAAGAGGTATTTTTGTCCATTATTAAAAACTAGATGCGCCCCGCGTTTCGCGGGATAAAAAGTAGCTTAAGTGTTAATCAAGGGTATAAGCTATATACATTCCTTTCATCCAAATCGGTCCATCCGTTTGAGCGTGAAGAAGTAACAAACATACAAAAACACACACACACACACACACACTCACAAACTTTCGCCTTTATAATATTAGTGCGAGTAGCTGCGCCCCGCGGTTTCACTCGCTTAGACCGGGATAAAAATTAGCCTATGTGTTAATCCAGGGTATAAGCTATCTGCGTACCAAATTTCATCAAAATTGGTCCAGCCGTTTGAGCGTGAAGAAGTAACAAACATACAAACACACACACTCACAAACTTTCGCCTTTATAATATTAGTGTGATTAGTGTGATGTGATAGTGTGAAGTGTGATATAGTGTGATTATCAGTTAGGATTATAATCATAAACAAAAATAAACTATAAGGTCATCATTCAAATCAAAACTGTTTACTAATAATTCTTGTAGTACACAAGAATTATTAGTAATAAGTTGCCTTCAGAGTAGGTACACTGTACTCTGTACATCACAAATTGGACTTTGACCATTTAATTAAAACTAGCCTACAGATAGATGTTGTGAAACGGTGTTTATTTATTGTTTCAACTATTGCACGAATATCTCTCACATCATACTATTCTCGCAGTCAGGAATAAACTGAAGCTATTAAAGGGTTCTGGGGTTCACGTACCATTAAACAGGCAGATCACAAAGTGATCTTATAATCCCGCGTCCTATTTAAAAGCGATAGGCGCGCACATACACGATAGTTTGAACTTTTTGCTCGGTGAACCTGAACGCGCTCTCTGCCGGTGCGCAGAGAGCGCTTTCCGGTTTTCCGAATAAAAAGTGACATATGCATGCGACCGGTCGCGTATTCGCGCCACGATCGCTTTTAAATAGGACGCGGCCTAAAGCTTCCATTGCATTTTCCTTTTAAGGGGGATGCGCAATGGTAGCCCGCGAAATTGAATTTTGTTTGGGTTTTTTGCAATTTGCAGGTCCGGTCAGGTTGTATCTTGATCAAAATATAATACGCGATAGTAAAACATATGTATTTACATAATTTTAACCATAAAAATCATCATTAAATCTCTCGTAAGTTAGATTCCTCTAACGAATCTGCACGAAATCTAACTTAGAGAGATGTATTGATAATTGCACCCCCTCAGGGGGTGAATTTCGAAAAATCCTTTCTTAGCGTACCCTAAGACCTCGCCTCGTAAGGAACCTACGTGCCAAATTTGAAATCTCTAGACCCAGCGGTTTGGGCTGTGCGTTGATATGTCAGTCAGTTTCTTCTTTTATAATTATATTTAGATTATTACAAAAAGTAGTTTTACATTGTTAAGTTTTAGTATAATCCTTAAAACGGAAAATAGTGGCCATTAAGCTCCCGTTAACTAACGAGTTTAGTGATTACACAGAAAATAACATCACGCCTGTATTCCCCAAACGGTTAGGCAGAGGTGTACAGTGCGTTTCAAATAAGAATAGGATCAACTCAGCGCCATGTTGTGACGTCATAGCTGTCAAATCGACTGAATTGGGTAGGGTGAGCAAAACAAGATATTTTTTAGTTAACATTTATTTACGAATCACGAATGAAGAATTTGAAAAAAATGAAAAAAATTATTACCAACAATGAAAATATGAAAGAAAGAAGCATAATTTATAAAAAACTAATTATGAATAATTTTTTGATGTCTGTTTTCACTTTGATTTAGCTAAGACAAAACAAAACGTTATTGATACGCCGTTCCTATTCTTATTTGAAATGCATTGTACCTATAGTACACCCACATTTCAGCAGTTATGTTTAAGTACAATGTAATAGGGGGCTATTGCCATCAACCGGGCACAAATCCAGACTCTGGGCTTCTACTGAAAAATTCCTGATAGAAAAACCCATTAACACTGCCCAATCTGGGAATCAAACCCAGGACGTCAGGTTCAGCAATAGGTATTACTAGTTATAGTAATAATGTCCCACAGGATTGTTTAAATGTAAGTAAGAAAATTATTGTTTACGTAACTCATACCAAATAAAAAACCAACACATTGCACTGTCAACAGTGACGTGAGACCGGTTTCGTAAAATGTGTGCGCTTAGTGAGGTGTACTTTAGTTGTAGTTTGGTGTAAATGTGTGCATGATCGCGAAGTGTAATTTTCCGCATGCTTCACTGTATTGTTTGCAGTGCTATGTCTTTTGTTTTTGTTTTTTATTTGGCCTGAGGTTTACATAATATGACTCTATTGAATTTGACAGAAAATCATAAAGTTCTAAGCAATACTTACAACAAGGAATGTCTGGCAAGTTCATGAGGCATCATCTTGGCATAATCAGTGAAGGAAACCAAGAATGGTGTTCGTACTCCGTCAACGAGGACCACATTATGTCCAGTGCGGTCCGGCAGCGACTTCTTTTTCTGCTGTAATGCTGCTCCTACACTGAGAGCTCGTCTGGCGGTGTCTAAAAGGACATTTCCGAAATTTAGGATCCTACAATTACATGCAAAAATGTCCTTGAAATCATATCAAAGTAGGAACTGTATACTATTTAGATCTTAAAATACCTTCCAGTATGTATATAACATGAACCTTGCACTCATAATTTGGCACGGAACTGAACAAAATTAATTGCCAACAATGCCAATAAAAATTTCATACAAGTCCAAAGTTTACGTCCTTATATACGAAATATGGGAAAATGCTAAATATTTAACTGTTATACAATTTTCAGTTTTACAGATTGTGTATTATAGAAAATATTATTTTAGTTATGGTTAGAAATGTCGTCTAGAGGTATAAAATTAAAGAAGTACTACAAAACCTACCGAATTTTGCCGTGGAGCCGACGTGGGAAACTTTCAGTAAAGATTTTGATATTTGAGATGCCATGGCTGCCGGATAACTTATACCGATTAACACTGGACACGACGGAGACTTCTAAAACAATTAATGTAAATTATAAACTACTAGTAAATTGTAATTTAAAACTTAAAATAAACTTAAGAAAGTTGGACTCTGACCTGTCAACCACAGAGTAAAAACGGGGTTGCTAAGATCAAATTATAAATTGCACAGCTCCATTGTTTAAATCTTTCAAATAATTGAGGGAAATTTTAATTTGTTTTATAAGTTTTATGCAACTTAAGACGCTCATACAGAATAAACAATGCGCTGTTTGATACTAATATGAATACTTCTTGATTGAGAAGCCCACCGGGCACCGTATTGTATCAGGAATGAAATTGGATTTCAATTTACCATTCATTGGGACGTTGAGTTGTAATTGGCAACTTTATACACCAGCTGTCAATATTAAGTTTCGTTACAGTATTTGCATTTATTCCTTGTAAACTGCACACTGCAGAGTTAATTTTATTTTCGTGACTAAAATTAAATGAAGTATATTAAAGACTTTGATTTTAACAGTCTTAACTTGATTTGAACCAGCTTAAAGATTTTTTTAAATCTAAGTTGGTAAATATTTGTTGATTTTATTACAGTTGACATCATAACAACGTTTTGTTATGTTTTTAAGAAATGAAAAGGCGGGTATACGAATAATATTTTCAACTGCATGATTCTCATCAGCAATTTCCGTTCTGTTTGCCTTCCGCCTTGCCTTGCTTGCAGCCACGTGAACCGTTAAAATTAATTTTCAAGATTCCTTATTTGTATTATTAATATTATTTATACTTTTGTTATTATTTAAATGAAGAAACTATAGAAACATAATAGGTAAGTTCATTTTTATATTTTTCTTCATTACCATCATCGTCTTAGTCGAAATATTGCTATATCCTGCTGCAAATATGCCCCCCAAGCATCGCTACGATCGGTCTTACGATGCAATCTTGGATTGATTGCTCTAAATTCTTGCATTCTCAGGTATCGTTTAGCAACTTTCAACTATTTCAAAATGTGCCACGTGTTTCAGTAAATCTAAAAAAAAATTGAAAGACTTAACCACCAAAACTATTGAAACAAGTGATTTTCGATTTTATTTCATGTGAAACCACCTATTTTATTTATTCTGTATAAATAAAATAAGTTACACATAAACTATTTTTCTTCCTTACTATTTTTTTAGCAGACTTCCCAAAACACGTAGGTATATTTTTTTCACCATTAGGAAGGTACTTAATTAATTAAATTGTTATTATTCTCAGAATGAAATACCAAATTATATTATTCGTGATATACCTGGCGTGGTGTACGGCACAGTTTGCGGATGAGATGCAGTTGTTTGAGGCGGAATGTATGGAGGAAGATACGTTCCCGTGCTTGGTTGGAGGCTGCATCTCCCAGGCGCAGTACTGCGACGGGTTTGTGGACTGCGACGATGGCTCCGATGAGAACTTTTGCAGTAAGTTATGACTACTTAAAGTAATAATCGTACCTTCAGATTCAAAAGCAATTTTCTCCTCTAATTCATAAGTTTAAAAAATATTTGAAATAAATCATTTTTATGGGGTAGGTACGCATACTAACGCGTATAGACTAACGCGCGGCTCGTAAAAAAAAAAATCTGCGCGTTCACTACATCTATGTTCGCTTATCTCGGCAAGATGTAGGGCACTTATAGCAATTTTTGTCGTGATTTTAGGTTTGGTCTTATAATACTTAATTGTTTACTATCATGAGTACAATCATGTGTGTTTCAAGTATCGGTCACAAATTACCGGTCACCCTAGGTACTTACTGTGCTTTATGTAGGTGCCTGTATGCATGTATTTATATTGTATAAGTTAGGGTAAATAAATGTAAGTAGGTATGTAATGAATGATAAGTAATATCTTAGTTTAAGATATTATATTTTTAACTTATTTTAGCTTATTTTTTAAATTATTAAAATAATGAATGATAAGGGTGTTATTATAATGAGGAGCTCGTGGCTAGGTAATAACAGCCGCACGGGTCCATCTATCAGGTTAAGCTACGCTTGCCGGGGTTGGTCTGTGGATGGGTGTATCTTTACATACCGAGACTCCTCCGTTGCTTCGGAAAGCACGATAAGCCGGTGGTCCCGGCTGTCACTCGTGGATCTTTGACAGTCGTTAGAAGCCCGAAATTCTAACGACCAATCTTACCAAGGGGTATCGTACTATTACCAGTTACTGGGTTGTGGAGGTCAGATAGGCAGTCGCTCCATGTAAAATATTGGTATTCAGCTGCATCCGGTTAGACTGAAAGCCGCCGACCCGAGCTAAATACTGGTATTCAGCTGCATCCGGTTAGACTGGAAGCCGACCCGAACATAGTTGGGGGATTTTTTAGGTTATGGTAAATGTTACATGGAGGACATTTACCAGTATTTTACATGGAGCGACTGCCTATCTGACCTCCACAACTCAGCTAGAATACCTGCTATATTGTCTCTCCTTCTCTTTTAAATCCATCCAAAGGTTGTCTTTAAAAGGTCACCATAATGTAAAATTCTACATTTATACCTGCAAACCTGCAATCCTACATGTCGTGATCCGATCGTAGAAATGGCCATATCTTGATCTGCCTGGCCAGTTCACGATTCGCCACTATTTCATTATTGACCAGCCAAGCTAACCCGCCAAAACGATCAAAGCCCAGCGTTCGAAAATTTGCCCAGCGATGTAGCATAGGTATCGACCTAGATTCACGTAAAAAACATAACCACAGACTAATAAAGCTACAGTAGTTTACGTGGGCAGTGACCTTGAATTAATTACCTACGGCTGCTCGGTAGATAAATACGTGTCCGTCCGTGCACGACTGCTGCGCGCTCGAATTGTTGCGTAGGTACTGTGTGGGCCT
This sequence comes from Cosmia trapezina, assembly GCA_905163495.3. Lineage (NCBI taxonomy): Eukaryota > Metazoa > Arthropoda > Insecta > Lepidoptera > Noctuidae > Cosmia > Cosmia trapezina. The sequence goes on along the minus strand of LR991040.1, from coordinate 18,069,607 downwards.
AATCCCTAAGTCCGTCCGTCCGTCCGTCCGTTCATCCGTCCGTCTTGACATAAAGATCTATCAAAACAAGTGTTAAGCTAGAGACAAACTGGTCCCACGTACGCAACGTATGCGATGCAACGTGGGAGAATGGATGTGCACACTTGTCCCATGTATGCAACGTAAATTGGCATCAGACGCTGTTTTAATTTCTCAGAAGGTAAGTCATGTTTTCTGATCCTGATAGCGAGTTTGAGAATGATTTATTGAGTTTACTATTTTTAAATACATTCGTCCGCGCCACAAAAACAAAAACAAATGTTAAGAAGAGAAGATATTGGATTCTTGTTATAAAACATTATTAAACAAATATGTTATAACAAAAATACTTATAGTAGGTAAAATATAGATATAGGTAATAGATAGGTGGGAAGAAATAGCAAAAAAGCATGGCCAGCCTGGTAAAGGTTGGCTATGCTGTTTTGCTATTCTTCCCATACTGCATTGCTTAGTGGTATTTAATGCATTTAATATTATAAATGACATCGTATTTTATATTTAAGGTCGATTAGCTGTTCATCTCCCATTTTGACTACTTTGACAACAAAACGCATGCACCAAAGGTTTATTTGTTTATGACGTGCTACGCGTAAGTTCTAGAAACACACTGGTCACACGCGTGGGTAGCGTAGGAACATCCCCTCCACCTTCCCATGCCGATCTGGACATCGCAGGTCGACGTTGCGTGGGACGCGTGTGATTGCGTGGTATACGATAAGTGTGTTTCTATTACATAGTTTTCTATATAAAATCAAGAGTCCAGATATCATAATGTGTTGCATGCGTTGCGTACGTGGGATCAGTTTGTCCCTAGCTTAAAAGTTTAATTTTTCGGACGGGTCAAAAACACATTGGGAGTAGGGACAAACTGTCAAATCGTGTTTTCATTCATACTTCGTTCGCGATATGCCCAGTGGTCAGCTGGGAATATTGATTGATTAATGTGGCTGGTTGCTTCGGACCACGACATAGGTAGAAAAAAAAAAATAGAAATAAAGAGTATTCTATTCTTATCTTCTGCAGCAGACCACAAGCCATACGAGGAGTTCTGCAACGAGACCCATCAGTACACCTGCCAGGACACCAAGAAATGTATCCCGTTGACGTGGATATGTAACAAGGAATCCGACTGCGATGACGGCAGCGACGAAGTCAACTGCACCGCGTTGCCGACTGCTAAGAATAATGTGAGTACCTACAGCAGCTAACATGTTTGAAATGGATATTATGTAACAACAAACCCGACTGCGATGACGGCAGCGACGAAGTCAACTGCACCGCGTTGCCGATTGCTAAGAATAATGTGAGTACCTACAACAGCTAACATGTTTGACATGGATATTATGTAACAACAAACCCGACTGCGATGACGGCAGCGACGAAGTCAACTGCACCGCGTTGCCGATTGCTAAGAATAATGTGAGTACCTACAACAGCTAACATGTTTGACATGGATATTATGTAACAACAAACCCGACTGCGATGACGGCAGCGACGAAGTCAACTGCACCGCGTTGCCGATTGCTAAGAATAATGTGAGTACCTACAACAGGTAACATGTTTGACGTGGATATTATGTAACAACAAACCCGACTGCAATGACGGCAGCGACGAAGTCAACTGCACCGCGTTGCTGATTGCTAAGAATAATGTGAGTACTTACAACAGGTAACATGTTTGACGTGGATATTATGTAACAACAAACCCGACTGCAACGACGGCAGCGACGAAGTCAACTGCACCGCGTTGCCGATTGCTAAGAATACTGTGAGTACCTACAACAGGTAACATGTTTGACGTGGATATTATGTAACAACAAACCCGACTGCAATGACGGCAGCGACGAAATCAACTAACTGCACCGCGTTGCCGATTGCTAAGAATACTGTGAGTATACCTACAGCAGCTAACATGTTTGACATGGATATTATGTAACAACAAACCCGACTGCGATGACGGCAGCGACGAAGTCAACTGCACCGCGTTGCCGATTGCTAAGAATAATGTGAGTACCTACAACAGCTAACATGTTTGACATGGATATTATGTAACAACAAACCCGACTGCGATGACGGCAGCGACGAAGTCAACTGCACCGCGTTGCCGATTGCTAAGAATACTGTGAGTACCTACAACAGCTACTTAACATGTTTGACGTGGATATGTAATTTAACAAACCCGACTGCGATGACTGCAGTGACGAAATCAACTGCACCGTATTGCCGAACGCTAAGGATAATCTGAGTACCTACAGCTATCATTGGATAGGCCGTTCAAAAATTTGCTTGTCAGTGAAAACCATTTTTCGATTCAGGGATTGAACGCTGTGTGCATTTTAGCGCTATGTTTTTCTGTTTGTAAATAATGTATCTCCGTTTGTTATTATTCCTATAAAATAAAATAAAGTGCTAATTTTTGTTAGAGTCAAGAAGTGTGAAAAACAACCATTTACTGCTGGCAGGGGGCCAGTAAATGGTTGTTTTTGGATATGCGAAAACACTCACGGGCGGGGTAAAAGGAAAACCATCACAGCTAAGTAGGCTTTACAAGTTAACGAGTAATAGGCGGCCAACTTAAATTTGCAGTTGGAATGTATGGGAGAACATGTTTTTCAAGTACAATGTTAAGTTTTTTTTTGTTTTTGGGATAAGTTATTTTCAACTACGGAACTCATTGTGCGTGGTCTTAAAATAACATGATAAATCTCTTAATATTGTGAGTACAAACTTACATTTACTGTTGGAATGTATGGGAGAACAATGTTTTCAACTATAATGTTAAGTTTGTTCTTGGGATAATTTTATACCAACTACGGAACCCTTCATCGTGCGTAGTCCGACACGCACTTGTCCGGTTTTTTAATCTCCGAGACTTGACATTTCAAATGTTCCATGTATCAAATTAGTCTCCGAGATTAAAAGAGTTTTTTTTTTTAGTAAGTAATGCACTTGCCATGTTGCCATACGATAATATTATGACATGTCGTGCGATTGCCAACAGTCGAGCTGCAAGGGTTTCGAGTGCGGCGACGGCAAGTGTATCTCGTTCCTGTGGGTCTGTGACGGAGCGTACGACTGCGAGGACCAGAGTGATGAGGTGGCACAGGATTGTCGTAAGTTTTCTGGATTACCTTACTTTTTATGTAGGTACAGTCAGCAACAAAAGTCAATTAACACTTAAGTTTTCTTAATCTTAATTATTAAGAAAAATAGTTATTTCATTAAAATGGGAACAAATGTAAATTTTAAAGAAAATTAACTCTTATTAATAAATGAAATGCTAAAAATCATGTTGTGTTAATTTAGAAGATGTCAAAAAGATTCAGTGTTAACCGACTTCTGTTGGTGACCGTAATAACATACTTTTAAGTTTTTGTCTGAAAATATTTTTTTTATTTTACATACAGGGTGCAATTGAACACATGCGACAAAATTTAAGGGGGTGTTCTACGCATCAATATGAACAACTTTTACTATGGGACCAAACCTGAAATCGCGAAAAAAAAATCAGCTGTTCAGTACATTTCGACGAGTTTGATGTAGATAAATGTACTGAACAGCTGATTTTTTTTTCGCGATTTCAGGTTTGGTCCCATAGTAAAAGTTGTTCATATTGATGCGTAGAACACCCCCTTAAATTTTGTCGCATGTGTTCAATTGCACCCTGTACATACTAATATTGGCAATATTGGTAATATTGGTACATACTAATATTTTAAAGAGGAATGATTTTTTTGTTTGTTTGTACCCATGCTCCGAAACTACGGGACCGATTTTAACCATCTTTTCATATCAGGAAGTAACATAGATAATTTATTTTAAAAAAATGAAAATTGTAATAATGTAGGTACTTTTGCCTATAAAATTCATTAATTATGTGGCTTGCGCTGAGAAAACTAAGTATTGATGATACATAATTTAAGTGTACAGTATAATTGAGTAGTTCTTCAAAAAGTATTCTCCGCGTAGCTTTCGTGGGGAATTTTTTTTTTAGAGTAATCTTCAAATAAATGAACACACATTTAAGATGCTCTAAAAATAATAAGTGCGATTTTGATTATATGTAAATCGGTGCATAAAGTACAGAGATATTCTATTTTGAAATTTCGGTTGCCACGAAAGTTACGAAAGACGCCACAAAAGTTACAAACGTATTTTCTAAGCAAAATACAGTTTTAAATCCTTATTTTTTCATAAATTTCCTGTGGATTGAAGTTTAAAAAATGAAATACTTATTATTTACTAGCTTTTGCCCGCGGCTTCGCCCGCGTGGATGTCGGATCGCATTGCCTGCCTGCGCTATTACTTCGTTTTCGCTTAGCGTTCTTTCTGACATTTTTTCTTCTTCCGACACCTAAGGGTCCTAGAGTGATGTTAAGGGTCCTTGAGTGTTGAGTGTTGTGTGTGTGTGTTTGTTGTGATGTGATATGCTTATAGTCTTCCTTAACAATTGGGCTTATCAAATGCAAAAATAATTATTAAGTCCGACTGTTAGTTCCAGAGATTAGGGCGTTCAAACCAACCAAAAAAAGTGTGTGTCAGCTCCGACGGGAGTTTACTTCTGTTTTTGTGCCGTTTCGTGTTTCCGACTTTCTATTTTTCGGTCATTTCTGTCGGGCTGGGTTTCTTCAATGAATCAGTGCTATACAAATAGCAACTTTAAGGTGTAAGGGCACTCGTCCCCCCTCTCCCTCTTACTTCTCCTCCTCTCACTCTAACCACCTCTCACTCTCCCCTATCATCCCCCTCACTTCTCCCTCTCACCCCTCACGCTTCCCAATCCCTCTCCCTCTCATACCCTTCACCACATCCCTTTCCCGCTAACCTCCCCCTCCCCCTCACCCTGTCCCACACCCCCTTCACCGCTTTCCCCTCTCCGTCTACCTACACTAACTCCTCCCCTCCCCCTCTTTCCTTCTCCACACCCACTACACCTCCTCCCTCACTACACCCTCGTATCGCTCTCCCCTTCCCTCCATCATCCTCCCCTTTCCCTCCTCACCACCCCTCCCCTCCCTCTCACCACACCCTCCTCTTCCCCTTTTCCTCCTCATGATAGCCACGACATTCATCAAATTCCTCATCACCCCTCCCCTTCCCCTTTCCCTCCTCACCACCCCCTACCCTTCTCCCTTCCCCTCTACCCTTTCCTCTGGGGGAAAAACTATTAACGACAAACTTTATTACTTGCTTAGGCAAATATTTGTGCATAGTTTCAAATTATTTAATCAAACATTTTTCATATAAACTATATTCCCTGTTTTCACACCCACAGGGATGGAATTTTAAAAAATCGTTTAGGGTATTTCCGTAACTTGACTGAAAGATTATTTACACAAATTTTCGAGTTAATCAAGCCCCGCAGTAAAAAACTTTATAATTTACTTAGATAAATATTCATGCCAAGTTTCAAGTCTATTAACTCAAGGAATAAGATTTTTCATACAAACTTTCATCCCCTATTTGTCCCCCTTAGGGATGGAATTTCCAAAAATCCTTCCTTAGTGGATGCCTACACTGTATAAGTCTCTAGGTCCAGCGGTTTGGGCTGTGCGTTGATATATCAGTCAGTCAATCAATCAGTCAGTCAGGACTTTGAATTTTATATACAGGGTGATTTTTAAATGACCAGCCAAATTTTCACAGGGTGTTCTACCCATGAATATGAACAACTTTCACTATGGGACCAACTTTGAAATCACGAAAAAAAAACCAGCGGTTTCCTACAAAAGTTCAATACCTACTCGATCAAAATGTATGAAACAGCTGATATTTTTTTTGCGATTTCAAAGTTGGTCCCATAGTGAAAGTTGTTCATATTCATGGGTAGAACACCCTGTGAAAATTTGGCTGGTCATTAAAAAATCACCTTGTATATTAGGTGTAAAAAAATTAACTGCAAGAACTTCGTCCACATACTCGACATCGAAAAACAAACACATTACAAAAAAAAATTTTCGCGGAATCGCGAAAAAAAAATCAGCTGTTCAATACATTTATGTTCTCATAATTCGTCAAAATGTACTGAACAGCTGATTTTTTTTTCGCGATTTCAGGTTTGGTCTCATAGTAAAAGTTGTTCATAATGATGAGTACAATGACCCCTTAAGAGGTTGTGGGTTACTTATTTTACACCTTGTATAGATAGATAGATGTGTGACGACATAAAATGAAAATAACAATATATTCGTAATGATTGACATCTATAGACACATTTAGAGACAAAAATCAAGAACTGTACAATACATACCTATGATCCACAATAAACTTTTGATTGATTGATTGATTGATTGATTGAAAATATTTTTGGCCAGCTTTTAGGTTCAAATACCCGTATGTGCGGCGCGAGGCGTGTTCGTACTCTGATAGAATAGCTTAACAAATGTTCGCCGTGATTTTGACATAACTTTTTCATTTATGAACCGATTGACATGAAATAAACACTAAATGTTAAGTGAAGCTTACTACAGTATATTAGTGAAAACCGCATGTAAATCGAATAAGCCGTTTCTGATATTAGCGTGCACAAACACACAGACAAACCGACAAACAGATAAACAGACAAAAAAAAAATTAACTACAATCTCGGGTTCGGCATCGATATAATAACAACCCCTGCTACTTTTTTTTTATATATTTCCATTGTACAGACACCACTTTTCTACAATTTTATTATATGTATAGATATAGATATAGATGAATCAACTTGTATTTGAGATCAACATAGTGTTTTGAGATCAGCTTATTATTACTTATTAGTAACTTTGGTTGCTAATTTAGCTTTGGTCCAGTAATTAAACTGTAAAATTTACATCATTATCATCATCATCATTTCAGCCGAAAGACGTCCACTGCTGGACATAGGCCTCCCCTAAGCACCGCTATTTCGACCGGTTCTGTGCTTCCCGAATCCAGCAGATTCCTGCGGCCTTTACAAGGTCATCTGTCCAACTTGTGGGAAGCCTTCCAACGTTACGTCTTCCAGTACGCGGCCGCCACTCCAGAACATTTTGGCCCCATCGGCCATCTGTTCTTCGAGCAATGTGCCCTGCCTACTGCCACTTAAGTTAAGCAATTCTTCGGGCTATGTCGGTTACCTTCGTTCTACTGCGGCTCTCTTCATTTCTGATTTGATCACATAGGAAAATTCCAAGCATAGCCCTCGCCATTGCCCTTTGGGTGACTTTCAGCCTTCTCATAAGGCCCATTGTGAGCGACTACGTTTCAGTGCCGTAGGTCTTTACTGGCAACACGTACTGGTCGAAGACTTTCAGCTTGAGATACTATGGTATGTGAGACGAGAAGAGATTGCGAAGCTTCCTGAACGCTGCCCAGCCGAGTCGGATTCAACGATTGACCTCTTTCTTCAAGTTGGACCTACCTAACTGGACAGTTTGTCTTAGATACTCGTCCACAACCTACAGTGTAGTGTCTCCGATCTTCATGAGAGTGGCTGCTACATGGGCATTTGAGATGCCATTTGTCTTATCCATTTTCATTTTAAGACCGACTCGTTCGGAAGCTCTACTGAGGTCATCGAGCAGTGTACTGAGCCCCTCCATAGTCTCAGCCATGACTACTATATCGTCTGCAAACCGAAGGTGAGTGACGTACTCGCCATTGATCCCTAGCCCTTTCCAGTCCAGAACCTTGAAGACATCCTCCAGTGCAGCGGTGAACAGTTTCGGAGAGATAACCTCTATCTGTCTCCTCCTCGCCAGAAGGATAGGTTTCGAGGTCCGTTCCTGGAGTCGGACTGACATAGTGGCGTTTTCGTACAGGCACTTCAGCACCTCAATATACCGATAGTCGAGACTGGAGTACAGCCCATGCTTTAATCGAATCAGAGGCTTCAGTCTTCTGTATAACATGTCGCAGCGTATACGTATGTAGTCTATGGTGCTATAGCCTTTACGGAATCCGGCTTGTTCGGGAGGCTGGAAGTCATCAAACCTGCGTGCGAAACAGATCGTGATGACTCTTGAAAGCAGCTTGTAGACATGGCTCAGAAGTGAGACGGGTCTGTAATTCTTAAGAAGAACATTATCGCCCTTCTTGAAGAATAATCCCACCACAGCTCTGTACCATGCCTGCGGCGTTTTGCCATCGAGTATGACGGAATCAAACAGCTTCTGGAGGGCCTTAAGAACGGGTTTTTTTATACTTTTGTCTGACAAGCACTCTACATAATAAAATCCATAAGGTATTTTCTTACTGTCAATTAACCCATTGGCTAAACAGCACAGGTTGAGGTGAAGTAAGCTGTTAATTTGGCTACGAGAAAACATACAAACAGAAACACATACTACGAGTCGTTACAAGAAAAAAATTGAAGCACATACTCGTACACGCATAAATACTTATACAAATACATAACACCTTTATTTTGACTCGCGACAATCGAGTAAATGCATCAGCGGCGTCACAAAACGTCTGAAGTTATTATTTAATGGAGATATAAAACTTTCATGGTGCGCTAGCTGACTTTCGTGGACAAATAACCACGAAAGTTGTGCCACGATAGTTACGAAAATTTCACATTTTTGAGAATTACTATTAAAGTTACAGGTAAATTAACGAACAAAGTACTTGGGAATAATCTCGAAGATCTATCTTATTCCTTCATTCAAAATGAGTTGGAAAATTGTAAACATTATCCTTCAAAATTTGCGCGTGAAAGTTTCTTGACCAAGGCTACTTGAAAATATTCAAAGGTTAACTTATCTCATATTTTTTTTGTTTATAAGCAATTAATGTATTTGTCTCCCCCACTGATGCCGGGACACTACTGAGCGTCCGCGCAACTAAAAAGTGTAGCGACGATTAATTTGATGTATTACATTATATGCTTATGAATAGAATACAAAAGTTATCAAAGTTTTCCGTGAGCGCGGACAGAGTGTGACGCGCGAAGAACACCGATTTTGCTCCCGTTTTGGACACTAGATATTTTTTAAAATAAATATTATAAATAATTTTAGATGTTTATTGTTGAAATTGTACACATAAATAAACAAAGAGTAATCTGTATTTGGTCCTAAGACTGAATATTTCATAGGTTAGGAATTAAGACCGTGTGACCGCGTTTTGAGGGACCTCGAAGAACTACCCATTTACCTTTTTAGTATTTACATTTTTCTACAGGACAAGTCTCCCTGCCCCACACGATCCTCGACGGCTCCTTCTGCCATGAACTGTCCAGTGCTGCAGAGCGTAACTACAAGTGTCTGGACTCTTCCTACTGCCTGCCGAGCCACATGATGTGTGATGGCATTCAAGACTGCCGTGATGCCAGCGATGAGGGCGTGTTCTGCAAGAGTTGTGAGTTTAATTTTTTGTTTTCATTCTTCTCAGTATTTGGACGTTTAGCTACGCCAGGCCACCGGGCTTGCGGACGGTAAGGACCCGAGGGCCTACTCCCTAAGTCAAAAGAGATACCGTGGCCCTGGCATAGGCAACTGTAGGAACACGGGTGGGTTTTAGTCAGTAAAAGTCTGACACAAAAAAAAAGGCCAGGCGCACTCCATTAGGTATGAAGCATGGAAATATAAAAAAAAACAGAAGTGGCAAGGGGGCGTGTCTATCCACTTGACGAGATCAGTATGATCCGTTCATAGTCAAATGGCCGTCTCTGCAAACTAGTACCTACGCTTCCGACTGTGAACGTGACAATTTATAGGAATGCCGTGTTGTTCAGTGGTTTCTTGTAAAAACCGAAGCCAAAACATCTTATAACTATGGTATGAAGATACAAGAACGCCGCGGGCTCGACTTGTCGGGCTAATTCAGTGTGGGCTGCCGCGCACCGGCCGGCTCGCACGTTAGTTCGATACTTACGAGCTCACTCGCCGTGTCGTAAAAAAAGACAACCCTCCACGAGCGAAAGAATCGCGACGATATTATCGTCGTGCCACGTATTTCTGTACACTCTCTTAATCATCGCGGCGATGATTTGTAGGCACAGCGTGACTATCGCCGCGATTCTCTTGCTCGTGGAGGCGGCCCCTAGCGAGTATAAGAGTTACGCGATAGACAGAGAGGCCACTTCTAGGTTAATATATATGTAGGTAATTAACGCTGTTCGACCTGAATTGCACTTTATTGTATCGTAGCAAGAGTCGCTATTTATTTAAATGATTTTGCGGAGTGTCCCATCTGTATTAATCAGTGCTATAACAACAAATAATAAAATTCAAATAAAATTAAAAATTTAAAGGAAGGATGGTTGTTTAGCACAATTCGCTGAGTTTGTCTTGATAAAATGATAAAAATAATTATTATATTTAAATATCTACAATACGTTTCAAATAAGAATAGGATCGACTTAACGCCATGTTGTGACGTCATAGCTGTCAAATCGAATAAATTGGGTAGGGTGAGCAAAACAAGGTATTTTTTAAATAACATTTATTTACGAATCATGAACGAAGAATTTGAAAAAAATAAAAAAATTGTTGCCAACAATGAAAATATGAAAGACAGTAGTATAATTTTTAAAAAACTAATTATGAATAATTTTATGTCTATTTTCACTTCGATTTAACTAAGAATCGGTTAAACAAAAAAAAAAACAAAAAACGTTATTGATACGCAAATAAGTTTTCTTTGCGAACCGTACTTTTCAATCAACATTTGACAGATAAAGGTCATTGACGTTCCTATTCTTATTTGAATCGCATTGTAAGTACCTATAAAATGTTACATAACAGTAATTCCCTTTTTCCACAGGGCACTCAATATGCACAAATTACCACTGCTCAGGCAACAACACTCTATGCTCCCCTGAACGCTACGGACCCACCTGCATATGCCTACCCTCCCTGTCCATGAGTCAGTACAATTACGTCACCAAACAGTGTGATGACGTCAACGAATGCCTTATGGAGCGACCACAGTGTTCCCATACGTGTGTGAACGCCGATGGACACTATAATTGCGAATGTGATCATGGGTACACGAAGGATGAGTTTGGGTACCTTTGTTATGCTGGCGGTGAGTGGGTTTTGTTTTCATATAATTTTTATTTTCTTTTGAAGAGATCGTGGCTTGCCGGGGTTGATTCGTGGATGGGTGACCATCTTTACATGCGAGACTCCTCCGTGCCTCGGAAAGCACGTTAAGCCGTTGGTCCCGGCTGTCATTCTTGCATCTTTGACAGTCGTTACGGGTCGTCAGAAGCCCGTAAGTCTGACAACCAGTCTTCCTAAGGGGTATCGTATTACCCAGTAAATGGGTTGTGGAGGTCAGATAGGCAGTCGCTCCATATGAAATACTGGTACCTATTCAGCTGCATTCGGTTAGACTAGAAGCCGACCCCAACATCTTCACTTAGGAGTGAACTGGTAGAAATCGTCACGTAACGAAAAATCATGATGTCCCCTCGGTGCGACTTACTCCTCTCTCGCTCTCTCATTATATATAATAGAAAAAGAGAGAAAGTGTGAATTTGGTGAAATTGAAAATCCAAGAGGCTGCGAAAATTTTCTAATTTTTTAAAAATTTTCACCATAATAGTGTCATTTTCATGGTTTTGGAGGGTGTAACTAAAGCCGATAGTGACGTTAAAATGTAATTATCCAAGATGGCGGCTGCGACAATTTTCAATTTTTTCATCATGGGTATCGTTTCCATGGTTTTCGAAGATGTTAGAGCGAGGTTAGAGCCGATAATGAAGTCAAAATGAAAATCCAAGATGGCGGGTGCGATAATTTTGTTTTTCATAAATATCATACGTTAGAAGGAACTTTGTTCCAGACAGGATACCCCGACCGCACACGTTTCTTTTATTGTTTTTAATATATTTTTGGGGCCCTTAAAATCAGAATAGAAACATTTTTTTTTTGTTAAAATATGTTCGAACTGTTTTGCCTTTAGCAATGTTGACTGCCTCGTTCGTCGTAAGTGGCTGCTGACCATAGGATCCTGGATTCGATCCCCAAGTTGGGCATGACATTGGATTTACCAATTGATAATTTCTCAGTAACAAGAGCCTGGATTTCTACCCCATCACTTCGTTACTATAAAAATAAAAATAAATTTTTTGGACCGTTCCTCGAATGATGTTTAAATGTTAATTTTAGGACCGGAAGCGATACTGTTTTTCAGTACACGCAATAACATCGGATACTTGAAGATCAAATCTAAGCAGATGTTCACTGTAGCTACTGGCGTCAAAAAGGTTGGTAAAATTTCCAATCACTATTACTTATTGTACTTAAGCCGCGGGCAGAAAATAGTTAAAATAATACAAAGCGCCACAATCAATTACAAACAATACCCGCTAGCGCGACCGGTACCCCGCGAGGCGTCACTAGAATTTGTCATTGAGACTTTTTATCGCCGCGCGACGGGACGCCTAGCCACATGGCACGGCTTGTACACAAAACATTTGTGTGAATGGATAGGAAACTAATGACTGTTTCTTAAAGTGGATACCTAGACTAGGCTAGATTACGAATTTTGTTATAGAACAATAGATGACTTCGTTTGTTTATATTACCGCCAGTAAAAAGTAAATAAATGGATACAACAAATAACCAATTTTTAACCGTTTCCTTGACAATTTTATTGTGAAATGATCACTGTTGCTTACTGACCGAGCAGGGTAACGGCGCGGCCCCGACTTACGGGTTGTAGGTTGTAAGTTCGAACCCAGGCGCTTTACTTTTTGTAATTTATCGCCACTGCTTTTAAAATGGTGAAGGAAAACATCGTGAGGAAACCGGCACGAAGAACCAAAAATTCGAAGACATGTGACACCTATCAACCCGCACTGGGCCTGCGTGGAGATTACAGCCCAGGGGGCTTACTATAAGCTCCTAAAGCAGGGCAGAATCCAGTGAGAGAGAGTGACTGTCGTATATACCTCCGTCTCTCTCTCTATCTCTCTCTCACTGGAAACTTTCAACTTCAGCCCTGCTATAAGAGCTCATAGTAAGCCCCCAGCCCTCTCACAGAGTGGAGGCCTGTGTCCAAGCAGTGGGAACGTTAGGCTGATTTATGCTGACTTTACAAAATTTCTCGAAAGTAGGTATCTAAGTAATCCTGAGGTAATATAATTGCATAATGTTTTTGTAAAGGCGCACGGCGTATCGTTCGATGGCACATACATCTACTGGGTGGAGACAGCACAGGGGCATCAGTCTATTTTCAAGGCTCAACTCGATGATGTCAAGGATACTAAACAGGTAAGAAACGATTTGTTCTAGATTGTACAGTCGCCAGCAGGTCAAGCCACCCGAAACTGTCAAATTTTCCCAGTCAACCTTGAACCTAATTCTTTACCAATAAAGATGAAAATCTATTAAAGAAATTTAACAGATTGTAGTAGCTTGATGTGCTGGCGTCTGTACATAGCATAGCTTAACCTTTTTTTAAGGTTTCGCGTCTGTCATAGCAAAGAGAATCTCCACAGATGAGGGTTTATGAACGCCTCGGACCTCAAGTGTTGCGGCATCTCTCCGCACCCCACCTTCCATCTTGCGCCGCATGCCCTGTCACCTGAGCACTTGAGGATCTTATGACTGCGTCAGTGACCGGAGTACGAGTGGCAGAATTGTGGGCTAAACATAATATTTGAATTTTCACAACCTTATTTGTCATCGATACGCTAAGAAAGACTTGAAATTATGACTTTTTTAAATCTATAACATAAAATCTATATTCAAAGTCCTGACTGACTATATATCAACGCACAACCCAAACCGCTGGACATTGGACCGGTGCCTTTACACAGTTGCTTTTTGTATAGCACTGATTCATTGAAGAAACCCAGCCCGACAGAAATGACCGAAAAATAGAAAGTTGGAACGGCAGAAAAAACGAGTTAACTCCAGTCGTGCGTCAGAGCTGTCACACACTTTTTGTTTGTTTGAACGCGCTAATCTCTGGAACTACCAGTCGGACTTTAAAAATTATTTTTGCATTTGATAGCCCAATTCTTAAGGAAGCCTATTATAGGCATATTTTTAACATCACTCAAGGACTCCTAAGCTTTGCCGAGCAAACAGAAGCTAGTGCTTCTATGTGCCAATAGCGATACGTCTGTGACGTTTCGCCAATTCATTCAAACAGCCCTGTATAATCAGATTTCTGTTCACAGGTGCTAGTAGGGCTCGGGCTCGAAGACCCGGGAGACATCGCAGTTGACTACTTAGGCGGGAACATATACTTCAGCGACGCAGAGCGCGGCATCATCTCCGCGTGCAGGCCCGACGGCTCCATCTGTACTACTATCAACACGGACACTAAGCATCCGAGATTTGTCACCCTTGATCCCAGGAATGGGTAAGTTCTGAAACGTCTCTTTCAGGTTATCGTGTTCATAAACACGTGTCCGTCATTGCATATCGTGATGTTAGTTTCAAATATAGGATCAAGTTTTTATAACTTAACAGACAGCTGAAATTTGACGAAGATGCAAAACGACACGTGTATACATTTCAAGTTCTTCAAACTCAATATCCTCCACAGCAATATGTACTGGTCGGATTGGCACCAGCGCGCAGTGATAATGTCAGCACGTATGGACGGCAGCCAGCCCGAGGTGCTAGTCGACCACATGGACATGTTTGCGACCGGCCTGGCCATCGACGCGCCCAATGGCCGCCTATACTTCGTCGACAGGACCATCAAAGTCGTCATGATTAATGGGAAGCATGTTTATGTGAGTTCTTCTACTTTTCTGTCTGTTTTTTTCCGAGTTTTGGGATGATTAGAGAAACACCTGTCTATCTGAACCTTACCAATGGCACAGAATAAATAATAGTACTAACGTACAGAAGTTGCACTCCTTTGATTTTGAAGAAAGCCGCTTTTATAATAGCCTACAAAATCATTTCCCACCCACGCGCAAGCTAAATTGCACTTAATCGCCGCGCTTGAGAGTTGTTATTACTTTGTGTGCTTTCTCGACCGTAACATGCCTACGCCGCTTAACCGAGTACTAGGGCTGTCCGGAAAGAAAAATAAAATAGGTACGGTACATACATTTTTATACTTTTATTATTGTATATATATATATGAGTTGTCTTTTATTATTGTATATACCGGGTGACTTTTTTTACCGTCTCGAAAAAAATGGGTATATTAGGCGAACGGAGTAGAAGCCTATGGCATAGCTAACTGTTTTTTTTTTTTTTTTTTAAATATCAAAAAAATCAAAAGTTCTAATCATATGCAGGCTGCATATGATTTGAATTTTGATATTTTTAAACGATTTATTATTATTTTTTCAAAATTTCTGTTTTTAAGGTACAAAAATGAAAAGTTTACATCGAATTTGTAGTATTTATTGGTACTTTGATAATTTTTTCTGTCTAAGCTATTAAAAAAAAACTAGGTATGCCATAGGCTTCTCAAATCAAATCAAAAATTTTGATTTGATTTGATTTGATAGGCTTCTACTCTGTTCACCTAATACACCCAATTTTTTTCGAGACGGTAAAAAAAGTCATCCGGTATATATGAGTTGTATCAGATAAGACATTACATCAAAGTAAAAACAACTCTAGATAGACTGTATTTAGAGTTGTTTCACTTTGATGTAATGTCTTATAAATTTTTTCCCTCCTTCCTTCCTTCTCTGAAGTTCCTAAGTATTATTAAATTTTAATGTAGCAAAAATCCTAAATTTAACAAATCCATACTAATATTATAAATTCGAAAGTAACTCTGTCTGTCTGTCTGTCTGTCTGTCTGTCTGTCTGTCTGTCTGTCTGTCTGTCTGTCTGTCTGTCTGTTACCTTTTCACGCCTAAACCACTGAACGGATTTCGATAAAATTTGGCAAGGCTATAGATGGTATCCTGGGGACGGACATAGGCTACTTTTTTTTTCAAAAATAATCCTACAGGGGGTGATATAGGGGATGAAAGTTTGTATGGGAAACTCAGTATTTCTTAAGTTAGGGATGTGAAAATTAAAATTTATGTTTTTGATAGGAAATAAAGAAATATGCGGTTCAGCGTTTTTGAAAAATCATCCCCTAAGGGGGTAAAATATAGTAAAATAGGGGTTGATTTTAAAATTTACAAAACTGCATGGATTTCGACAAAATTTGGCAAGGCTTTATATAGCATCCTGGGAAAGGACATAGGATACTATTTTTTTTTCAAAATAATACTACAGGGGGTGATATGGGGGATGAAAGTTTGTAAGGGAAACCCAGTATTTCTTAAGTTAGGGATAACAAATTTATGCTATTGGTAGGAAATTAAGAAATATGCGGTTTAGCGTTTTTGAAAAATCATCCCCTAAGGAGTTAAAATAGGGGTTGATTTTAAAATTTACAAAACTGCACGGATTTCGATAAAATTTGGCAAGGCTTTATATAGCATCCTGGGGTGGGAAATAGGCTATTTTTTGTCTTAAAAAATAATCCTACAGGGGGTGATATAGGGGATGAAAGTTTGTATGGGAAACTCAGTGTTTCTTAAGTTAGGGATGTGAAAATTAAAATATATGCTTTTGATAGGAAATAAAGAAATATGCGGTTCAGCGTTTTTGAAAAATCACCCCTTAAGGGGGTGAAATAGGGGTTGATTTTAAAATTTACAAAACTGCACGGATTTCGACAAAATTTGGCAAGGCTTTATATAGCATCCTGGGAAAGGACATAGGATACTTTCAAAAACAATACTACAGGGGGTGATATAGGGGATGAAAGTTTGTAAGGGAAACCCAGTATTTCTTAAGTTAGGGATAACAAATTTATTCTATTGGTAGGAAATTAAGAAATATGCGGTTCAACGTTTTTGAAAAATCATCCCCTAAGGGGGTAAAATAGGGGTTGATTTTAAAATTTACAAAACTGCACGGATTTCGATAAAATTTAGCAAGGCTTTATATAGCATCCTGGGAAAGGACATAGGATACTTTCAAAAACAATACTACAGGGGGTGATTTAGAAGATGAAAGTTTGTAAGGGAAACCCAGTATTTCTTAAGTTAGGGATAACAAATTTATGCTATTGGTAGGAAATTAAGAAATATATGTTCAGCGTTTTTTAAAAATCATCCCCTAAGGGGGTAAAATAGGGGTTGATTTTAAAATTTACAACACTGCACGGATTTCGACAAAATTTGGCAAGGCTATAGATAGCATCCTGGGAAACGACATGAGCTACTTTTTATCTTAAAACATAATCGTACAAGGGGTGATATAAGGGATGAAAATTTGTATGGGAAACCCAACATTTCTTAAGTTAGGGATATGAAAATTCAAATTTATGCTTTTGGTAGGAAATAAAGAAATATATGGTACAGCGTTTTTGAGGGGGTACAATAGGGGTTGACAAATGTTTGTGTACCTACCTCTTTTTAAGAGATTTAAGGGATTGGAAATGTAGTCATAGTTCGAATCTTGAGGTAACATTTAGTCTTTATTTCATTCGGCGTTTTTACGAGGAAATTATTTGAACGAGTGGACACTCGGACAAAAGTTATTTGTTATTAGAGCGTGACTGACATAATAAATTTTAAGTAATTAACAAAGTTCCCCCGCCGCGTAAGTCTGTTTGTTTGAATGCGATAATGTCAAAAAGTACCGAACGGATTTTCATACGGTTTTCTCCAATGAACGGAGTGATTCAGGGTAATTCATTATAGTTTTGTGTAAATTGGCTGAAATATGACGACGACTGTTGAAGATGTCGGAAAAAATCATGCCGACTGGTAGCTTTATGCCATACACGGTAACGATATATCGTAGCGATTTGAGTTTGCACAGTTATATCGGACGGCCCTATGTTTTCCACATGAACATTCCCATGAGATATTTTCCGACATCCACGCGGGCGAAGCCGCGGGCAAAAGCTAGTAATTTTAATAAATTAAACTTTGAGTTCTTCTGTTTACTAGAACATCCGTCCACACAACAACTGTTAGTATTACGTTTTAATTTTGATGTCATAACGAAGGGTGCACAAAAAACAAAAATAAAATAATAATAAATACGACGGGTTCGGTCAGAGCCTCAGAGGCGCGGCGCGGGCAGCGGTGCGTGGCGTGATTGCGTCGTACGTGACTCGCTGAGCGCGTATAGACCCCGACTGACTAGCAACCCCTAGTTGCCGCGCGCTGTAGGTACTTATCTCGAGCGGAATGTACCAGTGCAAGAGGCCTGCCAATGGGTAGGTCGATGATAACTACTGCATGAAAAATTAAAAGAGAACCTTCTTAGAATAGAATAGGTACGCAAAGTCAAGGTTATGTTTTTTTGGAGGGGCTTGTGGCTTAGTACTATCAGCCGCATGGGTCGATTGATCAGGTTAAGCTACGTTTGCCGCGGTACCTCTCCGTGCCTCAGAAAGCATACCTACGCTTAGCCGTTGGTCCCAGCTGTCATTCGTGGATTTGCAGTCGTTATGGGTCGTCAGAAGCCCAAAAGTCTGACAACCAGTCTTGCCAAGTTACCCAGTAATTGGGTTGTGGAGGTCAGATATGCAGTCGCTCCATGTGAAATACTGGCATTCAGCTGCATCCGGTTAGACAGGAAGCCGACCGCAACATAGTTTGGAAAAGGCTAGCCAGATGATGATGTATCGCGCGGTGATAATGACGGCGCGCACGGATGCCAGCCGTGTGCCAAATATGCGTACCTACCGAATATCTGGCGAAATGAGAGTACACTTCTCTACACCTTTTTTTTATTTTCCTTCAGGGAATTAAGGCGTTATGTGCTAGGCTGTTTCTTTACCTTTGTACTTTCCTACGTCTTCTTTAACTCTGAATACCCCAACAGTCGCTGTTCGAAGAACCATTCCACCACCCCTACTCCATCGCGGTGTTCGAGAACACCGTGTTCTGGAGTGACTGGATCTCCAGTAGCATTCAGACGACGGACAAACTGCACGGCAGTGCACAGAAGAGGAATTTGCTGATGAAAGCTGATACTGTGCTTGGTGAGTTTGTTGTATTATTAACTCTTTAAACGTCGATTGCACACCCAGGTGTTCAGATAACAATAGAAAATCTATTGTGTCAATTTGTGTCTACTAATTGGACGCGCGACGGGTTAAATAGCAATAGAATATTCACAAGAAAAATATACGCTACAGCTGTAGGATAGTCTCATTGGCTAACAAGCCTTTTTATTGATCAACTTCATTATAGGGAGGATATAATGTTCGTCTGTATGTATTTTTTATGTAAGTACCTACATAATTGTTTATCGATATTTTCGTCAGTTGGGAACCGATTTTGAAAATTATTTTTTCATTTAGTGATGACGGTGGCAAAAAACTAAAATATAGATCCACAGACACCGATTCCGAAATTAAAGTTATTTTTCAATTTGTAGTGTTTTTCTTGGAAGTCGGTTGTTTTTTTTTTTGCAAAAATGTTTTTATTATGGATAAATAGGTTTTTGTGTAGGTACCAATCATTCCTGACTTAAAAACGTAAATTCTACAGTTCAAGTAAATTCGAACGATTTAATAAAAAAAAAATCAAGACTAGTCTTGATTTTTTTTTTATTAAATCGTTCGAATTTACTTCCCCTTAAGAGGTTGTGCGTTATTTACGTTACACCTTGTAGATAAGGACAGCTGTTAGATAAGGACAGCTGTCCTTATCTACAAGGTGTAACGTAAATAACGCACAACCTCTTAAGGGGTCATTGTGCTCATCATTATGAACAACTTAAATGACCAAACCTAAAATCGCGAAAAAAAAATCTGCTGTTCCCTACATTTAACAAGTTATGTTATATGCGAACATAAATGGCGGGAACAGCAGATTTTTTTTTCGCGATTTCAGGTTTGGTCCCAATAGTAAAAGTTGTTCATAATGATGAGTTTGAGTAGGTACAATAACCCCTTATGAGGTTGTGCGTTATTTAAAAGAAACACTTGTCTATAGGGGTGACACTAATTATTTGTGCTAAACCAAAATGCTTTAGAATCGTTGTATTTTCAGTATAGTTGTGTTGTATGTTATACTTATTAGGTGTGTACCTATGTACAAAAAGTTATGGTTTGTACTCTTTACTCTATTCTTGTCATCTTTGATTCCTTGTTCTTTTATAAAGCTGTTCGGTTCTATTTATATTAAATTCATTTCTTCTAACATTATTCTTTTAATAAGTTTATTCCTCCAACAAGTTGTGTTCTCAGGTATCTTTGGAAGTCAGGACTGTAAATAGTGGATCCAGCACAGTTACTGAGTTTTTCATTGGGAATTTCTTAATAGAAGTCCAGAGTCTGGATCACAAGTACCCCTTAGGATCATAACTGTCTAAATCTTTTTCTTCTTCTTACTTTAAGAAGAAGAAGACTGTCGAAATATGTACTATTGAACCTATGCCTACCTCTTCGAGGTAAACGGGCGTGCTTTACACCGTGACAACGAGCTACTCGCTCAAACGAGAAGCAACACACTTGTCGCTTGGCGTCAGCGACTTCGGAGAAATAGTGCATTACTGCCGCGGCCAGCAAAAAGGCCATTGATGGACGAAAATGTGGGCCGAGGCCCGAGGCTCACATAGTTTCGTCCATCAATGCCTGGTTTCGGCCAAGGCGTGTATAGTACTTTTCTCAAATTAATGCGCCGAAATTCAAACTAAGTAAATGAATTATAAATTCCAGAATCAATGACGAATTTTTCACGCGCCAAATTATGTTCATTTGTTTATTTTTTTTTAATAGTTCTATTTACTAAGCCAGTTCGAAATTTAAAAAAAAAGTAAGTAAGTTTAAGTTCGATGTAAAAAATTCGTTCCATTTTAAATTACACGACATAATATGAGTTTTCATAGTAATTTATTCGGCCGCTAAAACACGACAGATTTGTATTTTCTTACTAACATTGCCGGCCGTCTGCTCGCATTATACATATAAGGTGGCCTTAGTGCGAGTTTTTTATACTTAGGTACTCGATCGCGTTTACGTTAACGTTGACGTACGTCAATTTGTATCTAATAATTGTGTTTCCCACTATAGTCACCAGGCGACGCTTATTCATTTTCAGTACAAACTGACGTTTACGTTAACGTGATCGAGTAAGTATAAAAACTCGCACTAAGCCAATTAGGTACTTACCTACCTACAGCATTTTTGATATCTCGAAGAAGGTTGTCAAAATAATGCTCGAATTTCAAAAAACAACTCCTTTCATTTATTTTCTCAACATGCTTGTGTTTGAGAAAACAAAAGAAAGGAGTTGTTTTGACTATATTGTCACGAGTTACCGCGACGCCACTTGCATAGACTATACACTAGCACTTGCGGAGCGACGAACGGAAACAGTGGACGCGCGCGCGTTTCGCTTGACGCGGCGCACGGCGCAAGTCTATAATAGTATCTCTGTCGTAGACATGCACATTTACCACCCGGTCCTGATGAACGCCAGCTCAAACCCTTGCAGCAACAACAACTGCTCGCACCTCTGCCTCGTCAGCTCCAACGTCAGCCACGTGTGCGCCTGCCCCGATGGCATGGACATCGTCAATAACGCGTGTCATCGTAAGTATTACTGTAACTATTGGGACCACAATTGGACCAACTCTTTATACTTAAGACGCGGACTGACTACGATTTTAAACGGCACACAACCGCGTAATCTATTGTCACCATTAGTTTTCTTGAAATAAGGTTGAAAATTGAAAACAATATTTGTGTTGCCGAGATGTGACTAAGCTGCGAATGTGCTAAATGCACACACATTTTTCCGGGTTTTCTTTAGATTATTCAGAATATACACAATAAATTAAATAATTATCCGGTTAAAGTTTAAAAGAAATGCTAAGTAATTCTATTAAATTCTAAAAAAAAAATAATGTCGGTAAATCCCTGAAAATACAGAGATGTTCAACGCCAAAGTTTATTTTTGTGGAGCAACTTCCAAATGTTTCATTGGGAATATCAAAGTATTTTTTACTATTCTATTCGGTTAATTAATATCTAGTAAATGACTAACTAAATATACAAATAAATACAAAAACAAAAGGACACTTAGGCGTCGAAGTACTATTCGGTTAACATTTTTTGCGTCGGATAGTTTCATTGCGTTACGTCATACTCGACAATCCAAGAAACCAATTTTTGTGATTATTGAGCTAACACCGCCCCTTAACAGCAGAAATTACAGAATGGAACAAGATTATGTTTCATGGTTGAGATTTGATATCTGTAAAACCTTTCGTTTTACAGATATCAAAATATCTCACAGCTCTAAAACATGACGGAAAATGCCCCAAAAGTGTTACAAAGCTACCAGAGTTTCTATGCGAAAAAGAGATGCAGCTATACAGGACCTATAGCCGTCCCTTCTTCGCTAAAGTTTCTCTTCGCCTTACTCATCACTTCCAGATGTCGGCGACTACCGCCCTAAGTACCTGGTGGTGGCCGGAAGACAGCTGTTCACGAAGATACAGTACGACGTACTCGGTAATCCGGAGTGTCACGCCACGCACTTCGACATAGGACGCGTGCAGGCTATGGCGTATGATCAGTTCAGAGGTAAGACAATATCGGCAATCGGTTGCAATATCGTCGCTAATTTAACTGACGTATCTGACATTTGGACTAAGCCGATAGCCGACCTAACTATAGTAATTTGATACATTTTCCAAGTCAAATCGATCTGTCTAATCGGCGAATCTGTACCTATGCCTTACGGTCTCCACAATAATGCAAAAATCGAGACCGATATATCTACAGTTTACAAAAAAAAAAAAAAGAATAAAAATAGCTTGCCCCGTAAAATTTTCTTCGAATCAGGGTGCCTACTCCCTAAGCACGAAGCCCGTAGTTTCGGCCTTCGTTATGGCCGTTTCCTACTCCGTATCACCTACGGATGGATGATTGGTTCGGGCCCGAACGAAGTATGAATGACAACATGATTTGCCAGTTGTCCCTACTCCCGGTGTGTTTTTGTCCGTCCGAAAAATTTAACTTTTACACTTGTTTTGATGGATCGTAATGTCAGACGGATGGATGAACGGACGGACGGAAAGACGGACGGACTTAGGGATTAGGCCCGCAGTTACGTCACTTAGGTAGATTAACGACGATATGTCAAGCAAATTACGTTTGTTTATGATACATCAACCATTCATCATTAGATGGCGCGATCTTAATAAAAAAATCAAAATTTTATACGTAGTTGGTTAAAGTTGTGACATAGCGAACCCCCACTCCCTTTAATGCGTTTTATCTATCTACATAATGTATTTTTTTATTAATTCTATTGTCTTTTTTTTTATTATAGCAAAAAATACGTGTCATATATTTTTTTATTATTTGACTGACGGATTAAATAGATTTTCTTTTTTTTATCCAGACATCATCCCTATTTATAATGTAACTACTTTCTGAGTTTACCTAGTATTGGTGTAGGTACTTACAATCAGATTGATTCTGATTATACGAAATTAAATTTAACACACATAGGGTCATTGTACTCATCATTATGAACAACTTTTACTATCGGACAAACTTGAAATCGCAGAAAAAAATTCGGCTGTTCCCTACATTTTGACGAGTTACGCGAACATAAATGTAGGGAACAGCTGATTTTTTTCTCATAGTAAAAGTTGTTTATATTGATGAGTACAATGACACCATAAGACGTTGTTCGTTATTTAAGTTACAACTTGTATATTCGAAAAATCATTTAATTAAATAAATAATTTATTTCAGATTCGTTATTCATATACGATGGTCAGCGAAGGACTATAAACTATATCAACATGACCGACTTTACTCTAGGAGTCACGAATCTGCTGCTCTACAACGGAATGGAAAATGTTGTAGACATGGATTACGGTAAGAGACGAACAGGCTGGTCAGCTGGTGCATCTTCTTTTTGCACGACCGCGAACAATGGCGGGTGACCAATATGCGATAAATCATAATTTATTTATCGGTTGTAAAAAGACGCATATAGTTATATCGAAGCCGAGAGTCGCTTTGTACTCCCCCGTCATTGTGATTATTCTTTGTACTGGACCATACCTGTGGGAACCTTCTGGTTACGATGATATTGAAGGTCAAAGTTCCAAATTTTTTGAAAACCAATTTTAAATGTTACAACACCGGTAACGTCCCGCTGGTAAACCGATCCATCACTCGCCGTCCGTACCGTCAATCCCCGCTGGTAAACCGGTCTACCACTCGACGTCCGTACTGTCAATCCCCGCTGGTAAACCGGTCTACCACTCGACGTCCGTACCGTCAATCCCCCTGGTAAACCGGTCTATCACTCGCCGTTCGTACCGTCAATCCCCGCTGGAAAACCGGTCTATCACTCGCCGTCCGTACCGTCAATCCCCCCTGGTAAACCGGTCTACCACTCGCCGTCCGTACCGTCAAGCCCCGCTGGTAAACTGGTCTACCACTCGACGTCCGTACCGTCAAGTCGTCAAGCCCCGCTGGTAAACGAGTCTATCACCCGATTCACACGACTTAAACCTCTATTATTACTGTTAAATAAGAACCCATAACTCCTGTACCGTTTCATGTACCCGAAATCACAATGTTTTGCGAGTTACATTGCGCGCTGCCGTAATTATAGCTATTATTTACACCAAGAATAAAAGATGTTTCCCAGCAATAACTTTTGCTCAATATTACTTAGTTTGATATACAATATGGTATGCATAAGTAACGGTTATGTGATGGGTACACACCCTTGACACCCTGTCTTACATCTTTGTTTTTGCAAATAAATCCTTAAGGGCCTTGACACACTTCCGCCGCGAAACCGCATGATTTTCCGCTGATGTTCCGCTACTCGAGAACATCACCGGGAAATCATGCGTTTAATCGTGAGTCAGCTGAATTGAGCTACTGCGGTTTCGCTGCTATGGTTTCGCAGCCGAGGTGTGCTAAGACCCGAAATCTTTTTTTTATAGACTACGCAACAGATAACCTGTACATTCTGGATGCGGGCCGTCGTCTCGTAGAAGTAGTCTCGCTCAGGACACAGAAGCGAGCTCTGGTGCACAGGTTCGAGGACCAGGAGGTGCCTATCAGCTTGTGTGTGTTGCCGGATTACGGGTATGTCCACATACCTGATATAAGTACCTATTATTTCTTTGGTCTTCAAAGAAAGCCTATTTTTCGTGTCAAAATCCTTAGAGGCATAGTCACCCGCAAGCCAGTGCTACGAGATCTCTCTAGACTTTTCCCAACTATGTTGGGGTCGACTTCCAGTCTAACCAGATGCAGCTAATACCAGTATTTTACAAGGAGCCACTGCATATCTGAGCTCCACAACCCAGTTACCGGGTAATACGATATCCATTGGTAAGACTGGTTGTCTGACGACCCGTAACGACTGTTAAAGATCCAAGAATGACAGCCGGTACCAACGGCTTAACGTGCTTTCCGAGGCATGGGCTACGTGTATGACAACATAAAGGAATATTGTGGAGAGTGGGTGGGTATTTTACTACGACTACCGATGCTACTGGCTTAGTCAGCTCTAATACTAACGGAACAAAGGAAGGCCTCGGGATCTCTAATTAAAGGTACATATCAAGGCACCATACAGTATTTAGTTTCATCATCATCATCATCATTTTAATAAATAAATAAATAAATAAATAAAAACTTTATTTCATAAAAAATACAGATGAACATGTTTATAAATAGAAAGACAATATAAATAAGCTACATCTGAACACAAAATGGGAAACCCTGCCTCTCAAACTAGGTAACCCTGTATCTTGAGAGACAGTGATTCAACATAAAATGTGATGCTACTTTGGAGGCATGAGGAACAGGGTGTAAAGTTCACTCATCCTCCATAGAAAAGGGAGGATCCTCCGACCAGACGGTTGTTGTGTCTGGTGGGCTACTGCCCAACGGTTGATGTCGGGACGTTGTATATATGCTAATCGCGTGGTAAACTCTAATTGCGCGATGCAGGTTTGCGTGACGTCATGTCATTGATGCGTAGTTCATATGTGGCGATGTAGATGCCGCCACATCACTCCCCTCCGGAGACCGGAGGTCGATAGTGGGCTGAGTCGTGTATCTTGCGATGCTTGCCAGTACCAGTTGTGGTTCCAGTGAGTCGGAACCGGGTGCCGCATAGTTCACGGTGAGTCGGAACTGTCGGTGATACCCCAGTGAGTCGGGGTGGCGCTGCGTTATGCTCCAGTGAGTCGGAGTGTACAGCGCTGGGTTGAGGCTGAAGGTGATGACCAGGAATGCGCGTCCGCTGCATGCTGGTGGTCAGGATACCTGTTGAAGCCGATGCTGGCTGGCTGTGTGACTCGCCGCTCGAAAAGCTTGAGGAAGTGATGCTGATGACGTCACGCTGAAGGAGTTGCACGAAGGCTGCGCTGACGTTCATACTCGGGGTCACCAATTTGGAGGCATGAGGAACAGGGTGTAAAGTTCACTCATCCTCCATAGAAAAGGGAGGATCCTCCGACCAGACGGTTGTTGTGTCTGGTGGGCTACTGCCCGACGGTTGATGTCGGGACGTTGTATATATGCTAATCGCGTGGTAAACTCTAATTGCGCGATGCAGGTTTGCGTGACGTCATGTCATTGATGCGTAGTTCATATGTGGCGATGTAGATGCCGCCACACTACAATAGTATAAAAGTAGACTGTGTCGATCTACCCAAGCAAATGGAGAGAAAAAGAAAAAGTAAAACAAAAACGAAAAAGATAAAAAGCTAATAAGTATAATGAAGTGTGTTTGCGTGTGTGTGAGGGTGTGTGGGTGTGTGTGTGTGTGGGGGTGCGTGCGTGCGTGTGTATGTGTGTGGGTGTGTTGTGTGTGAATTGGAGATATGTAGGTAGTTAGACCACGTACTTAAGTAAGGATTCTGTTTGAAGATAGTCCCGCTCCAGTAGCCATTTCGTTAATTTTGATTTTATTTCATATTTCAGCCGAAAGACGTCCACTGCTGGACATAGGCATCCCCCCAAGCACACCACTTCGATCAGTTCTGTGCTTCTCGCATCCTGCGAATTCTTACGGTCTTCACAAGGTTATCGGTCCACTTTGTGGGGGAGGCCTTGCTTACTACAGTATTTTCAACTTACGAAGCGACACGCGCTTTACTTGTGCTTACCAAGTGTACAAATACGCTGTGAATGTGTGTCATAAGAGCAGGAGCTCTCGGTACCGTCCGAGACAATGGCGAAGTGTGTGCGTGTCGCTACTCTTATTCACGCAGTCGTTCACAGCGTGTTTGTACGCTACTTGGTAAACACAAGTAAAGCGCGTGTCGCTTCGTGAGATAAAAATACCGTACCAGATAATGGTCAAAAGTGAAAAGATCTTCCTCGATCGAATCTATTCCACTTGTTACGTCTTGATAGTGAAACGTATATTATGTCAATTTTATTCAAATTCGCAGGAGGATGATGGTAGCCGTGGTAGAGAGTGAGATGCACAACAACATACACATCGACAGCATCGGACTCGACGGAGGGAGCCGGAAACACGTCATCATGAACAACTTGAAAGGTAACCTATTTTTTCAGTTATACATATAAACAACACCAACCAAAAATTAAAAGAATTTATATCTTATTATACTTACTAAGCTAAGGTGTTAGGGTTATATTGTTATTGTATAAAACTTGCCATGTAGTGTAATTTGTCCAGGTCCTCATATTCGTCTGCGCTACGTCCAGCACATGGACCAAGTGTACATATCTGACGAGAGCAACGGCGTCATCGACTACATACACCCTGAAGGTTAAAATTTTACTTAAAATTGTAAATAACCAAGATACAGTAGTACTCAACTAATAAGGCGCGTCGTGAATCTTCGTTCGCACAGAAAAGAAAGTATGGCCCCGAAGATTAACGAGAATACTTAAAACTTACAATCAACCTTAGATCACTACTATAAGGTTCATAATACACTGCAGCTGTTAGTTCCGTCTCACTCCCAAGTATGGCGGCTGTCAAGCGGCGCGCGCTAACATGGCGGCAGCTGTGACCAATAGCGATACAGGAAAAAGCGTGGAGCGTGTCGATTGGTCAATAGCATTTCCCTTGCTTTGAAAATTCATCTTCTGCGCAGGTACATCGATAAGCCATATTACTTGAGTACTACTGTACCACTTAAAATAAGTCCATCTACTGCCATCTTCATATTCTGTCTCGTATTCTTGTACACACGGCTACACATCAAGCTATACATTTCTAGTTTACACTGAACTCTCATTATAAGGAAATCTTATACCATGCGAGATCAGCTTATACTAGAAATGTATAGCTTGATATGTAGCCGTGCGTACAACAAGAACTGTAGAAAGTTTATGCCGCGGTAAAATATTAGCTAGTCAATGGATAAAGCCGGTAGCGGAGCTGAAGCTGCTCAGGGTACGCCCAGTCAATGTCTCTCTTCTGTGTGAGTACCATCATCATTCCTCCTGCCCTTATCCCAATCTTATCTTTGGGGTCGGCGCAACATGTCTTTTTTTCCATACTTCTCTATTAGTCGTCATCTCGGTAGTCACCCCCTTTCTAGCCATGTCATCTTTCACACAGTCCATCCATCGTTTCTTTGGTCTTCCACTACTCTTACAGCCATCCACATTCATACTCAAAACTTTCCTCACGACATTTTCCTCATTCCTCCGCATACCATGACAACCATTCTGTGTGAGTTCCATCATCATCTTATCCCACGTTACGTGGGGCCGGTGCAACACGTGTTCTTCTTCCATTCTGTCAATCGTCATGCCATCATTCATTTTCTCTTTCATATCATTCCTCACACAATCCATCCATATTTTCTTTGGCCTTCCTCTCCCTCTCCATCTATCAACATGTATATTCATCACTCTTTTAGTCACATGCGTTTCCTCCCTCGAGCCAAACGATTTCCTTTCAACTTTGCTGTCTTATTTCTCAATTTTTGTGTGGCTACCATTTTTTTTATAAAAGGCTGGGTATCGTACCCACTCCCTCTCAGCAGTGGGAACGTTAAGTGCTGATTATTATAGTACTTGCCCTGGGTTATTTGTGGAGAACGGCCAATTAACTAAGTTGGCAATCTGTGATGTAATCTTGCGTCATAAACAAATTGCTTCCAGTATTAAAGGTTTGTGTATGTACCACTACTACTAGCTGAAATACTGGAGACAAAACGCTATTCTATTCAATGCACCTTTCGCTCAGCCAATACTATCTTTTTCAATAAAAACCTAATTTACACCTGGAATTACAATTTTTACCAGGTACTGGTAGAGAGAACTACCGCGAGCTATCAACGACGGTGACGAGCCTGGCCGTGGTGGACAACTACGTGTTCTGGACAGACAGACGCACCTCCCGTCTCTTCTGGTCGGAGATACACCAGACCTCGCACAAGATACGCAGGATTGACCTTGGTAAGGTGTAGAAAAAAATCAGAATCAAAATGCGAAACTCAAGGGACCGAGCATATTTTTTCGTTCTAGATAGTTTTCGTGAAGTGGAGTGAAGAAAGAGAAACAATCACACACACCACCACCACAAACACCAACTAATAGATTTTTGTTGCTAAACGTACAAAACAGGAAAAGTGCTTTAAAAAAAAAAAGCATACAATCATGAAAATAAAAAAATAAAATAAAATAAGTTTATTTCATACTTTATCATATTAACTTATTTTTCAGCTCTTTTCCCAAACAACACACATCTCCTAATTCAAGCTACAACATCCGTTCCTGACCCGAAAGACCCACTTTTGAACCACCCCTGCCTCAAGAACCCATGTTCCGACGTTTGCGTTCAAGAACCCCACGGGACCCCACACGAAAACCCAGCTCACTTCCAAATGGGTTACAAATGTTTGTGTCCCCCTGGCTTGTTGGTGAAAGATGGTAAATGCACCAAGTTGGCCGTATGTGATGTGCACCAGATCCTCTGCCATAAGAGCAATATTTGCGTGGACAAATCTGGCAGGTGTGACGGCAAGGTTGACTGTCCGAAGGCTGAAGATGAAGAAGGCTGTATAGGTGAGTTAAAAATGTGCTTTTATTAGGGTTCCGTACCTCGAAAGGTAAAATGGAACCATTATAGTAACCGTTTATTCTATTCTATGCTACAGCGTCTAGTAATATGTTGCAGCGATACTTTGCTCTGTACTACAGCGTAGCTCGACAGTGCTACGGCGTAGCTTGACAGTCGGCGTAGCTGACAGAGCTAACGAGCTAAGTCTCAGCTCGAAAGACTACGGCGTAGCTTGCCTGAGCTACAGCGTAGCTCGACTGTGCTACGGCTACGGTGTATCTTGTTCTATGCTACAGCGTCTAGTAATGGGTTGCAGAGATACAGTAGTACTCAAGTAATATGGCTTATGGATGTACCTGCGCAGAAGATGAATTTTCAAAGCAAGGGAAATGCTATTGACCAATCGACACGCTCCACGCTTTTTCCTGTACCGCTATTGGTCGGTAGCTGCCGCCATGTTAGCGCGCGCCGCTTGACAGCCGCCATACTTGCGAGTGAGACGGAACTAACAGCTGCAGTGTATTATGAACCTTATAGTAGTGATCTAAGGTTGATTGTAAGTTTTAATTATTCTCGTTAATCTTCGGGGCCATACTTTCTTTTCTGTGCAAACGAAGATTCACGACGCGCCTTATTAGTTGAGTACTACTGTATTTTGGTCTGTACTACGGCGTAGTTCGACAGTGCTACGGCGTAGCTTGTCTGAGCGTAGTTACCTGTGATGCTGCAGCGTAGCACTGTGCTACGGCGTAGCTTGTTCTATGCTACTGCGTAGTTTGACCGTTTGTTTTTAAATATCTTTTATATTTTCAGTTGAGCCTACAAATATATGTTCATCTGAAGAGATCTTCTGCAACGGTCTGTGCATTAACAGAGACAGGATTTCCTTGTGTTCTTCTACTGAAAAACCAATTTACAAACGTAAGCGAGAAAACTGGTTTTTAGCTTTAATTTTAGCATATTTTTTTTGTGCTATTTTTTAAATTAAGATTCCACATCGTTCATTAAACACTTCTTACTATTTGCTGCTTCATCGGAATCGTGAGAACCAATTAACATAAAACTTACCATATCATGGCCGTTATTAGCTCCACAGGTTTTCAACGCCATAAAACGTGAAAATATTAGCTACAATTGCTATTACTGATGTTTCTGTTTATTGCGCCACTTCTTCCAAGCTAACACTAGGAAGTGGTGACGTCACTCTCGGGTCTGTCCATTGTTAAGTTACGGTTTCTTAGAAGAGCGGTGGCCACACTAACGGCCGTACTGACAGCTGTCATGAGAATGATGACAGCGGCAAAGATTTAAATCGTTAGATTCGCCCTACCGCGTCAAAAGATAGTCGCATTTTTGTTTTGGTTTGACACTTCTGACTTCACTTGATTATCATGGAAATGCTGTTTAATAATTATATAGCGCTCACACTTCTCAGTATGGATACTTTTTCTTGTGACTAAGTACGGTGAGGGCAAATCTAACGATTTAAATTTTTGGGGGGGCGAGGTTTGAGTTAATGTCAAATACTGGTGAAAATTACAGTTTTTAATGACGGCCGTTACGGTCGCTTTCCTAAGAAACCAAAGCTTTACTTTAAAATAATTCTGTTTGTCCTTCTAAAACGTTTGTCTCTGCTGCCATTAGCCCCTGTATCAAGCATATGCAGTGAGACAGAGTTTGAATGCCCAAACTCTTCCATCTGCCTGTCGCGGGCGCAGCTGTGTGACGGCCGTCACGACTGTCCCGACGGCGCGGATGAACAGCCCTCGGAGTGCGACACACATGTTTGCTTTGAGACGGAGTTTATGTGAGTAAATGTTTACGTTTGAACGCGCTAATCTCTGGAACCAACCGTAAAAAAAAAAAAACAAAAAAAAAATTTAAAAATTATTTTTGTATTATCAAATAAAAACTTTTTTACAAAAACAAAAACCGACTTCCAAAAAAAACACTACAAAGTGAAAAATAACTTTAATTTCGGAAGTCGGTGTCTTTGGATCTGTATTTTAGTTTTTTGCCACCGACTTCCGAAATTAAAGTTATTTTTCACTTTGTAGTGTTTTTTTTGGAAGTCGGTTTTTGTTTTTGTAAAAAAGTTTCTATTTTTCACTTTTTAGTGATTTAGTTTGTAATTTATCTAAGTTACAATAACCCAATGTCAGCTGCTCATCACGGTTTACAAAATGTTGCTTTTCCCGATGCAGGGCCGTTAATTTTTGAGGAGTTCTCCCAGTAAGAACCAGGAGAAATGGAGCTCATGGTGAAGTCACCATTACCATTATTTTGACGAGCATAAACCATATTAAAGTAATCGAATCGCAACCTGTTATATACTTAGATATAATTGAGTATTTCCGATGGCCCTCTGTGGTCTTCATCATCAGTTCCAGCTCACCGAATGGTACTTTCCGAGAGCAAATGCACGAGTTACTGTAAAAAATACCGAAATCGATATAGGTGTGCCCATAAAATTTGAGGGTTTCCCTCGATTTCCATGGGATCCTTTCATCAGATCCTGACTTGATGATCATGGGACCACTTGGGACGTATACCCACCCTTTCGAACAAAAAAAGAAAAATCCAAATCGGTCTAGCCATTTTCGAGTAATCGGGGAACATACATAAAAAAAAAAAAAAATAAAAAAAAAAAAAGGTTCCGACGAATTGAGAACCTCCTCCTTTTGGAAGTCGGTTAATAAGTACTTACATTTTTTTTTTTTTTTGAATTGGACTATCAAGCTCAATTCTTGAGGAAGGAATAGGCTATCACGCTATGACCTTTATGACCCGGGCAAAAAGAATAAAAGTAGCTTGTGAATGTTTTTTAAATCGACCCCTCAAATTAATTCATATTTTGTCTTACCCATTTCAATAATTCAACGCTTGCACTATTTTACCCAGGTGTGCGTCCGGCTCCTGTATATTAAAGACCTGGACTTGCGACGGTGATGAGGACTGCAACGATGGATCTGATGAAGTTGACTGTGGTTAGTGAAATACATATCTCTTTGAACGATACCTATTGATTTGATTTGATTTGTACAGTCTCAAGCACTTATAGGTATACTACAATTAGCAGAATTCAGAAGTAAATTTGGCGTGGAATAATTATTGCAACTTTGAGATAAGATCTATTTCATATACAGGGTGTCCCGTAAATAATGGATAACCTTGAAATAGCCGTGACCGTACGACCGTTCAAAAAAAAAAAAAAAAAGAACCGGCTACCTTTTAAGGACAAAAAAAAATCTGCTATTCAGTACATTTAGTTCGCATAATTCGTTAAAATGTAGGGAACAGCTGATTTTTTTTTCGCGCTTTCAGGTTTGGTCCCATAGTAAATGTTTTTCATAATTATGAGTACAGTGACCCCTTAAACGATTGCCACTGTTTACACTTACACCTGTATATCCCAGTTAGTACTTACCAAAGACAATTTTTTAGAAAAAAATACTGTGCAATTTCTAGTCACACTATTGCCTCTCTGTGGGCATAGTCAACGTACACACGGCTACACATCAAGCTATATAGGTACATTTCCAGTTTACGTAATGCGAGATCAGCTTATACTGGAAATGTATAGGTTGATCTGTAGCCGTGCGTACTATATTATAATAACAAATAACCGATCGAATTTATTCATTTGTGGTCGTGGTGAAGAAAAATGTAAAAAAAGGATAGTATTTTTTTCAAAAAATTTAGAAGACATGTGACATCCACCAACACATTCTGGGCTCGCGTGGTGGATTACCGCCTGATTGAAAAATTAATTGTAATTAATTTAATTGCAATTAATTTTTCAATCAATTACTACGATGATTAAAATATTAATTGATCTGCAATTAATCTGTTAGTTGCGTAGTGTAATTAATTTATTTAAATTAACTCATGTTAATAGCAAGGTACAATTTTAAAAAAATCAATTAATATTTTTAATTGTTGGCAGAAACAATTAAAATTAACAATTAATAATCATGTTTCTCTGACTGCACCTACCTGTCTGTCCTACGTGGGAGGAAAACAAAGGACTAGGACCATGGTCCTTTGTTTTTGTCTTTTCGTCTTTCTTTACGAAAAGCACCCGTCCTGTCCGACGAGGGAGAAAACAAAGGACCAGGACCTTAGGTCCTTTCATTTCGTTTTTTTTTTTAAAACTGCCCGTTCTGTCCGACGAGGTATGAAAACAAAGGACCAGGACCTTAGGTTTCACTATTTTCGTCTTTTCGTCTATCTTTTCGAAAACCGTCCGACCCGTCCGACGAGGGACAGGGGGAGGGCGAGGGGAGGGAGGGGAGAGGTTGGGGAGGGGGAGGGGGGGACGAGGGGTTTTCATCCCTCGTCGATCAGGACGGGCGGTTTTCGAAAAGATAGACGAAAAGACGAAAACAGAGGACCTAAGATCCTGGCCCACGAAGAACGATTTAGCGCAGCCTAGAACTTCTTTGCAAGATCATCAGTCAACCTTGTGATAGACCTGCTCTGTGCCACTCCTCCATCTTATATTATTTATATTTACATTGTTTTAATTGAACTAAAATTTAATTGCAGGAACAATTAACAATTGATTAATTGTTAATCGAAAAACTAACAGTTAACAATTAATTAATTGTTAATTGATATTTCACAATTAACAATTAATCAATTGTTAATTGATATATCACAATTAACAATTAATCAATTGTTAATTGTACCTTGCAATTAAATTCTGCCCAACACTGCCGCCCACTCTCTCTCACATCAGAGAGGAGGCCTGTGTCCCAGCAGTGGGAACATTATAATAATTATTAATTTTTATCCGCGTATTACATTGATCAGGTAGGGGCCATAGTTCTTCCTTAGTTCTAGGTAACCAGTCCACTATAGCCACCCAAACCCATAGCCCATATATTTTGTTTCCATGTCCTGCAATAGTCCTGCACCAACCGGGAGTTGTCCTTGGGTGCACTTGCATAGAGCAAACAGGGATAATCGTCGGTTGTTGGTTCAATACTTAAAATTGTGTACGGGACCTCTGCGAGTTGACTTCGTCCCCTCGTACGCCTTTAGTCCAGTAAAAATAGTGTTTGAGATTGCATTAAAGACACTTTAGTAAATTGGTTTTGAAATAATAGTATAGTTATTTACGTATGCATTCGCGGCAATTTTGTGTTCATATGGTCGGAGGAACCTCAGAAATACCTAAAGTTGTGTTTTTACTGTTTAACGTTAAACAAAAAACACACTTTAGGTGAAAAGTAAGATTATCGTCTACAGCCAGCCTAAAATTATAGTACATAAGTAATCCCTCGGTTTGGGTACAAAATTCTTAACATTACGAGATTTTTTCTTTCATGGTGTGATAAATGAGACTTACAAAATCTCACTTTCGGGGATTTTTCTGTTTATACATTCCAAACGTTAGCCTCGAACCTATGTTCAGTTTTCACCTTGGTGACTTCTCAGGAACATAGTTAAAAAGTGTTTTATCATGTTTTGTATATTGTACATAAAAGACACTTGAAATATTTTTTAGGCTGTGCATTAACATTTTCATTCTTCATATGTAAGTGTCATAATCCCCTGATTAAGTGATAAGTATTCTTCGCAAAATGCATAAAACCTAAATTACCTACACAATATAAAATGCCAACCTTGACCGAGCGCCTTGCATCCCCCGCGTCGGTGTGCGAGAGGGACGAAGTTATCGGATGTGAAAAAGATGGAGCTATTGTTTAACTGCTCAAATAATTACTGAAAATTTTCTTCTCATTACGCAATGAGATTGTTTACTATGCGCCCGGATTTTTGGTACTTATTTATTATGTCTTGCGTATTATGCGGAAAGCCCTTAGATGGTGATTCTGTCACCGGTTGGCTGTAAAGGTTTTAAAACTCTATGTTTTAGTGAGCTTCGGAAAGACAATTTATTTCATTTCTCGGATAATGTACCAGTGATTTTACATACAAATTGCCGAAAACAGTAGTACACAAATCAAAAATGCGAAAGGTATAATACCATGCCTACTATAATATATAATATAATAATAATATAATAATAATCTATAATACCATCGCAAAAGCTTTAGCAAAAACAGAAGCGTCTGGCAAGGAAGCAACTGAATTCTTAACACGTTTTTACGGTGACCAGGTAAAATATTAGGTCTTTACCTATGAAATTGCCGTTCTGCAGTACTGGCCATTTCAAATCAAAATAATTTTTGTTTGGCTAAGAATTCTAATTTCAAATTAATTTTATTTTAAAAACATGGATTTTTTTTTTTCAAAAGTAGTCATTTGTTTATTGATTAGTGTTACATTTTCATCGCATTTCAATCTTTTTCGTTATCATGGATACGTTAAAAATTCGAGTAATTAATGGAATATGAGTACCGTCGTGGCAGCAACGCGGCACAAGCGGCACGCAACATCAACGACGTTTACGGAGCTAACACTACAAACCAACGCACCACCTGTTATTGGTTTGCTCGCTTCCGTTCTGGAAATTTCGACCTGAAAAATGAACCTCGCGGTCGTCCGAAGACTTTGGTCGACAATTACGAATTAAAGGCGATTGTGGAATCTGATGATACACAATCTACGGCTGAATTAGCAGCAGCTTTCGACGTTAGCGTCAAAACAATATTGGTCCATTTGCGTCAAATTGGCAAGGTAAAAAAGCTTGACAAATGGGTGCCCCACGAACTCAATGATCGCCAGCGCGAAGTACGCGTCGAGACGTGCCTTGCACTGCTCAACAGACACACAAATGAAGGAATTTTGAACCGCATTGTTACCTGCGATGAAAAATGGATTCTGTTTGATAACCGCCAGCGCTCAGCAAGTTGGTTGGATCCTGGTTCAGCACCTAAACAATGTCCTAAACGAAAACTTACCCCTAGAAAAGTGATGGTCACTGTTTGGTGGTCTAGCGCCGGTGTGATTCATCACAGCTTCTTACCAAACGGGGTGAGCATTACTGCAGATGTGTACTGTGAAGAACTGAACACAATGATGGAGAAGCTGGCACATCTCCAACCAGCATTGGTCAATCACTCATCTCCGCTGCTCCTGCACGACAACGCGCGACCTCATACTGCACAGCAGACGGTCTCCAAGTTGCAAGAACTGGGGTTGGAAGCTCTCCGTCATCCGCCCTACTCACCAGACCTTGCGCCTACAGACTACTACTTTTTCCAGAATTTGGATAACTTCTTGGCGGGAAAAAAATTCAATACCCGAGAGGCAGTACAAGATGCCTTTGAGGAATTTGTTGCCTCCCGACCAGCTGATTTCTTTAAGAAGGGCATCAATAAACTGCCACTGCGTTGGCAAAGATGCATTGATTGCATGGGTGATTACTTCGATTAATACAAATAAAAAATACATGAAAAAAATTCGTTTAAATTTTTTCATACAAAACGGCAATTTCATAGGTAAAGACCTATTATTATTATATTATAACAGCAGGTCAAGTTACTATAAACTGTAAAATTTTCTCATTCAATTAATGAACTTAACCTTCAACAATTGCTCAGGTGCTGGTAAAAGTGCAGGCATACCAGGCCTGGGCTTCGGCCCGTATACGTGATACGTGAGGGAATGCAATATTTTATCCAATTCTCTGACGTTCCACTTGGCAGCGAGCCTCAGCCCTGGTACAACGCGTCTTGTGCACAAGCATATTTGCAAACAGAGCAGGCATACCAGGCCTGGGCTTCGGCCCGTAATGACAGGTGCGACAGTCAACGTGCTCGCGCAATGTTAAAAGAGCGTTCAATTCTCCCGCCAAGTGTTGCGAACGGGCGTTACGGAAGGCGCGTTTTGACCATGTTGGACCTTTCTGATAGCAAGGAGTTCTGATCGCCGTCTAAATCGGTCTAAACAAATTTCTGCCATTTGCTGCCTCTTATGCTTAAGTCTGATGGAACGCTGGCTCATCCCGCGCAAGAGAGTGCAAACTTATTAGCCTTTATCTTTGTCGAAAATTCACGCCTTGATGCGGCCTCTAACATACCCCACTGTAGTTCCACAATGCCGGAGATGGCAATCTGGTCAAATTCAATGCTCTGAAAACAAAGGTGTGTCTTTTCACTGCCAAAAGGAGCCAGTTTCAGTTATCTCCTACTTTCCGAGGAGCATCTGTACTAGTTACCGACCGCTTAGAGCTTTTGGGCATGGAGTTGACGTCTGATCGGCTCAACCATCGAGTCAAAAGCACAGACTTAATTCCGGACAAAAACTGATTCTGTTATTCTGATCGCTCATATTTTTTTGCCAGACGTCTCTTAAAATTTTTAAGTAAAAATATGTTCCAATTTAATTAACCTTGCTGTTTTTATTACCTCCTGCTCTGCTACAACCTTTAGTAAATCTTAGCATTCAGTCTTCTACCTACCTTTTGTTTCTTAGACTCTTAACAAACACGTACAGTATGTTCAAGGTCTGAGAGTTCACATTATCACAAAAAATTGAACACGACTGGGTCCTATTGACGAGTAATAGTACAAATCCGACGACTATTGGTACAAATCGCGTTTTTTTTTTAACTATCTAAAGTACTAAAATTACCTATTAGTCTCTTTTTGCATGGAACATTTATTCCATTCTGTATCTGAGAAGGACGTTGTTAGCTGCGCTACAGTTTATACTTTTGCAGCTATCATCGTTTTACTTGTGTACCTACCTACTTCTTGTGTTATTGTTCCAAAATATTTTTTTTTTAATTTTGCTGATATTAATATTTTGCCTAGAAGTAGGTACACGCGGCTACACATCAAGCTATACATTTCCAGTTTACACTGACCACTCATTGTTAGGAAATCCTATACAATGCGAGATCAGCATATACTGGAAATGTATAGCTTGATCTGTAGCCGTGCGTACTATTTCATTTTAAAACACCACATCTTTGTTTACTCATGTGGTCTAATTACACGAATCCAAAACAAAATTTATGTATTAGACGCGGCCGCTTGATGCATCGCGACGCCGCCGCCGCCACCCGCCCGCCGCGCGCCGCCCGCGTGCACCCTCTCGCGAGTGTTTGATTTTCATTTAATTATTAGAAATGCATTACAGATATTCAGGGGATTCCTTCCAATTTGAGTAGACAAAAATTGTTGGTAGTAAGATTCATAAAAATATCCTGGGTGTCTTTAATGTACAAGGGTTAAATACAAATTTAACTTCACGAAAAAAAAAGTATAATAGTCACCTTGGTGATAATTTACCTAGTTATTTGTAGTAACTATTTAAATACTTTGACAAAATTTCACTCTCTAGGCAATTACTGTTTTGAAGTTATCATTTATTTTATATAAAATAGTCAATATGGTACTTAATATGTTGATTGTGACCGGGGATAATTATTTCCATAATTAAAACTTTTGAAAAGGAGCAGTCATGTACAAAATCACCAGTGGTCCATTTTTTGTTCCCACTTAAATTTAATGTTATTGCTATAATTGCTAATAACTCAATAAATATAAAAAAAATATCGGGGATTACTGTCAATTTATGTATTTCAGCTATTTATATATTTAATTCTGAATTATCACCCAAAGAGCATTTATTGCAATCTACTCCATACAAATCGATCTATTTTTACTGGACTACTTCCAAAAGACCGGGACCCGAGGGTCCCGAGATATGTCAAACACATTTTTAAAATTATTAATTTTATTGCAAAAAATGATTTTTATGTACTACGGTCAAAATTTCAAATTCAGGGTTTCATAAAAAAGTCAATTGGCTGTTTTATGATTAATTAAAATTAATTATTTACTACTACTAAATTTACTACTACTAAAATTAATTAATATAAAAGTCAAAATAGTGTCAACCCTAACACATATTTTTGAAAATCATTTTCTCGAAAACTAGGCCCAAGTTGAAAGTAATATTTTTGTGGGTGATAAACCTTAGTATAAGGAATCCATTTGTACCAGACAGAGGTTCTACTTCGACCTAGAAAAAATAAAAATAAATAAATACTGATTTCGGTTCAACATTTTTTTTTTGTGGGTTCTATTGTCATTTTTGATTAAATATAAATGGGAAAATATGCGCCTAAAATTGTTTCATAAATATCCAGTACAAACAACACTCAATTATATACGGTTTTTTTTGTACGAATTATTTTCTGTATTTTCACCTTCAAAGTAACGAAAATTTTAAGATTTTTTTAAAAATAGAGTATACAATATTGGCACATGGGAGTTCTACTCGTGCATTTTTAGTAAACTATCGAGTAGAAATATTCAATAAAAAGCTGATGTCACTTTTTTGGGGCACAAAAACACTGTGCAGCGGAATATATAATGACCATAGTCGATTACCTTTGCAGCGGACATGACCTGCAGTGCAGGCTTCTATCAATGCAGAAACAGAGAATGCGTGGAGCTGAGGAAAACATGTGACGGTCATCAGGACTGCTCCGATTTCTCTGATGAGGAAAATTGTGAGCCTGTGTGTGATGACTGTGATGCTCCAGTTACCTGGGTAAGTGGTTTTAGGAAAAGGAACCCTAACACTGTTGGTCCAACGCACCGGGAACGGGACGTCAACGAGAAAAAAGATGACGGCGCCGAAGTAGCGACATACTATGGCCAAATAATCTCGTTTCTCGTGGACGTCCCGTTCCGGTGCGGTGAACAAACAGTCTTATGAGCTCAGTGGACCAGAAAACGAAAGAATAGTAGTTTGTTATACAAGGGTGGAAGGGAATCAATTCCTATACGAGGTATTTAGACTATAGTCCGAGTAGGAATTGGTGACTTTCACCCGTGTTAAACACTCTACTTTTCATTTCGAATATAAGTAAAGTTAAAAATAGCAGTTTTTCTAAAATATTTATTGATAAAAATACATGTGTGCCTATTTATTTGAACGAAGTAGGTACAGCTTACAGAGTTAGTATCCTGCCAAATTATACTCTTTTTAGGGTTCCGTACCAAAATGGTAAAAAAGGAACCCTTATGGTGTGACTCAGTCTGTCTGTCTGTCTGTCTGTCTGTTACAGCTGGATATCTCAAGAACTACTAATGCTATCAACTTGAAATTTGGAACAGTTTTAGATGACGTTTACCCAACTATTTTGCATATAAGAAAGAAATAAAAATATTTATATTTTTCTTGCAACAGGTGCTGCGGCTACTAGGTCATGTGTGGTATCATATGAAAGAAGAAAAATGTAAAAAAAATACAGTTCCCCCCCTTATCTCCGAAGTTTGCAAAGAGAAAAATCTGAAATTATTCTATGTGATAGAAGTTTGTGTAAAGATTACAGGAAAAATAAAACGATGTCTCTAAATAGCACACTTTTTCAGAAATCGGAACGGAACGGTGCGCGAGTCCGACTCGCTCTTGCCGGTTTTTTTAAATTTTAAAGATGGAACACACCGCGTCACCGCCGCAGGCCGTCCCGCTAATGGGGGGTTTACACGGGTGACTAAAGCCGCACGATTTTTGCCGCGCGGCGTAAATCGACCATCTAAATGGCAATGGGGAGGAAAACTAACTTTTTATCACGCTAGGTGGCACATGATCGACTGTACTTTTTTCATTGATTTGACGCGAAGACAATTCTCTGTCTACGATTTGACGTAACGAACGATTGTCAAATTGTATGGATTTGTTTGTAAAACAATGTACAGTCGTTCAGAGCGCCATCTACAAACAGCTTTGCGTGTGGCTCCCCATTCGGCTAGTAGCCGACTTTAGTCACCCGTGTAAACCCCCCATTACTAGTTTTTTTTTTATTCACACTGGCTGTTTGTACACTCACAAGACCGCAGCCCGACTACCTAACCAAATTAAATTCTATTTTTAAAATTCATTCCCGCCCTAGAGAGGGAAGCAATTACTATGAGTCTTCCCCGACCAAGGGTGGGGAGCAGCGTCTTCGACCCGCTACTCGGATCAAACAAACACTACTTTCCGAGTATGAGGAATGAAAATGTATTTTTTTACATTTTCAAACTTCACGCGAAGACGCTGGACGCAGTGGACGCCATATTGCTCTGTGGTCATGACTAGTGATGTTCAAATCGACTTTAAACTAAAAACGTGTTATAGACTATAAACTATATTTTTCTAGCGCGCTATTTTATACGCTATCATTATAACGCGTTGTTACAAAACTTGGCCGCAGTCTGAACGCGGAGACATTATAATTTTATCTGGCAATACGCTAGTTATCTCGCAACTTCGCAAGTACTCGCAACGCGCTGTGCACGAAAGAATATAATAATAATATATCTCATGTAGCGTTATAGATCAATGAACTTTCCTTCATACTTTCCAGGCTTAGGACTGTCTTTAATAAAATTGATTAAATTTTATTATACACATCATTTCTAATGTCTCAAGTTAATTTCGACCTTATTGACATTTTACAAACCCTTTGTTTTTTTGGTGCAGGATACTTGGTAAATGATCTGGAAGCTGAATTTAACAAAAAAACATGAATGTCAATAAGGTCTAAATTCGCTTGACACCTCAGAAAGTGTCTAGATTATTATGCACATCATTTCTAGGGTGTCAAGCTAATTTCGACCTTATTGACATTTTACAAACCCTTTGTTTTTTTGGTGCAGGATACTTGGTAAATGATCTGGAAGCTGAATTTAACAAAAAAACATGAATGTCAATAAGGTCTACATTCGCTTGACACCTCAGAAAGTGTCTAGATTATTATGCACATCATTTCTAGGGTGTCAAGCTAATTTCGACCTTATTGACATTTTACAAACCATTTGTTTTTTTGGTCCAAGATACTTGGTAAATGATCTGGAAGCTGAATTTAACAAAAAAACATGAATGTCAATAAGGTCTAAATTCGCTTGACACCATAGAAAGTGTCTAAATCATTATACACATCATTTCTAAGGTCTCAAACTAATTTCGACCTTATTGACATTTTACAAACCCTTTGTTTTTTTGGTCCAGGATACTTGGTAAATGATCTGGAAGCTGAATTTAACAAAAAAACATGAATGTCAATAAGGTCTAAATTCAGACCTTATTACGTAATAATAACAGATAACAGATACCGCGGGCCGACCGGCCGACTGCCGCCCGAGTTCACACGATTTCGCCCGAGTGCCCCAACGCGCTGTCGGCGCTGTGACGCTATGAGTGAGACTAGTGAGACTATAAAAGTTATAAAGCTATAATGCTATACCGCTCTAGCCACGTTGTGTTAGTTTAGAATTTGAGATGCCTAGTTTGTTGAAACGTTATATTTCTAGCGCGAAGTCAGAGTCGGTACAACAAACGCTAGATGCTATAAATACATAGCGTGTTATTTTTTGACGCTAGACGTTATATTAACCACCACTAGTCATGACGTCAGTTGGCTGAGTAAACAAACACTTTATATACGCTGATCAGTTGACAGTTGACACATTTTAATTTACAGAGCGGTATGACGTAACAACTAACAACGTGGCGGCTACTTTCATGGTGTTAAAGCAGATAAAAAAAACTGAAAACTTTGAATTGAATTTTAAAATTTATATTGTTATTTTATGAACTAAAACTAACATTTTCCGACTGCTTTTTGCCGCTATCTAAATAATATATTTTTAGATTTTTTCTCATATAGAGTAAAATACCGTATTATCATTTACTTACAAATTAAATGATACATATCCTATTCTTCTTAATGCATATCTCCACAGGACGAGACCCCAACATGCGCTGCCTGGGAGTACACTTGTGAACACAACACTAGCATATGTCTACCGCCCTCAGTTCGGTTAGAACTGTTTACAGCATATTAGTGATGTCCTTGTAGATTGTGAATGTTGGTGATGGGCTTACTCTTAGAGCATTTAACCTAGTTGGTGAGCCGGAGGTGGAGGAGAAGGGGAGAGGTAGGGGACGGGGTGGTGAGAGAGAGAGAGAGCGAAGGGGAAGTGGTGAAGGGGGTGAGTGAGAGGGGGAGGGAGAGGTAGCGGAAGGGGATGTGGTGAAGGAACGAGCTAAACTCTGGAACTACCCTACCAGTCGGACTTTAAAAGGGGCTTACTAGATAGGAATTTACTTACTTATTTGGTTATGGAATGACTTTACATAACATGACGCCGTTTGTCCACCGCACCGTCAACGGACGTCAACGAGAATGACGGCGCCGAAGTAGCTCGCTACTTCACCGCACGTCCGTCAACCGAGTCAACTGAACTGAAATCGCGAAAAAAAAAGCTGTTCAGTACATTTATCTACATCAAACTCGTCAAAATGTAGTCTGCTCCGACTTTCGGTATCTCGGTTCACTCGTGCAAAGTGATGGCGAAGTAGATCGGACGGTTAAGTACAGGATTAACACTGGATGGATGAAATGGCGGCAGGTCACGGGAACAATCTGCGACTCCCGCATTCCCCTTAAACTTAAGGGGAAGATATATAAAACAATGGTTAGACCTGCTGTCTTGTATGAATCAGAATGTTGGGCCACAAAAGGGATGAATGAAAAGCAATTGCATGCAGCTGAGAGGAGAATGCTAAGAGGGATGTGTGGTGTTACACGAATGGATAGAATAAGAAATGAGTAGATAAGAAGAAGTTTAAAAGTAGCACCGGTGACTGAAAAGTTGTGCGGAAATCAGTTGTCATGGTATCTTGGTATGGCATGTGATGCGGAGGAATGAGGAAAATGTCGTGAGGAAAGTTTTGAGTATGAATGTCGATGGCTATAAGAGTAGGGGAAGACCAAAGAAACGATGGATGGATTGTGTGAAAAAGGACATGTTGCGCCGACTGCCGATTAGGGCAGGAGAATGATGAAACTCGTC
This sequence comes from Cosmia trapezina, assembly GCA_905163495.3. Lineage (NCBI taxonomy): Eukaryota > Metazoa > Arthropoda > Insecta > Lepidoptera > Noctuidae > Cosmia > Cosmia trapezina. The sequence continues at coordinate 18,024,881 of LR991040.1, read as the reverse complement.
AAAATGTAGGGAGGGTTTAGTCCCATAGTAAAAGTGAATCATTGTTTGTTTTCGTTGTTGGTGTTTTACCAATAACGTTGTCTAACGGCGAGACGCAATGTCTTTTTAATTGTTTCTGTAATTACGAGTGGTAAATGGTAAGGGATTTATTTGTGAACGCCCAATCTTCCGTCTCCAGCATGCTTTGAAACTCCCTAATTAATAATAAGTCTTACCTAATCCAATCCTATCAATTCAAGTAACACATTTTCTCTTTACTTTCTAATATTAGGTGGATTCAAAATTATCGTTTTACTCGTACTTGGCCGGTTTTTCGCCAACTTGCTAGGAACAGCCAGTCTGCCGGTCAATTCTGTAAAAATCTCACCGTGAAAACTTAGGTGAAGTGAGTTTGTTTTTGCTAGGAATTGACACTATTGACAGCTCACTCCACGCTCACTTTACCTAAGCTTTCACGGTGAGATGGTTACAGAATCGCAGTGCTGTTCTGTAAAACCTTAAGTGAAGTGAGCTTGAAGTGAGCTGTCATTCCAATGCCAGGGATTGACACTATTGACAGCTAAGCCGGTCTATTCTGTAAAAATCTCACTGTGAAAAGTTTGAAGTGAGCTGTCATTCCACCTGATGCTATGGATCGACACTATTGACAGCTCACTCCAAGTTCACTTCACCTAAATTACGGTGAGATTTTTACAAAATGGGTCGGAATAGTATCAATCCCTAGCATTGGAATGACAGATTCACTTCAAGTCACTTCACCTAAGATTCAACAGAATAGACTGGCTGTTCCCAGCAAGTTGGCGAAAATCGGCCAAGTGCGAGCAAAACTTGAGTAGGCGGTGAACGGAAATGTATTTTTGCATTCCATAACCAAAAACCTAACCCCCAAGTCTTTCTTTTAGCTGCAACATGAAGACCGACTGTCCAGGTGGGACTGACGAACACGGCTGCGACTTACGCTGCGCCCCGCGCGGATTGTTTGCGTGCCTACAGGAACTCCGCTGCATCCCTATGCACAGAGTGTGTAACGGACATCAGGATTGCGTCGATGGGTCTGACGAGACGCCTGATGCTTGTGTCAGAGGTATGTCCAACTACTTAGCTGTTTATCTCAGTTGCACGCCTTGTTCGCGTATCGACACCAACTCCGCTGCATCCCTATGCACAGAGTGTGTAACGGACGTCAGAACTGCGTCGATGGGTCTGACGCTTGTCTCAGGTGTAAGCATACTTAAATTTATTTGGAACACGGTAGTTAGTCTACTATGTATGATAGAAAAAAATAACCGAATGAACAAAGTTACATTTAGTCAACGGAAAGCTAATAACAAATCTTTATGGTGTGGGTGTGTAAAGATATATATTTTTTTATAAGTAGGTGCTTATTATGTTCAACTAGTTGTTGCCATATTGTATGGTATAGTACCTTCTAGAGATTCTGTAAAAGTCTATATACGCGGGTTAAAGGATCCTTGTTAAACCAGGACAAGAAGAATGAGGAAAACGTGGTGAGGACATTTTTGAGTATGAATGTTGATTTCTGTAAGTATAACAGTAGAGGAAGACCAAAGAATCGATGGATGAATATTATGCGAAAGATGACATGGCTAGAAAGGGGATATGGAAGAAGTCATCCTGCGCTGACCCCGAATTGCTTGGGATGAGGGTGGAGAATTGCCGAATGTACGAATAATAAGCTCGTCACTTCAGACCGATTGCACCTATTTGGCAAATTCATTTGTTGTTGTGTTTGTAATTGTCAAGTCAAGGTTTGTATGGCAGATTTTTTTTGGAAAATTCACCGGAAAAGTCGGAAATTTTGATGGTATTTTTGTATGAAAACAGACACACACAGCCTAAACCACTGGATATAGAGACATGAAATTCACCCGGGCGACGCCGGGCATGAACAACTAGTCAATAATAACTTTCATTATTTTCAGTGAACCAAACCTCCCACTTGTACCCTCTAGTCCATCCCTCTGCCGAATGTGAGGACGGGTACCTCTGCGGCAATGGGCAGTGCGCTGAGTGGAAGCAGCTATGTGACAAGAACAACGACTGCGCCGACGGATCAGATGAGAATGGACTCTGTGGTATGTAGAAGATAACGTTTTTAGGGTTCCGTACTTAACAAGGAACCCTTATAGCTTATAGACTAACTCAATATCTCATTAAATATAATATTATATCTATATATATTCACAGTTTGGCTTTAGGCAAAGTGTAGGTATGTACTGAGGACGCAGTAAGTGCGTTAAGCTCTTATGTAACCGAGCACCTTGACAAAAGAAGAAAATGTCTGTTTGTATTTTTAGACCTCAAAAAAGCATTTGACACTGTTTCTTTCCCAATCCTTGTGAATAAGCTGGAAAAAGCCGGAATAAGAGAGACTGCGCTCAGTTTACTCAAAGACTATCTTACCAATAGGAAGCAAAGAGTAAAAATAGGACAGTATACCAATGACAATGAGGATGTATCATACGGCGTCCCACATGGTAGTGTCTTAGGGCCTACCCTCTTTCTCCTTTAGATGAATGATCTTTGCAATATGGAAATAAAAATGCAAAAGTATTTTCGTACGTTGATGAATGATGATACATATTTTATAGTTGAAGAATATCGAGAGCTCGTAATTACAGATTTGTTTTAAGTGAGGTGCTAAGTATCATTTTTCAGACGTGTGTCTGTGGCAACAAACCAATTTTGTTTTTTCTTCTCTTTCCTACTAATAGGTCCTTGGAACTTATAATACAGCAATATGGGCTACCCCCAAGACCCCCAACCGTTCTACCTCAACCTCCAGCGAATTCGCCCGTAATTTGATATATTCAAATCTATCCACAGAAACAGCATGCACCAACGTCACATGCTCATTCATATGTCAGCCAACTCCGATAGGGGGGCGCTGTCTGTGTCCCTTCGGGTACAGTCTGGCACCAGACCGGTCCTCGTGTGAGGACATCGACGAGTGCACGCAAGAAGTCTGCTCTCAAGGATGCACCAATGTCCAAGGGTCGTTCTTGTGTTCGTGCCATCACGGATATGCACTTAGGACGTAAGTACATAAATCTGTTCAAGTCATCATCTGCCTAGCCTTTTCCCAACGATGTTGGGGTCGGCTTTCAGTCTAACCGGATGTAGGTGCATATCAGAATTTTACATGGAGTGATTGCCTATCTGACCTCCATAACACAGTAACTGGGTAATATAATTTGCCCACTGCTGGGATACAAGCGTCCTTTATGTGAGAGAGAGAGCGGGCCCAGTGTGGGTTGGTAGAATGTCACAAGTCTTCGAATTTTTGGTTCTAGGACATGTCGGTCTGCTAACGATGTTTTCCTTCACCGTTTTGAGAGCAGCGGTGATGAAATAATTTACACAAAGTAAAGCGCCTATCATGGGTTCGAACCCACGACCTTAACTTTTACGTCGCGGCCGTTACCACTGGGCCACCACTGCTCAATCAAATTGAGTAATTAATCAAAACAGCATACAAAACAGCATAATAATTGACAGCTATTGCGATAATGCCAACTTTTAAAATGCATACAGCCTTTAAGACCCTCAGTTATAAGCTCTATCTGTAGTGCTACTCTGTAAATATCTCACCGTGATAACTTAGGTGAAGTGAGCGTGAAGTGAGATCGTCATTCCACGTAATGCTAGGAGTTAACACTATTGACAGCTCACTTTAAGATCACTTCACCTAAGTTTTCACGGTGAGATATTTACAAAATAGCACTACCATCAGTCAGTCAGTCAGTCATGCCATCAGGGCCCCAAGTCTGCTATTTTTTAGAAATTCGTCATTCCAACACGATCCCATTGTCACTGCATTGTCATTTTGCTAAAAGTTCGTAATCTGCTAAATTAAGTAACAAACATTGCTCCATATATCCCACTACATTTAAAGAATTGAAAGTTAGGGTCAAAAGGTGGTTACAAGCGCAAAGCTACGAAGAAACGGAAAATCTTATAAAGTTATCATGTTAAGCATCACTTCTTTAGACACACGCTAACCTGGTACGATGGATGATCCTTCAGACTTGAATACAAAACCTTTCCTCACTCATGTGTTTTATTTTCGCACTAGCTGCGCCCTGCGGTTTCACCCGCGAAGACCTGGATTAAAGGTAGTCATGTATTAATCCAGGGTGTCAGCTACCTCCATACCAGGTTTTATCAAAATTGGTTCCGCCGTTACAAACATACAAATACACACACACGCACACGCACACACACACACATACACATACCCATACACACCCCCACACACACATACACACCGCCACACAAATTTTCACCTTTATAATATTAGTGTGATTTTCTCTTGTACACTGCGCCACTCTTGACATCGTCGTCTGTTGCAACCAATGTAACCTTTGTATGTCATTTATGTGAGAATGCTGGTATCCATAACACAAGTTAAATCTTTCTTTGGATACCAGAGTTCATACAGACTGCTTATAACATTAGTGGTTATATAATTGTAATACGCTATTATTGTATACTCGTGGTGTTGTTTGTGTTTGATTGTTCAACCATTTTTGTTCAATAAATCTTTATTTATTTATTTATTTATTTATTTATTTAATTCATAATTTCTTACAATAGAATGTCAGTGGTTGACCATTGGAAAGTCATAATGACGCCATTATGACGCCATTATATTAGTAGATTACCAAACTTGTCAAAATCAACAATTATGAAATCAATGATAGACCATTCTGACACTATTGTAATAGCAGACTTGAGGCCCAGTTCTCTAACTCACGAGTCTCTTATTTGTCTCTATTTCATCCAGGTCAGACCGGCGGTCCTGCAAGGCGACGCGCGGCAACATGTCCATTCTATACGTGTCGGGCAATACAGTCCGCTCCATCTCAGCCGACGGCTACGGAGCCATCGAGTACACTGATAAGGATGAACCCGCTATCACCGATATGGATTATAATGTCAGGTTAGTAATAATAATAATGAAAGCCTGTAGGTATTCCAGAATCTTACAAAACATGATTATGAAAGTAAACTATTAAGTTTTAACACCGACACCGATTGTCTTGCGTTTTCGCAAAGGCCTCCCCTAGAGCTTGCCACCCTTCTCAATTATGGATCATTCTCCTCCAAGTAACACCAGCTATTTTCCGAATATCGTCCTCCCGTCTCCTACATAAGATGCTTAGATACAGGGTGTAAGGGACAGCCCTCCGCAAACTAACAGGGTGCATTCAGCTCCTCATTTTGAATCATATTCCACCGGAAATTTTCTCAGGTAAATTTTCATTTTTTCAATTTTTTTTTTCAGTTACATTTTCATTCTTTCAATGTAAAATTTCATTGTGTGTTCGTAGCACTCCATTTATGTAAAAAAAAACTGCAAAAAAAAAACAGCAAAAAAAAAACCAGCAATGGTTGTTGAAATACTCAACCAACGACGCGTGAAATCAGCTGTTCACTTTCTGTCTAGCTACAGCTTCGATCAATATTGATCGAAGAGCTACAGAGTTCATCGAACTCACCGCATACCTATTACCTACCCCTCCCAACCAGTCATAGACGCTCCGATTTGTGCACAAAAACACAAACAAATCAGGTTTATTGGATTCCCTTAACATTCATGAAAAAATTTCATGTACCGGTCATCTTAGTATGACATACTGAATTCACCCTATCAGTTTGCGGAGGGCTGTCCCTTACACCCTGTATAATATACTATTCGGTTACATCCATAATACTCCTCTGTCAGGTTATCTGCTGTGATCCTCCCACTGGAACGCCATACAGCAATTACACCAAAGGAACAAAAATAACTTCACATCCATCTTGGGAGCTTTTACTATAAGCTCTTACAGCAGGACAGAAGTTGAATGTTTCCAGTGTGAGAGAGTGACGGTGCTATAGGTCGTATATAGCTCCGTCTCTCTCTCTCTCTCTCACTGGAAACGTTCAACTTCTGCCCTGCTATAAGAGCTCATAGTAAACACCCTGTACGCAATTACGCAGTGGACATTGAACGGGTGGCGATATAATTATGAACAACTTTTAGTATGGTAGCAAACCGGAAACCGCGAAATAAAAATCAGCGGTTCCCTACATTTTGACGAGTTATGCGAACATAAATGTAGGAAACAGCTGATTTTTTTTCGCTATTTCAGATTTGGTCCCGTAGTAAAAGTTGTTCATAATGATGAGTACAATACCTCTTAAGAGGTTGTGTGTTATTTAAGTGACACCTTAAGAATAAGAATAATTTATTTGCTGAAAATATAGGTTTTACCAGATGTAAAAATTGGTGGTTTAAGTACATTCCATATTTTGCCTGTTTAGGGCAAATTAGTTCTTATTATTAGGTGCAACTATGTACTTAATAATATAAATTGCAATACACACACTCCAAAACAAAAATTTAACACACCTAATCTAATATAAATTACAAACTTATCAACCTTAGTTTAAAATATAATAAACCTTAATATAATATAATCGAATCTAATACATACAACTATAATATAATCTAACATAAATTACAAAGCAACCTTAACATAACAATTTTTATTTACTTATAATATTTTTATCTTTATCCTAAAATAATGTCTTTTTCCCTATGTTCCAGAAATTCTTTAAGTGTATAAAAACAATTTTCTATTAACCATCTGCGCAGTTTTACTCTAAAATATTTAAATGGACTACCATTGGACTTTGGTAATTTATTAAAAATAGTAATGCACATATGATAAACATTCTTTTTAGATAACGCTATATTACAAAATGGAATTAAAATTTTTGTTGCATCTCTTGGTCTCTCTTGGTCTCTGTTTCGTATAATTGTCACCTTTGAATCTAAAGAATTCTGTATGCTTCCTTACAAAAACTGATACCTCAAACAAATACATACCGGTCAAAGTCAATAATTGCAGCTTTTTGAATCAAGGCCTACAAGATTCAAGTGGACCGACACCGCATATACTTAGCTCTTACACATTTCTTTTGTACAATAAAGATGTAGATCAGCTTATAATCATTGCTTGTTCTACAGGCAAAAGAAGCTATACGTGACGTCAGCAGAGGCTGGAAAACTGATAGAAGTGAACAGCACACAGAACGTCATGGTAATCACTAATATCGGAAGACCAACAAAGGTAACGTTCTCATAATCTTAACAACTTTTAGAGCTAAGTTCTTATTCAGTTTTTCAGCGCATAGATTCATCTACATCATCTTGCCTAGCCTTTTCCCAATTGGCTCCAAGTCGGCTTCCAGTGTAACCGCATGCAGCTGAATACCAGTATTTTACATGGAGCGACTGCCTATCTGACCTCCACAACCTAGTAACTGGGTAATACTCCTTGGTAAGACTAATTGTCAGACTTTCGGGCTTCTGACGACACTTTACTATTGTCAAAGAACCACGAATGACAGCCGGGACTAACGGCTTAACGTCCTTTCCGAGGCAAGGAGTGTCTCGGTATGTAAAGATGGTCACCCATCCACGGACCAACCCCGGTAAGCTCCGTGGATGGGTGACTGTCTAACCGAATGCAGCTGAACTTATATTTTTTTTTCGCGACTTCAGTTTTGGTCCCATATCGTGCGTTATTTATGGGACACCTCCCCTGTAAGCAAGCTGAACTGGCAGTGGGCTGGCCATGTTTGTCAAAGCACCGATGTCCAATCCTGGGGTGGAGACCGCCCCCCAGCGACCATGGACCGACGACCTTCAACAGGTGGCTGTGACAGGCTGGATGCGGAAGGCGGAGGACAGGGTGTTGTGGTGCGAGTTTGTTGCCTGAACTGTAAAAGGCACTGCGAAAGGTTCCGCGCGCGCCTCTATACAGGAATTGCGGCCATATATGGCCGCTGAGGGTGACGGGGTCCGCATGTATTCATGCGGGCCGACACCTGGCCGGGGGAGCGTGATGAAATGTGCCAGCACTCCAGAACCCCGGCTAAAGGTCAGCTAAAGGGGCAGAACACCGTGTGGTTTTAGTCAGTAAAAGTCTGACAGACCCCTCCACTCACCCCAGGGTGGAGGACATCCATGGGGACTTCCACACCGTGAAAAAAAAGTGTGTTGTGTCGCAGCTTGGGAGAGGCCTATATATCCAGCATGGACTGCGATAGGCTGAGTTGATTGTAACGTCCGCTGTACGTCAACATTCCAGGTGGCAGTAGACTGGGTGACTGGTAACGTGTACTTCGCGGACTCGACGCCATCGAACAGCTGCGTCAGAGTGTGCCACGTCAAGAGCAAGCGCTGTGCCAGCCTGCAGAAACTGCCGTCTGATGCTAAGGTTCGTGGTTTATGTCTTCCTATCTTACGAGTACAGCCGATATTACACGCTTCACTCGAGTGAATGTTTCATTTTGTTTCATTTCACGTTGACACGACACCAAAAATAATTGTATAGGTGACGGTGACGCAAAGAAACAAACACCAAAAAGAACAAGATTGAGTCATTATTAATTTTTGCAAAATATTAGGAACACATTTTCTCATTCAATTATCAACTTAAACGTCAACATTTTAAGGTTTAAAATCATTTGGAGAAATTTGACACTATGGTATAACCTGATGTGCCTGTGTGTGTATGTGTGTGTGTGTGTGTGTGATGTGCCTGTGTGTCTGTACTAGAAATACCGCCATAAAATAAAATGAGAAAGCCGTGGGGGCCTCATTTTGTTTTGCCGCCCCGGACCCCAACAGGCTTAGTCCGCCACCTGCCTGCCTAACAAAGAGTTTGAGCTACCGATAAAAAAAATAATATTTGAAGTTTTTGTCGTAGTTCGGCAATGATATTGTAAATGAAAAGACGTAGTTCGGTTTTAGTTTTTAAATAACTTTCATTTTTCAGTGTATATCTTTATTTTCGTTGCACTCTTTTCAGACCATTACCACAGATTAATACAGATGGGACACTCCGCAAAATCATTTAAATAAAAAGCGACTCTTGCTACGACACAATAAAGTGCAATTTAGTTCGCAGAACGCTAATTACCTCCAGTTATATTCACCTACACATTGCCTCTCTTTCTATCGCGTAACTCTTATATTACCTTCGGCGCGCGGCATTTCTACTGAATTAGCCCCGTGGACGCTTCATACCTAAACTGCGGAGTGTCCCATCTGTATTCATCTGTGCCATTACTATAATGTCAACTTACAACAGCATCATCATTTCATCCCTCCATTCCCCAGATAACAGCACTAATAGTGGACCCAAGTTCAGGCCGCATGTTCTACTGCGTGACGCGGGAGCTGGAGTCAGTGGTGTGGTCAGCCACCCTGGCCGGTACACACGTGGCCGACCTGACGACTGTCCGCAACTGCACCGGGCTCGCTGTGGACCCGTTCAAGAAGAAGCTCTATGTGGCTGAGACTGGGCCTGCGCATATTATCAGGATGGATTATGAGGGGGAGAGCCAGTGAGTTGTTTTTTTTATTTTTCAGGGTCTATTTTAGTTGATACGGTGAAAAGAGGAAGGTATCTATTCTTATGGCAGGTTGCGCCGACCCCACGTAACATGAGTTACGGGCAGGAAGATGATGATCAACCCACCAACCGCCAACATTTCTTTAAATTTCCAGCAAAAAGATCCTAGCCGACCACCCACAGCTGCAAGCCCCGCACGGCCTCGCCATCTTCGAAGATCACATCTACTACCTAGTAGCCAACTCCTTCCGTCTCAGCCGCTGCTTGCTCTTTGGCCCCAAACGTTGCGAGACCTACATCTTCAGAGTATTCGACGCCAACACTTTTGTCATACGCCACGAGAGCGTTCAAAGGGATGACCTAGTAAATGAGTGTGAAGGCAAGGTTTGCGCCAATGTTTGTGCGTTGGAAGAGGATGGCCCCAAATGTTTGTGCGATGATGGTTCTTTGGCGAAGAATGGGGAGTGTCCGACGTTGGATAAAAAGGATGTGAGTACTTAAAGCTTTTTTTGTAATTTAAGATTGCTCAAATTGAAGGAAGATTCCCATACTCATAAACACTCAACAAGATTTTATTCGGGATACCTATAGGTACACATAATGATCGCCCTAGAATACGGGCCTGAAAGGTTTATTCCGCTACCACAATTTATATCTTCTATCAGAACTGTAGTAGAAGAACAAGTAGGTATAGCATAAATACATATTACCCCGCTTTTTTCCTACGAGGCGGTAGTAAACAGAAACAACAAACAACACCAAGAAATACCTAAACACAAAAACCCAACCTCGTCTAGCAACTTTAGCTAGTATACCAACTCCACGCATTAAAATTACACAGTGCAAAAATCCCGCTTTAACCGCTAAAACATGATGAATTGATGACAGATCACTCTCGCGTCGAAAAGATTTCTGTAACTTTTCTCAGTTTCCCGACAGCAGCGCTGCCAAAATACTCGACTCGGTCTCTCAAACTTGATATTTTCTCGACAAATCCAAACTCGCTCGGTATAATAGCTACTATTTCGGGCAAATGTGGCAATTTAGAGGATGCGGATGCACATGCGAATATATATCTGCAACATCCCCGGGTGGTTGGTTACGAGTTAACCTGTAGGACTGTAGGACGACTTAACCCGTTGGGCTCCGATATAGATTCTGATTATTATTTATTAACCGACTTCCAAAAGGAGAAGGTTCTCAATTCGTCGTCGCCGATTACTCGAAAATGGCTGGTATGGACCGATTTGGATTTTTCTTTTTTTGTTCGAAAGGGTATACTTCCCAAGTGGTCCCATGATCATCAAGTCAGGATCTGATGATGGGATCCCATGGAAATCGAGGGAAACCCTCCAATTTTATGGGCACATCTATATCGATTTCGGTATTTTTTATAGTAACTCGTGCATTTGCTCTCGGAAAGTACCATTCGCTGAACTGGAACTGATGATGAAGACCACAGAGGGCCATCGGAAATACTCAATTATATCTAAGTATATCACAGGTTGCGATTCGATTACTTTATTATGGTTTATGCTCGTCAAAATGCATAATGGTAATGGTGACTTCACCATGAGCTCCAGTTCCCCTGGTTCTTACTAGGAGAACTCCTCAACAATTAACATCCCTGCATCGGGAAAAGCAATATTTTGTAAAACGTGATGAGCTGTTGACATTGGGTTATTGTAACTTAGATAAATTACAAACTGAACCACTAAAAAGCGAAAAATAAAAACTTTTTACAAAAAAAAACCGACTTCCAAAAAAAACACTACAAAGTGAAAAATAACTTTAATTTCGGAAGTCGGTGGCAAAAAACTAAAATACAGATCCAAAGACACCGACTTCCGAAATTAAAGTTATTTTTCACTTTGTAGTGTTTTTTTTGGAAGTCGGTTTTTTTTTTGTAAAAAAGTTTTTTTGGATTAGCATCATGTTATTTCCATCAGCACGTGTAACCACGAAGTTTAATTTAGGTCCACCGCGGCCGCGGGACAACACCGCCTGTCACCTCGCATTGTCAAAAATTGATTTGCCAAACTGTACCTAGGTACTAAATGTTCGTCAACATCTTCCCAGCATAGAGAGCACGCTGGTGACCCAGTGGTAATGTGGTAACAGCCGCGACTTACGAGTTGTAGGTCGTAGGTTCGAACCCCGACATGCGCTTTACTTTCTGTAAATTATTTCATCATCATTGCTCCGAAAATGGTGAAGAAAAACATCGTGAGGAAACCGACATGTCTTAGAACCAAAAATTCGAAGACATGTGACATCTACCAACCCACACGGGACCCGCGTGGTGGATTTCAGCCCACTCAGCGAGAGGAGGCCTGTGTTCCAGAAGTGGGAACATTACCTATACCTACGCTGATTATGCTATGTTCTCTCCCCAGCTGCCGCTGTTCAACGGCTGGTCGTACGAGGAGCTGGAGACGGCCCACAGCGTGTCGTTCGCCGTCATCACCGCGGTGTTGGTGTTGCTGGTCCTCTATCTCTGCGTGTTCTTGTATTACCACTTCGTTTACGTGCCCAGGAAGAATAGAGCTTCAGCTTATACAGAGTGAGTACTTTCTTGGATTTTTAAACAAACTTAAAGTGATAACAGCCACACGGTTCGATCAATCATGTTAAGATACCCTTACCGCGGTTGGTCCGTGAATGGGTGACCATCGTTGCATACCAAGACATGTGCGTATGGACTGAGGGCCCGTTTTTTGAACCGTTGCGAAACGAAATAAGACTTATAGGGGATTTAGTTAAAAATAGTAAAAACTTAATGCAAAGGTCCATAAATTTCTTAAACGTGAATTAAAACTTTTACGATTAAATAACTTGGGCCCTCAGTCCAGACGCTTGCATAAAGTGGCATAGTCTGAATCTCAGTAAGTACTATATCTGGGTTAATAATTTTTATTTAGGAATTTAGTTAAGAATTTCTTAAATATTTTAAGAAATTCCCAAGTCTGTAGAATATGACATTACAGATTTATGGCGATATATCTAGGGCCCTCAATTCATTATTGTTTGAACTGAGAAATCTGCAAAACATGAATTTATCTGAAGAAATACATAAATACGACTTTAACATATTTTACTTAGACATATAGGTGAATTAGTTAAAAGGAAATAATGACACAAAAGTTAATTGTTATGAAGTAATTGAAAATTGAATTTTACTAAAATGTCTGAACTGAGAGCCCAATGTTTTCGGCTTTATTGACTAGGCGCGACCTCATAGATGAACACAAATTAGAATAAGATTTTTAACTATTTCTTAACTAAATTGTAACATATCGTCCGTCCTTCTAAATATTATACTTTAAAAGAAAATTGATTTTTAACTTTTTATATGAGAAAAATTAGTAGGGTGACCATAATGTTCATAGTAAGTACCTGTACATTTTGTAAAGCGCGGTAGGAAAGTCATAAGATAAATAAAACACGGTCGGTATAATTATAAAAAACCATTTACTTCACACAAATGTAACCTTAACACGTTAGCTGCGGCACCAATTTTTGCAAACTTTCCGTTCCTGCGGCACGAGGTGTTATCGGCCTAATAGACCTTGTGTCGCCCTAACGTCTGGTCACTGTGCGACCAGACGTTAGGGCGACACAAGGTCTATTAGACCCCACCTCCTTTAACAGACTAAAATCCATTTTCTGGCGCGAAATCAAAGATAAATGAAAAATTTTGGTCCTTATCGATATAGACAGTGAATTGATGAACCCTAATCTACCGTCGCCCCGGGATCTGATAGCTAGTTTAGGAATTATTGGCAAAACAAAATATGGGATCTTATACACCTCGTAACGCACTGAAATAGGGTAAATTTTCGCTAAGATTAGTGATGGGAAAAATAATATTGACGCAACGACGTTTATCTATTTTTGTGAGAAAATCTTAATGCAGTTCACAGAATAGAAAAAAAAGAAAACCAGAAATAGAAAAGAAAATATCCTATTTATTCTGCCTCGAGCTTTAAAAATACACTTATTAGAACTTGAATTAACATAAAAAAACTCAGTAACAATATACTTTTTTTTATAAAAAATCGCGATACATACAGTTTTGGTTCTGTTTCTGTATTTTTTTAAATTAACTTCTTCCGACAACGTTTAGACATGTTCGGCGATGTAAAAGGACGTGCTCTCCAATCGACGTGATGCACAACACTAGTCGCGGGAAGCTCGCGTTGGGTGCGGTACGAGGTCCGGGAGGATACGGGACGTTTTAGCCTCGTTCCGCACTGCATTAAAATTATATTAATTCAGTGCGGTACGAGGCCTAAGACATCCTGTACCAAGGTAGGTATACCACCGAGTCCGGACCATTAGCACGTCTCAAATATACATTTATCTCTTTTCTATACTGGACCAAACCAAAGCTATGCCCTTCGCACGACAGAGATGTTCACGTTTTTCCTTGCCGCACCACAAGGAAGTTGCATGAGGGGTCGTTTAGGCCTCGTTTCGCACTTAACGTGTTAAAATAGTCTTATATCCTAAAAATACAAAATTGCGAGTGAGCGAAGTTATTTTTACCCGACTACGGCAAAGCCAAAAGGAAGGGTTATGATTTTAGCAGTCTATGTATGTATGTATGTATGTATGTAAGTATGTATTTTTACCCGACTACGGCAAACCAAAAAGGAAGGGTTATTATTTTAGCGGTCTATGTATTTACGTGTGTTCCACCGTAGCGCCTAAATTACTGAACGGATTTTGATGAATGAGGTATCGATAGATTTGTAATAATGGTCCGTGTGACATAGGCTACATAAATTCTTCCTATATTTAATATGGTGGACTTTACACGTAAATTTCTGACCTCGAAAAAATTATGACATGTTTTTTTCTTAACTAAATTCCTAAATAAAAATTATTAACCCAGATATAGTACTTACTGAGATTCAGACTATGCCACTTTATGCAAGCGTCTGGACTGAGGGCCCAAGTTATTTAATCGTAAAAGTTTTAGTTCACGTTTAAGAAATTTATGGACCTTTGCTTTAAGTTTTTACTATTTTTAACTAAATCCCCTATAAGTCTTATTTCGTTTCGCAACAGTTCAAAAAACGGGCCCTCAGTCCATACGCACATTACCAAGACCCCTCCGTGCCTCGGAAAGCACGTGAGGCCGTTGGTCCCAGCTGTCATTCTTGGATCTTTGACAGTCGCTAGTAGTTACGGTCGTCAGAAGCCCGGAAGTCTGACAACCAGTCTTACGAAGGGGTATCGTATTACCAGTGGCGTAACTACAGGGTGGCAAGTCGGCAAAATGCCACGGGCCCCCAGCCGGAAGGGGCCCCCGGTCAAAGGAGAATCCCAACTCCCAGCATTTATTATTACACATTTAGTAAAAAAAAAAAATGATTTTGTGTTTAATTTAAGTTACCTCTACTTAGTTGCACACACAAGAAGTAAAAAATTGTAAGTATTAATAATAATAATAATAACCCCACCGCAGTATCTCTACGTTGACGTCGTGGTGGGGCTTGCGCGCTCCGAATTTTAGGTCTGTGCCGGTAGAGTTCACTTTGCCGGAACAGGTCTAGGATGAGGAGCCAGACCAAGAGAGATACAGAAACCCGCAGGGCAGCATGTGGCGAGCTGTTGGGCAGTAGCGACCCCACGGACCCTATCTCCCGGGAGAAGTCTTGTTCCTCACCTCTCGCTTGCCTTTATTGGCCGGCTGGAGTGACCACTGACGAGGAACAGAGCTCCCACCTCTTTCTTGCCTTTATTGGCCGGTTTGAGTGGAGATTCGCAAGAGCAAACGTGCTCGGAGGAAGGAAGTATTCCAGTAAGTGTTTGTAGGGATCTTGACCATCTTCCGGGCTCTGGGATTGTTCTGAGAACCGTGGGATACCTCTCCACTCCTCACAAGCACCTCAGGACATGTTGCCCCCTTGCCGCTACGACACTATGTGCTAGCGACCTTTTCGGGGGCCCATTATTGTGTGTGCAAGTCACCCCCTGCCATTTTATCCGTGTATTAAAAAACATTGATCCGGCAGGGGCCATAGTCCTTTCATAGTTCTAGGCAACCAGTCCACTTTAGCCACTCAAATCCATAGTCCAATCTCTTTATTTCCATATACTGCAATAGTCCTGCACCAACCGGGGGTTGTCCTTGGGTGCACTTGCATAGTGCGTACAGGGATAATCGTCGGTTGGTGCCTCATTTCATTGAAAGCGTCTAACGGGCCTCTGCGAGTTGGCTTTGGCCCCTCGTACGCCTTCTAAAGGTCCGGGAAAACATGAATTTCAAAAATAATAATAATAATAATTAATTTATTTATTCAGACAACCATAGGTCCATTACATTTACATACATATTGTTAGTATGAACTTAAAAACTATGTTAGTACCTAATAACTAAGAGAGACTTAGTCCTCTGTTTGAGGCTCCACACCAGTGGGCTGTCCAGCTTATTGCCTATCACCTTCAGGATGCTGTTACTGCTCCCACGCAATCTGCTTAACAGTGAGGCTGTCTTTTTGCGCCAGGTGGCATCAAAGCCGTCTGTGCGCGACTCAGCGAACATTGTTGACGCACTGCAGAAGCGCGGCAGACGCAACAGCGCCCTGTAGGCATTGTTAAACTGGATGCGCAGAGAATTGTAAGCCCTTTGGGTATATCTGAACCACAGGCTCGCTGAGTACAGAGATGTGCAATACGCTTTGAATAAAAGTACTTTCACCGCGTCTGTACATCGAGCGAACCTGCGGGCCAGCATGTTCGCCCGGGCTGACAATGCCCTGCGCTCCCTCTCCATGTCTACATCATCTCCAAGGTTTTCGGTAACCACATGCCCAAGATACTTGAATTGGTATACTCGCTTAAGAGGGATACCATTGAGCAACACTGGTGGAACCACAGTTGGGCACTTCGTACCCGCCTTGAAGACCATGCACTCTGATTTTTTAACATTATAACTCAGACCGTGTGAGGCCGCATACTTTTCACATACGACAAGCAACTTCCGCAATGCACAAATCGAGGGAGCCAGCAGCACCATATCGTCGACATAGCTAAGGTTGTTTACACGGTTTATTAAAATTTCAATGTTTTTCTAAAAAAAAGTTGTAACCCAGGAGTTTTAGAAACAATGGTCAAAATCCAATTAAGGGGATGCGATGTGGTAGCCCGCGAAATTCCATTTTTTTTTGGTTTGGGGGGGGGGGGGCATCCGATGAATTTGCCACGGGCCTCGAACAGTGTTACGCCACTGCGTATTACCCAATATCTGGGTTGTGAAGGTCATAGACTCATAGTCATGTAAAATACTGGTATTCAGCTGCATCTGGTTTGACTGGAAGTCGACCCCAACAAAGTTGGGAATAGGCTAGACAGATGATGTTCTATAAAATAATTACTTAATTCATGTTTTTTTCCAGAGTCCGGTACCAGAACACTTCGCAAGACAATGCGGCCTTTCTTACAAATCCTTCAGTTCAGATGAACACGTCAAGGTAAGCCGACGTTCGCACGGACGTAATAATTCGCGCACTGGTTTTTCAACGCCAGATTATTTATTTATTTATTAAAACTTTATGCACAAGTAAAAAAATACTGTACAAAGGCGGACTTAATGCCTGAGGCATTTTCTACCAGTCAACCTTAGGGTGATGCAGAGACAAAACATGGTAGGTGCAACACAAGGGATAGATAACTGGAAAAAGAATAAATACTAATAAATACATATAAACAAAATAAACTTTGTCAGGAGAAATAACGATAGATAGAGGAGAAAAGGAATCCAACAAATCAGCGCTGCGATGATTTTTTTGCCAACTTTTCACGAATGTGTTCATGTGCCTTCACTTTGAAAAATAACGGAATGGTTGCCATCCTGATGTTCAGAGGGAGCGCATTCCAAAGAAATACCACCTGGACAAAGAAAGAAGAATGAATAAAACCAGAGCGGTGAGAAGGACATCGTAAAAGAAGATTGTTGGTTGAACGAAGATTTCTACTATGGGCAGAGCATAAGTATTGAACATGGGAAGTCAGATAAGAAGGAGAAGTGGGCTTGTTTAGTATGGAATATAACATAGACAGAGCCCTCAGCTCTCTGCGCTGACGAATGGGTAACCATTTTAAAAGCAATCGGTGCACAGACACATGATCATACTTACGAAGATTGAAAACTGAAAAAGATGATGAAGATGAGAAAAAGATTGAAGATTGAAAAGATTAGCGCCGAGAGTTGAAAATCCAACAGTGTGTTTTTTCAACGCGCTGGTATGCACTCTGTTGTTGTTAGGTTGGATTTTCGAAGCTCGGCTCAGGGGGCCTACTCCCTAAGTCCATCCGTCTTTCCGTCCGTCCGTTCATCCGTCCGTCTGACATTACGATCCATCAAAACAAGTGTAAAAGTTAATTTTTTCGGACGGGCAAAAACACATCGGGAGTAGGGACAACTGGCAAATCATGTTGTCATTCATACTTCGTTCGGGCCCCGAACCAAAATCATCCATCCGTAGGTGATACGGAGTAAGAAACGCCCGTAACGAAGGCCGAAACTACGGGCTTCGTGCTAAGGGAGTAGGCCCCTGCACCGAGAGTTGAAAATCCAGAGCGCGATAAAATCCCGCCGCGATATTTTTACGTCCGTGCGAACGTCGGCTAAGTGTTTTATTATCAAACTTGCACAATGCACATTATAGACAAATCTTCTTACCTACTATGCTAAGATGGTCCGCACGGCTACAGATCAACCTATACATTTCCAGTATAAGCTGATCTCGCATTGTATAGGATTTCCTTACAATGAGAGGTCAGTGTAAACTGGTAAATTATAGCTCGATGTGTAGCCGTGTGTACATCAAATCATTTTTAGGGTTCCGTACCAAAATGGTAAAAAAGGAACCCTTATGGTGTGACTCAGTCTGTCTCTCTGTCTGTCTATCTGTCTGTCTGTCTGTCACAGCTGGATATCTCGAGAACTACTAATACTATCAACTTGAAATTTAGAATAGTTTTAGATGACGTTTACCCAACTATTTTTCAAATAAGAATGAAATAAAAAATTTTATGTTTTTTTGCAAAATGGACTTTTTTTAGGCCCCATAGTTTTCGACTTTTTATGAAAAATGTAAAAAATAATACCGTTCCCCCCCCCTTATCTCCGAAGTTTGCAATGCGAAAAATCTGAAATTATTCTATGTGATAGAAATTTATGTAAAGATTACAGGAAAAATAAAACGATGTCTCTAAATAGCACACTTCTTCAGAAATCAGAACGAAACCCTCGGTGCGCGAGTCCGACTCGCTCTTGACCGGTTTTTTTATTTTGTCGTGTTTAGATATCCATAGTCACGTCTGCGGAGTTTCACTAGATAATTTAATTTGAGCCTTTTTGTAGGATAAAGATAACCTATCTGTCTCTTTCTCTCGCCTGGACATTGCGAGGAAGCGGAGGAAGGCGCCTCGCGTTGCGCGCCAGCCGCCACGTGGCAGCCTAGTAACATGTAATTTTATTTTTTTGCAATTTTCAGTAACATGTCGCACGAGTTCGTGAACCCGCTCCAGTACGTGAGGAACATGTGGTCCAGTTCGTTCCGGAAGCACACGCGACCTAACGTAAGTTGAAGTACCTGCCTTGGTAGTGAAACTGGTAATAATGAAAGCCATCATCATCCCCCTATACCCACCCCCCATTTCATGATTCTAGGACAACGGGAAGTAGGTAGGTACCCTATAGGTTTTGATTTACTTGCGAGTATCAATAAATGTTGCATATGGCTGTATTTTTTTATTGCGTTGACTTAGAAGCTTGATTTTTTTAGAACACCAAGGGACCATAGACCTACCTTATTTGATATTAATTTCAACTTAATACCTCTACGCGTTCCTGAGAAAAAGGACAGAGACGGACAACGAAGTAATCCTATAATTGTACCTACGGTTTTTTCCTTTTGAGGTATAGAACCCTAAAAAGGAAGAAAATTTTAAAGTCGTGGGCTACTACCGCGCATTCACCTTAAGTGAAGTGAGATGTCAGTAGTGTCACTTGCTAGCATCAGCCGGTCGATTCTGTAAAAATCTCACCGTGAAAACTTAGGTCTGTGAAGTGAGTTTGTTTTTGCTAGGAATTGACACTATTGACAGCTCACTCCACGCTCACTTCACCTAAGTTTTCACGGTGAGATGGTTACAGAATCGCACTGCAGGTGGAATGACAGCTCACTTCACCTACCAAGTATGTGTTCAGGCGAGATTTTACAGAATAGACCGCTTGGTGAAGCCACAGAGTATGTACTTTTGTGGTGAAGCCAAGGCCGCGGTAGCACCAGACACTAGACAGAGGTTTCGGCTGAGATGATGGAAAGATAAAGATCATTTTAACCTAATTTTTTTTTCAGACTTCTGGAGTGTTACCTTTCACCATGCCAGCGTCGCCACCGCAGCAAGACTTCTCGGACACAGAATCAGATTTAGATGATAAAGAAAATAATAGAATACTTCATAAGAAATAATTAATAATTATTAAGTGATATCATCTGCCTAGCCTTTCCCATTTATTTTGCGGGCAATTTGATAAATAAATAAGTGATATAATACCTAAACAGGGTTTAGGCCCAATATTTATTTATATGAATTAGTGTCAACTTTGATAGTCTGGATTATAATTTCAAATTAGAATCAGTTGATAGACCTACCGACCCTCACAAAGGTCATGAGTTCAAGCCAAAGATATGTATGATAGAAAATAAAATAAATTATTATATGAAATAAATAATTATTAACTGAAATAGTATTTTTATGAAATAATTTAAATTTTGATAGTCTTAAAATAGAGGATTCTAATTTCAAATTAGAATCAATTATGTCAACCCTCACAGAGAGGGAGTGATACGGAGGCCCGAGTCCCAGCAATGGGAACATTAGAGGTGATTCATTTTGAAATACTATTGTAAATCCTATGTACTATTGTAAGCCTTGAATGAGAAAGATTTGAGGCCCGAGTCCCAGCAATGGGAACATTAGAGGTGATTCATTTTGAAATACTATTGTAAATCCTATGTACTATTGTAAGCCTTGAATGAGAAAGATTGAGGCTATTATTGTTTTGTGTTTTTACTTGAAATTGATGATTAAATTATGATTGAGCATAATTAAATGTATAAGTACATGTAATTAGAATTTTACTGATGTTATTATTGTAATAAGTTTTGTATTGAAGTGTACAAATCAAATAAATAAGTGTTAAATATGGACTTGGTTCTTTTATTAATTTTGTAAATGAAACTCATTTTATCCACTCATCAATTAGGACAATGAGTTAATAGTCAAATTATCTCATTGTCCTGTTAGAATCAGTAAAATGGTAATAAAATAAAACAAACATTTGGATTACAAAAAAAGACTTATTAATTTCCTAAAACATAGAATACAGTTAAAAATATAAGAATTATTTTTACTTCCAAAGCTTCTTGATAGACATGTTCTTCTCTGAGTCCTTTTGCATAACCTTAGCTACGGCCATTTCGAAATCTTCCTGAGTGACATGGACTCTGCGCTCACGGAGAGCGTACATACCAGCCTCTGTGCACACGCCCTTGACCTCAGCACCTGATGCACCAGGCATCAGCTCCGCAATCTTACGTAGATTGATTCCTCTTGTAAGATTCATCTTCCTTGAGTGAATTTTCAGAATGTCAAGACGAGCTTCCTCATTTGGTGGGGGGAACTCAATTTTCCTGTCAATACGGCCAGGTCTAAGAAGAGCAGGATCCAGAATATCAATCCTGTTAGTAGCCATGATGACTTTGATGTTCTTTGTTGCTTCAAATCCATCAAGCTGATTCAGCAACTCCAACATAGTTCTCTGTACTTCAGAGTCTCCACCGCTGCCTGACTCAATACGAGATGAACCAATAGAATCAATTTCATCCATGAAGATGATCGAGGGAGCATGTTCACGGGCCATAACGAAAAGCTCTCGGACCATGCGGCTGCCCTCACCAATGAATTTCTGCACTAACTCGGAACCTGAGACACGGATGAATGTGCACTCAGTGTGGTGAGCTACAGCACGCGCGAGCAGGGTCTTACCAGTACCAGGAGGGCCATACAACAACACACCCTTTGGTTGAGCAATACCTAGAGCATCAAACAGCTCGGGATGTTTCACTGGAAGCTCAATCACCTCTTTAATCTCCTTGATCTGCTTGTCTAGACCTCCCACCATCTCGTAAGTGGAATCAGGAACCTTTTCCACCATCATAAGTGACACCAAGGGATCCACTTTGTTCGGAAGGATTTTGTGAAGCGTATAGCTCTCGTTGCGGAGCGCCACGCGGCAGTTCGCGGTCACATCGTTAATATCGACGTTCTTGTCCAAGTCTACCACGAACTTACCCTCAGGGTGCACCTTGACTAAGACTTTCTTCTTGTCCATAGGTTTAACGACCTCACCCACATATGAGCCCTGTTCTTGCAAGAGTTGGAGCTCTTCGCGCAACATACGTACTTTAGCGTTGAGCTCATTACGCTGGGCTTGTAAACGACGAAGATTTTGAGATTTCTCGGCGACGATCAACTGCAGCTCTTCAATCTTTGTTATGTAGTAAGGCCGGAATCCTTCGCCTTTTCCCGAGTCCACCTCCATTTTAGTGAGAGTCATTTTGCTTATTTATTTTTGCCACATACAATTAAAAGCACTTTTTGATGCAAACTCTGTACAATAATTTCGGCCGCACAATATTTTTCCCAGTCACGATGACGTGTGTGTGACATTCAAGTTTTTAAAATTCTACTACTTAAATAATACTAATTAATCATGGTGTTTATTACAATTTTTTTTTTTGTAGTATCTTTGTAGTATTTTTTTTTGTAGTATATCTCTGTTGTGTTGATTTATTTTATTTTATATGATGTTAGATATTTACGATTGAAATCTTAACACAACTTTTAGTATGAAAAAAATTGGGATCCTAAAAACTACTAAAAAGCTACCAAAACTATTGTTAATTTGTTAAGCTTGTAACACTAAGAATACTATGGTGCATTCAAAATAGTATGAGTTTTAACCACAAAGTTCGTTCATAATAAAATGAATAGGAATAGAGGAAAGCTTTAAAGTCTTGAATATGCCAATGTGTGAAATAAAATGTTCGTAGAAATGTAAATAATTTTGTTACGATAAAGACATCTGTTTGATAAAAATTTACTCATGAAATTGATATTTACTTGTAGATTTTAAAACGCGTTCCAATGTCGCTATTGCCCCTGTTTTCATGTCATTTGTTAAGGCACGTCCCCACTAGGCCCGCGCGGCTCCGTGGAGCGTAGTAGCCTTTAGGGATATGAAAAAATAATCGATTATGGAAAAAATCGATTAAAAATCGATTTTTTTTCAATAAAAATCGATTATTATAATCGATTTACATAATACAAAAAATCGATTAATAAAAAATCGATTTATTTTGCACTGTCGATTTTTTTCACCCGCAACGGCCGCAACATCCAGCGTTTTAGTCAGGAGCGCGAGGCTGCAAAGTGCCGCAAACCCGTACTTTCTAAGTGTTTACCAAAACTTTTATTCGCAAATTCATTGCCCACAGGCTTTTAGTTAATTTATTTTATGATTTACTTATGTACATTTTTTCCAGCGAAAGGAGAAAAGAAAAAATCTTTTTACCACTTTACGCCCTTGTAATTTGTTAGGAACAATGTATGACCTTTACCTTAATTAGTTAGTTTATTCCTCAAATGTCAATATTTCATGAAATAGTCATACGATATGATTACTTGGGTCTTATAGAGTTGTATTGATGAATTTATTGATTATAATTTTGTAAATACATACTTTTTACTGTCACGATTTCACGAATCGTATTTTGGTCATCATAGAACCTAATACTGACTTGGAAATTGCAAAAAACGGTAAGAAAATTTGAGTTTCGCGGGCTATTCGGGCGATTTCGCCTAAATCCATGAAAAAATAAGGAAAAATCGATTTTTTTAACAAAATCGATTATTTTTATTACAAAAATCGATTTTATTACTAGGCAAAATAATCGATTAATTAATAATCGATTTTTTGTGTATAATATCACATCCCTAGTAGCCTTGCCGATATATTACTTTACTCTATGGAGAGCGTAGTCACAGATAACTATACAGGATGATTTTTTAATGACCAGCCAAATTTTCACAGGGTGTTCTACCCATGAATATGAACAACTTTCACTATGGGACCAACTTTGAAATCGCAAAAAAAATATCAGCTGTTTCATACATTTTGATCGAGTAGGTATTGAACTTTTGTAGGAAACCGCTGGTTTTTTTTCGTGATTTCAAAGTTGGTCCCATAGTGAAAGTTGTTCATATTCATGGGTAGAACACCCTGTGAAAATTTGGCTGGTCATTAAAAAATCACCCAGTATATAAGTCAGAGAAGCGTAGTAGAGATGCGCAGAATGTGTCAGGTCACTAAAAAGAAATGAATGAAGTATATCTTTTCGCTTAACGAAGTAGTCCTCTCATTTAGTTCAGTATATCAGAACTAGTCCATATCCCATCACTGACCTCTATTGTACATGTACAATAGAGGTCAGTGATATCCATCCATAACATGACGAGACGAGATCACGAGAGTGCGATTGACAAGTTACGAAGAACGATGAACTTCACTACTTCAGTTTTATACCTATCTCGATTTTCCTTCTAGACATATGAATTTGAATGCAAGACTATTTTCATTAAGTAGTATATTTTCTGTTTTTTTTACTGATAATTAAACCTTTTTGTTAAAGTTGCCGTATTTAAAAATATATCCGTTGCTGTTTATTTACAATTCCTATTTTGGTTGTTAACCGTGTCCTTCTTTCATTCAAATCGCCCGCGAGCGAAAAGAAACACTGAACTAAATGAAGTAGAGACACATTTGAAGGACTACTGAATTAATGATAAGTTTATTTTGCGAAATGAAGTAGTTCATTTCCTTCAATCGTTCGCGAACTACCCATGTCTAGAGCGTAGCCACGCGGCCAAGCCTCGAAGCCTCGTGAGTGTGCTCGTGAGCACAACTCGTGGTGAGTGTGTGTGTACGCACGGCAACAGATCAAGCTATAAATTTCCAGTATAAGCTGATCTCGTATTGTATAGGATTTCCTTACAATGAGAGGTCAGTGTAAACTGGAATTGTATAGCTTGATGTGTAGCCGTGTGTACATATAATACATGAGGGCCAGCCTCGCCTGCTATTACTTTAAAGAAAGACACGCAGCCAAAGAGTATAATAATAATAACCACTCAGCTCTGGGTAAAAGGAACGGGCCGCGCGGCCGGTCAGTGCGCTAGTGAGTGACCACAGAGCATTTAGCTTTCTGGTGACCGCCTCTCATTGACTTATATATTACTGCGTACTTTTTATATCAATGCCGCCTCTAGACCGAGTTGTGTTTTTATTCGCGTCAAAATTGATTGGACTGACTATCAAACTCTTTTTATGGTTCCGTACCAAAATAATAAAAAGGAACCCTCATGGTGCGAGTCAGTCTGTCCATCAATCTGTCTGTCTGTCTGTCCATCTGTAACAGCTGGATATCTCAAGAACTACTATTGCTATTAACTTGTTTGGAACAGTTTTAGATGACGTTTAGCCAACTATTTTGCAAATAAGAGAGAAATATATTTTTTTTTTTGCAACAGTGACTGAAAACGGGTTCTTAAAAATTTGAAGTGGGGCTACTAAGGCATGTGGGGTATCATATGAAAAAGCGCTGTTTGCACATTCTCAAACATTTTTTTTCTTTTTTTACGGCTCAGTTTTCCACTGTTGATGAAACATGTAAAAAAAATAACCCCTCCCCCCTCCCATTATCTCCGAAGTTTGCTTAGAGAAAAATCTGAAACTGCTCTATGTGATAGAAGTTTATATTACAGGAAAAATAAAACGATGTCTCTAAATAGCATACTTTTTCAGAAATCAGAACGGAACCCTCAGTGCTCGCTCTTGACCGGTTTTTTTTTTATTGATTTGTACCGGGAGTGCCCGGAGCCCGGAGTTATGGGACTGTCGGAGTTCTTTTTAAAATAAAAACGTTTCAAAATCCTCCATTACATCTATAATCAAGGCAATTGGTGTACATCGTCGTATAATAAATGTTGTATGAAATCACTAGCACTGTAAATCTGCTGGTTAAACTTGGTCGCACCCAAAAACGCCGTCGCCGCGGTTTATTTCTTATTTGCGCAGCGGTGATTATTACTATGAATGCTGCTGAAAGCATGTCCTCTTCTTCGTACATCTCGAAAGCGCCTGCGCAAGTAGTGCATGTCGCTCGCTATACCCCCGTAGGGGGGTGTAGCGTACGGTCTCAGGGCATAGCCCCCCTCCCGCGAATGCCATACGGTGGCGCGTAACTACGGGCTTCTCATTTTGTTCAACTGCGCAAGGCAGGCCACGTGGCTCAAACACACGAAAGCCTTGCGAGGCCGCCCGCTGAGCCTCGCGGCTCGCAGTGGGGAGGTGGGGACGCTACTTTACATCCACTGACAAAATTAACACAAAACACTCTGCTCTGTGGTTTCATCCATCATCGCTAATCAAATTCAACGTTAGATTTCTGTTCAAATCATGTAGCAAAATTACAATTAAATAATTACGAAAGGTCACACAGATCAAGAGATGAAGCAGAAAATAATTTCTTGATTTACATCTTGCACAATTTTCCGATTCTATATTACAGCATGTATGTACCTTCCTTTTCCTCCTTCCAATAAAAAGCAAAAGCAGAAAATACAAGAAATCTCAAGAAATGTATTGAGAGAGAAAATAGTATAATCGTAAACATGTGTCTCTTGACTACGATAGTCATCATTTTGTGTAGTACAGTCATTTTGAAATTACTGTGGCTGATACGAATGGGCACATTAGCACATTGGAGTTACATAATTGGCAATTTATTGTCCCCAAAAGACACCTCAGGCGGTTTAGTTTTGGCTGGTGCTATGTTCTGCTTGATAACACTCGGAACTTTACTGCCCTCCTTCTTATGTCCAAGACTAAAAAACGTTGCTACTGCGTTGACTATACCACCCCAGCTTCACATGGTACTATTATTATATAGAAACGTGACGAGTCACTATGAAAACGAAACAGTTCTAAAAACTGTACAAGCATACACGGCGGCCACTTTACTTACGACTATATGGACCATTATAACTATAATGAGGTAAGAAAATATTATAGCACTGGAAACTGTTTACTTTGAGAAGATAATAGATTTCAATTGGACTAGACCTATGACAAAATGAAGTAACCTTGAAGTAACTTTCAGGAAAGTCTTGCCCCATGTGCAATTTGATTCGATAAACCCTCTTTCACGGTTATAGGAAGTTTCGTTCAGAGGCTTCTCAGAGGCTTTGCAAATTCAAACGGAATGTTTAATCGGCTACACTGGATTGTTTTTCGCGCCTGAAGTAACACCATTTTACCCTGTTCCTATGAAAATAAAGCAATGAGTCTCGTGATTTGTTATTCTTATTTAGTTATTTCCATTATCAATTATAGTCAACGCGTAAATTAAATTTTCAGATCAAAGCAAGTAAAAGTCTCGTTTATTTACACAAGAGATTCACGTTAATGGATCGTCATGAATTAATGACATGGACCGAACTCAATCTGCCTAGCCTTTTCCCAATATTATGTTGGGGTCGGCTTCCAGTCCTACCGGATATAGCGGATTACCAGTATTATACATGGAGCGACTGCTTATCTAACCTCCACAACCCTACGAATAAGTTATTCGTAGCCACAACCCACTTAAGGTAATACGAGGTAATATGATACTCCTTGGTAAGACTGGTTGTCAGACTTTCGGGGTTCTGAACTTCTGACGACCCGTAACGATTGTCAAAGATCCAAGAATGACAACCGGAACGAACGGCCTATCGTGCTTTCCGAGCAAAGACATTCAATATTAAATCTCTGTTTCCGAGACATGGAGGGGTCTCGGAATGTAAAGACGGTTACCACCCATTCAAGGACTGACCGCGGCAAGCGTAGCTTAACCTGACCGATCAACCTATGCAATAAGTATATCTTTATATAGTTTGGCTATAGAATGTCTAATCAATAAACTTCGAGGTGTAATAAACCTCAAATATTTGTATTCTATACTAAGCGGTTCATTTCCAGTATCCAAACTGAGATTCACGATAAGGCAGTCGCTGTGACGCGACGACGAGCACTAGTCGTGGCTAGTCGTTTCGCGCGTGGATTTTCAAACGCATTGCAAAATAATACCCGTTCCGTCCGGCTGGGTCAAACTTAAAAAAATATTACTTGACAATTGACATTGACGTTGACAGGTAACCTATTTTGTAATTTGTAATTTTGTCAAAAAATATTGATTTATTACGTACAATATTTTCACCAGTGTACTGTATATAACTTAGTTTTAATAATATGATTGGTACTCGAGATTATGTGTAGTAAAAGTTTTCAATCGATAAAACCAGTAGTTCTGTGTGCAGTGTATTCGAAGAGTTAGTCGCTATTGTTTTTATCGGTAACAAGGTAATGTTTATGTTATGTTTACGACGTAAATCGTATTTAAATCTATCAATTTAACTTTTTTTTACAATTTCTCCCCATTTTGATGATAAGAGTGTTAATAATTTGGCTATAAAATTATTTTTAAATATTTGTTTTTCAATGTAAGGTCGTAGGCAATGAAATTGCAATACTTACAAGTTTTGTGTCAGGAAAACGAAGGAGGTTTTATGTCCTAATAAAGAAATTAATTGATTACTTCTGCTTATTTTCCTGTTGACTCAAGGTAGAATAGTAATGTGACAAGGTTTCCTCTATGTCACGTTAATATTAATGATGTGCTAAAACAAACAGTATCACATGATTCTAATGGCAACAAGTTCTATTTTTGGAGATAGAAGTTTTAAAACAGGCAAATAACCCTAAGCTAAATTTTTATTTTTTTTACAATTTATTATTTTGGAACTACTTATCCTGTATTGAATCCCATGGGAATAAAATGAAGTTTATATTTTGTCTTATATTAATAACATTAGTTCAATTTTGTTCAATTAATTAAATATAAATTCCATTTCCCTGAAAATGCTACTTAACTTTTTACTATTGATACAAGTATCCAGTTTCCTGATGATTCACTATATGATTTACTGTTCTTTTGAACATATTATATTAGAAAAAGTTTTTAATCATTAAATTGCTTGGGTTAGGTACAATAAGGTAGGTTGAAGTTTTGATGAATTAGAATGAATTGTAAAAAGTAGGTTGTTCTATTTAGGAGAGCTTTGCAGCACACACATAGACACATTACAACAAAATATAATAAATACAACATGCACTTTTTACATCATAATATTTACTTTATTAACTAACAAAATGAAGCATAAGTAAATGAATCTGATGATTTTCTATATCAAGGTCAGCTGGCAAAAATGACCACAATGACACTGCCCATTGTTCAAGTAATATTGGAATGTAATTGTTTAAATCATTAAAATCATGTGAAAGAAGGTAATCTATAATCTAAGCGAATTTGCTTTTTGTGGATTTTGATGCGGTTTTCACTAGGTAACATTTAGAAAATTTATTCTGGAAGGTTTTTGTCTACAATAAATTAGTATTAAAAGTCATAAAAACTGTGCAAAGCAGGAGCGGGTCGCTAGGGATAAAATAAATCTGTCTACAATATTGTTTGTTTGTCTGTCTTCAATTTGAAGAAGATTATAACTGCAAAGTTTACATTTAAGCTGAAATAAAATAATGTGAAACATGAAAGCATTCAGACTCTAAATAAAACTCATACATAACACACAGTTTATGAATTAAGTTGTATGCTGTTTTAATATTTGGAGCATGTTAAAATATGTTGAGAAATGTGCTATTTATAAAAAAATTAAAAAATATGGTTCTCATTGTTAGCACATCTGTAGCTGTACCCATTGCATCCGGATATCATGCCATCATATTAATTTTGCCACAGGATATTAGCTTTTATACTATGGAAAAATAAAGATTTAATCAGTCTGCAAGGATAGAAATGAAGCTGACCAGTAAATTCTCTACCAAAATACTAGTAAGTGATGCAGGATAGCTAATTTATTGAACTTGACGTCAGGGTCATTTACCTTGAGGTCAAGGTCAAAATTCTGAAAGTCAAGATCCGTGATTCTCCTAAGGTCCTTGACCTCAGGGTCATTGGTTAATTACTATCTGCTAAGTAGACTATTTATAGTAAACAATAGGCTTTTTTTTTTTTTTTTTGAGGGTGGGAAATCATCAAATAACTTCTCCCGCTCTGGGTGGAGCGGAAGGGCGTGTCAGACTTTTACTGACTAAAACCCACCCGTGTTCCTTCAGTTGCCTATGCCAGGGCCGCGGTATCTTCTTCAAACAACCCGCGACCCCAGCGGCGTCGGCCCTATTGGACCCCATCACTTGCTGACATCTCTTTGAGGCGCGCGTGGAACACAACGCGCCGTCGACTCGGGCCTGTAGTGCTATTCTGTAAACATCTCACCGTGATAACTTACGTGAAGTGAACCGTCATTCCACCTTGATCTAGGGGTTGACACTATTGACAGCTCACTTTAAGATCACTTCACTTATGTTTTCACGGTGAGATATTTACAGAATAGCACTACTGGTCCTTACCGGACGGCGAGCTACCCGCTACTCACCGTCCGCAGGCCCGCGCCTACGGTGGCCGGAAATCGCCTCGCGATTCCCGCCGCCCAGGGCGTCTCCTGCGGCGACTGAGGGCGTGAGGCTGCCTCTCCCTCACGCGTTCCGCCTCCTCCTTCGAGAGCATCACTGCTTCGCAGAAGGAGGTGACGGCCTCCCATGCACTCTCGCTCCGCACCATGGCCTGAACCAGGCTCGGACGCGAGAGATCGCCGCCGCCGATCGCCTCCGTGAGAACACGGCGGTGCTCTGCCCAAGCCGGGCAGACCTCCACTGTATGCTCCACTGTGTCCTCCGGGCGATCCACACAATGGTGACACCCGGGCGTTTCCTCCCGCCTTATGCGAAACAGGAACCTCCCGAAACAGCCGTGTCCGGTGAGGACCTGCGTCAGGCGGAAGGTGAGGACGCCGTGGCGCCGCTCTAACCACTCCTCAAAGAGGGGACTTATCGCCGCAATTGTGGCGTGCCCAGCGCTGGGTTGCGACAGTCGCGCCCTCCATGTCGCCATGAGGTCCCGCCGGAGCTCTGTCCGCTGTACCGTGATTTCTCGCGGCAGCGGAGTTACGCCCCGGCGTTTCACATCCTCGCGCCACTCCCACACGTGCGCGAGGACCTTTGCCTCCAGATCCCACGGCGGCAATCCGGCAAACGCGCTAGGTTTTTCGTCGTATTAGGTTGGATTCTCGAAGCTCGGCTCAACACCGAGAGTTGAAAATCCAGTGCGCGATAAAATCCCTCCGCGATTTTTTTACGTCCGTGCGAACGTCGGCTAAGTAATGTAATTTAATTAAAATTCTAAATAGCATTTGATCTAGCAAGCTGCTAGCAACACACAAAGGCAAACTGCTAACGGGAAACAGTGTATGCTCTTTCCTTCCTACTGTGTAAAATCCCGAATAGCTTTTCCGAGTACAATCATTTAAAAAATCTGTATTCCTATCAGTAAAACTCTAAACAGTAACACAGTAACATGACAACAGCCCCCTTTCCCCCCTCTTCAAAATTACGCTATACGTCAACGTCACATTAAAACAACAATGGTGACGCACTTTACGCGCTTTGTCAAAATAATCGGTCACGAGTACTTACTCGCGAAGTGAAAAAATAATAAGTAGTGGTTTTTGTAATTAAAGACGGTATTTCTGCTCGGTTTCTGGGATGGCGAGGCACCCTTTGGTGCTGCATATACCGGGTGTAAAAAGACACTTGCCGAAGCCAAAAAAAACGATCCAAATATGGGTACATATTCTACCCATATTTGGATCGTTTTTTTCCACTAGATCATCATATTCTACCCATTATTTGGATCGTTTTTTTCCAGTAGACCATAGTACCTGGGGATCCAGTGGTTCTGTAGATATTGAAGGTCAAAGTGACAATTTTTTTTTACTAAAACGTATTCCAAGTGTTATTACTAAACTTTTTCCGACAAGTACCGACCGTAGAGCGAAGGGGCGGGGCTTAACTTAGTTTGCCTAGGTTCGCGTTACATTGCGCGTAAAAAAAATTGTTTTTTTTTTACCTAAAACTAAAAGTCGTTTCCCAGCAATAATTTTTGCGCAAAGCTACATAATTAGATGTACAGTATGCGTAGTTGACGGCTTTGTGATGTGTCTTTTTCCACCCTGTATGTCTAAGTTGCGCGGCGGTGACCACTTGGCTTGCCACACACGGGCCACACGCTACAGCCACAAAACTCCGCCACCTGTAGCTGGAAGTGGCTACTAATTAGCAGAAGTGCGCAACACACATTTGTGGTCGCTAGCCGCTACTTATATTAAGGCGAGTAGTGCCGCCAACTAGCTTTACTAGCAGTTTTACTCTACTACATTTATGTTTTATAATGAAAATGCCGGTAGATAGAACTGATAAGATATTAAAAAAACAAGCCATTAAAAAAAAAAGAAAATATTTTTTTAGATATCATGAATCATGATTATTCATGATCATGATTCATGATCCATACAAATTTAGAACAAGGTTAAGAGTATAACAAGAATACAAAAAAAAAAAAATGGTACTTACGTTGAAATTAAAATGGAAATTAAAATTGAAACTGATTGATTAGTGTCTGTAAACATTTCAGTGTAAACAAAGTAAAAAGAAAAGTTATTGGATGACGTTTTCATCATTAATGATCTTTTGTATAACTACCCTGATTATGAACTAGAATACTTCTATATCGAAGCGTGGTTTAGCTTGGTGTGTAAGTGAAATGGCGTTATGGCTGTCTACTTTGACGCGCGAGATAGAAGACTCTCATTGTCACACTTTCGAGCTTGTAAGGACCAGTAACGAACGACTGACAAAGATCCGCGAATGACAGCCGAGACCAAACGCTTAACGAGCTATCCGAGGCACGGAGGGGTCTTCATATGTAAATATGGTCACCCATCAACGGAGTAACCGCGGCAAGTGTAGCTTAACCTGATCGATCGACCCGTGCGGCTGTTATTACTTAACCACAAGCCCCTCATAATTTGACTGGTGCCCCAAATAACAGTTACAAGTGCAATTTTTGTATGGCGCCCAAATCCATTTTTTATGAAAGAGACTTGATTTGATCCTTCAATAAGGACATTTTTTTCGACACAGACTACCATAATTCTGATAGGATAATTATGCTATCTATCTGGCAATACTCATGCACATTATAATACCACCTTTTTTTTTCAGCATGGGCAACACAAGCAAGAAATTGGCGGCAAAATGCACGCTCCTAACCAAAGACGAACAAAAGTACCTGGCGACCACGTTCCGAGCCGCCAGTAAGAACTCTGAGAAAATCAGAGAGGAGGACCTCATCGTGAGTGGCAAATTAGACGCAGTGTTGCTAGAAGTGTGTTCATTTTCCTTTATTATTTTTGGTTTAGTCTCCGTTTGGTTGGTGATCAGAGTTAGTGTTGCCATTGCAATAATATATTATGAGGGTTTCGGACAAAAAAAAAAAACCGACCGAAACGTTCATCCATATTCGGAAGAGTATTGGGGTAAGTAGTTAAGGACCAAAACATTATATACTTAGCAATCTTATTAAAAGTTTTTGAAAATCTTTTTAACAAACCTCGAAATATAACGAAAATTGTCTTTTTTTTTATTAAGTATAAGAGAAATAATTTTATAAATGGTTTTATCTCATCACCAACCAAACCTGTCATCATTACATACAAGATTCTTTATGTAGGTACCAAGTTTTCATACACATTTTGTATTACAACCGACCGTAGTTCAATTAACTTTGTTTAATCATATCACCAATGTACTCATACAATCACAAAAATTCACGTAAATGAGGGTAGGATTGAAAAACGTGTCAGTTAACTTCCTGCTTCGATGATAGATGGCGTTGGTGGACGGGGCAATTCTGTCATCGTTTCTGTTTTATTTTTAGTATCAATTTTATTTTTAGCATCAAATAATATTTGACTAACAAATATACTAATTTGATGTAAGTAGGCTTTTTATACTAAACGCAGCATAAATATACATTATTTTATCAATGCAAAGGTAAGCTGTTTGGAAGAGTTTGGTCCTTTGGCCTAGTAATATTTTGACAGATTTTAAGACACATTTTAAATAAATCTCTATGATTCTTTAACTTACTCGTGTGAGTACATTGGTCGTAAATACATAATTTAAAAAAAAATCATGTGATCGTAACTTGTATGTAGTAATAATTTAATTATAAGTTTATAGTTCATCCCATTTTGTTTTCATTATTTACAAATGTCTTTAATTTCGTTTATTTGTCCCATATTAGTAGCTTTTTGACTTTTATTTGTGTAAAGGTGGTGGTATAATTTTGTAACTAGCATTTTTTACGTTAAGCCGCCGTTCGCACGGACGTAAAAATATCGCGGCGGGATTTTATTTATTATTTATTTATTTATTTATTTATTTAAGGATTACCAACGAGATACATTACAATTAACTTCTACAGTAACAAACATGCGTAATAAATACGTTATCCTGTAATGCGTACTCAATTATAGGTAACCACAGCTTACACATTATCGAGTACACATGCTCTGAATACATAAAAAAAGAAAATATACATATTATTATTTTTTACAAAGGTACTAATAAAAAATAAATAAAAATTGCATCTATACAATACAATAAAACCAATTTCAATATTATATCTGAATTAAGTGTAGGAATACAAAATAATAGTTTACAATTATTATAAATTAAATTGTTTAAAAAAAGAAAAAAAAATTTAGTGATTTTATCGCGCACTGGATTTTCAACTCTCGGTTTCAACACCGAGAGTTCACCAAGCTCCGAGAATCCAAGAGTACATCCCAGCGCGTCGAAAAAACACACTATTGAAAATCCAGTGCGCGAAAAAAAATCGCCGTTATATTATTATGTCCGTGCTTGATTTAGGAATGGAACTTGTCTGTTTCAAGAATGTTTTCAAGCACTATTATAGTTTAGCTTTTTAATTTACTATTTTATTTATAATCTGGGTACTGGGCCCTTTTTGGGGGCTTGACATACCTAATTATTTAGGCTGTGCAGTGTGCACCAAGATTGACCTTTGTGTACACGTTTTTTTAAGGTTCATTTTTTAAATTCTTCTTGTCTTTGGGCACTTTTTTGACACTATTTATTTGTCTGCTTGTTAAGCACTTAGCACAGAGTTTAAGTTCCGTTTGTTTTATTTTGATACATTATAAAAACGATCTCTTAGGTTAAGCAATTTATACTGCCAAGCGAAGTTTTTAAAATACTAGCTTTCGCCCGCGTGGAAGTCGGAAAATATCCCACGAGAACGTACTACCGGAAAATCCTTACGAACGTAACAAAATCTGGTGCTCAGCACACTAATTGCGTAACACACTATCATACTAAGGGTACTTCCCGTCGTCCTAGAACCATGAAGTTTGGCAAGAAGCAAGATCTCACAACACAAGTAAAGGAAAAAAGTACGAGTCCGAAAATCGTGAAATTGTAATTTTATCACATAATTTTTTTTTTTGGCATTGCTAATTGATCGTGACATAATTATATGATCTACTGTATGGGAGAACATCTTTTTCAACTATAATGTTAAGTTTATTTTTGGGATAGGTAATTTCTTTTCCGAAGAAAAGAAACCGAAAGAAACCGGCCAAGTGCGTGTCGGACCACGCACAATGAAGAGTTCCGTAGTTGAAAAGAAACCGAAAGAAACCGGCCAAGTGCGTGTCGGACCACGCACAATGAAGAGTTCCGTAGTTGAAAAGAAACCGAAAGAAACCGGCCAACTGCGTGTCGGACCACGCACAATGAAGAGTTCCGTAGTTGAAAAGAAACCGAAAGAAACCGGCCAAGTGCGTGTCGGACCACGCACAATGAAGAGTTCCGTAGTTGAAAAGAAACCGAAAGAAACCGGCCAAGTGCGTGTCGGACCACGCACAATGAAGAGTTCCGTAGTTAAAAAGAAACCGAAAGAAACCGGCCAAGTGCGTGTCGGACCACGCACAATGAAGAGTTCCGTAGTTGAAAAGAAACCGAAAGAAACCGGCCAAGTGCGTGTCGGACCACGCACAATGAAGAGTTCCGTAGTTAAAAAGAAACCGAAAGAAACCGGCCAAGTGCGTGTCGGACCACGCACAATGAAGAGTTCCGTAGTTGAAAAGAAACCGAAAGAAACCGGCCAAGTGCGTGTCGGACCACGCACAATGAAGAGTTCCGTAGTTGAAAAGAAACCGAAAGAAACCGGCCAAGTGCGTGTCGGACCACGCACAATGAAGAGTTCCGTAGTTTAAAAGAAACCGGCCAGGTGCGTGTCGGACCACGCACAATGAAGAGTTCCGTAGTTGAAAAGAAACCGAAAGAAACCGGCCAAGTGCGTGTCGGACCACGCACAATGAAGAGTTCCGTAGTTGAAAAGAAACCGAAAGAAACCGGCCAAGTGCGTGTCGGACCACGCACAATGAAGAGTTCCGTAGTTTAAAAGAAACCGGCCAGGTGCGTGTCGGACCACGCACAATGAAGAGTTCCGTAGTTGAAAAGAAACCGAAAGAAACCGGCCAAGTGCGTGTCGGACCACGCACAATGAAGAGTGGACCACGCACAATGAAGAGTTCCGTAGTTCTACGGAACTCTTCATTGTGCGTGGTCCGACACGCACTTGGCCGGTTTCTTTTTATACTTTTATCATTGTGCTTAGTTTAGTTTGTGATTTTCCTGTGCAAGTCACAGTAAAAACTTTTTAAAATCTTCTTAAAAATATACAGGGTGTTAGGTTAAACGAGGGACATACTTTAACGGAGTGGACCACGCACAATGAAGAGTTCCGTAGTTCTACGGAACTCTTCATTGTGCGTGGTCCGACACGCACTTGGCCGGTTTCTTTTTATACTTTTATCATTGTGCTTAGTTTAGTTTGTGATTTTCCTGTGCAAGTCACAGTAAAAACTTTTTAAAATCTTCTTAAAAATATACAGGGTGTTAGGTTAAACGAGGGACATACTTTAACGGAGTGTAGTACTCATCATTATGAACAACTTTTACTATGAGACCAAACCTGAAATCGCGAAAAAAAATCAGCTGTTCAGTACATTTTGACGAATTATGCCAACATAAATGTACTGAACAGCTGATTTTTTTCGCGATTTCAGGTTTGGTCCCATAGTAAAAGTTGTTCATAATGATGAGTACTACACTCCGTTAAAGTATGTCCCTCGTCTTAACCATTTCCTTGGTAAAGCCCTATTAACTAAATGATGTAAAATAGAAGACAAAGCTTTGTTTTACGGTTTTGCGTTCAAACACTCTCCTGTAAAATCATGATTTTGTAGGTAACCGTATACCTATACTTTTCGGCCGTCAAGTAGAAAGTTTTCTAATGTCTTTAGCATGGTGATTACAAAACCAATTTGTATTCACTACCCTAGACAATTGTCAGTTGTCAGTGTGATTTTGACAGTTCGGATAGAAAACTTTCTTCCGAAATAGTCTACATAAGAAAGGACCTAGATAAACAAAGATCGTTAGAAACGAAAGACAAAATGACAGATTGTTGATGGATTTCAACAATCCATCAACAATCAACAACAACTTTCAATCATATTTTTTTTTTTTTTTGTTTTTGGATTGGATTTGTTTTGGATGGTTTTTGGTTTTTTTGTTTGTATTTCTACGGTGTTACGTCAAAAATGGAGAAACGAAATGTCACTTTGTATAGTAAAGTAATGATGTGTATATTCTTCGTAGAGATAGAAGTGTGGTTGTAATGAGATGTGTATATTCTTCGTAGAGATAGAAATGTGGTTGTAATGAGATGTGTATATTCTTCGTAGAGATAGAAGTGTGGTTGTAATGAGATGTGTATATTCTTCGTAGAGATAGAAGTGTGGTCGTAATGAGATATGTATATTCTTCGTAGATATAGAAGTGTGGTCGTAATGAGATGTGTATATTCTTCGTAGGTATAGAAGTGTGGTCGTAATGAGATGTGTATATTCTTCGTAGAGATAGAAGTGTGGTCGTAATGAGATGTGTATATTCTTCGTAGAGATAGAAGTGTGGTCGTAATGAGATGTGTTATTCTTCGTAGAGATAGAAGTGTGGTCGTAATGAGATGTGTATATTCTTCGTAGATATAGAAGTGTGGTCGTAATGAGATGTGCATATTCTTCGTAGATATAGATTGTGGTCGTAATGAGATGTGTATTTTCTTCGTAGAGATAGAAGTGTGGTAGTAATGAGATGTGTATGTATATTCTTCGTAGAGATAGAAGTGTGGTCGTAATGAGATGTGTATATTCTTCGTAGAGTTAGAAGTGTGGTCATGCTACTCGTGGAGGTGAAACCATCGTGTAGCCTGTAGGGCTACGTCCAGCGTCCCCTGGGTCATGTATATTTTCTTATACATGCCCCAAAATCCTTTAAGTACTATTTCACACTCATTAACACGTATTCCACGTTTACAATTGCCCAATAATCATGAGCATAATACAGTCGCAAATTCTAATTCCGTTGGTAAACTATAACTCTATAATGAACGAGCTGGCGACCTGTCAAAACTGTCATTAAAGACTGCGGTGTATGAGTGATTGGTGACCGAATGGGTTTAAGTGTTACCCACGTTCGTTGTAACTATGTTGGGAATTTGTAATTGTTAGTTTATTTTTGACTAAAGCAAGATTTCAGATCGCAATACACTACTGGAAATTGGATTTCTACAAGTGAAGATCAATGATATTTATTTTTAACCAACTTTAAAAAAGGAGGTCCTGTTTTCGACCCGTATGTTTGTATGTCCGCGATTTTCTCAAAAACTAATGAACCAATTTTGATGATTTTTTCACTTACGCATTACGTGATCTACATATTTTCGGGAAGGGTTTCGTAGGTACTTAATTATCCATATGTACGAAGTTATATGCATAAATGTACTGTATCTCCAGAATTTCTAAGCGGATTTTGTTGTTTCTTCTTTTCGTTTCGTCTTCGGCTTATGTATTGTTTATTCAACTAAAAAATGGAAAAATAAATTTACTTACTTTAAAAAAAGTAAAAACCGACTTCAAAGAGTAAAACGAATAAAATAAGTTTCTAAAACTTAACAGCTTCTGAAGTAGGTGTCTTCAATTCTTCAATGCACCTCAGCTTGGCATCGATTCAGAAGCTGTTAAGTTTTTTATGAAAGTTATTTTATTCGTTTTACGTTTCTGAAGTCACTTTTAAAAAATGAAAGGCCATGACCATTAAGTTTCGAACTCGCATCCTCAAATCCCCATGCTTGACTTGAGGCACAGCGCCATCTCATATCTCACCGGATGCACCAACAATATTTAGTGCACCATAACTCGAGTATCATTTTGTGCAATGTTCCGATTCCACCCAACCAGGTGGCTAGTGTCATCAATTTATCAGTCAGTCTTATAAACAAACCGATTCGATTTATAGCTGAAATTGTGCGAAACAATAATTTAGCTGTTTACATAATTTAAGGATTATTTGGGATTTAAGTGCAGTGCAGACAGATAGAGAGAGCAGTAGTGGGCCAGTGGTAACGGCCCTGAATTACGAGTTGTAGGTCGTGGGTTCGAACCCAGACAGGCGCTTTACTTTGTGTAAATTATTTCATCACCGCTGCTCTCAAAACGGTGAAGGAAAACATCGTGAGGAAACCGGCATGTCATAGAACCAAAAATTCGAAGACATGTGACATCTACCAACACGTCCACTCCCTCTGGAACAGTGTCCCAGCAGTGGGAACATTATCAAATCAAATCAAATCAAATTGTTTATTTATAAGAACACAGTATGTAGTACATGGTAATTTAGGGTTGACAAATTAGTGTACCTACCAACTAAAACTAAAATGGTGGTGAGGTTCTGCATTCCCAGCTAGGTTACAGAATAACCTGTATAATGGAGTGCAGTGCCAGTCAGTCCCCATTGGGTATTATAATTATTGTATACAGTATGTGGCCTTCTATTATAGGCTGATCTGTCTTGGTGTGTAAAGATGGTTACCCATCCACGGCCCAACCCCGGCAAGCGTAGCTCAACCTGGTCGATCGACTCGTGCGGCTATTATTATTTAGCCACAAGCCACGTGCCGACACTACTTACATACAATGTTTTTGCTATTTTCTCTTTTTGAATACATATTTATGTAGCTCAAAAACGATTGCAAGTAACAAACATTTCACATAACATTCGGAAACATTAAATATTTTGTAATATTTACACTAACGCCTCAACGTTTGATTTATTCCGTGTTCCAAGTTTACATTACATTTTATCGATATTTTGAATAGCGGGTCACGAGTTTACTGCTATGTTTTAGTTTTATTTATTTTATTACTGGCAAGAAAAGAGAATAAAGTAAAAATACATGCCAGCATCCTTGCTTAAACACACTTTCAATCAGAATCTGAATGATTATGGAGAATATTGCTAATCCATAGCTTCATATCCGCCCACGCGACAATCGGAAGAATGAATGTTATGAGGAGAGATTTCGTTTTCCTCAATTTGCATGAACTTTCTCACTGTTCTGCAGGTGTTTAAGATTGCGGCTTTTTGAAGTGTAATGTACCTAAATGGAGTCGTTCAAGACTATTAGTTTAAGGCTATGGTGGAGGTGATTGGTTATATTATAATTTTTCCTTATAAAATACATTTTTAAATATTTCTTAAAAAATAAATAAAAAACATTTAAAAATATAAAAAATAGTGGTCCGCCGGTGTCGGGAGCAGGGTCCAAGCTACCGGTTTTTAGGGCTGCAGAGATAGGAACCTCCTCACAATACGAGCCGTATCGAGGAGTACTGCGTTCTGAATCTGGCCCTTGATCCAATATTATTATTTTGTCTTTGACATATCTCGGGACCCTGGGGTCCCGGACCTTTCGAAGGCATACGAGGGGCCGAAGCCAACTCGCAGAGGCCCCTTAGACAAATTTTAAATGTCGAGAAGGCACCAGCCGACGATTATCCCTGTATGCACTATGCAAGTGCACCCAAGGACAACCCCCGGTTTGTGCAGGACTATTGCAGAACATGGAAACAAAACATATTGGGCTATGGGTTTGGGTGGTTATAGTGGATTGGGTACCTTGAACTATGGTAGAACTATGTCCCCTGCCTGACTAATGTTATTTATTATACAAAGATAAATAGCGGGGGGTGACTTGCATACTCAATAATGGGCCCCCGGAAACGGTCGCTAGCACATAGTGACGTAGCGACAAGGGGGCAACATGTCCTGAGGTGCTTGAGGAGTGGAGAGGTATGCCACGGTTCTCAGAACAATCCCAGAGCCCGGAAGATGGTCAAGATCCCTACAAACACTTACTGGAATATTTCCTTCCTCCGAGCATGTTTGCTCTTGCGAATCTCCACTCAATCCGGCCAATAAAGGCAAGAATGAGGTGGGAGCTCTGTTCCTCATCAGTGCTCACTCCAGCCGGCCAATAAAGGCAAGCCAGAGGTGAGGAACAAGACTTCTCCCGGGAGATAGGGTCCGTGGGGTCGCTACTGCCCAACAGCTCGCCACATGCTGCCCTGCGGGTTTTTGTATCTCTCTTGGTGTGGCTCCTCACCCTAGACCTGTTTCGGCAAAGTAAACTCTACCGGCACAGACCTAGAGTTCGGAGCGCGCAAGCCCCACCACGACGTCAACGTAGAGATACGGAGGTGGGGATATTATTATTATTATTATGTTATTATATGTTCGAAAAATTTGTCTTCTCAATAACGTAAGAAAATACACGTCATGCCACATTTTAACACAATGTATCGCAGAAAAGGAAAAATACGTGTCCAATATCTTTTAATAATATTAAGGACGGACTAAAAAAATTTCAGCATCCCTATTCAAAAGTGCATGGAAATGGTTTCAATGAAAGAAATAAATACATGCTTTGAGTTTTAAGGCTATTACCAAGTCATTGTTTACGTAAGTACTATTTCGAATCCAACAGATTTTGGCTGCGAATAAGTTTACAACTTCCCTAATGATATGGTGTAGTGATTTGTTGACTTGCAAACCTACTTCGCTATATGTACTCTTAAATAAATCGTTACCTAATATTCATTCATTTCTATAGGACTAGCTATGCCCGCGAATTCTTTCGCGTGGATGTCTATACTTTGATTGATAAACTTTCATATGCATTTAGGTAGTAAAGAGCTGTTATTTTAAAATTACAAACAGACACTTAGGAATGTTATTTTTCTCAGCAGAATTAGATAAGTATGTGATTACATAGGACCCAGAAACTTGGTCCGAGTAGCATTTGTTTAGGTTACCTACTGCGTTCCAAAATGTAGATTCGTCTTATCTGGATCCGTTTAGAACACGGGGTAAAATTAGGTTACTTCATTGGCTCTTAGTCAGGTTGTAGTATCCCCGGGTAAATCGAAGGTTAAGCTACGCTAGCCGCGGTCGGTTCGTGGATGGGTGACCATCCATTACGTTACGTATCGAGATCCCTCGGAGACTTGGTTCCGGTTGTCATTCGTAGATCTTTGACAGTCTTTACGGGTAGTCAGAAGTCTAAAAATCTGACAACCACTCTCACCAAGGGGTATCGTGTTACCCAGTAACTGGGTTGTGGAGGTCAGATCCTCTAACTGCGTCAGCTGCATCCGATAAGATTGGAAGCCGACCCCAACATAGTTGGGAAAAGATTAGGCAGATTGAGCTACTTCGAAAAACTTCATAGTTAGACTTTCTTCAAGAAATTAATCTCCCTTGCAAAACAGACATTTAACTTGATATTTTTACTATCAACATTCCAACTAAGTCTACACACGTGTTCATCTTCGTTTATAGTTTCAGCCACTAGTCGGCAAACGTTCAAGAAATGATTTACACCTCACTAAACCGATGTTTACGTGTAAACTTTGTTAGAAATAGAAAATGTTGTGTTCGTGTTGAATGGTTTGTGAAATGATTGCACCTATAGTCTGTTTCAAAAGTACCTGATGAAAATGTAAACAAATGGACTAGAAAAACGTAGCTGTTAAACGTAAATCGTATTTGTGTAAGTAAGTATCTGATTTGATTAGATAAACATGAAATTCTAATTTGAAATCAGTTTAAAAATGTTCTTCATTTGACAATTGAGGAGCTCGTGGCTAAGTAATGACAGCCGCACGGGTCGCTCCATCAGGTTAAGCTACGCTTGCCGGGGTTGACCATCTTTACATAACGAGACTCCTCCGTGCCTCGGAAAGTACGTTAAGCCGTTGGTCCCGGCTGTCATTCGTGGATCTTTAACAGTCGTTACAGGTCGTCAGAAGCCCGAAAATCTGACAACCAGTCTCCAAGGGGTATCGTATTACCCGTAACTGGGTTGTGGAAGTCAGATAGGCAGTCGCACCATGTAAAATAGTACTGGTATTCAGCTGCATCCGGTTAGACTGGAAGCCGACCCCAACATAGTTGACCCAAAGGCTAGGCAGATGATGATGTAGGCTCGAGGTATTCATAATTTTACTAAAGAATCAGCCTCGTT
This sequence comes from Cosmia trapezina, assembly GCA_905163495.3. Taxonomy (NCBI): domain Eukaryota; kingdom Metazoa; phylum Arthropoda; class Insecta; order Lepidoptera; family Noctuidae; genus Cosmia; species Cosmia trapezina. Next base: position 17,981,776 of record LR991040.1, on the reverse strand, counting down.
TGGTTTCCAACCCCAGCATAGTTGGGAAAAGCATCGGCAGATTGATTGATTTGACAATTGAGGTTAATTTATAACCCTTCTCATCTTTCTCTTAATAAACTCAATTTCTGTCTATGATTTTTCAATTACAATTTATTAAACAATAATTATTGTTAATTATAATTAACAATGTTACCCAAACAATAATTGTTGGAAAAAGTGGTGACATATAATGTTGAAACCTTCTAAATACAGATGAATGCGTTACTAATTCCCTTTAATGAGTGATTGCGTAAGAATTATACCTGAACAGGGTTTGTTTACTTTTTCATCAGTTAATTTTGGAACAGACCATAGTCAGGTTTATTTGTTTGCGTCTGAAGCTAGACTAATTTCCAGGTCTAAATCTGCTTAATTATCTCTTTGTTAGAACTAGAGAGATCTAATATAGAGCTGTTACAACAATAAAAGTACTTGCCTTGTTTACAGTAATAAAATAAATATAAAACAAAGTCGGGTTTGTTCGAACACTTATAACTCGAGAACTACTGGACCAATTTTCATGGTTTTTGATTTGTTGTATTTGTCTCCGTCCCGAATAGCAGAATAACTATTAAAAACATAGGAAAATTCACAAAAAAATATGAAGAAAATTCATTTTCTCATACATGAAAGGGCAGGGCAATGTCTGTCGGGAAACTTTCATTCTTTTTAGAATTCCAAATTCAAATTCATTTTATAATCAGTTGTTCATTTGTTTTGCTGCCGTTCGATTTATTGAATTTTTGACAGGTCGTCTGGCGGGTCAGCTACTTATGTAGTATTCTAAAATAAAAATCAATTGCGGAATGTATGTAGGTACGCGCATCACTTCAGAACGGATGCACGTATTTGGCTAATTCTTTTTTGTTGTATTTGTAATTGTCAGGACAAAGTTTGTATGAAAGAAACTTCTACACAGTTTATTGTTATAACGTCAATTTACTAACACTACTGTACTAAATATGTGGAGATTTGATACAAGTAACAACCTCAGATTTTTTATAGGCCTATGGTAACAACCTACTATCCCAATTTATTTTGGGTCTGCGCAACATGTCCCTTTCTTCCATACTTCTCTATTAGTCGTCATCTCGGTAGTCACGCCCTTTATAACCATATCATCTTTCACACAGTCCATCCATCGTTTCTTGATCTTCCCCTACTCATATAGCCATTGACATTCATACTCAAAACAATTTTTTTTTTCAAATTAATTGGCTCCAATTAATCATTTTCATGTTCTTGACTTTTTACTAAGTATAAATTTATTCCGGTATTTTACTTTTCAGCAAAAAATCTTAGGTTCATTCTTAAAATATAAATTAAGTTTTCCTAAACAATTCAAAATATACTCAGCTTGCGCCTTCAGGAACTTCGCGCGTTTACATTAGAATATTCATAGCTAAGACAGGACAACGTCTGTCGGGTCAGCTAGAATGACAACTCTATGCAATTCCAAAACACTTTTCAAAACTTTTGAATAAGAATAAGAATAACTTATTTGCAGAAAATACAGGTTTTACCAGATGTAAAAATTGGTGGTGTAAGCACAGCAGTCCATATTTTGCCTGTTTAGGGCATGCAGACAAATGACGATCTGCGACCGAAGTAGGTAACGCGACAGAGAAGAAAAGACGAAGTTTTCTACTTCATACAAACGTGCAAAGAGTGGTTGCACTACTACAAAACGCGGCAATACAAAACCTAAAATCATTGCCTCTGTGGGGGGTTTAGGCTGCCTTCCCACCAGGGATGTGTGAGGATGCGTAGCGAGGGATGTGTTTGTTAAGAACCAATAGAATCCCTTCATTTACCTAGCCTCGCTCGGCAGTTCTAGTGGACACGGCTCGGCGGAGCGAGGTTTTTGTTCGTTCAAAACAAGGGAAGGATGTGTGCTAGTGCTACCTCGCACATCTCTGGTGGTAAACCAGCCTAAGGCTGCGTTTCCACAACAAATGAGCGAGGATGTGTAGCGAGGGATGTGTGTAAAAGTAACCAATTAGAGCACTAGCTTAGCTCAAGCTATGAAAATGAAGCGATGTTATTGGTTCATTTTATACACATCCCTCGCTACGCATCCTCGCTCATTTCTGGTGGAAAGGTAGCCTTACTCTGTGGCGCGCCGTTTTTGCTAATACCTTTACCTGTAGAGTTTCGAATTTTAACCCAAAATGAGAACTTCCTAATTTCGTGACTCACATCCCTACAAATCTTACAATACATCTCGAATGTATGCTTCAAGAGTCAGATATGATTTTTGTCCTTGGTAGTTGGTATCAATATTTAAAACTCGGGAGTTAATAGCAGTGTTTATGCACTTTTAATGCGCACAGCACAAGCTTTCAAGTAATTAGGTCGGGTAAACTTTGGCGCGCGGTTGTGAGTAAACAATCTTTTGTTTCCACAAATCGTCTTAAGAGGATATATCGAAGTGTGTTTTAGCTTGATGTGTAAGTGAAATGGCGTTTTGGCTGTCTAGTTTGACGCGAGTGATAGAAGACTCACGCGCACCGGAATTTAAACGCGCTTCGTTTAAATGAAGATTAATGACAAAATGCTATATTTAAATCAATTTTTGAAATGAAATGAAATGAAATGAAATGAAATGAAATGAAATGAAATTGTTTATTCTGTAAATAGGATATCGAAATCACTTTTACACGTCATATTTTTTTTAATAAGCTAGATGAAGTCGACATTTCCTATCTGACTACCCTGAGAAGAAATGGCGAAACAAACTCAGGGGTCAAAGTCTCTTTTAAAGTCCAGACATAATCTTGGTCAGATCATGTGAGGACCATGTAGATCAATGTCTGAAATGGTCTTTTGAGGAAAGAACCATAAAAATTTGAGTGGACCTGTCCAGTCAGTGCAAGCATTTGTCAACAATCGTGTAGCTCAACTCAAGGATTTAAGGAGCTCAATAACTCGACGAACAATACCAAAGAAAGGACATTTGGGGAGGTCGCATAAAGTACTTACTCAAAAAATGTCAGACCATCAATAAAACTAAAAAAGAAAAAAAAAAGATCCACATAGTGCTCACATTTACAATAATTAAAGAAAAAAAATATATTTTAATTTTAAACAAAGGTTTGTCATTTTGCATAATATAATGATTTTGGTATTACATATAGGTAATACAAGGTTGAGCGAATAGCTCAAACCCAAGCTTTTTTGTCTTCTAAATAATCGGAAATTTTATAGTAGCCCTTTTTACAAAGTTTGGTTTTAATACAGCTTTTAAATCGTTTAATGGGCAAGTTTCGAATTTCAACGGGAAGTTTGTTGTAAAAGCATATACATTGACCCATGAACGAGTTGCCTACTCTGTGGAGACGAGTGCGATGGACAGCAAGATTGTGTTTATTCCTAGTATTTAAACTATGAATATCGGACATCTTCTTAAAATTGGATATATTTTTGTGTACATACAATAGATTATCAAATATATATTGAGAGGCTACAGTCAGAATATTTATTTCCTTGAACTTCTCTCGAAGAGAATCCCTTGGACCTAGATTGTAAATGGCTCGAACAGCCCTTTTCTGTAAAACAAAGATAGTATTAATGCCCGCACAGGTTCCCCAGAGAAGAATCCCATAAGACATAAGGCTATGAAAATAACTAAAATAAACAATTCTGGCTGTATCCACATCAGTTATCTGTCGAATTTTTTTGACAGCGTAGGCGGCCGAACTAAGCCTTCCTGACAATTTTTCTATGTGTGGGCCCCATTGCAATTTACCGTCAATGGTTATTCCAAGGAAAACTGTCGACTCAACAGGGTCCAACTCCATTCCATTAAGTTGAACATTGGCAGTTAGCTGCCTGACATTTGGCGTTGAGAATTTAATGAGTTTAGTCTTTTTTTCATTCAGGAGAAGATTATTTACATTAAACCAATGGACAACTCTAGAGAGTGCATCGTTAACTTGTTCAAAGTTGACTAACTGACGTTTGATTTTAAAAATGAGGGATGTGTCATCTGCGAATAATACAATCTTGTGATTGTCCCTTATGTGATAAGGTAAGTCATTTATACAGGGTGACTGGATCTGGACCCGCCATAGGGAATTCGCATATAGAGGAGGTCATTTGCTAATTATCGAACCTTACTTTCCCTAGCTTAAGTTTTGTAGTTTGGGAGATATGTCAATTTTTATACTTTATTGAGATTTTCCAAAATTTGACCTTCAAGCATTCACAACTTTTTTTTTGCATTATTTTAGTAGTTTTTTTTATTATTTGTTGGTAGTCATAAACATTGGTGATTAAAATACTTTGGAACTTCCCTCAAACTAGGGTTAAAAATAAGATAGAACGCTTTTAAAAAAAATATTATAAAAAAAAATATCTTTACGATCAAATTCAACCTGAAATAAAAAAAAAACTGCGGTGTTTCAATAATTAATTTTAATTTATGTTAGTTCTCTAGTTCGTCATCTTTCTAACGGTATTTAATTTGTATTTAAAAAGTTACTAACTTAAAAAAAACAATTCAGTAAAGGTTTGTTGAAGCGAATTGTGCAAATTATTTTTTGCAAATTTATGACTAGGTAGGTAGAAATTAAATGCTTAGTGTACTTACGTTATTTATTATTTAAAAAAAATACTTTTACAATGTAAAACAAGAAATTTGGAAAAGATATCGGGCATCAAAAGCAAAAATTAAAATTGAGTTGAAATTAAAGATTCTGCTCGAATTGCTGCCCGCGATTTCTGATACATGCCCGATATCTTTTCCTAATTTCCGTGGTGGTAACTTTAAACCTAATTTCTTCTTTCATAACTGAAAAAGCATTGTTAATTTTTTGAATTAATTCTTCTTTTGTCATTATTTCTTCTTTGTAGACCAACTCTTTGGCCCGGCCCCAAACGTAGAAATCGAGCGGTGTCAAGTCTGGCGACCGTGCCGGCCATTCAGTTGGCCCACCTCTACCGATCCACGAATCAGGGAACGAATTATTTAAAAGTTCTCGGACGTCCAGCCTAAAATGCGCTGGGCACCCATCATGTTGAAACACAATAGGCGTGTCGTAGGTTATTACTTCCGACAGCAGATTAGGCAAGACGTCCATTAAAAATTCGAAGTAACTTTCCCCATTTAAAATGTCTGGTAGGAAATGGGGTCCAATAATTTTACGTCCAATAACACCAGCCCACACATTAACGGAAAATTTCCGTTGGACCGATGTTACCCTTTTTTTATGGGTGTTATCATGGGCCCAGTTGTGCAAATTGTGCAAATTGGTGATGCCTTCTCGGGAGAAATGTGACTCGTCGGTCCAAAGAATACGCTTCAGGTATGTTGGGTCGTCGACATCGGTGTGAAGAATGAAGCGACAGAAATTCATCCTCCTTTCGTAGTCGCCAGTTTCAAGCCCTGCCAATAATCCATTTGTCAATTATTTTCATAAATGTCATTCTAAAAACAAAATTTGTACATACCTAAAATTTTACCATTTATTGTTGAAGATTATGGTACATTTAAGCTCGTCGTAATAATTACAATTTCTTTAATGCTGAACATAACAGCGCACGCTTTAATTATTAAAAATAGGTAATACAACAGGAGGAGGAGCACGTGGCTACGTAATAACAGCTGCACGGGTCACAGGAGGAGCTCGTGGCTAAGTAATAACAGCCGCACGGGTCGATCCATCAGATTAAGCTACGCTTATCGGTGTTGTCCGTGGATGCGTGACCATCTTTACATAACGAGACTCCTCCGTGCCCCGGAAAGCACGCTCATGGATCTTTGACAGTCGTTACGGGTCGTCAGAAGCCCTAGTCTGACAACCAGTCTTACTAAGGGGTATCATATTACCCAATCACTGGGTTATGGAGGTCAGATAGGCAGTTGCTATGTAAAAAACTCGAATTCAGCTGCATCCGGTTAGACTGGAAGCCGACCCCAACATAGTTGGGAAAAGGCTAGGTGGATTGATTAAGGTAATACAACATAAAATGGCTAGGTAAGTAGATGTAGTATGATAGGCAATACCGAAAGTAATACCTAATTAGGTACATAAATAAACTAAAAATTACCTTGAACTTTTGTGTAATGATACGGGTGTTGATGATCCCGATGTATCACTGACCAGACTTTCCACTGGCTGACGCCCAAAGCGGCAGCTACCACTCTGGTGCTAGTCGTGGGATCTTCTTCAAAAGCTGCCAAAATCTGGTGATCAATCTCAACAGGTAATTGCCGCACAGCTACTCGGGGTTCCCTGGCGTTCAAGTTACCCGTTTCTCTTAACCGGCGATATGTGGTAGAAAATGTGTCACGGTCAGGTAAGCGTCTGTTTGGATATCGCTCTTGGTAAATTCGCCGCGCTTCGCGGGTGTTACTGTGTGCAGCACCATACGCCAGCAGCATGTCGGCGTATTCTTCACTTGTAAATCCTGGCATTTTAAAACGAAAATGCAAAAATGACGAAGGAAAACAGCACGATCGGTTGCACGTGTGAGCGACCAAACAATCAAACACAAACTGAACAAATAATTTCGGTGCAGTCAGTCCCTGCCAAAATCAAAGGCTTAAGTAAAAATAAAGAAGAGTAGCATGGCCCTTCCCTTAGCGTAAGAAAGAGACAAAACATGACGCTGCATTCCACGCATTCCTTATTCCTGACATCATGCAAAAGGGACCGTTGCCGCCGTTAGCGGCCTCAGGTAGCAACAAACCTTTACTGAATTGGACGGTACGACAATTACAAATAATAATGTTTTTTTTTAAAGTAGCAATTTTATTAATACAAATTAAGTACCGTTAAAAAGGTGACAAACTAGAGAACTAACTTTAATTAAAATTAATTATTGTAACACCTCAGTTTTTTTTTTATTTCAGGTTGAATTTGATCGTAAAGATATTTTTTTCATATTTTTTTTTTTAAAAGCTTTCTATCTTATTTTTTAACCCTAGTTTGAGGGAAGTTCCGAGGTATTTTAATCACCAATGTTTATGACTACCAACAAATAATAAAAAAAAACTACTAAATTAGTGCAAAAAAAAGTTGTGAATGCTTGAAGGTCAAATTTTGGAAAAATCTCAATAAAGTATAAAAATTGACATATCTCCCAAACTATAAAACTTTAGCTAGGGAAAGTAAGGTCCAATAATTAGCAAATGACCTCCTCTATATGCGAATTTTCTATGGCGGGTCCAGATCCAGTCACCCTGTATAAATAAGAAACAAGAAAGGACCCAGAATTGAACCCTGTGGAACGCCCATAGTGACCGCAGATCCTGCAGATCTCTTGCCATTAACATCTACCCTTTGAATTCTGTTGTTCAGATAAGAAGTCAGAAGGTCGAGAGCCCTGTCCCTTATACCATAGTGGTACAGCTTCCTGATGAGTGTATCATGATTTACGCAATCAATCAATCGTTTTAGCTTAGTAAGTTCTTAACATATTTATATACCTTCGATTTAAAGCATAATAAGGAACTACTTACGTATAATCGTATAAAACAGAAAATAGACTGTGCTACTTTGCAATTTTTTCTATCGAAAAAATTCAAGTAGGTACTTCATCAAGTTTTGGTTTAAAAAAAAATATATATCTTTATTTCCCAATAAATATACTTCATCAAGTTTTGGTTTAAAAAAAAAATATATATCTTTATTTCCCAATAAATATACTTCATCAAGTTTTGGTTTAAAAAAAATATATATCTTTATTTCCCAATAAATACAGATAATTGTGCTTGAAATTTACATTTTTTGAAGTTATGGTGATTTACATAAAAACATTTAGATTCTGCAGAAATCTGTACATAAAAGATTAAACTCTGTCTCTTAAACTAGGGTATCCTGTATTTTAAGAGACAGCACAGAGGCAGCAGAGATGGTGTTTTTAGTACAGCAGTAGACAATATAGTCTAATCTAACCTTTCCTAACACATATGGAAAATACAAATGATTTGATTTAACCATATACATTTACATTTGATTATAGAGAAATTTTAAAAACCCACAATTATCGATGTATCCCCTTAACTAAACTGTCTCTGAGACTATTAGGAAAATTGTGTACTACTGCTGTGCAGTAGCTAGGTGATAATTTTCGTAACAGGTAAGCCGGTGCAAATCATTGAATAGTGTTTGAAAAAACCATTGGGGCGAGGACATCCTAACTGAATTATATTGTTTAAAACTAATATTATTATTATACCTTTGAAAAGTCCTAACGACGCCGCCATCCTAATAAATGATATTTTTCTACTTCACTTTATATGAATATGTATCGAAAATGAAAACGTTTTAAACTATTTCAAACACAAACTCACATTTAACAAACTAATAACAAACAAAGACTGTAAGTCTAAGTATGTGTAGGTACTATTATATTATTTGGCAATAGTACCTACCTAGACTCTAGTAGAGTGGTTGCTCCGGAGAGAAGCCGGTAGGCATCGAGTTGTATGAAGCCCTCGCCACTGTGGTCCAATACAACGTGTAACGTTATTTGCGCAAAACCTCTTAAGGGGTCATTGTACTCATCATTATAAACAACTTCTACTATGGGACCAAACATGAAATCGCGAAAAAAAAAATCAGTTGGTCAGTACATTTTGACGAATTATGCGAACATAAATGTACTGAACAGCTGATTTTTTTTCGCGATTTCAGGTTTGGTCCCATAGTAAAAGTTGTTCATAATGATGAGTACAATGACCCCTTAAGATGTTTTGCGTTTTTTTAAAGTACCAACCAGATTGAAAACCAAACATGGCATTTGTTCACACATAAAATATGGCATACTGGCACGAATTGGATGCAAAGCTAAAAAGCTTTAACACAGCGTGAGGGTTCCATACAACTCGATGCCTATCGGCTTTCACCGAAGATTCCAGTCCTTTCTTTACTCGTGCTGTGAACGTCATGTAGTTCTTGTCCGTGTGATTCCACTAAGATTCCCAATTTTTTTTTTCAATAAGAAAAAAAAAGTCTATTTGCCACTGCCAAGTTCAATCCTATGGTCCTACGATCCAAAATTAATTTAGGTCCATTTTTGACAGTCGTTACTGTTTGGCAGAAGCCCGAAAATCTGACAACCAGTTTTACCAAGGGGTATCGTGTTACCCAGTACCTAACTGGATTGTGGAGATCAGATAGCAGTCGCTCCATGAAAAATACAATTCAGCTGCATTCCGGTTAGACTGGAAGCCGACCCCAACATAGTTGGGAAAAGGTTACGCAGGTGGTTATGAATAATATTTACCGTTGTGGTCCCGTTAGGTTTACTTTGCTTGAAAAATTAATTCTCAAAACCTTTGAGAATTAATTTTATCAAACAAATAACTCAATTACCGTAGAAGTAAACCCAGTTGCAGAGCTCTGTGCTTCAATACAATATTTAGACGTACATAAGTACTAAATGTTGATTCAAACAGCCTTGTTTGTAAGGCGGCCTCGACGTCAGCAGTATGTTTGTCTGTCCCTGTAATTTATTGGCAACTGTCTGGGGGCGCGGTGTACACGTGTTCGCTCCAATTTGCGATATTGATTCTTGGGGTACGGAGTTTTTGCTTGTACTTTGTAGGTTTCCTTCTTGTTTGGTTCAGTGATTGATGGATGGGTCTCGTGTTAGGTTACTAGGTGGCGATATATTTAGGGTTCAGGTTGTAGGGTAACGACTTTTTTGCTGATATACATACAACATTAGTCTTTGTTTACACTAAACCCGAATAGGGGTCGTTGTACTCATCATTTTGAACAACTTTTTCTACGGGACCAACCTTGAAATCGCGAAAAAAAAATGAGCTGTTCCATACATTTGTGTTCACTAAAATCGACAAAATGTATTGAACAGCTGATTGTTTTTTCGCGTTTTCAAGGTTGGTCCCGTAGAAAAAGTTGTTCAAAATGATGAGTACAACGACCCCTTTTCGGGTTTAGGGTAAACAAAAACTAATGTTGTATACAAGGTCTTATTAAATAAGATGGACAAATTATCACAGGATGTTCTACCCATGAATATGAACAACTTTTACTATGGGAACAAACCTGAAATCGCGAAAAGAAGTTTAGTGTAGATAAAATGTACTGAACAGCTGATTTTTTTTTCACGATTTCAGATTTAGTCCCATAGTGAAAGTTTTTCATATTCATGGGTAGAACAGCCTGAAAATGTGTCCATCTATTTTAATGGGACCTTATATTACAGTTGCTTTTCCGCGTGCTGTTTTGAATTCAAAAATAAAAAAAACCAGTCAAGAGCGAGTCGGACTCGCGCACCGAGGGTTCCGTTCCGATTTCTGAAAAAGTGTGCTATTTAGAGAATTTGTTTTATCAAGTTATTAGCATTAGTAGTTCTTGAGATATCCAGCTGTGACAGACAGACAAACAGACTGAGTGACACCATAAGGGTTCCTTTTTTACCCTTTTGGTACGGGACCCTAACAAAGAAGTCCTCTGTTACCTTTTCTCTGTGTCTGTCTGTTACTTTTTCACGCCTTAACACGGCAGAACGAATTTCGACCTCAACGAGGGCGAAGCCTCAGTCGGGCAAAAGCTATAGGTATCTTATACACACATCACTGAAAACCATCTGATCATTCAATTGTTATATGACGTCACTGATATGTTATTTATTTTATGAAAGTACAATAAGTTGGTGTGTTTCCATAAAGAGCGTTTTTTGCATAGAAATATAAAAAACAGGAGAAGTGGCAAGGGGGCGAATCTGTGTCCGCGCGACATGCTCAGTATGAGCCGTTCATAGTCAAATGGCCGTCTCGGCGAACTAGTGCGCTTTCGACTGTGACCGTGACAATTTTTAAGAATGGCTGTTCAGTGGTTTCTTGTAAAAACCGAAGTCAAAACAAAAACTATGTAAATCAAGAAATCACTTTCCATAAATGTAAGTACAAGTATTTTACCGTATTTGTCTTTAAAATCATGAAAGTGACAAAGGGAAAAGTGCAAACACAGGGTTCCGATACATTTTAACATACTGGGAACATCTCCTTCTTTCTTATATCTATGGTTTTTTTTCACCGCAAAGTCAAACCCCATCATTTTCATGACGGCCGTTATTTGGCGGCCATCGCTGTCGTAGCAAACCAAAGCTTTAGAAAATCGAACAAGTGCGTGGTGTTGACCCACGCACATTGAAGGGTTCCGTAGTTGGGTTGAATTTATCCCAAGAACAAGCTTAACATTGTAGTTGAAAAACATGTTCTCCCTTACATACTAACTGCAAATGTAAGTTTGTACGCACAATATTGAGGGATTTACAATGTTCTTTTAAGACCATAAGGTTTCTGTGATCTATAGGTATAAAATTATTTACTGTATACTTTTTAAATTTTAGCCTCAGTAGTTTCGGATATAAGCGGGGGGGGGGGGGGGGGGATGGTTAACTTATCGGTCCATTAGATTCGGAGCAAATTGGTTGTGACAGACGGATAGACAGACAGTCAGACAGACACGAGTGATCCTAAGGAAAGGGTTCCGTTTTTAGGGTTCCGTACCAAAATGGTAAAAAAGGAACCCTTATGGTGTCACTCAGTCTGTCTGTCACAGCTGGATATCTCAAGAACTACCAATGCTATCAACTTGAAATTTGGAACAGTTTTATATGACGTTTACCCAACTATTTCGCAAATAAGAAAGAAATAAAAAATTTTATATATTTTTTGTAACAGGTACTGAAAGGGTGTCTTAAAAACTCAAAGTAGGGCTAGTAGGGCATGTAGGGTATCATATGAAAGAGCGCTATTTGTACATTCTTAAAAATTTTTTTATTTTTTTTAGGCCGCATAGTTTTCGACTTTTGATGAAAAATGTAAAAAAAAATACCGTTCCCCCCCCTTATCTCCGAAGTTTGCAAAGAGAAAAATCTGAAATTATTCTATGTGATAGACGTTTATGTAAAGACTAGCTTCTGCCCGCGACTTCGTCCGCGTGAAATTAATTTTTTGCTCGACCCACCCCGTCGCATCGCTTTGCCTACCCGCGCTATTACTTCGTTTTCACTTAGCGTTCTTTCAGACTTTTTTTCTTTTTGCTCGGCACCTAAGGGTCCTAGAGTGATGTTAAATATGCCTTCTATAAGATTTGGGCTAGCGTTAATGCAAAAAGATTTTTTAAAGTCCGACTGGTAGGGTAGTTCCAGAGTTTAGCTCGTTCCTTCACCACATCCCCTCTCCCTCCCCCTCTCACTCACTCTCACACCCACTTCACCACTTCCCCTTCGCTCTCTCTCTCACCTCCCCGTCCCCTCACTCTCCCCTTCTCCTCCACCTCCGGCTCACCAACCCCTCCCCACCCCTCAGCCTTACCATGTCTTCCTCCTCTCCTCACCAATTCCTCAGCCCTTTCTCCCTGCGTCCATCATCCTCCCCCTCACACTCCTCACCACCCCTCCCTTGCCCCTCCCCCTCTAACCCTCCCTCCGGGGTAGTTTTAAAAAAACTAATAATGACAAACTTAGGCAAATATTTGTGCCAAGTTTCAAGTCAATTAAAACCAAATGAATAACATTTTTCATGTAAATTGTATTCCCTGTTTTCACCCCCACAGGGGTGGAATTTAAAAAATGGTTTGAGATATTTCCATAGCTTGACTCAAAGATTATTTACACCAATTTTCGAGTTAATCAAGCCACGCAGTAAAATCCTCCCCTGTGAAATTGACTACCCCTTTTCACCCCGTTAGAGGTAGATTTTCGAAAAACTCTGACACACATTATTCTTTATTTTTGGTTTTAAGTATAAATACTGAGTTTTGAGTTAATCGGATTGCGCGTTAAAATTTTTCCATACAAACTTTGAGACCCCCCAGTTCCCCTTTAGGGGGTAGTTTAGAAAAACAAAAAATCACAAAAATCATAATTTACTTACATAAATATTTGTGCCAAGTTTCAAGTTTATTAACTCAAGGAATAAGATTTTTCATACAAACAATATCCCCCCTTTTTACCCCCTTAAAGGTCGAATTTCCAAAAACCCTTTCTTAGCGGATGCCTAGGTCATAATAGCTACCTGTGTTCCAAATTTCAGCCCAATCCGTTCAGTGGTTTCAGCTGTGTGTTGATAGATCAGTCAGTCAGTCAGTCAGTCAGTCAGTCAGTCAGTAACGCTTTCCTTTTATAGATATAGATTACAGGAAAAATAAAACGATGTCTCTAAATAGCACACTTTTTCAGAAATCGGAACGGAACCCTCGGTGCGTGAGTCCGACTCGCTCTTGACCGGTTTTCTTCCTTTTGAGGTACGGAACCCTAAAAAAGACCGGTTCATCTTTTTGTAACGTTCAAAGGAATGTTATCGTCAATACGAATTTCGATTTTTAATGAGGATGACTGCGATCTGTAAATAAAACGGACTAATGCAATTATCTGGAAAACAAGAAAGTCATCTTTATTAATAGCGCTATTTTCTGGCATCGATCAACAAAGAACTCGATCATAACAATGCTTTTTACAAAACAGTGTTTTTAGATGAAATTCTGAACCGTGTAATAAGTAGAATAGGAATTGCAGCCAGGGAATTTAATTGTTTAGCAAATTGAACCGTAAAAATGCTGTGTTATAGCCATTTCATACTGTTGACTGTCATTTTTAACCGACAGAAAAGGAGGAGATTCTATTAAATTGTGGACCGACTTTCAAAATTCTTTTTTTATGGTAACTATCGTCTAGTGCTACCAATCATCATTCTCCTAACCATAATTTCCGGTCGGCGCAACATGTCTTTTTCTTCCATAAAAGTCTATTAGTCGTCATCTCGGTAGTCACTCCGTTTCTAGCCATATCATCTTTCACTCAGTCCATCCATCGTTTCTTTGTTCTTCCCCTACTTGTATAGCCGCATCCACATTCATACTCAAAACTTTCCTGACGACATTTTCCTCATTCCTCCGCATCACATGCGCATACCATGACAACCGATTTCCATACAACTTTTCAGTCACCGGTGTCACTTTCAGACTTCCTCTTATATACTCACTAGCTTTTGCACGCGGCTTCGCCGTGCGTGGATGTTGAAAAATATCCCACTGGAACGTGCTACCGGGAAATCCTTCCTTGTTCCTTGTCTACATTATAAATAGAACCTCTGTGCAAAATTTCAGCTTTCTAGGTCCAAGGGTTTGGGCTGGGCGTTGATGAGTCAGTCAGTCAGTCAGGGCTTCTCTTTTTATTTGTACAACGTGTAACGTTAAATGCGCAAAACCTCTTAAGGGGCCATTGTACTCATCATTATGAACAACTTTTACTATGGGACCAAACCTGAAATCGCGAAAAAAAATCAGCTGTTCAGTACATTTATGTTCGCATAATTCGTCAAAATGTACTGAACAGCTGATTTTTTGTTCGCGATTTCAGGTTTGGTCCCATAGTAAAAGTTGTTCATAATGATGAGTACAATGGCCCCTTAAGAGGTTTTGCGCATTTAACGCTACACGTTGTATAGATATAGATTTCTTATTCTATCCATTCGCGTAACATCACACATCGCTCTTAGCATTCTCAGATACCACTACACTAGCACTAGTGCGACAGAATTAATCTGTGCTAGTGCTACTAACAACACAAATAAGGATTAATTACCACAATAGTCTCCTACTGTGTCTATTTAGTACTGTAGGGCGTAAATTAAACGGCGGCAATCAGCTAATGTGGTCTAGATTTTATAATGAGATTGACTCGTATTTGTTCCCAAATTATTCTCCAAGAGAACCGAACCTCACTAATCGTCTAAACACCTCGTGATTGGTGCGAAATGATGCGATAAATTTGGACAGCCAGACGCTGATCGAATGCCCACCGTCACCGATGAACGTCATGGTGTTTATACGTCGGACAATGTGGAGGGATCTTGTAGGTGTTTGTGGAGCTATGAAGTTGGCGGAGCGATAAAGGGTTTATTTAAACGTACAGACGCCAGCAGGTCGAGCCACCCGAAACTGTCAAATTTTCCTAATCAACCTTGAACCTAATGGTTTAGCGATAAAGATGAAAATCTATTATAAATAAATAAATATCCTTCGACATTTCACACAACGCCATCTAGTCCCAAGCTAAGCAACCTAATGCTTGTGTTATGGTAACGAGATGGCTGATAAACTACTTATATACATTTTTTTTTTGTAAATACATACATATTATAGATAGAAAAACACCCAGACTCGGAACAAATACTTGTAGGTCGTACAAATATTTGTTCCTTGCGGGAATCGAACCCGCGACATGCTGCGCAGCAGTCAATCGCTCAACCACTGCGCCAACCGTGTCGTATTAAAGAAATTTGACAGATTGTAGTAACTTGTGTGCTGGTATCTAAACGGCTTCTTACTTTAAGCATGGTTTATAAATTAAGGGGTTAGGGTGTAGTGTCTATATATTCGCGTGCAAAGCGGAAAAGTAAGGCAGATCCGAATTTATGAGACTGGGTAGGAATTTTACAACCAAATGTTAATGAGTTTGCGAAGTTTAATGCGAGGATAGGAATGTGACTAAAACAGTGGCATTCAGCTGCATCCGGTTAGCATGGAAGCCGACCCCAAGAATCAAATCAATCAATCTACCTAGCGTTTTCCCAACTATGTAGGGGTCAGCTTCCAGTCTAACCGGATGCAGCTGAATACCAGTACCTACTTTACATGGAGTGACTACCTATCTGACCTCCACAACCCAGTCTGGGTAATACGATACCCTTTGGTAAGACTGGTTGTCAGAATTTCGGGCTTCTGCCGACCCGTAACGACTGTCAAAGATCCACGAATGACAGCCCGGGCCAACGGCTTAACGTGCTTTCCGAGGCACGAAGGGGTCTCGGTATGTAAAGATTGTCACCCATACACTGACCAACCGTTGCTATTGGCAAGCGTAGCTTAACCTGATGGATCGACCTATTACTTAGCCACGAGCTCCTAGAGACCATTCAGTTATTATTTAATGCGGAGACGTCTGAGTCACTATTTATCATGCCAATTTAACAACTAATAAACGAAACATGATTGAAACACTACCTTACCATCCTACCGATCGCTCACGCTCTATGAAACGCGTTCTGCGTGGCCCCAAATCTAAACAATGGTCAGTACAACCATAGACTGCTTGAAGCAAACCATGCACCGACCATAAATATCGGAGGCCGACCTTAAATATTGTGAGAAAAATATAATGAGAATCTATGGGCGTCTGATTGATCGGTTTATTTTTGCGAGCAGATTGGAATTTTTGAACATTAGGTAGGTACTGTAGAGGTTTGGTGCAATGTTCAACCTTACTATGATACAGGGTGACATTCTACCATTCAAAAATCGAATTACTTTTGAATAAAAGCTGTTCTAGATTTATTTAAAGATGGTGTCACATTTTAGCCACATTTTAGCTAGGGAAGCGATAGCAGTGCGTGGTTATTTATGTTGAAACTGAGGATTAGAAAATATAATTATTCCTCTCTTTACCTCCCTACCTCTTTAATTGTAGTTTGATATCCGCCTGTGAGGTTCGAGGTACTTACAGTACCTAGTGGTTATTATTTTCGGCGGTTTACCGCAGGGAGGAAGGAGATGCCCACTACTCAAATGATTTTCATATACTTAACATCTTATATGCATATTGAAAAACCGGCCAACTGCGAGTCGGACTCGTACACGAAGGGTTCCGTACCACTGAAAAATATTTAACAATACGTATTATAAAAAATACTTCAGTTTGAAAAACACGTTTCTTGTATGAGAACGAGAACCCCCTTTAATTTTTATTAATATTTTATTTTTATTTTTAAATGTTTTTTTTTTTGTTATAGCGGCATCGGCAGTAGAAATACACAATCTGTGAAAATTTCAATTGTCTACCTGTTACGGTTTATGACTTAGTAATAGCGTTCCGTTTAACGCCCTTCTGGTACGGAACCCTAAAAACTGTAGAAAACTATTAAATTATATTTGTCTTACAAGCCCCAGTAAAAAGCACATAAAATTTTATATGAAAGCAAGCCTGACCCGCCGATACTCTTTTATGACTGAGTTATACTAGTGAATGTACCTGTGCGCCATCTTTACATACTTTTAGGTTTAGGTATTAACATGGTAGTACATTATGCAATCGAACGATCATATGAAATTGCGGCTGACTGTACAGGTTTACATTTCACGAGTTCAGAGTTGCTGTCATTCGTAAGTAGATCTTTGACAGTCGTTACGGGTAGTCAGAAGCCCGAAAGTTATTTCGCAGTTTTAATTTTAAAAAATACCTACACCAATAAGTTAAAACAATTTGACATATTTCTTTGGTTGATTAAATTTCCTTTTTTTATAGTTACAAAAATATGAATAGTTGTCGCCCAAAATATTGAGCATTTCGAGATGGAAAAGTTTTTTCGTGTTCTATATTGCGATTTTTGTTTTCAAGATGCTAGATCATTTCTATATCTTTGTAGAAGTTCTTTTTTTATACACTTGACTAGACGCTCTATTTTTTCTGGCCTTGTAATTATGTGGCAATACGGCTAACTGTGCGACGAAAAAGTGGACGTTTTTCAGTGTTCCTGGTAGCGCCTTAATTCGTGTTACCCAGTAACTGGGTTGTGGAGGTCAGATAGGAAGTAGCTCCATGAAAAATAATGGTATTCAGCTGTATCTGGACCACAATATAGTTGCTAAAGGCTAGGCAGATGATGACGATGAAGTTCAGTAGTTTATCTATGGTCCTATCCACAGAACAGATAAAAGATGTCTTTTATCTGTTCTGTGGTCCTATCGCATCTGTGTGGTCCATTATGAAACCGAAGGGTTGGCTTTCCTCTGCCAAAAACGCAGGTTTCATAACCGTAACATTATTTATGTTACGAAGGTGAATGCTCGAACACATTTAAATCTTTCTGAAGCAGTAAAACGTATTTTGTTGCTCCACAGAAATAGCTTTTGGTAATTAGAACTTAGAAGTTTCGGTATACGAAATCGTGAGGAAAATGTAGGTATGTACTTAAAGGCGGGTCCACACTTGCGCACGCGCACGAAAAGTGCGGTTCACGTGCATCTTAGGAACATAGTAGGGACACCTTTGGACATGTTCGCGTGCATGTTGAAATATTCACATTCATTTATTTGTTCTCGCGTTATAATATTTTAATGAAATATTTGGCACCGCAAATATCGTCGCTAATTTGACTAGTGACGTAACTGATTCGAAGCACATTTTACAGGGCAAGCTATTTTTTTTTTTTTGTAAACTGTAGCATCGGTCTCGATTTTTGCATTATGATGGGGACCGTAACGGTACGGTTACACCAAAACCGATTTTGTCGGCTGATGGCGGACTTTCGGAACTTTCCAGAATCTTGCACCGTGTAAATGGAGCTTTACTCATGCACTATGTTTTGAAGAATTTTGAATGTTTATGTTTGTTAAAGTCTGTTACGTCTTGATGGATTCGCACCGGATTTTGTTGAAAGTATCGATGGAGAAAACTTTTGCCTTTCATTTTGTAGTTAGGCATCTGTCCCACTGCCGGCCGGCGCCGACGAGGAATCTTTCTTTCTTTCTTTACTAGCTGTAACCGATTTTCTCGCTCAAAAGACGTACAAAACTCCGACTCCTCCCCTCCCAAAAAAAAAAAAGAAAAGGAAAAGGTCCCTTGAAGTAAAAGAGGTACTTACATAGGTAATACGACACGGTTGGCGCAGTGGTTGAGCGATTGACTGCTGCACAGCATGTCGCGGGTTCGATTCCCGCACGGAACAAATATTTGTACGATCTACAAGTAGGTATTTGTTCCGAGTCTGGGTGTTTTTCTATCTATAATATGTATGTATTTACAAAAAAAATGTATACATATAAGTAGTTTATCAGCCATCTCGTTACCATAACACAAGCATTAGGTTGCTTAGCTTGGGACTAGATGGCGTTGTGTGAAATGTCCAAGGATATTTATTTATTTATTAATACGGGCTGGTATCCGCAACTCCACGTCAATGCGCGTATTTTGCGTATAAAAGAAATAGGTACATAATATTATAAACTAAGATTTTTTTTTTGGAAAAATTTATTCTTAACCTAAGATTTTTTTTGTAAAATTTAATAACAAAAATAAAAAAATACTTGATCGCTGACTGTTCACACTGCCAGCGAGCACTCGTTTGTCGTAGCGATAAGAGATATCAAAGAGAGTACTATCACTCAGTGATTCTCGCTTGACGGGCAGAACACTCCTTGAGAGACTTACGCTTGGTACAGACGCCAGCACATCAAGCTACTACAATTTGACAAATTTATTCCATAGATTTTCATCTTTATCGCTTATGCATTAGGTTCAAGGTTGATTGGGAAAATTTGACAGCTTCGGGTGGCTTGACCTGCTGGCGTCTGTAGACAGCGAGTAATCAATAAAGTAAAAAATAAAAAAATAAAGTTTTGCAGACTGTACCGTGTGACATATCAAATGAAAGGGCTTACAATGAGGGTCTCAAATGTTTTTTTTTTATTATTTTAAAATAAATCGTTTTAAAGTTATTTAAGAAAATAGACGAAAATTGACCATTCGCCCAGCCCCCTTATCTCCGAAACTACTAAGCCTAAAATTTTGAAAAAAAACCGAAAATAGTTCGGTACCTGTAGATTACAGGAAAACCTATAAGAAGTTTGTGTTCTTAAAATAACATGGTAAATCTCTCAATATTGTGAGTACAAACTTACTTTTCCTGTTGGACTTGGAATGTATGGGAGAACATGTTTTTCAACTATAACTTTAAGTTTGTTCTTGGGATAATTTCATCCCAACTACGGAACCGTTCATTGTCCGTAGTCCGACACGCACTTGGCTGGTTTTTATAGTTGCTAGCTCTACTCGCTTCTCGTTAATCGCCAGCGGTGAGACAGGTGCCTTTTTTTTTGAGGGTGGGAAATCATCAAATAACTTCTCCCGCTCTGGGTGGAGCGGAAGGGCGTGTCAGACTGTTACTGACTAAAACCCACCCGTGTTCCTTCAGTTGCCTATGCCAGGGCCGCGGTATCTTCTTAAAACTACCCGCGACCCCAGCGGCTGCGGCCCTATTGGTCCCCATCATTTACTGACATCTCTTTGAGGCGCGCGTGGAACACAACGCGCCGTCGACTCGGGCCAGCCGGTCGATTCTGTAAAAATCTCACCGTGAAAACTTAGGTGAAGTGAGTTTGTTTTTGCTACGAATTGACCAAGAATTGACACTATTGACAGCTCACTCCACGCTCACTTCACCTAAGTTTTCACGGTGAGATGGTTACAGAATCGCACTGCTGGTCCTTACCGGACGGCGAGCTACCCGCTACTCACCGTCCGCAGGCCCGCGCCTACGGTGGCCGGAAATCGCCCCGCGAATCCCGGCGACTGAGGGCGTGAGGCTGCCTCTCCCTCACGCGTTCCGCCTCCTCCTTCGCGAGCATTACTGCTTCGCAGAAGGAGGTGCCTTAAGCAGCCAAAATTGAATGGTGTAAATGTAAACTAAAAAGGTGAATCATTCAATGATTTCCGTTTCTGCATCTTTCAAACAGTTTCTTTGAACCTAGTAATATTGGTACAATAGAAGTTAACATTGACTGCATCAATGGACTATTTTAAGAATTTGTTTATTTTCAATAAAAGCTGGTTTTGGTTGAACGTTATAAAGTCAGTCCCACACGAATTTCTCGGTCAGTTTCGTTTTAAAATATCGCGATCCGCGATCGCGTAAAAGATGAAATAAAAAATACAATTTGAGCATGGACGAATGGTCTAGCATTCTATCTACCAATCCCACAGAGAATCTATATCTGTGGCCAATCCGCACTGCGCCTGCATGTTAGATTACAATAGAGGCAAAGTTAATATATAGAATGACTAGCTGCGCCACGTGATTTCAACCGCGTAGATCGGGATAAAAAGTAGCATATGAGTTAATCCAGGATATAAGCCATCTACATACAAAATTTCATCCAAATTGGTCTAGATGTTTGAGCATGAAAGAAGTAATGAACATACAAACACAAACACCACAAACTTTCGCCTTTATAATATTAGTGTGATATTGTAATTATGCTATATGTTCTATGCGTATGTTATCTTGTCAAAAAAACAATCAGTAATTTGTAGGTACACCTTACACACTGAACGAAACAAACCCTTACAGACAAACCTAATTACTCGTTCATTCCCCACGACACCACTGAAAACGACACCACTGGTGGTGTCGTCGGGAATGATAGAAACTACTATTCCCCACGACACCACTGACTGTATTGTGAGTAGGGTTGCCATACGTCCGGAATTTTCCGGACATGTCCGGTAATATAGGTGTTTGTCCGGAATGCGGAGGGAATCCTAAACCGTCCGGAATTTCTACAATTTAATTAAAGAGTGAAATAAAAAAAAATATAAATCAAATATTTTTATTTAAAATTAAGGTAACAATCAACATTATATGTATTTATTCATTTTAATAATTTTACTGATATTTAGTGCTCCCAGAAATGTTCTTCAACATTTCCGAATCTTTAATAATAGTTCTGTAGAACATTTCGCAACTCATTTTTTTTAAATTATACTGCGTTAATAGAATCGACTTGACAGAGTCTACAGAAAGTCTGTTCCTTTCTTTTGACCATTGGGTTCCCATCAAGGAAAAAACCCTTTCAACATTAGCATTTTGTGCCTGCATGGCAAATATATAAGAGCATATCTTGGTTAATTGCGTAAGTTTTCCTGGCCCAGCTGCCTTCAGAATAATTGTCCATTGGCTATTGGCATTAATTTCAAAAAAATCTTGATTTTGTTGCGTGATCATACTATTCAAAACTGTGATTTCATCAAACAATTTGCTATCATCCAAATTTACCCCTTTTCCAATGAGAAACTGTATTGATGGAATAATATTGTTATAGTCAATAGTATTGTCTTTTTTTATTAACATCCATTCAAAAATCTCCAAGTCCATTAAAGGCTGCCGCCATTTGTTCAAATAGTCCCGACAACATTTATAAGATTTTTGAATATCATTCAAAAACTCATCTTTCTTCTCTTCGCTGCTACAAGTAGAGATCAAATCTCTTACTTTAAGTGGAACGAATTTCGCATCTTCTCTTGCTTTCAGGGTATCATTAAGTGTTTGCAAAATCTGTGCGATGTCCATGATAGAATTGTTTTCTTTTTCAATTTCTAAAATTTTAGGCTGAAAGATGGCCATCAAGCTATGAACGAAAAACAAATAAGATTCGCACAATTCATTTTCAAAAAAGTTTACGAGGACAGTTGGCACTTGTGGAGTAGATAGAAAATACGTTTTCAGAGGCTCATACATTTTGAGAATTCTCGCGCGGGCGGAGGAGGAGCGGCGCTTCCCCTCCCTCACCCCTTCCTCAACAAAATTCGACAAAATTCGAGAATTTGCTTCGTTCATTCACATACAATATGCTTAATGTCATTAATATTATATTTACAAGAAAGTCAGGAATTTTCACTAAATGTCCGGAATTTACTCCGGAATTTCGATTTTTTAATCTGGCAACCCTAATTGTGAGTGATGTCCAGCTAATTTATATACGTAACAATGATGTGTTCCCAAACCTAAATAATATGGAGGAGAGTGCGGTATTTTGACGAAAAAGTTGATCTTAAGGTTGGTCTTAAAGAGTCCCCGGGGACCCTTAAGAAATCCGCGTCCGGATGGACAATCAACTTTATCGTAACTGTCAATTTTTACGTGACTGATACACATTGATGCGCAAATTGTTCGTCTACCAAATGTAATTGAAGCGATTGACGATAATAATACTACAATAGAAATTGATTGCAATTGATCGTTTCGTTGACTCCTTAGGATTCTCCTCTTGCATAATATTATTAGATACGAGTATTACCCACTACGCTACGTCACATTCTATTATTTTGGACCATACATTACTGTAAGTAGGTAGTAGCACAGATTAATACAGATGGGACACTCCGCAGTTTAGGTATGAAGCTACAAGTACGCGGCGGGCTCATCTCACTGGGTCAATTCAGTGTGGGCTGCCGCGCACCGGCCGGCTCGCACGTTAGTTCGATACTCACTCACGCGCCGCGTCGTACAAGACAACTCTAACGAGTCAGAAGATATAAGAGTTACGCGATAGAAAGAGAGGCAACTTGTAGGTGAATGTAACTGTAGGTAATAAGCGTTGTGCGATCCGAATTGCACTGTATTGTGTCGTAGCAAGAGTTGTTTTTTATTTAAATGATTTTGCGGAGTGTCCCATCTGTATTAATTTGTGGTAGTAGTAGTAACGTTTCATGGCTCTGTTTGTAAACGTTTACGATCGTCACGATGGCATTGCTAATAGAATAACAAACAGTCCGTGGTAATGTGGAGTGGGATTGCGAAGGCGTGGTGAATGGTTTCAGCTGTGGAGCGTGGCTTAAGTGATCCTATATAGCTAATAGAGGCAAACCAGTGATAATGTACCTATACTAATAATAAAACTGAAGAGTTTGTTTTCAGGGTTCCGTACATCAAAAGGAAAAATGGAATCCTTATAGGATCACTTGTGTTGGTCTGTCCGTCTGTCACAGCCAATTTGCTCAGAATCTAATAGATCGATTAAGGGAGATGCGCTAGGTAGCCCGCGAAATTCAAATGTTCTTACGTTTTTTTGCAATTTGAAGGTCTGGGTTTTATGTTGATTAAAATATGATTAATGACATAATTTTATAAAATTGGATTTTATACTTGGCCCACCTCAAAAATCATTATTGTTCACACGGCTACACATCAAGCTATACATTTCCAGTTTACACTGACCTCTCACTGTAAGGAAATCTTATACAATGCGAGATCAGCTTATACTGGAAATGTAAAGCTTTATCTGTAGCCGTGCATACACTGTCATTTTGAATTAGAAATATACCTTAATTTCCAAAATATTACTGAAAGTTTCAAAACGCGCGGCGTTTCATCAGCACCTTTTTTTTTTTTTTTTTGAGGATGGGAAATCATCAAATAACTTCTCCCGCTCTGGGTGGAGCGAAAGGGCGTGTCAGACTCTTACTGACTAAAACCCACCCGTGTTCCTTCAGTTGCCTATGCCAGGGCCACGGTATCTTTTTTAAAATACCCGCGACCCCAGCGGCGTCGGCCCTATTGGACCCCATCGTTTGCTGACATCTCTTTGAGGCGCGCGTGGAACACAACGCGCCGTCGACTCGGGCCTGGTCCTTACCGGACGGCGAGCTACCCGCTACTCACCGTCCGCAAGCCCGCGCCTACGGTGGCCGGAAATCGCCTCGCGATTCCCGCCGCCCAGGGCGTCTCCTGCGGCGACTGAGGGCGTGAGGCTGCCTCTCCCTCACGCGTTCCGCCTCCTCCTTCGCGAGCATTACTGCTTCGCAGAAGGAGGTGACGGCCTACCGTGCACTCTCGCTCCGCACCATGGCCTGGACCAGGCTCGGACGCGAGAGATCGCCGCCGCCGATCGCCTCCGTGAGAACACGGCTGTGCTCTGCCCAAGCCGGGCAGACCTCCACTGTATGCTCCACCGTGTCCTCCGGGCGATCCACACACTGGTGACACCCGGGCGTTTCCTCCCGCCTTATGCGAAACAGGAACCTCCCCAAGCAACCGTGTCCGGTAAGGACCAGCGTCAGGCGGAAGGTGAGGACGCCGTGGTGCCTCTCTAACCACTCCTCAAAGAGGGGACTTATCGCCGCAATTGTGGCGTGCCCAGCGCTGGGTTGCGACAGTCGCGCTCTCCATGTCGCCATGAGATCCCGCCGGAGCTCTGTCCGCTGTACCGTGATTTCTCGCGCAGCGGAGTTACGCCCCGGCGTTTCGCCTCTTCGCGCCACTCCCACACGTGCGCGAGGACTTTTGCCTCCAGATCCCACAACGGCAATCCGCCAAGGAGGCTTGCCGCCTCACGGGAGACCGTGCGGTATCCCCGGACTAGCCGGATGGCCATGACCCTCTGGGACGCGTTCAACCGTTGGGCTGGCCGCAGCCTTAGGGAACGCGCCCACACCGGTGCCCCGTAAATGGCCATGGACCGCACGACCCCCGCGTAGAGCCTCCGGCAGGAGGCGTTTGCACCCCCCAGATTGGGCAGCAGCCGCTTCAAAGCAGCCCCAGCCCGCTCCAGTCTGGGAGCCAAACGTCGGAAATGCTCCACGAAGTTCCACCGGCTGTCGAGGACGAGTCCCAGGTACTTCAATCATCGACCCGACTCCGATGTGAACCCCTCCTACCGTTATTTGGGAACCCGACGGTGGCGCATTCCGAGGACCATGAAAACACATGGCCTCGGACTTGTGCAGGGCCACCTCGAGTCCCAACTGCCGGATCCTCTCAACGACTATCGCAACCGCGTGTCGCTAAATCAGCCGCCACCTGGTGCGACCTCCCCTGCGCCAGGAGCAGCGTGTCGTCAGCGTAACATACCACGCTGACGCCGCTAGGGAGGTCGGCGCGCAGCACCCAGTCGTATCCAATGTCCCACAGATGCGGCCCCAGGACCGATCCCTGTGGGACACCGCACGACATCTTTCGCCGGTTCCACTCTCCCTGATGAGCGGGGTAGATGACGGCCCTGTCCGTCAGATAGGCCTCGACCACTCGACAAACGTAGGTCGGCATCCGGTGATACCGGAGTGCCTCCCTGATGCAACTCCAGGGCAGGGTATTGAAGGCGTTGGCGATGTCTAGAGACACCGCCAAGACGACCCCACCGACGACGAATTAAGAATTATGATATAAGAACGTAAACAAAGCAAAAGGTTGGATGTTAGGATCGTAGCAAGTACCGTGTCGTTCTGTAGTTTCTGCCAGCCCCCATGAGATGAAGCCGTGAGTTAATGTATGTATACAGGGTGTAAGTGTAAACAGTGGCAATCTTTTAAGGGGTCATTGTACTCAACATTATGAACAACTTTTACTACGGGACCAAACCTGAAATCACGAAAAAAAAAAATAAGCTGTTCAGTACATTTAAGTTCGCATAATTCGTCAAAATGTAGGGAACAGCTGATTTTTTTTCGTGATTTCAGGTTTGGTCCCATGGTAAAAGTTGTTCATAATGATGAGTACAGTGACCCCTTCAAATATTACCACTGTTTACACTTACACCCTGTATGTAATAACTGCCAATGACTTTTACAAATAAACTTATTTGCATTGATAATTTGTTCTCTAGTGGTTCTAAGCGATGCGACGTCATCTATTTGACCACAAGAAAATGGAAAAAGTGGTAAAAATGCCTCAAGCATTAAGTCCGCTTTTGAACAGAGAAAGGCGAACTTAATGCCTGAGGTTTTTCTACCACTCATCCTTATGCCGCGGTCCCACGGCCCGCTTTCTCAAAGGCCAGACCGCGCCACGCCAGGACAGGCCGACAGGCCGTGGGAACAGTCGGCCTGACATCGCCCGTACGATATTTAGATAGCTCGAAATCAATTACAAAATACAAGAATTAATACTAATCTATATAAATAAAAAGAGAAGTCCTGACTGACTGACTGGCTGATTGACTGACTCATCAACGCCCAGCCCAAACCCTTGGATCTAGAAAGCTGAAATTTTGCACACAGGTTCCCTTTATAATGTAGACAAGGAATAAGGAAGGAATTCCCGGTAGCATGTTCCCACGCCGGTGAACTCGCTGGTAATAGCTAGTACATAAATATGTACCTATATACAGGGTGTTCGGCGCATGGACCGACACAATTTTTTGGGGGGATTGGGGGGGTCATTGGCTAGGTTTCACCTAAAGACCTCCATGTCCTAAGTGTGACGGTAATTGAGATATGTTTTTTTTGGTTCTTTCTTTGAATTACCCAAAATCACGCCTTTGAATCGATATATTTTTTTTGTTTATGGTTGTAAAAGAATAAAATAATTTTTATTATAGTCTACAATGTATTATTATTCGAAATAAAATAAAAAAATATAATAACCGTAATAAGTCTTTTCTTAAAACACTCCATAACTGACTCTCTAACTAGTATTTTGACTACATTTGAATTGTTTTTCATAGCGTGTAGCATACCCTTAGAAAGGGTACAAGCTAAAGAACTTTTTGAGATAAAAATAAGGTCAAAATGGCTTCATTTAAAAAAAAAATGAATTTAAGAGTAGTAATTTTTCATACATTTAAACATTTTTAAGACTTTGGAAGCACATAAGTCATTTTCTACTGATCAATTACATCAAATAATAATTTATTTAGAATAAAAATACATTGCAGACTATTATAAAATTTATTTTGTTCTATTGCAACCATAAACAAAAAAAATATATCGATTCAAAGGCGAGATTTTGGGTAATTCAAAGAAAGAACAAAAAAAAACATATCTCAATTACCGTCACACTTAGGACATGGAGGTCTTTAGGTGAAACCTAGCAAATGACCCCCCCAATCCCCCAAAAAACTGTGTCGGTCCATGCGCCGAACACCCTGTATAAACCTCTTATTTCCAAGATCTCTAACCAAACAACATTCTTGACCATTTTTTTTATTACTTATTTTTGTATAATTTTTGCAGAAGTTTTGGGGTTTTCAAATAGGGGTCTATGACAGGTGCAACATACTCGTAAAAGCCCGAAAACAGTTAGAAAATACAAGAATAAAAACACTAATACATATATACCTATAAACCCCTTAATTTACAAGGTCTCTAAAACCAAAATACATTTTTCAGCATTTTTTTTTTTTTGTATGTTTTTGCAGAAGTTTTGGGGTCCTCAAATAGACCCCCGTCTAGCTCAGTACCTGACCAACTTCCTGTTTGGCTTCGGAACGAACAAGAATCCGTCCTGCGACTTCAACAGATTCGCAGAGTTGTACGTTTATAATGTAAGAGGTGAGTCTAATTTACCTCTTGAGGGGTCATTGTGAACAACTTTTACTATGGGACCAAACCTGAAATCGCGGAAAAAAAATCAGCTGTTCCCTACATTTTGACGAGTTAGGCGAACATAATGACTGATTTTTTTTTCGCGATTTCAGGTTTGGTCCCATAGTAAAAGTTGTTCATAATGATGAGTACAATGACCCCTTAAGAGGTTATGCGTTAATTCCGGAACATGTTGTACTTAGACGTAAAATTATATCAGAAACATGTGTCTATATGGCAATGGCGGTTTACAGAAGACACCAGTCAAAATCCTCCCTCTCTTTCAGGCACTGCTGATGAGCGGATGATGGTCGTGTACAACAGTCTCGGCATGGTTTACAACGATTCAGTAGAACTACCCTACCAGCTGTTAAGAGAGGTATGTCAAGTTGACCTACTGGTCTATGAGGTTTTACTGAAATGCCGTTCAATAGGTGGCAGCACTGAGACGTCGGGTCTTTTTGCCATTTTCTTTTTTTTTTGTGCTTTGGTATGATTTTTATTCTATGTTACTTAGCTTTCTATTGGGGAAATGTCAGCTCAGTCCACCTAAGTGTTCACGGTGACATTTTTACAGAATTGACCAGCCGAACTCATCATCATCTGCCTAGCTTTTTCCCAACTATACTAGGGTCGGCTTCCAGTCTTACCGAATGCAGCTGAATAACAGTATTTTACTCGGAGCGACTGCCTATCTGACCTCCACAAACCTGGGTAATACGATACCCCTTGGTAAGACTGGTTGTCAGACTTTCGGGCTTCCGAAGAACCGTGACGACTGTCGAAGATCCACGAATGACAGCCGGAACCAACGGCTTAACGTACTTTCCGAGGCACGGAGAGGCCAACCGCGGCAAGCATAGCTTAACCTTATCGATCGACCCGAGCGGCTGTTATTACTTAGCCACAAGCCCCTTCATATGAGTTCATAGTAGTAGTCAGAGGTGTCAAAACGAAAAAGAAACGTGACTATCTTTTGACGCGGTAGGGCGAATCTAACGATTTAAATCTTTGCCGCTGCCATAATTTTCATGACAGCCGTCACTGCGACCACCGCTCTTCTAGGAAACCAGTAGCTTAACGGCCCGTGCTGAAGTAATGCGCTCAACCCACTTTCGGCGCCACGTACTTTATTGGTACTACCGTACCTAGCCGCAGCTAGCTTGTCGGATTCCTTGCTTTTTGATATTGTTGAAAACATAATTTTTGCTGAATCTAATCGTCCCACTTCAAGACCCCAGGGAAAAAGCCGAACTTCTAAAGCAACAAAGATTTTAAGATATCGCATTTTTAAAGACTTACTTATGCTACTTTTTCCCTATACGCGATTTTTTAAACGTCAAGAACTCTAAGACTAATTCGTGTTTTACCCTGTTCGGTTTACTATCGTTTAGTACCGGAAATTCCCTACAAAATCGCATTTACAGATTAGTTTCGACAAAAAAGTGATAAGTTCATCTTTTTCCCTGGAATCTTCATTTCTAAGTTGGCACTAGGGCATGCAAACCGGATACCCGGATAACCGTAAAAACCGGATAACCGACTGATTTGAAACCCGGGTTTTTTTGGATAACAAAACCGGGGTTTTCGGTTTTTTCGGTTATGTTTCTCCTATTGTATTGATTTAATAATACTTTAATTTTCCCAAACAAAATAGGTATTTTTGTCACTGACAAACGTGTACAGGGGGTTTACTATGAGCTCTTATAGCAGGGCAGAAGTTGAACGTTTCCAGTGAGAGAGAGTGCTATCGGTCGTATATAGCTGCGTATCTCTCTCTCTCACTTTAAACGATTAACTTCTGCCCTGCTATAAGAACTTGATTTAGAAACGAAAATCAGGGTGAAAATGGCACTTTACGACGGTGGAGGAAAAATGGGAGAGCACTTTAGTATATAAAACTTTGAAATCTATACCTCCAACAAGTGTGGAATCAGAGAGAGCCTTTTCATCAGCGGGTCTCAAGTGTAATAAAATCCGTAGTACTCTAAATGAGGACTCCCTTGATGCACTTGTATCCTTACGGTCATTCTATCAAAGTAAAAAATAGTAATTTGGTTTAGCTGTGTAACTTTAATTTTGAATTTTTAATGTATAGAAATCTATAAGAATGACTGATTTATTTTGTTTTGGTAAATTAGGAATAAATAATTATTTTGATCGCATTGTACGTACTGTTAATTTTGCCTGTTTGTATTTTATGATAGTTAAATTGTTACCTATTTAGTATTTTGTGATTTTAGACCTTTGTGTACTTACCAAATGTTTTTACTAATTTTGTATGTTAGGTATCTTAAGTTTTGAAGAATATATTTTTTTCCTAAATAATAAGCTTTATTCCATATTATGTATAAAGATAACAATCTTTTTGTATTGTTACTTAGTAGTTGTAGCTTATTTCAGTCATAACAAATGCTCATTAATATAAAAATAAGTTAAACAAACGTAAAAAATACATATTTTGATTAGACTTCAGCATTTTCATTGCTTTACACATAATAGGTCTTTACCTATGAAATTGCCGTTTTGTATGAAAAAATTTAAACGAATTTTTTTCATGTATTTTTTATTTGTATTAATCGAATTAATCACCCATGCAATCAATGCATCTTTGCCAACGCAGTGGCAGTTTATTGATGCCCTTCTTAAAGAAATCAGCTGGTCGGGAGGCAACAAATTCTTCAAAGGCATTTTGTACTGCCTCTCGGGTATTGAATTTTTTTCCCGCCAAGAAGTTATCCAAATTCTGGAAAAAGTAGTAGTCTGTAGGCGCAAGGTCTGGTGAGTAGGGCGGATGACGGAGAGCTTCCAACCCCAGTTCTTGTAACTTGGAGACCGTCTGCTGTGCAGTATGAGGTCGCGCGTTGTCGTGCAGGAGCAGCGGAGACGAGCGATTGACCAATGCTGGTTGGAGATGTGCCAGCTTCTCCATCATTGTGTTCAGTTCTTCACAGTACACATCTGCAGTAATGCTCACCTCGTTTGGTAAGAAGCTGTGATGAATCACACCGGCGCTAGACCACCAAACAGTGACCATCACTTTTCTAGGGGTAAGTTTTCGTTTAGGGCATTGTTTAGGTGCTGAACCAGGATCCAACCAACTTGCTGAGCGCTTGCGGTTATCAAACAGAATCCATTTTTCATCGCAGGTAACAATGCGGTTCAAAATTCCTTCATTTGTGTGTCTGTTGAGCAGTGCAAGGCACGTCTCGACGCGTACTTCGCGCTGGCGATCATTGAGTTCGTGGGACACCCATTTGTCAAGCTTTTTTACCTTGCCAATTTGACGCAAATGGACCAATATTGTTTTGACGCTAACGTCGAAAGCTGCTGCTAATTCAGCCGTAGATTGTGTATCATCAGCTTCCACAATCGCCTTTAATTCGTAATTGTCGACCAGTCTTCGGACGACCGCGAGGTTCGTTTTTCAGGTCAAAATTTCCAGAACGGAAGCGAGCAAACCAATAACAGGTGGTGCGTTGGTTTGTAGTGTTAGCTCCGTAAACGTCGTTGATGTTGCGTGCCGCTTGTGCCGCGTTGCTGCCACGACGGTACTCATATTCCATAATTACTCGAATTTTTAACGTATCCATGATGACGAAAAAGATTGAAATGCGATGAAAATGTAACACTAATCAATAAACAAATGACTACTTTTGGAAAACAAAATCCATGTTTTTAAAATAAAATTAATTTGAAATTAGAATTCTTAGCCAAACAAAAATTATTTTGATTTGAAATGGCCAGTACTGCAGAACGGCAATTTCATAGGTAAAGACCTAATATTTTTCATTTCTTTAATAAAATTTATAAAAAAAACCGAAAAAACCGATTTATCCGGTTTCACCGGTTTTGTAAACAAAAAACCCGAAAAAAGCGGTTTTTTAAAACAGCCCGGTTTTTGCATGCCCTAGTTGGCACTAAACATATTCCACCATTTTCCACAGTACTGCGAAAGCATAGCCTCAACATACATAAAGGTTCTGAAAGCCTCAGAATCCCCGCGCGCCAAGACCTGGATTGAGAAAGGATTTAAAGGCAGAGCTTCCCACGTTCAGGCGCTCGGCGAAGCCCTAGCGGCCAGTGTGGAGGGCGACGCTGATGTCACTATCAACGCGTGCACTGCCACTCAGCTTTATAAATGGTGGGTAGTACGAAGAAAGGCTCGGGGATAATCTTCATGTTACAGCACTTTCGCATGTATAATAAGTTAGGATATTTCAAGACTTGTTGAAAAAAACCGGTCAAGAGCGAGTCGGACTCGTGCACCGAGGGTTCCGTTCCGATTTCTGAAAAAGCGTGCTGTTTAGAGACATCGTTTTATTTTTCCTGTAATCTTTACATAAACTTCTACCACATTGAATAATTTCAGATTTTTCTCTATGCAAACTTCGGAGATAAGGGGGGGACAGTGTTTTTTTTTTTAATTTTCATCAAAAGCCGAAAACCATGCGGCCTAAAAAAAGAAAAAGAATATTTGAGAATGTGCAAACGGCGGTCTTTCATATGATACCCCACATGCCCTAGTAGCCCCACTTCGATTTTTTAAGACCGCCTTTCAGGCCCTATTGCAAAAAAAAAATGTTTTTATTTCTTTCTTGTTTGCAAAATAGTTGGGCAAACGTCATCTAAAACTGTTCCATATTTCAAGTTGATAGCATTAGTAGCTCTTGAGATATCCAGCTGTGACAGACAGACAGACAGACAGAGTCGCACCATAAGGGTTCCTTTTTACCATTTTGGTACGGAACCCTAACAAGCATCACAACTTGGGTGGAAATGTGGGGTAAGAATGGATCTATATGTGTAGTGAAGACGTGTACCTCTGCCTATCTTGTCGGGAAACATAGTTTTGAATTTAGGGCGGGAATACACATACCTGTAGCTGGTACAAAACTATGCAAGTAGCTGGCATGACATTGTGACATTCACCAATCAGAAGTTGTTATTGCAAGCTACTTGCATACTTTTCTGCAAGTTACAGGCATGTATATTCTCGCCCTTACGTGACTGGGCCACCAAGATACAGGCTGTACCACAGATTAATACAGATGGGACTCTCCGCAGTTTAGGTATGAAGCTACAAATACGCGGCGGGCTCATCTCATTGGGTCTATTCAGTGTGGGCGCACCGGCCGGCTCGCACGTTAGTTCGATACTCACTCACGCGCCGCGTCTTAAAGAAGACAACCCTAACGAGTCAGAAGGTATAAGAGTTACGCGATAGAAAGAGAGGCAACTTGTAGGTGATTAAAACTGCAGGTAATAAGCGTTTTGCGACCTGAATAGCACTTTATTGTGTCGTAGCAAAAGTCGCTTTTTATTTAAATGATTTTGCGGAGTGTCCCATCTGTATTAATCTGTGGCTGTACCTAGTTTGGGTGGGGCCCACGGCTATTTCTTATGTTGTATATCTTGTGTGTGTGTGTGTGTGTGTACAGTCATCAACAAAAGTCGATTAACACTTGTGTTTTCTAAATCTTAATTATTGAGAAAAATACTTCATTAAAATCGGAACAGATGTAAATTTTAAACAAAATTAACTCATATCTAATAAATGTAATGCTAAAAAGCAGGTTATCGTATCATTTTGTGTTAATTTAGATGATGTCAAAAGCAGCAGTGTTAACCGGCTTTTGCTGATCGTACATAAATTAAATTATTCTAAATTTATTTCGCAGGCTCCAATTCAACACGCTCCTGAGCCAGATGTCGGAGGTGGTGTTCGTGAACCTGTACGGCACCAACAACAGGTCTGCGGATGAGAGTCCTGGGCCAGTCGCTCACGTCGCGCCGTCCCTGCTACCCATGCCTCTAGGTACAACGTACACATAATAGGAATGACGCATGATTAAAAAAAATATATATTAAGTCCGTCAGTCAGATATTAAAAAAATATTAGACACGTATTTTTTGCTTTATCATCCTACTAATATTATAAATGTGAAAGTTTGTATGTTTGGACACTACTTACAATCAATCACGCAAAAACGGCTGAACGGATGTGGATGAAATTTGGTATACAGATAGTTTATAACCTGGATTAAGACATAGGATACTTCCATCCCGGTAGAAGGTTCCCGTGAGATAATTTCCAACAACGGCAACGGCTAGTATTAATAAAAAAATACTTACTTAGATAAAACGCATTCAAGTTGAGGAGGGGGACTCGCTACGTCACAACTATAACAAACTACGTATAAAATCTAGCAAGCAGTGACGTATTTACGATTACGTAAAAAAAGAAAAAATATGTGTCTAATATTTTTTAATAATATACATTACGGACGAAAACAAATTTTAATCGACATTCCTATTAGTATAATTGCTGAAAATTGGTTCAAAAACCACTTTTACACGTCAGAAATAACCATGCAGATGATATCTATTTTTTCTCAGGTCTAGAAGCGATGCCGGACTACCCAGCCTTCATCGACCTGTCGCACATAGTGTGGCTGAACAACCACATTCCCAACCAACGCCAGGGCAAGTGGAGGTTCCTCTTCTCGTCGCACATACATGGAGAGTCATTCTCGACTATGACGGGTATGTAGACCAGTCAACAAAACTTTAAATAGCTCTGAGAGTAGCAAGACGATTTATCAAAGTTTGTACAGTCAGCGTCAAAAATATCGGGACGAACAGACTGTTCAAAATGATCTCAGCAACTAAGAAAATTAAACTTTATCTCAATGGCAGCAATTCTCGCAATTTATCCCGCTTGGGGGCGCTGTTGTAGACGTAGACCTGTCAAATACTTTTCGTGTCAAATTATCCTGCCACTATCGTCAATCAATAAACTTAAATCTCCAAAAACAAAAAGTTTGACGTGTAAAAGTGTTTGTAAAAACCTACTTACAGAAAATAAATCATTTATCATTTATCATTTATCCATGGAAATCACATAAGTAGTTTTTTAGAGTTGGTTTCAATAAATAGTTCCTGTGCTGTAATGTTGGTTCCACTGTTAAACTTTAACAATGGACCTATTAGGTCCATGCTTTAACAACGGTAGCGTATCGTGTTCCTCCTACAATAGTGGAGCCAACATTACGGCAGAGGAACTATTTAATGAAACGCACTCTAGTAGATTTAGTACAATACGATTAAAATGAAATGTCATGTTATAAAATTCAAAGACAAGAAAGTATTGCGTATCGTAATGTAGAGTAAAAGAGATGGTTACACAATTTCTGTTCATTAAATTTTGAACGGATTACGATTCTCGTAACTTATACCGCTTGGGGGCGCTGTTGTAGATGTAGACCTGTCAAATACTTTTCGTGTCAAATTATCCTGCCATTGGAGAAAGTTCTTGTCAGAATGACAGTTGGATCGTATTACCCAGTAACTGGATTGTGGAGATCAGATAGGCAGTCGCTCCATGTAAAATACTGGTGTTGAGCTGCATCCTGTTAGACCCGAACATAGTTGGAAAAAGACTAGGCGGATTAATCATATTAACTTAAAAATAAAACCCTCATTTCAGGCCGCATCATAGACCAGGGACCCTCCCTGCTGATAATCGAGGACAACTCGGGCTACATCTTCGGAGGTTTCGCCGCCGTGTCCTGGTCCTTCGGGCCCAACTTTGTGGGGACTGAGGATTCGTTCCTCTTCTCGTTAGCACCCAAGATGCGCGTGTACCCGTCATCTAACTTTAATAATCACTTCCAGTATATTAATAACCACGCTAAGACGCTGCCGAATGGGTTGGTGAGTAAAAATTACTATACAGGTTGTAAGTGTAAGAGGCAATCTTTTAAGGGGTCATTGTACTCATCATTATGAACAACTTTTACTATGGGACCAAAACTGAAATCGCGAAAATAAATCAGCTGTTCAGTACACTTATGTTCACATAATTCGTCAAAATGTAGGGAACAGCCGATTTTTTTTCGCGTTTTCTGGTTTGGTCCCATAGTAAAAGTTGTTCATAATGATGAGTACAATGACCCCTTAAAAGATTGCCACTGTTTACACTTACACCCTGTATTATGCAATTAGTGAATAAAGGACAGATTAAAGCGAGGGCCATAGATGAATCACGAGCTAGAGAAGGATTTAACGACTGAATCACGACCGATCCATTAGGCCCACTAGCCTAGTGGGCCTAAATATCTACCAATGATTGATGGAAGTATGGATTAATGATGCTAGTGGGCCTAAATATCCACCAATGATTGATGGAAGTATGCATTAGTGATGCTAATGGGCCTAAATATCCACCAATGATTGATGGAAGTATTCATTAGTGATGCTAGTGGGCCTAAATATCCACCAATGATTGATGGAAGTATGCATTAGTGATGCTAATGGGCCTAAATATCCACCAATAATTGATGGAAGTATGCATTAGTGATGCTAATGGGCCTAAATATCCACCAATGATTGATGAAAGTATGCATTAGTGATGCTAATGGGCCTAAATATCCACCAATGATTGATGGAAGTATGCATTAGTGATGCTAATGGGCCTAAATATCCACCAATGATTGATGGAAGTATGCATTAGTGATGCTAGTGGGCCTAAATATCCACCAATGATTGATGGAAGTATGCATTAGTGATGCTAGTGGGCCTAAATATCCACCAATGATTGATGGAAGTATGCATTAGTGATGCTAATGGGCCTAAATATCCACCAATGATTGATGGAAGTA
The DNA here is from genome assembly GCA_905163495.3 of Cosmia trapezina. Classification (NCBI taxonomy): domain Eukaryota; kingdom Metazoa; phylum Arthropoda; class Insecta; order Lepidoptera; family Noctuidae; genus Cosmia; species Cosmia trapezina. The sequence continues at coordinate 17,945,255 of LR991040.1, read as the reverse complement.
TGCATTAGTGATGCTAATGGGCCTAAATATCCACCAATGATTGTTGGAAGTATGCATTAGTGATGCTAATGGGCCTAAATATCCACCAATGATTGATGGAAGTATGCATTAGTGATGCTAGTGGGCCTAAATATCCACCAATGATTGATGTAAGTATGCATTAGTGATGCTAGTGGGCCTAAATATCCACCAATGATTGATGGAAGTATGCATTAGTGATGCTAATGGGCCTAAATATCCACCAATGATTGATGGAAGTATGCATTAGTGATGCTAATGGGCCTAAATATCCACCAATGATTGTTGGAAGTATGCATTAGTGATGCTAATGGGCCTAAATATCCACCAATGATTGATGGAACTATGCATTAGTGATGCTAGTTGGCCTATGTATCCACTAATGATTGTTGGATATATGCTAGTGGGCCTAAATATCCGCTAACTACCAAACCAATTTCCAGATAATGGGCGGCCAGTTCAACTTCGGTGGCATCTGGGTGGACGGTAACCCGTTCGGCGAGGGCTCGTGTGCCGAGTCCTGCAGCACCTACCGCGGGTACAAGCGGCTCAGCAAGGACCCGTCCTTCCACATCAAGAGCCTGGAGGTGTGGGGCGTCGGGGAGAAACCCGACAGTGACCGGGATGCGGTGAGTGGACATGATTTTAGGATATATCTGCCTGCCTTAATTATACAGGGTGTTTGGAAGCTGGGTGCAAAGCCTTAAGGAGTGATAGTTGACACCATTTAGTTACAGCATTTTGAGCCATACATGTCTTAGACAAAGAAGGTATGTTTTTTACTAACTTTTTTTTTAAAAATAACAGATGCTTGGAATTTATATTATTAGATTAGATGCACATCAACCAAACCACAAAAATTAAAAAAAAATAACATACCAACTTTAACTGGGGCACTGGCAACTAACTGTCAAAAATTGGGTTATTTAAAAAAAAACCGGCCAAGTGTGTGTCGGACCACGCACAATGAAGGGTTCTGTGGTTGGAAAGAATTTATCGCAAAAATAAACTTGACATTGTAGTGATAAGTACGAGCCTAATTCCAGCTGAATCTAGGCTCCTTAGGGATATTTTAGCAGGAGCACAGTTAGACACGTCCTTACAGTCCAGTGTTTATTACGGCGACAAAAAGTGGCGGTAAACGTCTAATAATAAAATATGTCCACCTACCGCCTTATACACATACATCACATGTAGTGGAAAAACATGTTCTCCCATACATTGATAATGTATACGTCACGGTCAATTCTCCAACTGCAAATTTCCAGAAAATCCTATATCATATCCTAACCTATCCCTTCCCTCATAACAGAACGAAGAAAGCCCGTCACACGATAGTAAAACAAGTGTGCTGGACTCGCATCAACCTGACAGAAACTTTTTAGAATTATGCGGAAAAACGACGTCACAAAGCATGGGCTTTAGAGACAAGGACCCTTGAACGACAGAAGTTTAAACTGCGTCGTCAGAAAGTTAGACCGTGAAGTAAGAAAGCTTTGAAGTCTGAGGGCAAGATTCACAAATCACACTTTAACTATGTAGTCTTTATTTCGTAAAGTAATGGTTCCATACTAATATTAACTTTATTCTTATCTGTATAATGGTCATGTTCGTATAAACGAACGTGGACAAGCGCTGCATACGAATATGAACATTAATTATAAACAAATAATGTTTTCATATGCGACGCTGACTTTAGTTAGCAAAGAAAAATCAAAGTGCGTCCTACCCTTAGACTTCGAAGTCTGAAAGTCAGACTGTGAAGTCTGAAAGTCGGGCCATGAAGTCTTGTATATAAAATTGAGTCAAGAAGAGTCAGATATTGGAATTATGTGTCAATATCGGATATCAATCTGGAGTCAGGGGCGAAAAATATAATGAAGTAAGAATGTATTAATTTTTGACATTACAGAATCATTTTCTAAGTAGTAGAAAATATTTTTTGGGAAAAAAATCTCCATTTGTCCTTAAGGTTGATGCGCCAGTGTAGCCCGGGAAATTCAAAATTTCTTACGTTTTTTGCAATTAGTAGGTCAGTGTGAGCTTGTATGTTGATTAAAATATGATTCGCGGCCGGAGCTAATATGGCTTTACAGAATTATAATAATTAAAAGCAGCAATACAACTCCATAAGTTAGCATTTCCCTCTAACCTCATGATTTCATGAAATCGCTAGATTTGAGATAAATGCTAACTTATGGAGTTGTATTGCTAATTCTATTGGATCGTTACCCGGACGAAACAGCTAATGTAACAATTAGACGGAAAACAGCTTTCACATCGTCTCAATCAGCCACATCCAGCCCGAATGCGCGCGAATGTACTCTGAAAACTGTCTTGTTGGAACTGCGGGCATTCCGTGAAGACAGTATAAATAGATTCCAGGCCCAGGAAGTGTGCATAAATGAAATTACTAAAAATGTAAATGATATAAAACTCTCCATAAATAATCTCCATAGTCAATATAACGTCCTCCGGGCAGACGTAGACCAACTGTTGGAAACCACTGATATTGCTTCTTGTGCACAAGCGGCATTGCAGCAGCATTGTGAAGAAAATGCGAAGCGCATAGCAGATTTAGAAATGAGAGATTTTGGCTGTGAAATTATGATAGCAAAGCAGCGAATTGAAGTAATCGAGAAATTCATAGCTGATAATGAAGCCCTATCTCATACTGATCAATCAAACCAGCTTATTAGTAATCGCCACACGTCTTTTGATCACCCGGAACCGATAATTGCTGCCCAGCGGTGTTCAGCCGCGCGGCTGCCCTCGCTGCCGCCACCGCTGCCTGTCGTAAGTCCGCCATCACAACCACTAACAAACAGCGAGCCGTGTCCTGCAAACAAATATAATACAAGGGTATTTACAACGGGGAAAGTACAGCAGCGCCCGCGCCGGCCAGTGATACGTGCTACTGGTCTTGCTGATGATGGTCTTCGAACTCTGGAGCCTATCAAATACATCCACGCTTGGAATTTCCACCCAGACGTATCTGTTGAGAACATTCGTATTTTCCTGAAAAAAAAGCATCCGAACATCGAATCATTCACAGTAATCAAGCCCGATCCTGAGCATACCAGACATAACTGCTTCATAGTGGGGGTCCCGGTGCATCTGTTTGACTTCTATTTGTCACCCAACAACTGGCCTGCTAACACTTCACTCCAGGAATGGTTTGCTTATCGGGGAAAGAACAAGAAGTCTCCTGACGTGTCATTTTTTCGTGAGGAAAACTAAAAAGCTAGATTTGATTTTCTATCAAAATGTCCGTGGATTGAAGTCAAGACGTTCTGAGACTAAAAACCTGCTGCACACTTTCCCTAGCAACTTAATAGCCTTAACAGAAACCCGGCTCGATGACAGTGTGTTTGACTCTGAAGTGTTCCCGCATGATTACGCCGTGCTGCGCTGTGACCGTGTGGGCAGGGGGGGAGGCGGAGTGTTACTCGCTGCCCGCTCACCATACTCACTCTCGCGATTGGACTGTAAGCCCGGGCGGTGTGATGAAATAATATGCGCAATAGTTACCAAGGGTCGCATGCGCTTCGTTTGCTGTGTTATCTACTTGGCACCTAATGTACCTGATTCTAGATATTATTCTATATTTAATTGCTTAAGGACTATAATAAATGATAATATTAAGCTACCTCTAATTGTTATAGGTGATTTTAATCTTTGCTCTGCTAGTGTAACGTTACGCAATGACTTTGAAATGTTTCTATCTGAGTGCAATTAAGTTCAAAAAAATGTAATATTTAATGATCTGGGTAGGATGTTGGATTTAATATTAGTTAACTCGTATGTGGCGGGAGTCTCAGTTTCGTCATGTTCTGGTATTGTATCTCCTGAAGTGCATCACAAGCCGTTAGATATCACCCTTAGTATTAATACACCTTATGCTAGTACCTGTATGAACCACAGTACCCCCTGTTCAAGTAACATGACTACTAGTTCGGCGATGGAGCGTAATTTCCGTAAGGCTGACTTCTTGGTCTTATACTCTGAACTGGCTGAAATTGACTGGGAGCCAGTGTATTCGTGCGATGATGTTAACGTAGCCGTTGATGTATTTTATGCGTTGATTAATAATATAATTTCCCGTACTGTGCCAACAAAAAAACCTAAGCCTATGCGATTGACTTACCCTAAATGGTTTACAACTGCCACTATTCAACTAAATAAAATAAAAAATCATTATCATAAACTTTATAAGCAGCATAACAATAGCCAACTTTACTACGCTTTCTTTACATATTATAGGCGTTTAGTAAAAAGAAGTAGTGAATCGGATTTTTCTACATACACTAACCGCATCCAATCTAACATTAAACGTGACCCCAAAACATTCTGGGCTTTCGTAAGAGAGAACAGAGATAATAATGAACAGGCCACTTTTGGTAGCATGTCACCAACACAGGTGGCGGCTGCTTTCTCAAAATATTTCAGCAGCATTTTTCTGCCTAATTTGCCATCACTAAATGTTGAACACGCGTGTTCCAATGCAAATGAGTACCCTAATAACATGTCCCACATTGTAAACGTTGATCACATCGAAGAGTCAGAAGTTCGTAGTGCTATGGCACGCCTTCCGCCTAAATCCACCCAGGGTCCGGACGGAATACCACAGTACGTAGTCAAAGACAGCTGTGAAATCTTCAAGCTGCCATTGCAATTTATATTTAATCTGTCTATCAAAACTAGCACATATCCGACAGTCTGGAAAACATCTAAAGTATTGCCAGTCCATAAAAGTGGTCTTAAAAGTGACATCCATAATTATAGACCAATAGCTGTTTTATCCATATTTGGCAAGGTTTTTGAATCAGTCCTTCATAACATAATATGCAATAAGCTACAGCGGTGGTTTGCGGAGGAACAACACGGTTTCCTGCCAAAGCGCTCAACCACTTCAAACCTTCTTAACATTACAGCTCTTCTAGCTAAAAATGTTAATGACAAAAAACAGGTCGATGTAGCTTATTTTGACTTTCGAAAAGCTTTTGATCGGGTTGATAATGACATATTGTTAACTAAACTGGCAGTAGCTGGTTTCTCAGAACCACTGCTGAAATTCTTTGCTAACTATCTGTGTGACCGCAAGCAATATGTCACCTATATGAATGTCAATTCGGATGTTTACTTAGTTACATCGGGCATAGGACAGGGTACTAACCTCGGCCCCCTATTTTTTCTTATAGTAGTCAATGATCTTCCAACATGCGTAAAGCACTCCACCGTTCTGATGTTTGCAGATGATGTCAAAGTTGCTCTACCAATAACTAGCCGTACTGACACAGTCACACTCCAGCATGATATCGACAACATTCACACTTGGAGCACTATTAATAATCTCAGTCTAAATATCAGTAAATGCTCAGTCATGTCCTACACTAAAATCAAAGAACCCATACAGAACACCTACACATTAAACAATGAGACTCTGAAACGTGTTTCCACCGTATGTGATCTTGGCACGTACTTTGATCCACACATCACTTTCAATCAACACATAATAAAGATTTGCAATAAAGCCCGAAAAAATCTTGGATTTGTCCTGCGACAAGCGAAAGTATTTAACAATAGGCAGTCCATTACTATACTGTACAACTCTTTTATCCGTAGTCTGCTAGAAACGAATGGTGTTATTTGGAACCCTCATGAAAAAGCTTACACTCTACTTATTGAACAAGTACAGAAGTCGTTTGTTCGCTTTTTATATTTAAAGCTATATGGATATTACCCATATATGTACCCAACACCATTCGTGCTAGGAATGGTTACTTATCAAAGTTTAGAGGTTAGGAGAAATCTTACGCTTGTGAAATATTTTATCCGCCTTATTCGTGGTTCCCTATTCAATTCTTCATTGCTAGAATACGTCTCCATCAACGTTCCTTTACCTATCAGGCATATACTTCGCCCTCGCCAGCGTCTTCTGTTTTCAGTTCCTCCAGCTGGTTCCGTAACTCTAAAAACCAGTCCCTTATACTTGGCCCTTACCCTCATCAATCATATATTACAGTATGATGAGTCGCTCGATGCCTTTGCAAGTACCGAACTGAGGTTCCTGCAAACTGCTAATGCTTACCTGGAGTCTATTGCCACTCCTAGTACTATCTCTGCGTCGTAGATATTACTTATGTTTTTTTTTCTAATGTGTATTAATTTTGTGGTGTGTTTCATCTTGTTTTAAATGTATGTTATAATATTGTTTTAGTTTATATCTGTACCTATATATGACCTATAACTTGTATGTGTAGTATTTTACTGTTAGTGTAAGTTGGTCAGTTAAATAAATAAATAAATAAATAAATAAATAATTCTAATGATTATAATTCTGTAAAGCCATATTAGCTACAGCCGCGAATCATATTTTAATCAACATACAAGCTCAAACTAACCTACAAATTGCAAAAAACGTAAGAAATTTTGAATTTCGCGGGCTACCCTGGCGCTTTCGCCTTAAATCCATTCCTTTTCCCAATCCCAGTAGTAATTGTGGTAAATTCGAATGTAGTAAGTAGTTTTATAGAATTAAGTTATCAATGTATGTAAAGATAATATTGGGTGTAAAAAGACACATCACAAAGCCGTCAACTACGCATACTGTACATCTTAACTAAGTAGCTTTGCGCAAAAATTATTGCTGGGAAACGACTTTTATTTTTAGGTATAAAAAAAGCATTTTTTTACTACGCGCAATGTAACGCGAACCCAGGCGTTTTCGTCATGGGTGTCGTTTTCATGGTTTTCGAGAGTTTTAAATCCGATAGTGATGTTAAAATGTAAATCCAACATAGCGGCTGCTATTTTTTTTAAATTTTTCATCATGGGTGTCGTTTCCATAGTTTTGGAGGGTTTTAAAGCCGATAGTGGCGTTAAAATGTAAATCCAAGATGGCGGCTGCAAAATTTTCAAACTTTCGCCACGGGTGTCATTTTCATGGTTTAAGCCCCGCCCCTTCGCTCTACGGTACGCGTAGGTACTGGTCGGAAAGTTTAGTAATAACACTTGGAATACGTTTTTAGTAAAAATGCTACTTTGACCTTTAATATCTCCAGAACCAGTCATTCCATATGGAGGTATGGTCTAGTGGAAAAAAACGATCCAAATAATAAGTAGAATAATTATGTGGCTTTCGGCTTCGGCAAGTGTCTTTTTACACCCGGTATATAGCTTTGTACCTTAATAGGATGTAAGTGTAAACAGTGGCAATTACTATGGGACCAAACCTGAAATCGCGAAAAAAATCTGCTGTCGCGAAAGCCTGACGAGTTGTGACTTATGATTAGAGATCGGATAATCGGATGCATATTAACCTAAAGTTAATATTTCGCTAACAAAGTATGGAAGCGGCTTCTTAGCATTTTTTTTCTTACTATAAATCCCGGGATTCCAGAAAATGTGGGAATGCACAACTAAACGGATACATGGTATGGAAACAACTTCGTAAATAACGTGGTTTTATTTATTTGGAAATACCGGGAAATCGGGATCACATAAATATTCCGTTTGTTACACGTGATCCCCGCGAGAAATACAAAGCTGCCGAATTAAAATGGTTGTCACTGGAAGGTACCGTCACTATATCGGTGGGGTTGTTTTCATGGGTTTCGAGAATGTTAAAGCCGATAGTGACGTTAAAATGTAAATCCAAGATGGCGGCTGCGAACATTTTCGAATTTTTCGTCATGGGTGTCGTTTTCATGGTTTTCGAGGGTTTTAAAGCCGATAGTGATGTTAAAATGTAAATCCAAGATGGCGGCTGCGAATATTTTCAAATTTTTCGTCATGGGTGTCGTTTTCATGCTTTTCGAGGGAGTTAAAGCCGATAGTGATGTTAAAATGTAAATCCAAGATGGCGGCTGCAAAATTTTAAAATTTTTCGTCATGGGTGTCGTTTTCATGCTTTTCGAGGGTGTTAAAGCCGATATTGATGTTAAAATGTAAATCCAAGATGGCGGCTGCCAACATTTTATTTTTTTTTATCATGGGTGACGTTTTCATGGTTTTTGAGGGTTGTAAAACCGATAGTGGCGTTAAAATGTAAATCCAAGATGGCAGCTGCTAAATTTTCTAACTTTTCGTCATGGGTGTCGTTTTCATAGTTTTTGAGAGTTTTAAAGCCGATAGTGGCGTTAAAATGTAAATCCAAGATGGCGGCTGCGAAACTTTTCTAATTTTTCGTCATGGGTGTCGTTTTATTGGTTTTCGAGGGTGTTAAAGCCGATAGTGACACTAAAATGTAAATCCAAGATGGCGGATACGAATATTTTTAAAATTTTTCGTCATGGGTGTCGTTTTCATGGTTTTTGAGAGTTTTAAAGCCGATGATGGCGTTAAAATGTAAATCCAATGGCGGCTGTGAAAATTTTCTAACTTTTCGTCATGGGTGTCGTTTTATTGTTTAGAGGCATGAGGAACAGGGTGTAAAGTTCACTCATCCTCCATAGAAAAGGGAGGATCCTCCGACCAGACGGGTGTCGTGTCTGGTGGGCTACTGCCCGACGGTTGATGTCGGGACGTTGTATATATGCGAATCGCGTGGTAAACTCTAGTTGCGCGATGCAGGTTTGCGTGACGTCATGTCATTGATGCGTAGTTTATATGTGGTGATGTAGATGCCGCCACAATTAGTTTTCGAGGGTGTTAAAGCCGATAGTGACACTAAAATGTAAATCCAAGATGGCGGATACAATTATTTTTTAATTTTTCGTCATGGGTGTCGTTTTCATGGTTTTTGGGGTTGTTAAAGCTGATAGTGACATTAAAATGTAAATCCAAGATGGCGACTGCAAAAAATTTCAAACTTTTTGTCATGGGTGCCGTTTGTCATTGGCTTTAAACCCTCGGAAACCATGAGGTTTCCGAGGGTTTAAAGCCGATAGTGGCGTTAAAACGTAGTCAAGATGGCGGCTGCAAAAATTAAAAAAAAAATTGTGATGGGTGTCGTTTTCACGGTTTTCAATGGGTACTAAAACTGATAGTGACATTAAAATGTAAATCCAAGATGGCGGCTACAAAAATTTTGGTCGGTTTTACAACCCTCGAAAACCATGAAAACGACACCCATGACGAAAAATTTAAAAATGTTCGCAGTCGCCATCTTGGATTTACATTTTAATGTTACTATCGGCTTTAAAACCCTCAGAAACCATGAAAACGACACCCATGACGAAAAATTAGAAAATAATCGCAGCCGCCATCTTGGATTTACATTTTAATGTCACTGTCAGCTTTAGTACCCCCCAAAACCATGAAAACGACACCCATGACGAAAAATAAAAAAATATTCGCATCCGCCATCTTGGATTTACAATTTAGTGTCACTATCGGCTTTAACACCCTCGAAAACCAATAAAACGACACCCATGACGAAAATTAGAAAATGTTCGCAGCCGCCATCTTGACTTTACATTTTAACGCCACTATCGGCTTTAACACCCTCGAAAACCAATAAAACGACACCCATGACGAAAAATTAGAAAATGTTCGCAGCCGCCATCTTGGATTTACATTTTAATGTCACTATCAGCTTTAACACCCCCGAAAACCATAAAATCGACACCCATGACGAAAAATTAAAAAATATTCGCATTCGCCATCTTGGATTTACATTTTAGTGTCACTATCGGCTTTAACACCCTCGAAAACCAATAAAACGACACCCATGACGAAAATTAGAAAATGTTCGCAGCCGCCATCTTGGATTTACATTTTAATGTCACTATCAGCTTTAACACCCTCGAAAACCAATAAAACGACACCCATGACGAAAAATAGAAAATGTTCGCAGCCGCCATCTTGGATTCACATTTTAATATCACTATCAGCTTTAACACCCCCGAAAACCATGAAACTGACACCCATGACGAAAAATTAAAAAAATATTCGCATCCGCAATCTTGGATTTACATTTTAGTGTCACTATCGGCTTTAACACCCTCAAAAACCAATAAAACGACACCCATGACGAAAATTAGAAAATGTTCGCAGCCGCTATCTTGACTTTACATTTTAACGCCACTATCGGCTTTAACACCCTCGAAAACCAATAAAACGACACCCATGACGAAAAATTAGAAAATGTTCGCAGCCGCCATCTTGGATTTACATTTTAATGTCACTATCAGCTTTAACACCCCCGAAAACCATAAAATCGACACCCATGACGAAAAATTAAAAAATATTCGCATTCGCCATCTTGGATTTACATTTTAGTGTCACTATCGGCTTTAACACCCTCGAAAACCAATAAAACGCCACCCATGACGAAAATTAGAAAATGTTCGCAGCCGCCATCTTGGATTTACATTTTAATGTCACTATCAGCTTTAACACCCTCGAAAACCAATAAAACGACACCCATGACGAAAAATAGAAAATGTTCGCAGCCGCCATCTTGGATTCACATTTTAATATCACTATCAGCTTTAACACCCCCGAAAACCATGAAACTGACACCCATGACGAAAAATTAAAAAAATATTCGCATCCGCAATCTTGGATTTACATTTTAGTGTCACTATCGGCTTTAACACCCTCAAAAACCAATAAAACGACACCCATGACGAAAAATTAGAAAATTTTCGCAGCCACCATCTTGGATTTACATTTTAATGTCACTGTCAGCTGTAACAGCCTCGAAAACCATGAATAGTACCCATGACGAAAAATTTCAAAATATTTGAAGCTGATCTTGGATTTACATTTTCAGAAATTTTCACTATGGGACCAACTCTGAAATCACAAAAAAACTACTCAACCAAAATGTAAGAAACAGCTGACTTATGTTTCGTGATTTACGGGTTGATCCCATAGTTGCTCATGAGTAGAACACCCTATGAAAATTTAGTGATAAAAAGTTACCCTTTCAAAAAATACTTAATTTATCAATTCCGGAATCGCGATATTTTGACGATCGACACAAAAGTGCATTCCTTAATACCCAAAACCTAAACGTAAGTAAATATACATTCGATTCTATAATCAGAACTATAAATTTGTGAATCCCGGAATCCCGGTATTTTTTTAACACAAAAGTACAATCCATATTAGCCAACACCTGAACGCAAGTACCTAACTAAAACATTCGATTCCAAAATCAGAACTTAAAAATTTTCGTTCCAGAATCCCGGATTTCTTTTTTATTATAAGTGCAATCCATATTAACTAACATCTGAACTTAAGTAAATTATACATTCGTTTCTATAATCAGAAGTCAAAATTGGCCGATACCGGAATTCTGGGATTTTTTAATCCAAAAGCCCACTCCATACTTAGCCAACCCCTCAACTTTAGGTTAATATGCATCCGATTATCCGATCTCTACTTATGATGTAGATAAATGTAGGGAATAGCTGTTTTTTTTTTCGCGATTTCAGGTTTGGTCCCGTAATAAAAGTTGTTCATAATGATGAGTACAATGACCCCTTAAGCGGTTGTGCATTAAATTCTGGGACATGTTGTACACAAATATTGCTCATTAGTAAGTGTAGGATAAAATTTTGACACGTTGTTAATTCGCCTACCAGAAACTAAATAAAAATAAATATGAAAATATGTGATACAAAACCTATAAAAATAAAACTTTTTTCAGGATGAACGCGATGTAAGTGTGCTGGACGTGAACCCTGAAGCCAAAGCGATCCTGGACATGGCGGGCCGCACGAGACATAGCGAGGGCCTCCGTGAAGAACCCCCCTTATAATGTAAATAGCTAGACTAATGTGTATCTTTCTGTAACATGCCCAAATTATTTGTTTGTATAAAGTCTGAACTTTCGCATAAAGTGTGTTTCGAATAAAGTCGGATTCGAATAAAGTTGTTTGATACTTTATGCGAAAAAAAACCAGTTGTTTTGTAGACAATATCTAATAGGAAAAGTTTAGACTTTATACAAAAACAATGAAATAATACAATCGAAATCTAAACTTTATACCAAACTAGATTTATGACAGTCATTATGTTAGATAGACTTACGAACAATGTACTTGAATTCATAATCTTAGATAATCTACTTTTATGTATTCTACATCGAGTTTTGAGGGACCATCTTCTACAAGATGTGAACAGAATGTGCTATCTCGAAAAATGCAATTTTACAGGAAGCGATATGTAAACTTTAAAAAAATTATGTCAAGTAAATTACTGTTTTTAGGGTTCCGTACTAAAATGGTAAAAAAGGAACCCTTATGGTGTGACTCAGTCTGTCTGTCTGTCTGTCACAGCTGGATATCTCAAGAACTACTGATGCTATCAACTTGAAATTTGGAATAGGTGTATATGACGTTTATTCAACTTCTTTGCAAATAAGAAAGAAATAAAAATATTTATATTTTTTTTTGCAACAGGGACTGACAGGGCCGGATTTAGGGGAGGGCAACCGGGGCGAAAGCCCCGGGGCCTCCACAAGCAGGGGGCCTCCACAATAGAGACTTCGGAAAAAAAAAATTCTTTCAAATTTCAACTAGTAAACCTAGTAAACATCTTTTCCTTTGATATTTTTTTTTGCTTTTACCTTTACCTACAGCCTAAAGTACTTTATACATACATGATTATTTGATTATATTAATCTTAAATATTAACAGAAATCATTGATCTATATTTGTTCACTCCAATCAGGCAATCAGTGAAATGTCAAAATCTCAAATGGCCCTGATAAGCACTTCCAATTTACTACCCATCTTGAGGGCTTGTTTCTCTTACTGAAAAATTGCATGCCTATGAAGCTGTACGTTCGAGATTTGGATTTCTGAATCACATCGAGAAGATGGATGCTGAAAATTTGCACGCTGCAGCAGAGGCATTGGTGAAAGTGTATACGGGTGATTTAGAGCCTAGCCTTGGTAACGAGTTGGTTCAATTTGTGTCTTTGATTGAATCATACAAAAAGGACTATGGAAAAGATCAATCGCCGGAACTATTTTACTACCAAATTCTCGAAGATCAAAATTTCAGAGCTACATTCCCAAACCTCGAAATTGCATTGAGAATGTATTTGGTTTTGATGGTATCAAATTGCACTGGAGAGCGCTCATTTTCAAAAATGAAAATTATAAAAAATAGGCTTCGAACCACGATGGGACAAAACCGTCTATCAAAGCTTTCTCTCCTGAGCATTGAAAGCGATTTACTCCGAGAACTGGATTTCAGCGAAATCATCAACGATTTTTCGGCAAAAAAAGCTCGAAAGGTTCCGTTCGTTAACACTAAAATTTAATTTCAGATAATTCTTGTTTCCGATTATATTTATATGTGTTTGTTAAATACTAAGAGAATCTACTTGGTTTCACAATAAATTATTTATTGAAAAACTCGACTGAAAAAAATTGTTCATTTTATTTGGAAAATAATTTAGGGCAAGGGGGCCTCCACTCCTTTGTTGCCCCGAGGCCTCTGGACCCCTAAATCCGGCCCTGGGGACTGAAAGGGGGTCTTAAAAATTTAAAGTGGGGCTACTAGGGCATGTGGGGTATTATATGAAAGAGCGCTGTTTGCACATTCTCAAATTATTTTTTATTTTTTTTTAGGCCCCAGGTTTTCGACTTTTGATGAAAAATGTAAAAAAAATACCGTTCCCCCCCCCCCCCCCCCTATCTCCGAAGTTTGCAAAGCGAAAAATCTGAAATTATTCTATGTGATAAAAGTTTATGTAAAGATTACAGGAAAAATAAAAAGATGTCTCTAAATAGCACAGTTTTTCAGAAATCATCAACAAAATTTACATATAAATGATGGTACGGAACCCTCGGTGCGTGAGTCCGACTCGCTCTTGACCGGTTTATTTACGTTAAATAAGTTATCTAATAAACTTTTAAAAACGACACAAAAATATTCTGCAATCGAATATTCAATTAACGAATAATAATAAAAAAATACTTTTTCCGAAATGTCATGTTTTTTATCGGTCGCTAGTTTGTAATAAAAGGTCCTTTAACGTTGGTTGCAATGGATATTGAACTTTGACATGTACGAAATTTAGTTTGTTCTTCCAAAACTTGATAATTATCTCAGATAATGAATTCAAATTTATACAGCCGTGATTTATACCAACAACGTATTGAATAAAGTGAATAGTGTATTTATTTAAAACTTTACCTTTTGTAAAACTTTTGGACGAGTCCTCTATGACCCTTTTTGACTTGGGCATCGATGTAAAATTTGTAAAGATATTTCCTAATTATACAATCTGTTGATTTAGTCACTTGCATCTGCTTATTCCTCAAGAACTAAGTATTGCTAATTTGTGAAACCATCATCATTCTCCTGCCCTTATCCCAATACTGTGTGTAAAGGACAGCCCTCCGCAGACTGATGGGGTGAATTTAGTATATCATACTAAGATGACCGGTACATGAACTTATTTCAGGAACGTTATGGGAATCCAATAAACCTGATTTGTTTGTGTTTTTGTGGACAAATCGGAGCGTCTGTTACTGGTTGGGAGGGGTAGGTAATAGGTATGCGGTGAGTTCGATGAACTCTGTAGCTAGACAGAAAGTGAACAGCTGATTTCACGCGTCGTTGGTTAGAATATTTCAACATCCATTGCTGGTTTATTTTTGCTGTTTTTTTTTACATAAATGGAGTGCTGCGGATACACAATGTAATTTTAAATTGAAATAAAGAAAATGTAACTGAAAAAACTATTAAAAAAATGAAAATTTTCCTGAGAAATTTTTCGGTGGAATATGATTCAAAATGAGGAGCACCCTGTTAGTTTGCTTTTAGGCTGTCCCTTACACCCTGTATATTTGGGGTCGGCGCAACATGTCTTTTTCTTCCATACTTTCCTTTCTAGCCAAATCATCATCCATCGTTCCTCTGATATTTTCTTACTCTTATAGCCGCATCCACATTCATACTCAAAACTTTCCTGACGACATTTTCCTCTTTCCTTCGCATCACATACCATGACTACCAATTTCCACACAACTTTTCAGTCACCGATGTCACTTTCAGACTTCCTCTTAATATTTCTTATTCTATCCATTCGTGTAACACCACACCACACACCCTCTGAGCGTTCTCATTCGTATTACCCAGTAACTGGGTTGTGGAGGTCAGATACGCAGTCGCTCCATGTAAAATACTGGTATTCTGCTGCATCTGTCTGGTTAGACTGGACCCCGACCCCAACATAGTTGGGAAAAGGCTAGGCAGATGATGTTGGCGACATAATATTTTTACTTCGTGGGTAGAATCACCCGTAATTAATACAGATAACCAAATTAACAAGCCTTTAGAGTGTTACCCCCTTATTCATAAAAAACAACGCTCTTTAAACCTATTTTAGTTCTATAAGTGTTTTGTCAATTTGTTAAGAATTATGATTTGAGTTTGAAAGAAGAAGACAAAACACCTAAACTAGATTTATAGACCTTTTTAGTTTTTTTTTATGAATAAGGGGGTTAGTGTTTAAAACCTCCCTATGTATTCCAAAGGTTGTAAAAATTGAATCGACTTTTCTAAATAACATTTGTTCCTGATAATTACCTACTTTCAATTAAAAACAGTACAATTTATTTAATTATGACCTGTTTAACCACCTCCGGATACGTTTCTATTAAATTATCTGACGGATAACTGCTGGATAATGCCTTTTCGGAGACTGTGAGAAGCAATTATTATGTCGTCCTTTGTTTTAAAAACGTCCAATATAACAAAAAAAAAAAATGTATGTGTATCGCACAATTTTGTACTCTATCACCTTTGTGTAAGGTGCATTATCTAATGATCTTTTAATCGATGTCAATTTGACTAGCTTTTGTCTGTGACGTCGCTTATCTCTGCTTGTCTGTTGTGTTGTATGGATTTGTCATAGGTAAAGTCGGATAGGAATTAAAAAGTATGAAAACGTCATTAATCTATTACAAGTTAATTTTACTAATGTTAAATGAAAATATGCTTTTTTGAAAGACGTAAGCAATGGGTGAACATATAAATAATAATAATTTAATAGGCAATGATTAAAAACACATTTTTATTGTGGTATTTATTTAACTCATCCCAATAGATATTGATATTATGATCTGTTTTTGAGATGACCTAAATAAATGCCACAATGAAAATGTGTTTTAATAATTACTTACCTATTAAATTAATATTATTTGTTCACCAATTGATTCAATTTTTCAAAAAAACATATTTTCTTTTAACATTATTAAAAATTTGGTCACGTGTGAAAGAGAGGTGACAAAATGCGACAGCCCTCTTTAAGTGAATTGACAACCTACGCCGATTTGCCGTGTTATAGCTATTTCATTCGACTGTCAAAAATGACGATTGTGATTTGAATATACGAACAATTTAGGTTAGTAGTCAATTTATTTAAAAATAATCTCCCTGAATTTACTAGTTATCTATTTGGGATTTTCATCAAAATCTGTTGAGTAGGTAGTTTTGCATTGAAAATCTAACTAAATTAATTAAACAATTATTAACTTTTTAGTCGTATCTTGGAACCTTATCTGGCTTTACCAATATAATTATGATCTGTTACTATAAATATTATTATAAATATATATTCAGCAATAAGAAGTGCATTTATATCTGTGAGGTGCCTTTGTATCTGTGTCTGTTTTATTGTAGCTTTTATTCGTTGTAAAGTCGGCCACAATTCGATACAACCTATTCTTTACCCGACTGCGGCGGAGCCCAAAAGGAGGGTAATGTTTTGGTTGGTATATTTTTCCAGTTCTTATTTACTAGCAACTCTTGGTTTTGGTTTTTACTTAGTGCGCTACAGAATAGTGAAAAAACAATTTATGATCCTTCATAAGTCCCTTGTTATACAAGGTTAAAGTAAATTAGTTAACAAAACTCCACGGATGTGATAAAACAAAAAAAAAAAAAAAAAACTTGCAAACTAATAAATGATTTATTGTGGGGCAGCGACCGCAGGTACACATGGCTACACATCTAGCTATACATCTCCAGTTTACACTGATCTATCATTGTAAGGACATCCTATACAATGCGAGATCAGCCTGTACTGGAAATGTATAGCTTGATCTATAGCCGTGCGTACTATCGGAGAAACGAACATCTCTAAACCGTAAAGACTATTCTTGCTTGTAGCGCTTGGCCGCTATACAAGGTGTAAATGTAAACAGTGGCAATATTTTAAGGGGTCATTGTACTCATCATTATGAACAACATTTACTATGGGACCCAACCTGAAATCGTGAAAAAAAAAATCAGCTGATCAGTACATTTATGTTCGTCTATTTCGTCAAAATGTAGGGAATAGCTGATATTTTTTTTTCACCATTTCAGGTTTGGTCCCACAGTAAAAGTTGTTCATAATGATGAGTACAATGACACCTTCAAAGATTGCCACTGTTTACACTTGTACCACAAATTAATACAGATGGGACACTCCGCAGTTTAGGTATGAAGCTACAAGTACGCGACGGGCCCCGTCCACGGGGCTACTTCAGTAGAAATGCCACGCGCCGAAGGTATAAGAGTACGCGATAGAAAGAGAGGCAATGTGTAGGTGAATATAACTGTAGGTAATTGGCGTTCTGCGAACTGAATTGCACTTTATTGTGTCGTAGCAAGAGCCGCTTTTTATTTAAATGATTTTTCGGAGTGTCCCATCTGTATTAATCTGTGGTTATACCCTGTATTATTTAGCTTGCTTGCTAATACGTGTAAAGTTAAATGCGCAAAACCTCTTAAGGGGTCATTGTACTCATCATTATGAACAACTTTTACTATGGGACCAAACCTGAAATCGCGAAAGAAAATCAGCTGTTCAGTACATTTATGTTCGCATAATTCGTCAAAATGTACTGAACAGCCGATTTTTTTTTCACGATTTCATGTTGGTCCCATAGTAAAAGTTGTTAATAATGATGAGTACAATGACCCCTTAAGAGGTTTTACGCATTTAACGTTACACATTGTAGATGTGGTCATCGTGTGCACGTGATTTTTTTTTCACAATGTTCAGATGTTCGTTTCCCCATGGTTACTATTTGAAGTATGCGTTTAGAATATCAGTATTTGCAGAAGAACTAATAGGGCAATGAACTCTAGAAGTAAATGCATGGAACTAAAAAAAATGTATGAAATCCTTTTTGAACATGTGGCCGACGAAAAAAAAAACATTCTAAATATTTGTAGGCGTTAGTGTATTTGTACATTTGCTGTTGCGTAGCTTATTAAGATGTCAGAATGTGTCAAATATACAGGTTGTTGTTTTTAACTATGGAAACTGGAATGAAGTGATTATGAAAGATGACGCGGTGTCGCTATTACATTGGCATTAAAGTTAAAGTATGAGCCTATAAGGTTTGTGCAAAAACCTGCCATAAAGATGCGTCAACCAAAGAAAACGCAGGAAAAGTAGGTAGTAAAAGCATTTGGGTTACTTTGATTGTAGGGCATAATTTTGGCCCAAATCGAGACAAATGTTTGAACTGTCCGCCATGTCGCGACCACACAACTGAACGTCGCGTCGTTTTTCCTTCGGTAATAGATGGCGATATAGAAGCCTACTTGCGGAACTGTGGTGTGGATTTAATGACACTAAACATTTGTCTCAAGCCGTGTCTCCTGCGCGTGTTTTTGCGAAACATTTCACAAAAAACATTACACATAACATTTGTTTTCATACACAAGCTGTCTCCTGCGTATTCTAATATTTTTAGTTACACATTTTGTGTAGATGTCGTAATGGGTTCCGACGAGGAAGACGTGCTATCAGTTTGAAAACAGATGTTAAAAATTAAACAAACCCTTTCCCTCTTCCCCCGTGCAATGTTTTCCACGCAGCTCGGAAAACAAAAACATCGTGTTTGCATACACAAATGTGTATGGCAACGCCTCTTTGTTTCGATGTTTTTGTGTAATGTTTCGAAAAAACACGCGCAGGAGACGGCTTTAATTTGGTCCAAAGTTATACCCTAGAGTCAAAGTAACGCCATGACGGTATGCAATACCAGTGAGGGAATATCGAAGGTTAAAAGCTACCCTTGCCGCGGTTGTTTTGGGACTTAACCCAATGAGGTTGCGAATTGAATTTGAAACGTTTTTGAAGTACTAGAATGGACTTCATATTGTCGTCATTTAGTTGCTTAGTTAATAAAAACAACATCTGTATTTAAATGTACTTATGTAGTTAGTTTAAAATTGTCTCATTTTCATACTAGTCATCGCTGTGAGTTCATGCATTACTTTCATAATATTATTGACAACATTTATTGTGTTGCCATCAATTTTATTATTATTACCCTCATAAATCTTAAATCAATTAAATTATTTTAATTAGTTAATTACATGCTTCATGTCCCACAAAAGCCCACGGGTCTAGACGTGTGTATGGTTGTCACTGGCGCTGATCCATCGGATGTCGGTTTTTAGCGCGAACACATAGGCCCGGCGCCCACTGGTGGCACGGCACGGCAAGGGATTTTTGTTAACACTGCTTAACACTCACATTTCATTGATACGTCACAGCCTGCTTTGGCATCCTTCGGCACGGCATGCCGTGACATCCTGAAATGTGAACGCTAAGCATGATTAAGTAAGATCTTTTTTTTTTCAAAGCGCGAGAAATGCTATTGACCAATCGGCACGCTCCACGCTTTTTCCTGTACCACTATTGGTCGCAGCTGCCGCCATTTTAGCGCGCGCTGCCATACTTGCGAGTGAGATGGAACTAACAGCTGCAGTGTATTATGAACCTTATAGTAGTGATCTAAGGTTGATTGTAAGTTTTAAGCAACCTCGTTAATCTTCGGGGCCATACTTTCTTTTCTGCGCGAACGAAGATTCACGACGCGCCTTATTAGTTGAGTATTACTGTACTAAAATACCTTGCCGTGCCTTGCCACCAGTGGGCCAAAGGTTCTCGCAGTCGAACACATATCATACAGGATTCGCGTTGAGTTTGTATGTCGTCCACACTATTACTACCACGCATTATATTGCACGATACATTACTTTACACACGTCTGGACACGGCTTAATCGTTCGGTTCCTATATTAAAATCGAATGGTTCCTATCTGTTACTTTTAAAAGACTCTGTAAGCCAATATTATTTGTGGATGCTACTATCTTAAATTACCAGTGAAAGAGGTAATTATATCTTTAAAGCGTAGATAGAATATTGTATACAGGTCAAATTAAATTGGCTGGCGAAACTACGTTATCTAAACACGACAAAATTAAAAATAATTTGATGATTTTTTTTTTGGGATCAATGACCGCTGGTAGTGTTGTTACTTGAAGTGTGAGTTGATAAAATCTGTTTTATCGATACCAATTACGTCTGTGGAGTTAACTGAAAAAAAAAAACTGATTTTAAACTAATATTTTAAGTGATTCTAGGTACTACTGGCGGTTGATGACAAAACAAACATCATAAAATTCATTTCTTTTTTGTTTTATCGATACCCATCACTCTGCGGAGTTTCGCTAGTTAATTAATTCGACCCTTTAAATTAGCTGTCAGCGAGTATTGTATGAGACAGCGACAGTCTGACAGTCACTTGTAAACTATCTAATAAAGTAAAATGGTACAGTCAGCAATAAAAGTCGATTAACACTTGAGTTTTCTAAATCTTAATTATTGAGAATACTTCATTAAAATTGGAACAGATGTAAATTTTAATGAAAATGAACTCTTATCTAATAAATGAAATGCTAAAAAGCAGGTTATCGTAAATGATAAATGATTTATTTTCTGTAAGTAGGTTTGTACAAACACTTTTACACGTCAAACATATTTTTTTTTAAACTAGATGAGTTCGACGTTTCCTATCTGACTACTCTGAGAAACGCCGAAACAAACTCAGAGGTCACAGTCTCTTTTAAAGTCCAGACATAATCTTGGTCAGATCATGTGAAGACCATGTAGATTGCAGTCTGAAATGATCTTTTGATGAAAGAACCACACAGATTGAGTGGACCTGTCCAGTCAGTGCACGCATTTGTCAGTAATCGTGCAGCTCAACTCAAAACTTAAGGAGCTTAACGATTCGACGAACAATACCAAAGAAAAGACATTTGGGTAGGCCGCATAAATTACTCAAACTGTCAGACTATAACTAAAACTGAGAAAAAGATAAAATAAATAATAAACAATGATCCACGTAGTCTTCACATTCACAATAATTAAAAATAGTATAAGTAATACTTTACAAAGTAAATATTCATGTCATTGTATAGAATATGTAAAAAGGTATTTAAATCAACATTAATAGTGTAAATTTATTGGAGCAGCTCAATCCCAAGCCTTTTTGTCCTCAATATAGTCTTTGACAGTATAAAAGGCTTTCTGACAAAGTTTCCGCTTTATACAATTTTTGAATTTATTAAGGCTTAGTTCTTGAATGTGGCTAGGTAGTTTATTATAAAAACGTATACATTGGCAACTAAACGAACCACTTATTTTCTTAAGCCTGGTTGTAGGAACAACAAATTTGTGTTTGTTTCTAGTATTCACATTATGGACGTCACTGTATTTTTTAAACAAATTGATATTTTTATGAGCATACAAAAGATTTTCATAGATATACTGAGAAGGCTCAGTCATTATATTAATTTCTTTAAATTTATCTCTGAGGGAGTGTCTGGGACTTAATTTGTAAATTGAACGAATAGCCCTTTTTTGTAAAACAAAAATTGTCTGAATATCGGCGGCATTTCCCCACAAAAGAATACCGTACGACATCACACTATGAAAATAACTAAAGTAAACTAAACGGGCTGTCTCTAAACAAGTTAAATCACGAATTTTCCTAACGGCGTATGCTGCAGCGCTAAGCTTTTTCGACAATTTATCTATATGGGGGCCCCATTGAAGTTTGGCATCCAAAGTTATGCCCAAGAACACTGTGGTATCTTCGGGAATCAACTCTTCACCCTTTATGAGAACACTAGTTTTTACTTGTCTAACATGGGGTATAGTGAACTTAATACACTTAGTTTTTTTCTCGTTAAGAAGTAGGTTATTAACATTAAACCAGTTAACTACTTTTGCGAGGGCGCTATTTACATTGTCAGTAACCAGCTGCTGACGTTTGAGTTTAAATAAAAGTGAAGTGTCATCTGCAAACAACACTATATCATGATTATCCTTTATGAGGTAAGGCAAGTCATTAATATAAATAAGAAACAAAAACGGGCCAAGAATTGAGCCTTGGGGGACCCCCATTGTTACTACGGATCCGGGTGATCTTTTCCCGTTAACATCAACTCTTTGAATCCTATCACTTAAGTAAGAAGTGAGAAGATCCAGAGAGGCGTTCCGGATTCCGTAGTGATGCAGTTTCCTGATTAATGTTTCATGAAGAACGCAGTCGAATGCCTTGGACAAATCACAAAAAATGCCCAAAACATCGCATTTATCCTCCCATGCATTATAAACATGACCTAAAAGTTCAACGCATCAGTAGTCGAACGACCCCTTGTAAAACCAAACTGTTTGTTATGTAATAATTTATGTTTATTAAAAAATCTTTGCAGTTGATCTAAAATAACTTTTTCAAAAATTTTACTAAAGGTAGGTAGCACTGAAATAGGTCTATAATTAGTAGGGTCAGATGTACTACCCGATTTAAACAACGGTATTATTTTACTATATTTCATAAGATCAGGAAACTCACCACGGTCAATACAATTGTTAAAAATAACTGCTAAAGTAGGTGCTACAATGTTTATAATTGATTTAGCAACGTCCACAGAATTACCCCATAGATCAGCAGTCTTTTTAATATTTAATGTGTGAAAGGTTTTAATTATGTCTCTACAGGTAACATATTGGAAATTAAACTCAGAATCACAAACTGAAACGTTTTCTTTAAGTAAAGACTCTGCAGCAGTGGGTGATGACCTTAGAGATTTAGTAGTTGATACGGGAATCTCAGCGAAGAACTTTTCAAAGGCCGCGGCGACTTGGGAATCTGATTTAATTATCGTATCATTTTTTGTTAATTTAGATGATGTCAAGAAGTAGCAGTGTTAACCGACTTCTGTTGCTGACCGTACCGTGACAGCCGTTTGGTCGTGAGACCATAGTCATAGAGCATGAACTGAGCGTTCCGTATTCAGTTGTGCAGTGAATACAGACCGAAAAGTACGAAGAGACAAAGCGAATTTGCGGCCAGTAGTGTTGCTTTCCGCAAATTCGCTTTGTCTCTTTCTAGAGAGTGGCCACTTTTGTGAGGCTCAGTCCATTCTCTATGTCTTTGGGTGGGTCAAATGGCACAGGAGAAGGAGATAGACAAAATATATTTCTGTCTGTTTACTCTTGCTACTGGATCTAATAAGTGTGTCCTTGTCTCATTATTACTATTATTTAGTGACTTATCTATTGCTTTAAAGATATTATGAAAAAAAAATTGTCTCTGTCTTTGAAACTATGACAATAGGTGCTAAGATCTTTAATATTTATTATTGTAGTAAAGATATTCGCCGTGGTGTTCAAAGCACAGTTAAATTAGATAATTCAATTGAAATTTAATCGAAAACAAACCTTATAAAAAGTGTCAACTAATTTGTTAGTGCCAAAATAGTCACTATTACGTTATTTCGCATTTAATAGAAGTGCCAAGAATCATCGTCATATTTAATCATTCTGAGCTTCGAACATGCGTCAAACTTCTTGGTTGCTCTGAACTTTTCATAAACGGTCAAGGGCGAACCAGCTTTTTACAGATCATGGGGGAGTAAACAAGTTCAGAGTTTTCTCAGGACTCTCATTTGCTTTGACCATAACACACATCGTGTTATCATCAAGGTATCATCTACAAAAATCTGCTGACAAAACATAATAAGCAAGTATACTTGCACAAGTACTTGCAGCGGAACATTGCAGTAAAAATGTGGCCTGTTGAGGCCACCTCGGCCATCCATTATCTCCTGTTGCCACGCAGCCTACGCCTTTCTTTAGAGCAGCCTATATGTTTGACATCTACCTTTGTGTATTTTTTAGAAAAGCTTAACCATGTTGTGAATGAAAAATCTCTTTAATTGTATGCTATAAATATGCTATGTGAATATTGTGGTCAGAAATGGGTCGGAACTACGTTTTTAGGTTCCATTTTGTGTCATCCTCTTGCAAATAGGTAGCCGATGAATAAGGTAATTTCTCACCATGCAAGTACACAATATCTTGCATGCAGATGTGACATTCTTACGTATAGCTGTACCTGGATCTTTTGGCGCGTGATCAAATTTTTGACGCCGCCATTTTATTTTTTCAATAAATTTCACAAAACCATTGCACAAAATGTCCGTTTGCCCCGCACGGCCCGCCCCGAATTTGCGTTTTGGGTGTGCACCAATGCAATGTACTCGCCTCTAGGAGTTTATGTACCTACCGGTTTCTTTTTCAATGTACCTCTGTACTTTTGAAGAAATATGCAAAAAAAGAGGGTCGTGCCAGCCAAACGTTTTCAGCTCGGCCCCCGTGTAACTTGAAAAATATACAGGGTGTCCCGTAAATAATGGATAATCTCTTAAGGGGTCATCGTACTCATCATTATGAACAACTTTTACTATGGGACCAAACCTGGAATCGCGAAAAAAAAATCAGCTGCTCCCTACATTTTGACGAGTTTGATGTAGATAAATGTACTGGTCAGCTAATTTTTTTTCGCGATTTCAGGTTTGGTCCCATAGTAAAAGTTGTTCATAATGATGAGTACAATGACCCCTTAAGAGATTATCCATTATTTACGGGACACCCTGTATAGCGTTATAAAAAGTTTCTTAAACTCAAGGAATGTACTCTATTAACACGTTAAATGTGCCGCAACAGACATTGTGAATTTGTAATAATAAATAATTTATAGATGTGGATAGGGGGTCGTGCTGGAAAAAACAATTATAAGAAAATATCTAAAAAAGACAAAACACCCTTATCCAAAAACTATTAGAAAATAATTGATGTGCGGCAAGTAACATATGTACCGCTTTGGTTTCTCATACAACTTGCTAAATTTGAAAAATAAACCAATTTTAGTTTATTCAGCACGGCCCTCTACAATTGCCTATATCTTTTTAAATATGACATATTTGTTTACAAAATTCGACTTCCTGAATTACGTATAGGAGTACATTCATTCCAAATGAATTGCGATTCTGCTGTATTAGTACTTTAAAGGATAAATTGAATCTAAAATATCATACATTATAACTGATGGGGTGACCATGATTCCATATATTAGGTAGAGTGGGCTGCATCAATTGGGTACCCTTCAAAAGACATGTGGGTTCAAATCCGTGATAGACCGAAGTTGGTTTTTGTATTTTCAAAAACATTTTATTATTATTAATGTATTGTTTTTGTGAATAAATAAGTTTATGCTAGTATTTATTTTTAACTAAATCTGTTTTTATTATTGTCTTATTCAATAAAACGTTAATACTTCTAATATTTGACATTTACGACAGGGTTGACATTTACGAACGTCTAAATAGATCAGAGGTTTCAAGACCGCCCGCCGTGCATAAGATTGGAGGTTCAAATCTTAGGCACGAATTGTGTTTTTTATCATACATCATGTATTTTTTTTACTATAAAGTCTTTTGTATTTTAAGTACCCATTTGTTTTTTTTTTTTAATTTAATTTTAAAACAAGAAAAATAAAACACTGTAACTCTTTAAACGTCGATTGACACCCAGGTGTGCAGATAACAATAAAAAATCTATTGCGTCTGCTAATTGGCGTGCGACGGGTTAACAATCATTTAATAATATTTAATATTGATATTATGTAACAAAACTACAAAGATTTATATTTTACAATCATTTGATTTGATAATTTACAGTTACCTTAGACATATTTTGCCAACTGAGACAAACGGGTTCCTAGACAAATGCGAAAGGTGAATCAAAACTAGACTCGTCAGACGGTAACTTCATTATAGGTTAGTAAAATATAATGCATAACTACCCTCTAATACAAACTATTCATTCACTACGATTTCATAGACAGAGACAGAGTTATAACGCCAAGTAGATTGATAATTCATTGAGTTATTAACTACCTAACTGGCGTAGTTGGTAAGAGCTCGCGGTTATCGTTGTATATATAACCAATGATTCGATGATTCGATGGTTCGAATCTGGTCCGGTCATAAGAAACACTTTGTATTATTCTTAAGGATGTACTGTTTGAATTGCAAAGTTGTAGCAAAGTTAATTTTAATACAACTGGGGTACCCAATTGATGCAGCCTACTGTACATAATATTCTATACTTACCTGTATTAATTCTTAAATTATGCGACTACATTGAAATAAACATTACTTTTTATAATTTGTTTTTTTCTTCTTCGTTTAATATTAGCGATGACATCTTATAAAGGAATTATAACCGTTAAGACTCGTGTGCGGTCCCTATTAGTTCACTGACTCCAATAATTTCAGTATTCACGCATTATCTACGTGTGGTTGTGCAGTGAATTCTATTTCAAGCACGGAAATGGATTGTTAAAATAAACAGCATAGCTATTCACAACGTTACGATTCGATACCGTATCGAAATTGACACATGTACGATAACCTGATTTCTGAACCGTAGGATTGTCAAAACGCTATTCACAGATCCGTGCGGAAGGGTTATTTTTTTAACCGATTGTAGGTGTGTTTAAGGAGAACGCTACGAAATGGTAGTAAATAGATAATTGTGGTGGAAAATGTAAAATAGTACATAGACGTTATTCATTGGGTATTTCATTAAGTGCAACTGTAAAATTACATCAAGTGACTATTAACAAGAAAAAAAACAGTAAACAATGATTTTATTAATTAATAAATTTACCAGATTTCTATTAAACTTGCTTTGTAAACTTCAACTTTCTGTACCAAACCGGGAAAATATTTTGTTCTCTATTTCAAGTTATTTCTCTATTTCATGCTACATGAATATAAGCTCATTATAACTTTATAATGTATCCACATTTTTGGACGATATTAGTGTTGCTGCTATTGTTAATAATTATGATTGAAGGTTAACGTAAGGTACCAAAGGGTAGAGTAATAGGGTTAGAATAGAGTTATGCAGTAACCGCCTAAAATCTCAGACTAAATAAAAAACCCAGACATAGCGCTGCGAACAATAGAGTGAAGTTTGCTGCGCAAAACTACACCTCGTTCTGTACCTACATACACGCTCACACGCACACATTTACACCAAACTACATTAAACTACACCTCATTACGTGCACACATGTTTTCGAAACCCGAAACGTGCGGCTTCACTTTACTGTTGATAGTGCTATGTCTTGATTTTTTATTTAGTCTGATCCTAAAATTATATAAATATACTTGGATCTAAGCAGCGGTCAAAACAATAATAAAACTTTACATAACTACATTATGTAGTTAAATACTTCATAAAATGCTTATATAACTATGTTTATAAACAATATTTATTATTCGATATCTCTTCCGACAGCAAATACCTGTCGGAAGAATTGATGTTTTCATACCGTATACGAACTGTCAAAATTGTACGGTTACGGATTTGTGAATAGCGTTTAGCGGACTTCGTCGATATCAATGGCGTTCGATACGGTACGAAACCGTATCGTATCGTTCTGAATAGGCGATCTGGTCAGTTTTAAGTTATAAGTTATGTGGCGCCATCTACATCGCAACATGCAAACTACGTATCACACTGACGTCAAAATCCTGTATCATAGTCACCACATAAGTTGTAATGTATGATATTTCAATTTATCGTTTAAGTGAGGGCCGTGCTGAATAAACTAAAATTGGTTTATTTTTCAGATTTAGCAAGTTGTATGAGAAACCAAAGCGGTACATATGTTACTTGCCGCACATCAATTATTTTCTAATAGTTTTTGGATAAGGGTGTTTTGTCTTTTTTAGATATTTTCTTATAATTGTTTTTTCCAGCACGGCCCCCTATCCACATCTATAAATTATTTATTATTACGAATTCACAATATCTGTTGCGGCACATATAACGTGTTAATAGAGTACATTCCTTGAGTTTAAGAAACTTTTTAAAACGCTAGGTATATATTTTTCAAGTTACACGGGGTCCGAGCTGAAAACGTTTGGCTGGCACGACCCCCTTTTTTGCATATTTCTTCAAAAGTACAGAGGTACATTGAAAAAGAAACCGGTACATATACTCCTAGAGGCGAGTACATTGAATTGGTGCACACCCAAAACGCAAATTCTGGGGGGCCGTGCGGGGCAAACGGACATAAATGTTTACCAACAGCGCCCCCTATCAATGTCATTCGCGCGGCAAAAAATATCTTTGCACAAGTGTACTACGTAGAGGTCACAATGCACAAAAGAATGTAATGTGCAATTGTTGTTTTTGTAAGATATTTGGTACTTGCAGGTGCAGCTTTTGATAATTTCCTTTTCCATAAAGTTTTACTAACTTGACTTGATATAAATGTTTAATTACATTTTTCGCGATAAAACTTGCAAGTGAACATCTAATGTGCGTTTTTACAATTTCTAACGTGACGATATTATCGTGGACGTCCACGTCCATAAAATCGGTGGAAAGACGTGCAAGTTATAATACTATTTAAAAGTTTAAAGGAAGGAAGGAAGTTTAAAAGCGTCTTCATATAAATTTCTATACATTATACTTCCCTGCGTATCGTGATGCCGTCGACGTCCACGATAATTATAAAACCACACAATTAGTGTACCTACCTACAGACAACAGCACATCAGGTTATACCAAACTGTCAAATTTCTCCAAATGATTTTAAACCTTAAAATGTTGGTGGTTAAGTTCAAAATCGAATGAGAACATTTAAGTTTGTAGTAACTTGATCTGCTGCTGTGTGTAGTTCTGCAAAGAATGCATTCTTCTGGGGATCAAAAACGTAGTTCCTAATTTCAACCGCAAGCTTAGATGTATTTAATAACAATGTGAAATTAAGTTGTACAAATTGTATTTATTTATTTATTTAATTAATTTATTACTGTAATAAAACATTTCAAAATACGAGAGTTTCTTTTTATCAGCAAGTATACTTGCACAAGTTCTAGCAGGGAAACATTTGTGTGTGTGCAAGTTCTTTTGCCTTTGTTGTTCTCGATAGCTTGTGATAGCAAAATATAAAATAAAACTCAATATTTTTATTATAATCGTGTAATCTTAACTTAAATACTCTTCCGTCCTCCGTTTCCCTATCGACAGGTCGATGGGACCCTCGCAACATTCACTGGTTGTATCCACAGCTACCTTGGAGTCGGGATTATGTCTGATAATTCCGTACATCGGCACCGGCACTGTTACTTCTATTTTGGGTATAGCTTTAATACTATTGTTGCATTTTGAGGAGTTTCGTGTGTGCATTCTGGGGACAAAGTTAATTAGAAGTTATTTTTAGTAATTATTAGTAGTTATGCTAGGGCGGTTGCTGCAGGTGCAGAAAACCGCAAACGGCGCAAATACTCCAATTAATAAAGTCGTGCGTGCAGGTCGCTTGACGCAAATCGCATCGCCCGACAGCCCGAGGTCGTGAAAGGGTCAGGACATTCCATCCTCGTGATGACTCAAAATGCCCAGGGCAATAGAGGGACGGTTCTATTCTCTGCAGCAGCTGGTAAACGTAGGAACTTACTTGTACTTGCAGCAAGCGTCGTACCTGTGTCGCTCGAGGTACCGCCGCTGACTGATCGCCTTAGTCACACGCCATCATAATCAGCCTATAATGTTCCCACTGCTGGGACGCAGGCCTCCTCTCAGTGAAAGGAAGTGGGCCGTGATTTACCCGCGGCCCAGTGCGGGTTGGTAGATGTGACATACATGTCTTCGAATTTTTGGTTCTAGGACATGCCGGTTTCCTTACGATGTTTTCCTTCACCGTTTTGAGAGCAGTGGTGACGAAATAATTAACACAAAGTAAAGCGCCTCCAGGGTTCGAACCTATGACTTACAAACTCGTACTCGTGGAGCAGCGCTATTGCCAAATGTGATGGTTACGAGTTCCCGTACCTACAGTTAGGACATTCCATCATCGTCACGCCTCGTAATGCCCTGGAGAATAGAGGGGAGGTTCTTTTGTCTGCAGCAGCTGGTATAAACGTAGGAACTTACTTGTACTTGCGGCAAGCGTCGTCCCTGTGTCGCTCGAGGTACCGTCGCTGACTGAACGCCTTGTCGCACGTGGAGCAGCGCCACTGCCAGGTGTGGTGGCCGCGAGTTCGCTGGTGAGCGCGGAGGTTTGAACTGGAAAGTATATATCGTCAGTGAAGTTCTAACAGTACGGAAGTCAAAAATGGCTACTTTACAGGAGAGTGAAAAAACTGTATGAAATTAATGGGGCTTGCGCTTGGGGCCATATTGTGTTTAATTATTAATAAAAAAATTGTATTAATAATTGAACACAATGTGGCCTTAAGCGTGAGTTACATTCATTTCATACAGTTTTTTCAACATCGGAGCACTTGATGAACGACGAATTTGTACGTGAATGGCTGACATATGCAGTGTTGGCGCCAACAACTGAGATACGCAGTGTAACTATTTTTCAAATAACGCATTCGTATTGGTCAGTTTACTGTGTTTTGATTGGTCGATACGATGCGCGCCATTAAGCTTTATCCAATGACATTCAAATCCTTACGCACTGTTAGAACTTCACTGACGATATTATTTTCATCTTTAAAAAAAGAGAAAAAAAGAAAAATTGTTTATTCTCCACAAATCAAACGCTCATTATTAAATGAGCAATATTTGTACTTAGGGCGAATTTTTAGTGGGCGTGGATGGCCAAATTCGAAACTGAGGAATGTTGTAATGCTGAATGCAGTACAATCCTTGAGACGTCGAATCCAGCTGTGTATTGAAAACAAAGGTCATCATTTTGAACAATTAATCAGTTAGTTATGTTAATAAAAATAAATAAAGTATTTTGTTAAAAATGAGCCCTTTCCTTTAGTTTGCTGTTTGCTGTATTACATCCCTGAATATTGATTATAGCGACACTATCGAATGGTGTGTTAATACAGTGTTTTTTTTTTTCAAAATCAAATCAACGGGTTCGATTCCTGACTAGAAATATTGATTTTTCAAAAATCCAACGATGTAGTTTTAGTTTTCATCAAAATCGCGTCCGAGGCCCGTCCGAGGCCTCGGACTCGCCGAGGCCCGTTTGAGTACTTTTCGCTATTCCTAGGAATAGCGAAAAGTACTCAAAAAACTCAAACTCAAAGTACTCAAGTACTCAAAGTACTTGAAAACTAAAACTTGAAAAAAATTTCAAGTGGGCGTGGATGGCCAAATCCGAAACTATGAGCTCATAGTTTCGGATTTGGCCATCCACGCCCACTTGAAAAATTCACGCTGTTTAGGTATATTTGTTACCCATCACGTTCTCGAAAACATCTCTAACTATCTTTAATTTATTTTATTCTATAAAAAAATCGATTTAGCTAGGTCTCATATCTGGCAAAATTCGTTTTCTCTATCGCCCAGGTACTGAAACATAAATAACATCACGCCCGTAATCCCCAAAGGTATAGGCAAAACTGTAGGAAGGTACTTATAGGAAAGCACAATCTCATTTGTCCATTATCTTTATGTTTAATGGGGAGCGAGCCTTTTGCCACTAACCCCTCAAGTGTCGAATTCACCCCATGTGTGCATAAGAAAAAACGTTTATTTAGTGGTATATAAGCTTATATCACATATACAACGTGTAACGTACGTTAAATGCGCAAAACCTCTTAAGGGGTCATTGTACTCATCATTATGAACAACTTTTACTATGGGACCAAACCTGAAATCGCGAAAAAAAAATTAGCTGTTCAGTACATTTATGTTCGCATAATTCGTCAAAATGTACTGAACAGCTGATTTTTTTTTCGCGATTTCAAGTTTGGTCCCATAGTAAAAGTTGTTGTTGTTGTTGTTGTAGCTAATATGGCTTTACAGAATTATAATCATTAGAATCAACAATACAACTCCATAAGTTAGAATTTACCTCAAATCTAGCAATTTCATGAAATCATGAGGTTTGAGGTAAATGCTAACTTATGGAGTTGTATTGCTGATTCTAATGATTATAATTCTGTAAAGCCATATTAGCTACGGCCGCGAATCATATTTTAATCAACATACAAGCTCACACTGACCTACAAATTGCAAAAAACGTAAGAAATTTTGAATTTCGCGGGCTACCCTGACCCTTTCGCCTTAATACCATTTTGAGAGCAGTGGTGAAAAAAATTATTTACACAAAGTAAAGCGCCTGCCTGGGTTCGAACACTTCGAGCCCACGACCTACAACTCGACGTCCAGTCCGTTACCAATGGGCCACCACTGCTCTAAACTGAGCAGTCACTGTTAAAGCAGTAAGTTCATAGTGACTATGATGATAGTTTCAACAAAACTCGTTTGAAAGCTATAGCGAAAGCGCGTTTACTCCATGAAATGTTTAACGTATACAACACTACCTCTTAAGGGGTCACATTGTACTTATCATTATGAGCAACTTTTACTATGGGACCAAATCGCGAAAAAAAATCAGCTGTTCCCTACTATTTATGTTCGCTCGTCAAAATGTAGGGAACAGCTGATTTTTTTTCGCGATTTCAGGTTTCGTCCCATAATAAAGTTGTACAATGACCCCTTAAGAGGTTGTGCGTTATTTAAGTTAGATCTTGTATAGACCGGTACTTAGAGGCCCATCAAGTTCGTCTTGGTACGTTGTCTCTTTCAGTCATACCTATCTGTGCGACAACACAGTATAATAAAGTAAGCAGTATTACATCTTCATAGAAAACGTCCGAAACAATGCGCTTTGAAATCTCAGTATATACCTACCAGTACCTACGCACGGCCGAACGCGTATATAACTACCGAGCTGTCGTAGGCGTTTAATTCAAGGTCACTGCACAGATAAACTACTGAAGCTTTATTACACTGTGGTGACAGCTGACAGCCGCTTTCTAAGCCTGGATGTGTCATAAATACGCCTGGATACAGTCGTTACTTACCGATCTGCAAACGTCCTGCCACAAAGCTGATGAGGACAGGGAAAGGGTCTCTCCCCGGTGTGAAGCCGAAGATGTCCCTTCAGCACCCACGGCCGGTCGAATCCTTTGCCGCAGTACGAACAGTTGTGAGTGTCGCGCGCGCAACGTCGGGGCTCTGACCACTCGCGGGGCCTCGGAGGTTCTGTTGGCATTCATGTAATTTAACGATAGAAACTTATAGCTGTCTGTTCAGATTCAGACCTCCACTATTGTTTAAACATTCATGTTATCTATAGAGGTAGATGATGATGAAGATGTTAAAGTTCTTCATCCTCCAGTAAAGATGGATTCTCCGAACAGCCGGGTGTTGCTGTGTCTGGTCCAAAGAGTATACTAATAAATGTCTGGTCACTGGTGGGCTCACGCGCGGACTTTGCTTGGGCGATGCAGGATTTGTGAGACGTCAGGTTTTGTGATGCGTAGTTCGCATGTGGCGTTGTAAGACGCTGCCACAATGTCATATTCTGTCGTAGACTACACAAAATCTGTCTACCTACGTATAATGTTTATCAGAATGGGAAACAAAACTGTCAAATTAGTTCCGCGTAGATGGCGTTAAGTGTTTGTTACTTTTAGGTGCAACGCAGACGACACACTTCTTGTGCGATCGAGTCTGTGGCGCACAAAATGTCTGCATGACACACAAAAAGTCCGTCGCGGATTGTACGCAGACTCAACACACACGACGCACATCTTCGATCATTCTGTCGGCCGCACTGTAGGAAAGCAAACGCTATGTCCCCCACTTAAGGATACTAAAAATGTGCGCCGTCTGCTTTAGCGCGTGTTGAAGCAAGCGTTCTATTTTTTTCGCTCACTTTTGTGTGGCTCGGCGCGGCGCGATCTGCCAGAATGACACGGATTTTTTGTGCGCCGCACTTTTTGCGAGTCGTGTGCGTTACTGCATATAATTGCTTAGGCGCGGGACACACAGAAAAGACGTAAGACGCAGACGGGGCGCGGACAGCGACGCTTCTATACATTTTGTATGAAAGGGACGCGGAAGAGAGGACAAAATGTATAGAAGTGTCGCGCGTCGCTGTCCACGCCCCGTCTGCGTCTTACGTCTTTTCTGTGTCTCGCGCCTTAGGTTCTATTTTCACAGACTAAAAAGTGCGTCACGGATAGTCTGTCGTCTGCGCTGCACCTAAGATAACATGAGCAGCGTCCACCGCGCGACTGACGCTCCCACTTCGGAGACGCTTTGGTCGCTCAGGTGTGGCCGAAGCTTAAAGTCGAAATGGGGTAGTCGATCGTACGATGGCTTTACTTACATTTATGCAAACATATGCCTACTTATTATGGCAGAGAGCAGTTATTGCTCTACGCGGCTCCGTAGGCGCTTGCGAACTTAGTATTTAAAACAGCATGAATAAATCTTGAGTCCACACAAATACCTTCAGATGTTTTATTCTATAAATTTGTGTACACGATTAATGTTTTACAAGAAAGGATAAATTCTATTCTAGAGTTCCGTTTTCCGTTTATTTATTTATATTAACTAATTTACTTCAAGCTGTCCTTTGGTTCGACTTGGTCGAATAACTTTCCTCTCTACAATAAAAATATAAAAGTTTTGTCCTCGTAAGTTCCCCGGGATTTCTATATAGTCTATCTACTATATCGAATCCCCGGGGAACTTAAGCTACGAGTACAAAACTTTTCTATTTTCAATTTACTGACAAAAGAAAAAATGTAAGTCTACTTTTCTAAGAGGTCAGTTGAAAACAAGACAACCGGACACGATACTTATCACAATTTTACTTGGTTTTACCGACTTAAAAAAAAAAGAAAGAAAGAGGAAGAAGGAGCTTAATAAAATTCAATTAATCAACTCAGATGGTGAAACAGGCTCTCATGCCGGGGCCACACTATACGGACATCGCCGTTGATTATCGCGTTGAAGGGCGATAACCGTGGGTGTAGCCACCACTACGCGATAATTTGACAACGGCATTCACATTGCCGATGGACGAGGAGTGTGAATTCAGTGAACATTGACGTTGACCGCTCAAGTGTAGCCACTCAATTCATCGCGTTCAACAACAGAACAATTAGTCGGGGTTCCCACGAGCGTAATAAAATCGCGGCGGGATTTTATCGCGCACTGGATTTTCAACTCTCGTTGTTGAGCCGAGTGTTGAGAATCCAACCTAACAAAAACAGAGTGCATCCCAGCGCGACGAAAAACACACTGTTGGATTTTCAACTCCCGGCGCTAAGCAGAGAGTTGAAAATCCAGTGCGCGATAAAATTCCACCGTGATTTTATTGCGCTCGTGCGAACGCCGACTTACCGCGATGTTTAAAGCGTTTATGTGCATTGACGTTGACGTGTATAGTGTAGCCCCGGCATCAGAAAAATCAAGACAGCGCTGTCAGCCAACAGTGACATGAGACCGCGCGTTTCGGATTTCGTAAACATGTGCGTGTGAGCGTGTACCTATGCACAGAGGAAGGTGTAGTTTTAGTAGTTTATTTAATTGTAGTTTGGTGTAAATAATGTGCTTGTACACACGGCTTAGGCTACACATCACGCTATACTTTTCCAGTTTACACTGACCTCTCATTGTAAGGAAATCCTATACCATGCGAGATCAGCTTATACTGAAAATGTATAGCTTGATCTGTAGCCGTGCGTAGACGCACATTATTTATGTATGCACAGAGATAGGTGTAGTTTTGCGCATGCTTCACTGTATTGTTCGCAGCGCTATGTCTGGGTTTTTTAACCGACTTCCAAAAGGAGGAGGTTCTCAATTCGTCGGAACCTTTTTTTTTTTTTTTTTTTTATGTATGTTCCCCGATTACTCGAAAATGGCTGGACAGATTTGGATTTTTCTTTTTTTGTTCGAAAGGGTATACTTCTCAAGTGGTCCCATGATCATCAAGTCAGGATCTGACGATGGGATCCCATGGAAATCGAGGGAAACCCTCAAATTTTATGGGCACACTTATATCGATTTCGGTATTTTTTATAGTAACTCGTGCATTTGCTCTCGGAAAGTACCATTCGGTGAACTGGAACTGATGATGAAGACCACCACGATGAGGGCCATCGGAAATACTCAATTATATCTAAGTATATCACAGGTAGCGATTCGATTACCTACTTTAATATGGTTTATGCTCATCAAAATGCATAATGGTGATGGTGACTTCACCATGAGCTCCAGTTCTTCTGGTCTTACTAGGAGAACTCCTCAACAATTAACGTCCCTGCATCGGGAAAAGCAATATTTTGTAAAACGTGATGAGCAGTTGACATTGGGTTATTGTAACTTATATAAATTACAAACTGAACCACTAAAAAGTGAAAAATAAAAACTTTTTTACAAAAAAAAACCGACTTCCAAAAAAAACACTACAAAGTGAAAAATAACTTTAATTTCGGAAGTCGGTGGCAAACAACTAAAATACTGATCCAAAGACACCGACTTCCGAAATTAAAGTTATTTTTCACTTTGTAGTGTTTTTTTTGGAAGTCGGTTTTT
The DNA here is from genome assembly GCA_905163495.3 of Cosmia trapezina. NCBI lineage: Eukaryota > Metazoa > Arthropoda > Insecta > Lepidoptera > Noctuidae > Cosmia > Cosmia trapezina. Next base: position 17,908,731 of record LR991040.1, on the reverse strand, counting down.
TTTTTGTAAAAAAGTTTTTATTTAGTCTGAAATCTCAGCTTTAGTAAAAACCTGTACCCAGACCTTCTTATCTTAAGTTCGGTAAAAATTGTCAAAGATTTAAACTGTTGTGACGTAATCATAGAAATATAAAAGAACAGTTTATATCTATGGACGTAATACTTCGAATGTTGTTGTCTTTATCACTCACCGTTCTCCTTGGCCTCTCCATCCTTGTCAGGACCATCAACGCTATCCTTGTCAAAAGACTCGGTGCACGTGAGGAGTTCTTTGTCCAGCTTCTCATCAGCACTGGCTTCCACCAGACTCTTCAGTTTCTCAGCTATCTTGTCGATTTCTGAGCCCCCTGGCGACATGGATACTGTTAGTGTTGTACTGAATAATCTATATTAGGTACATCTATATCTTAGTTATAATAATTATAATACTTAAGCTTAGGTACCTCATATTTAAATGATAGTCGCTTTTAGCGTGTCTTTGTGACGCTTGTGCTTCATAACTACGCAAAGGATTTTGATGCGGTTTTGACCATAATTTAGAGAATTAATTCCGGAAAGCTAAGCCGGAAAGTTTATGCGTACAATAATTATATTAATATTAACTTTACATAGATAAAGAGTAAACCGTGCGAAGCAGGGACGGGTCGCTTGTAATTAACAATAATATAATAGGTATATAATTAGGTAGACCATGCACACCTGAAATGCAGGAAAATCACAGGAAAACTCGGGGAAATGAATTGAAATGAATGGAGATTTGCTTGTGTCAATAATAGTTGTCAATTTGTAACAATTTATTGTTTCGTAATTTTCAATGTTATTAGCGGTCCTTAGTCCTTATCCAACTTATATTGGTATAAAACATTTTTGGTTTCAAAGTTAGATATTTTGTTTAAAAAGTTTTTGAAGAAACTCTTTGGAAAACTTAGCTTTTAAGTTTCATTTACTTCAAGTATTTTAGCGTAGGTACTTATTAAGTGCTAATACACTTTAAAATGCATGTATATAATAATTAAGTATAATGATAGTTATTTTAATAATAATTGCCAATGACGTGACTTTTGTTGTCTTTGGCCCTCCCCAAATTAAAAACGGAAAAAGTTATACTACGGAAAACTAGCCTTTTCCCGCAGCTTCGCCCACGTGGATGTCGGAAAATATCCCACGGGAACGTGCTACCGGGAAATCCTTCCTTATTCCTTGTCTACATTATAAAGGGAACCTCTGTGGAAAATCTCAGCTTTCTAGGTCCAAGGGTTTGGGCTGGGCGTTGATGAGTCAGGCAATCATTCAATCAGTCAGGACTTCTCTTTTTATATTTAGAGAAGATAAACAAGTAAAATTCTAGAACAAACCTCTAATACTGAATTTCAAAGGCTCCCTGTTTTTGATTTCTTCAATAATTGGCGCCAACGGTTCCTTCCTCGGCTTCCGCTTCCTATTGACTTCCTGTATCAGTTCGGAAATGGATTGCGTTTCGTTGTCACGTCCGTTGCGTTTCCTTTTATGCACCTTGTCGTACGTTTTGCGTTCTGTTTTTGCTTCGGAAGATCTTAGGTTATAAGTTTTTTCTGTATACTTTTTTATTAAAATCTTATTTTTAGGTGCGGTTAGTTCGGGCGATTTTACAGCTTTTTCACTTTCCGAAGCGTATTCGTACGGTTCTGTTTCTTGGAAATTTTGCAAAAATTGACTTTTTTTAAGTAATTGTAGGTAAAATCGTGTAGAAATTGGCACTTTGTCGTGGTATACTGTTTCGTTGGTTTTTAAAAGGTTTTTTTGCCGTTTCAGGTTTGGTTTCGGTACTCGCGTCGATTTTATTTCATCTGAAAACGGTTACGTATGTGTTAGCCTTAGATGTTAGCTATAAAATCTAGCCAACAATAGTTGGTACATAACATGGAATTGAGCAAATAAAAAAATACCTAAGTACTGACATATATAATTCGGGGATTCCCAGATCTAGGTTTCGTAGAGCTAAAAAGTTCTCATATTTTTTATATTCACCTAAGTAAGTATGTTGCAACAATAATAATTCTACAGAGGGTCATAACTTTCATGGCATTGTATGCTATATACAGTTGTGGGTGAAAAAACAGGGTAAAACCAACCACACCCGGTTGCTGACTGGTCAGACTGACGACTTCTATCTATTGCGGGAAAAAGAACCAACTGAGATTACAAAATATAAACAGCAAAACTAAATTTAAAAATATACCGTAGGTATCTACCTATACAAACGCCTGAAATGGAGATGGACAGAACAAATGCTAAGGGAAGGGAAAGAGAAGTGGACGGGACTAGTAACGGAATGTTACCCGCGTAAAGTAACAGAGGTAGACAAACTAAACGTTGGGAAGATGACATGAAAAGATACGCACTGCAAAGGACAGGACAAAATGGAAAGGTATAAAGGAGGCATTTGTCAAGTATGAGCTGTAACAGAAAAAGCGGCTGCCGATACAATGACTTAGCTGAAAATTAAATTGTTAAACATAATTAAGGCTATAACGCGAACCCTTTTCTAACCGCTCCCGCCACAATCCGCTCGTCCAATAAGGTCGAGTCGAAGCTTCTAGAAGGTTCTAGAAGCTTCGAAATAAATGACGCGCAGCCTTGTCGTTGACTTTTAGTGAGAAGTATGTCAACAGTCAACTAGGCTGCGCACATTTTTTAGATACTTCTATTAGATTTACAAAATTAGGTCTTCGCCCCCGACTATTTATGTTAAAAGGCGCAGATTTCCTGAAAACGATCAAAAAGGTGGTTTTTTAAAGCTGTGTATCTCATAAACCGTAAATAATTTTGACATGTGAAAAAAATATGATATTTTCAAGTCCTTTTCGCATATAGTGATGGAAGCCAAAACATAATTAAACATACTTTAATGCACCAAAAAAATCTTTAAACATACCTCCTAATAATCTTTAAAAGCTGTTTATCCCTTCATTAGCAATTATAATTATAATTAAAAATATACCATGAAATGTCAAATTCCAAACTGCATCCAGTGATGGATTACTTTTTATTAAATAGTTAATTTCTAATTTTATACGATTTTATTTGCACTTTTACGACATAATTCCGGTGCGCGTGAGAATCTTCTGTCTCGTGCGTCAAACTAGACAGCCATAAAGCCATTTCACTTACACACCGAGCTAAACCAAGCTTGGAAAACATATTAAACATGTTCTAAAGTTGGGAACAGCAGTACTATTTATTTTTATTAGAGCAGCCATGCATCTGTCATAGATGACAGATCGTCGATCGTCGATCGGCGTTCTCGTCGTAGACGACGAGAACGTGTTTCCGATAAGTTACGGCTTACTTATCTGACAGATAGTTTCATGCCTCAGTCATTACCTCATTACTGTAGGTATGTACCTAACTTAGGTACCTACCTACTCTTCTGTACCAAACAGACGCCAATAGGTCAAGCCACCCGAAACTGTCAAATTTTCCCAATCAACCTTGTGAACCTGATGCTTCAGCAATAAAGATGACAATCTATTAAAGAAATTTGGCAGATTGTAGTAGCTTGATCTGCTGGCGTCTGTACCTACCAAGCCAAGTGCCCGGGGTTCGATTCTCAGCTCGAACAAAGTGTTATTGAAAGTGGCGACTGACCGAACCTACCGATCAACCGTAATGTAACATTCAAAACATGTATACTTAGTTATCTACTTATTTTAAAAAAATACGTGGTAGGTAATTGTTTCTCACTGTATTGAAACGTGTTGTCACACGCTATAGGTTTTGCAGGAAAATATTACAGGTCACTCGCGAGCGCGACCCCGAATAATATCACAAGCAAATCTAAGATAATTATAATTCCGAGAATCGTAAAAATTCCACCGGTCTTCAACCGTAACAAATTCTCAGTCTAGGCTTAACGGAAATAATAAAAAACATAATTCATGATACCATTATGTTTTCAAGCGTAACATTCTCATATAAATTGGCATTCATAAAAACATTTTAATTGAAAAAAATATCGTGACACTGTCAGTCTGGTTCGAAAGATAAAGTTTGGAAAATAGTAAATATGAAGCAGAAAAACCGGAAAAATCATGGAAAACGCAGTCAATATTGTAGAATAACGTATTCCCTTTCTTTTTATCCCACAAACTGACCCTCGCTAAGCATAGCATACATAAATTCAACACACCAATTTCAAGTCGTTTGTGGTGCGCGTTCCGACTCACCATTTGCTGACCTTCCTCAAGGAAGAGTTTTGGCCGGAAGGTGTGCTGTATCGGCGTTTCCGCGGCCAGCTACGCGACACCTCGCAGCGTAACACGACGCCGTCATTTCGTGTGCAGTAGTTTTTAAGTTTGTAAATGTTTTTGATATGTATTAGTTTATTATTTTATTATTTTGTAATTTGTGTATTTTATCTATGGGCCTTAGTTGCCTGACAATAAAGGAATTATTATTATTATTATTATTATAAATATTTGTAAGAATTCTGCGAATACCAAGTGACTTACTTTCGACCGAAAATTCACCAAATTCCTGTATGAAACTCCTCTTGAGACGTCGCACAGAGTTTATGAAACACCTGGGCATGATGCCAGCGGTAGAAAAATATGTTATTTTATTACAGTTTACTTAAAATTATAAATCAAACTATGAGAAGTTCGTAGTACTTGTGAGCACTTGCTGCAGGGAAAGACAGAAACAAACGACATAAAATTTTATCTTAAGAATATTCCAAATTCGAATGGAGCGGTCATTGCGTGCCAGTCAGTGAAGGTTTTAAACATTTCTGGAGTTCCTATTAAACCTCGCGCAATTTTCTGTAGAAAGAGGTACAAACATAATCATAAATAATGCAGTGTTGTGTCGTATTAGTGCCGAGGAAAAGTGTTTGTGATGTAGCGTGCCTAATCTTTTGATCTCCCGCCAAGATGTCATTAACTTCAGTGAAGAATTTATGAAATTATTGATGACTGGGCGGTAAAAATTGAACTTGACATGATCGATTGGATTATTGGATGGATTAGTGGATTTCACAGCATTAGAAAATATAAGGCTCTAAAACGCCATGCACAGTAGCGCAATTAAAATATTGCCAATGTAGAAAATGGGGAAACCTCTACGCTTCGGAAAAGCTCTCATCGCGGCATGTGTCGTGAAAAGCGTAGATAATGAGCAGGCGCGCGAGAAGCGCGCGCGGGTGTGGCGGGGGAGACTGCGCATCGATTATTCGGCGGCGAGCGCGCGTCGCGACCGCACGCGAGCATTTACGCTCGCGTTTACCGCCCGAAACGATCGCGACGCCGGGAAATGTTAAATTATTACAAGAAAATAGATATTAGCCGGATCGGTCGCGTGTGTACGTGTGACAACTGTGTGTAGTGCATGAGGTGACGGTGCGGGTGATGACAAGCTAAGGGCGGCGTGGCCGAGCCGGCGACGAGATGGGCAACTCTTGCAGTTCGGGGCAAGCACACAAGGACAAGGATAATGTATCACAACATTCTGAGGAGTGAGTACCGACTGACTATGGATTGACGCGTGAAGGTCGAGACGCTCACAATACTATCGTTAACTAAATGTGTTGAAGAAAACAACGTAGTTATTTATGTATAATATTTGTTGTACGGTAGCCGCTGAGATAAGCGCACTGTTGTGAAATCGTCAAAATAAATCAATACATATCGACCGCGCTTGCTTACAGGTTGTCTCGATTTGCAAAGAAACTAGAGCATTAAGAAAATATGCAAAACAACCTTGGACATGGTCAGGGAAAATTGCAAAATTTTGTATGAATACTGAACTCATTGAATTAAGTAGGTACTTGTCATGATTGTGCCAACACAGACAGACTCATTAACAGAAACAGATAAGTAGCATGAATGAACACATTAATAAAATAGTAGACTTTACACAGCAACAATCTTCCAATCAATACACATATTTGATCAATTAAATTACTTAGCATTGGGCATAACCACAGTATAATAAAGTAAGCAGTATTACAAGACATCTTCGTAGATAACTGTGGCATAACTTATGAACCTGCCCCAGAAAGGGCAAAAATACCACGCAAATGTAGAAATCGAAAAAGTACCTATACCAGACTCGTATAAGATGAAAATTTAGAAAACATTGAAGAAGACGAAGATTACAAATTCAATAAGCATACAGAATTGTTAAAATGGATGCAATTAGCTGTCCTTAACAGATCTGCTCCAGAAATATTGAACAACAAAACTGAAATGAAATTTTAACTATGACTTTTCGTTACTAAAGTCATCCAACAAAACACGTGTTACATATCCACTTAGGGCATTATTAATGAAAATCCCATATTAATGCCGTAAGTGGATGACGTTTTGCTAAAAACATCCTCGGGGTTCCCGAAATACCGAAGTTAAAAAAGCAAAGACGAACTAAGAAGACCATGAGCTTGAGTAAATGTCATTATACCTACAGTACAGGGTTACTGGTAACTCGACGTATTCCTTACAAGACGTTATAGTAGTGTTATATTATAACGCAACAAATTAAGCCACTAAATGTTCTACCGAAATTCAGTTTCTTCGTAATTTTTGTCCGACAAAAATAAAAATTACGAAAAATAAAATGTTTAAATAATGTTAATTCTTTGCCAAAGTTTTAGGCATTTTTGAACTTTTAATTATTAACAAAGATCTGCTACAGCGTCAGCTACGATAATAACTTAAATTCCAATATAGTCGCGCCGTAAGTGATTTTTAAATTGGATGTTTCATTATAAAAAAAAAAAAAAAAAATCTAACTAACTCAAAACTACTGAATTTCGGTAGAACAATTCGTGGCTTAATTTGTTGCATTTTAACCCCACTATAAAATTCTGTAAGGAATACGTCGAGTTACCAGTAACCCTGTGAGGAAATATGAACTTAGTTAAACAAGTATGAAATCGCCAACCCGTCTTGAGCAAGCGTGGTGACCAATGCCCGTGCCTTCTGTGTGTGAGAAGAGTGCTTTGCCCAGCTGTGGGACATTAATAGGCTGGTATCATCTGCTTAGGCTTTTCCCAACTATTTTGGGGTCTGCTTCCAGTCTAACTCATCGGCAGGATGTCGAAACTCAAACTCAAAGCATTTATTTCAAATAAACCAATTACAGTCACTTTTGAATTGTCAAGGCGCAAGTCCCCATTCCAAAGCGCAATAGGTACTCCTATGGAGAAGTAAGGGCAAGAAACTCTCCACGGACCCTCTTATAAACCAAAATATGGTTACAAAATATTGGTTACATCATTCATGTTGAAATTATACATGTGAGAACCATGCAGAACGTTAAAAGCGTCCAAAAAAGCGACAATTCAAAATTAAAATTAAATTAAAATAAGCCGTGGCAGCTAAGATGTGACTAGCTAAATTATCCAACACACGCGCCACCATCAGCGAGACATTAGAGACTCTCAGCCGCCACGGCACATTCAAGTCAAATAAAGACGTACCTACCCAGTAAATGGTAGCACATAGCACTCACACATGTGCTAAGCAATTACATGTATCTCCATAGATATCCGTGTATCTCCTATAGACCCTCCTAAACGTATAAGCTAATAATATGTACCAGATTTACATCGCCTCCCTAAAATTGATCTCTAATTCTAAGAACTTGGATGAATAATGACGTAGGTATATTAATATTACTTCTAAAGAATTCCCAGTAACTACGGCAAAAAGGATGCCCTTTCTCAGTACCGAAACGTTCCCGGAATTATATACCTTTTTCCAAACCCACGTAGGATTATGGAGTGCTTCTCTTAGCATTTTATTCAAGTAGCCTTACCGGTAGCGAGTGGAAATAGCCAGACAAGTATTACTCTATGGTATATTTAATCACTGAGAGGCTTTTGGCTAAGTAATAACAGCCGCACGGGTCGATCGATCCGTGGATTGGTAACCGTATTTACATACCAAGACCCCTCCGTGCCTCGGAAAGCACGTTAAGCCGTTGGTCCCGGCTGTCATTCGCGGATATTTTTGACAGTCGTTACGGGTCGTCAGAAGCCCGGAAGTCTGACAACCAGACTTACCAAGGGATATCGTATTACCCAGTAACTGAGTTGTGGAGGTCAGATAGGCAGTCGCTCCATGAAAAATACTGGTATTCAACTGCATCCGGTTAGACTGGAAGCCGACCCCAACATAGTTGGGAAAAGGCGAAGAAGCAGATTTTTTATCGAAGTAGGAAGAAAAACAATGTCGATGACCCAATCTTTTCCCAGCTATGTTGGGGTCGGCTTCCACGACCTCAACATAGTCGGGAAAAGGCTAGGCATACGATGATGGTATATTTAATCACTTCCCAGGTTGTATGCTCTGATTTCCGATAATCCATACCCAATATGGAATCGTTTTGCAGGCTCCAGTAGGTTTTATTTTTAAACCAATCACTTTATTGTACTCTCGTACAGTTGCCAGGTGTCCTGCCCAACTCAATTTGAGTTGCGCTATACGTGGTTTGCTATACGCTTTCCCATATCGAAGATCTTAGTACGGCTTCGGATCTCAACGTTTGGAAACTATCTACTGCTGGACATAGGCCTGTCCCAGGCTACGCCACATCACCCTGTCCTCCACCTTCCGCATCCAGTTCTTCATGAGCCTGGATTTAAAGTATCCTACGTCGTTCTTTTGGCTGTGTTTAAGCTCTGGAAAAACGGGGTTGAAATCGAATTATTCGATCAGGTGAGTAAGAAACAAAATGGACACAGTGTCGGGTGATCTCTAATTTGGTGTTAAAATGATACCATCTCAGACAGTCATTTGCATGATCCTCATAATGGCCAGAGCAAGATTAGTCTGCTGGACTTTAAAAGAGACTGTGACCTCTGAGTTTGTTTCGGTCTTTATTCTCAGAGTAGTTGGATAGGAAACGCCGACCTCATCTAGTTTTAAAACATAAGTTATTTCTACGTATAAAAGTGGTTTTTTGAGCCAATTTTCAGCAATAAATACTAATAGGAATGTTGACTGAATTTTTTTTCGTTCGTCATGTAGATTAAGTATTAAAAAAATATTGGACACGTATTTTTTATTATTTACGTAATTTTATCAAAAGATTAGCATGACGTCATGTCTTGCTAGATTGTAGTTGTGACGTAGCGATTCCCCACTCCCCAACTTTAATGCGTGTTATCTAAGTATTTTTTTATTAATATGTTAAAGCAAAAAATACGTGTCTAATATTTTTTTATTAAGTATCTGACTGACGGACTAAGTAGATTTTTTTTTTTTGACGTGAATATGTATAACTGCAAAGTAGTTTTGCGTACATAAAATATGACTCTTCAAAGGAACACATTAGGAGGCTTTATTCTCTCACTAATAAATTGCTTGAAACCATGAATAAAAAATGTCTATTTCAAACCAGGAAGCCCAAAAAGTCTGACAACCAGTCTTACCAAGGGGTTTCGTGTTACCCAGTAACTGAGTTATCGAGGTTAGATAGGCAGTCGCTCCATGAAAAATACTGGTATTCAGCTGCATCCAGTTAGACTGGAAGCCGACCCCAACATAGTTGGGAAAAGGCTAAGAAGCAGATTTTTTATCGAAGTAGGAAGAAAAACAATGTCGAAAAGTATGAAGAAGCGGACAAAATGTGCGGACTTTCGGAGTTTTGGCCGCAGTTAATAACTCCGCAAGGCATCATTTACAAAATTGTGCTTGTTTTACCAACTTTATTAAAGAAAACGAATAAAATGTAATCCAAACTCCTTGCTGTCAAGTTTTGTTTGTGTACAACCAGCAGTATTTCAGTTTTCATTCAACATTCTGATGTTTTATTTAGATTAAGAGCCATTTACACGGTGCAAGTTTATTGCCTGTGGCATGCCACCAAATTGAAGTAACAATTGTCTGGCACCGTCTAAACAACACGTACTATTGTTGCACGATACGGGCAGGTTTGTTGTCGTTCAAAACTGGTATAGGTGTAAACAGCACGTGTACAATAAAATCGCATTCAATTCTAGGATGAAAATTTTCTATCATTCAAATAATATGAGTGCATTGAGCGAGGGTGTATTAATCGCTGCTGCTCTTTTAAGGCAAGAAATCCTAAAATGTACAAGGACGTGCAACTCTGTGTTTAGACGAGGCAAAACTTGCGTGATGCAATAATGTTGCCTTGGTGTAATCAAAAGCCCCAGGGGCGCAGGCAAAACTTGCATTCAATTACTGTACCATACCATTTTATGGAAATCGCACAGGAGTAAACACTAACTTGCAAGCAATAGGGATGATGACTAAACATTTTTTTGTCTGTCATGTAGATTATTAAAAAATATTGGACACGTATAGTCTGTCAAGCGAGTCGTGTCCCATGAAAAAGGCGGCAAATTCAAAAATCTTACATGTGTCAACACTGATATAGTACGCTGAAAACATGTTTGATACTTGAATTTTTGTAGATAAAAAAATTCTTTGGGATAAATTAAAAAAGTGCATTTCAATATACAGGATTATTGGTAAAACACCAGCAATCTCTTAAGGGGTCATTGTACTCATCATTATGAACAACTTTTACTATGGGACCAAACCTGAAATCGCGAAATAAAAATCAGCTGCTCCCTACATTTTGACGAGTTTGATGTAGATAAATGTACTAAACAGCTGATTTTTTTAGTAAAAGTTGTGCATAATGATGAGTACAATGACCCCTTAAGAGGTTGCTGGTGTTTTACCAATAACACTGTATAATAGTCACAATTAGAACTAAAATCAGAATCTAGAAATTCAATGCCTTCATAAGAGAAATCACTGAAGGGTTCCAACTCCGTGTCGGTTATCCTGTCCCTACGATCTGTGCATTTTTCCATTAAATATATTTCTTTTCCATTCTTCTTAATATGTCCATTAATACAAATTAGATAATTGAGCTAAAAGTATCAAAATGCTGTAGCTTAGTAGAACAGAAGTTGTGACAATCCGTTTGACAGATAATAGTATTGCCATTATAAGAAATCAGCTAAATGGTCGTGGACACGACTCGCTTGACAGACTCTGTTTTTTTTTTTTCCGTAATCAAAAGATTACGGCAATACAATGAGTTAAAATGTGGCATGACGTCACTCCTTGCTAGATTTTATACGTAGTTTGTTATAGTTATGACGTAGCGAGTCCCCACTCCACAACAACATTAATACGTCCATAGACGTATAATTTTTTTTATACGTCTATGGTTTTATATTTAAAGTATTTTTTTTATTTTATTATAATGTTAAAGCAAAATTGTCTAATGTTTTTATTATCTTACTGACGACGGACTTTTCCCAACTATGTTGGGATCGGCTTCTAGTCTAACCGGACGCAGCTGAACCAGTTTTTTACATGGAGCGACTGCCTATCTGACCTCCACAAGCCTGTAACTGTGTAATACGATACTCTTTGGTAAGACTGGTTGTCAGACTTTCGGGCTTCTGACGACCCGTAACGACTGTCAACGATCCACGAAATGACAGCCGGGACCAACTACTTATCGTGCTTTCCGAGGCACGGGGGGTCTTGGTATGTAAAGATGGTAACTCATCCACGGATCAACCGCGACTAGCGTAGCTTAACCTGGTTGATCGACCCGTACGGCTGTTATTACTTAGCCACGAGCTCCTCTACAAATAGTAAGCCAATTAGTGTTTAATTAACTTTACCTGTTGTTAATAGCAGTCACTATTGTCTGGGTCGGTCGACTGAGCTTACACACGAGTAAGGGCGACACCGCGACAATGGGCCGAGTTCGCACTAAACCGAAAGGGCGGGGTAGGTCAGCCCGGTGTATTAATACTCGCAGGTTCAAACTAAATAATTAATTCAGTTATTTTTAAAGTAATTAGCTGCCCGCCCCGGCTTCGCACTGGTGTACTAATGAAAAAACCGGTCAAGAGCGAGTCGGACTCACGCACCGAGGGTTCCGTTCCGATTTCTGAAAAAGTGTGCTATTTAGAGACGATACATACATGACGATATTTAGAGACGGATAAAAAATACCCTTTGTCCTTTGTTTTTCATAAAGGTAACAAGTAGACAGAGTCACTTTCGTATTTACTATTTATACGAGTTATCTATTTCACGATGTCCGAATAGCCACTACTGACCGAATAAATTCAAAAATGGAACAGAATTTGTATGAAATTATCTGCCAAGTCAGTTAATAGGAACTTAATCGTAGGTGGTGAAACAGGCCATAGGGGTCTATTTCACGATGTCCGAATAGCCACTACCATAGATATAAGAAAGGAGATGTGCCCAGTATGTTAAAATGTATCGGAACCCTGTGTCTCCACTTTTTCCCTTTGTCACTTTCACGATTTTAAAGACAAATACGGCCAAATACTTGTACTTACATATGGAAAGTGATTCCATGATTTACGTGGCTTCGGTTTTTACAAGAAACCACTGAACAACACGGCATTCTTATAGATTGTCACGGTCACAGTCGAAAGCGCACTAGTTCGCAGAGACGGAATTTGATGTACTATGAACGGCTCATACTGAGCATGTCGCGCGGACACATTTTCGCCCGCTTGTCACTTCTCCTGTGGCCTTAGTGCGAGTTTTTTACAAAAACAAAAACCGACTTCCAAAAAAAACACTACAAAGTGAAAAATAACTTTAATTTCGGAAGTCGGTGGCAAAAAACTAAAATATAGATCCAAAGACACCGACTTCCGAAATTAAAGTTATTTTTCACTTTGTAGTGTTTTTTTTGGAAGTCGGTTTTTTATACTTACTCGATCGCGTTTGTTAACGTTGACGTACGTCAATTTGTACGGAATAATTGTGTTTCCCATTATAGTCACCAGACGGCGCTTATTCAGTTTCAATTCAAATTGAAGTTTACGTTAACGTGATCGAGTAAGTGTCAAAAGTCGCACTAAGCCCTCTGTTTTTTATTAGATTTCTATGGCCACTACTCACCGAATAAATTCAAAAATGGAACAGAATTTGTACTAAATTATCTGCCAAGTGAGTTAATAGGAACTTAATCGTAGGTGGTGAAACTGGACCTAAGTCCCCTCGCCCACGGCGACTTTTTGTAGCGTTGCTGTCGCGCGTTTCGTAAACGCGCGACAGCATCGCTACTCGAATCGAATCGTGGTGTAGGCGAGGGCAAACAGCTAGCACCGCATCGCGACTGTATCGATGAAAACGTGCGACAACATCGCTACAAAAAGTCGCCGTGGGCGAGGGGCCTTATAACTAAGTATTAGTATAGATGGGAACTCATGAAGGCTCTTCTTCTGCAGATAGGATACAGTGAGCATCTGCGATAGGCGACTGCATCAATGCTGCATCGCGTTTATGCAGGCATTTGCATTCGGTTGCTGATCACCGCTAAAAATCGCCGATGTGGAGAGTATCGTATCTCTGCAGTGGTTCTTACTATTCTTAGTAGTTAGTTTTACAGAACCTACCTTGAACCTACCAGAGGCGAAGGATCCATACAGCCACAGATTAATACAGATGGGACACTCCGCAAAATCATTTAAATAAAAAGCGACTCTTGCTACGACACAATAAAGTGCAATTCAGGTCGCACAACGCTTATTACCTACAGTTATATTTAACTACTAGTTACCTCTCTTTTTATCGCGTAACTCTTACACCTCCTGACCTACTGAATTAGCCCCGCGGACGGGGCCCGCCGCGTACTTGTAGTTTCATACCTAAACTGCGGAGTGTGCCAGTGATACAGCACGATTCCTACCGGATTCCCTTTGGAGGTTCGGAACAGCAACTCTATCGCTACCTATTGATAAATGAAATGAAATGAAATGAAATGAAATTGTTTATTCTGTAAATAGGATATCGAAATCACTTTTACACGTCATAGTCGTGGCACAAATGGCACAGTCACGCTGGAACGTACTAGCTTAAAGTCATTTGATTGGTTAAAACTAGTTTTATATTTATACTGATACTAGCTTTGGAGTCGGAAATTATCCCACGGGAACCGTACATTTTTCCGGGATAAAAAAGTAGATAGATAGATAGATAGAATACTCTTTATTATGCACACCATAAAAATTACAGATATAAATGTTGAAATTTTACATAGGGTGACACAATGGGCGGTCTTATCGCTAAAAGCGATCTTTTTTTTTTAAAGTAGCCTATGTGCTAATCCAGACTATGATCTATCTCTGTGCCAAATTTTATTAAGATCCGTTCAGCCGTTCTGGCGTGATTGAGTAACAAACATCCATCCAACAACAACAAAACAGTAAACGATCAAACACACAAACAAACAAAAACCACCATGAAACAATTTTTAACCGACTTCTAAAAAAGGAGGAGGTTCTCAATTCGGATGTTTGTATTTTTTTTTTTTTTATGTTTGTTCGCGCATAACGCCGTCGCTTGCCAACCGATTTGAAAAATTATTTTTTTGATTTTCATCTTTATCGCTATACTATTAGGTTCAAGATTGATTGGGAAAATTTGACAGTTTCGGGTGGCTTAATGTGCTGGCGTCTCAATCGCGAAGATGAATTTCGTTTTGTTTGGAAACCGAGTACCTACTATAGGATTTTCGTAGAAATATTTATAAAATACCTGAAGAATGATATAGGGTCCCTTTGGAATAGCCACGACTACGATTTTAAACGGCACACAACCGCGTAATCTATTGTCTTCAGTAAACTCAAGGAACTTGCGTGAATTTGTCAAACGGCCTATGTTTATCTTCATTCCAACCAAAATAGAATGAATCATATTTTAGTATTTCTACTAAAATACTTTACGCACGATGAATGCGTCTGATTCATTCGCTATTTTAAAATGAAGACGACACGACAATTTTAAATCATGAGGAATTTAAAGAACTTACAATCTATTTTTGTTGCTAGACACTTGTTTGAGATGCAGCATGAAACAAATTTAAAGAACTTACAATCTATTTTTGTTGCTAGACACTTGTTTGAGATGCAGCATGAAACAAATTTAAAGAACTTACAATCTATTTTTGTTGCTAGACACTTGTTTGAGATGCAGCATGAAACAAATTTAAAGAACTTACAATCTATTTTTGTTGCTAGACACTTGTTTGAGATGCAGCATGAAACTAATTGTCATCTCGTCTGAATTTGTCATGTTCTGCGTAATATCACTTTTTAGGGCGTATTGCTAATTTTTTTATTTGAGCGTCCTATGTGTCCTAAAACTTCTTGCAAGTGCAGTATAGTAATCATTGATATTAAGTCAATGATAATAATGTTCTATGTTAGAGGATCCGGTTTCCGCACTTAGTCGTTCATGTGGGCCGTGTCGGGGGGTTATTCCGACCAGCCCACCTCACTCCAAGAAGTCAATCAAACTCAAAACTCAAACTCAAAGCATTTATTTCAAATAAACCAATTACAGGCACTTTTGAACTGTCAAGGTCGGTCAGTCAGAAAGATGAAGCTAGTTGCCTATTCCAAATTAGGTTCCTATGGAGGAGAACGGGCAAGAAACTCCACGGACACTCTTTTAGATCAAAATATTTGCAAACAACAGCATTTTGGCGAAAAAACACAACTTCCAAGTCTTCCAACTTCCATATCTGACCAGAATCTTATTATTCAGCAAAACAAATAACTTAAAAAAGCTTTTAATTTAATTATTCCATTGTTGGAGTTTCGTACGGAACGACCATTGTTTGTGTTTGTAGTGAAATCTTATCTTAATTATAAGGGTTCTTTTTAAATCAACTGCCAGAACTCGCAGGGAAACGGGGCAATAACAAGTATTTTTGTTTTCTCTTTAAATAGAACATTAGGGGAACCGTTTGTGATCATTTTAATTCCGGTGTTTTTGAGCTTTTGATAACTGATAAGTATTTTTGTATACTTACACCCGATTTCTGAATTGAGAAACTCTTTACAGTTTGCTGCTTTATGTCAAAAAAAAACATTTGTTTTGGCGCTTTTTTTTCGCATGCGGAACAAGGCTCTGTCACTTTCTTGTTCCCGCCCAGTAATTCGCCTTTTACATAATATAACCCATAGATAATACACTATAAAAGTAATAAATATAACCTTCCTCTACCTGCAAAATTAACTGCAAACTGCTGCAAAGAAGTTACAAGAAAAACTAATATAAGGCGGCGATTTCTTGAAAATGCTCAAAAAGGTGGTTTTTTAAAGCTGTGTATGTCATAAACCGTAAATAATTTTGACAAATAAAAAAAATGATATTTTCAAGTCCTTTTCGCATACAGTGATGGAACTCAAAACATAAATACATACCTCTTAATAATCTTTATAACACATTTGCTCGTAAAGGGTCTCTTATTTCACGAATTTCAATATCGTAATGTATGTCATTACGTACTTGTGCGTAATTGTAATGTAAAACGCACGTGTTTCTTTTTAATAAGGTAAAACGTAAGGTTTATCAAGATGCTCCGTCTAAAACGAACGGTACTTTTTAAATCTTAGCAAAGAGTTTTTATGTCAGAAGTGGTCAAGATTTTATGAATAAAATTAACTTTGGGAGATAAAATATAGAAAATAAACATTAATTAAATTAAAGAATTTATTCTTTAATTTAACCAATTTTGACAATAAATTACAACAACAAACAAAAACAAAAAAATATTAATTTACTTTATTAGTAATACTGGCTGTTTTTGTGCCTTTGCTTTAAAAAAAAAAGTGCTGATGCCCGCGCATCGCTAATTTGTGAACAAGTAAAAATTATTCCGCGCCATTTCCGCGCGCTTTTTCTTTTCGCTGTATTGTTTTTATTTGAAAATGTCGTCAAGTAATGATGAATTTATTCATTCGACACCACCAGAAGTCTCCGAGGCAGCGAAAAAGGCTACTTTTTGCCTCTTACAAGCGTATTAAAATTTCATCTTATGGAAAACAAGCAAAGATCCAAATTCATTTTCAGAAAGTGTGTTTCAAAACAACTCCATAAGTTAGAGTTTACTTCAAACCTCATGATTTCATGAAATCGCTAGATTTGAGGTCAATTCTAACTTATGGATGGAGTTGTATTGTTGATTCTAATGATTATAATTCTGTAAAGCCATGTTAGTTACGGCCGCGAATCATATTTTAATCAACGTACAACCTGACACTGATCTGCAAATTGCAAAAAACGTAAGAAATTTTGGAATTTTGCGGGCTACCCTGGCGTTTTCGCCTTATGTATAACAATTAGTTTCAGTACCTAACTTCCTAGTTACCTATCTAATAACACTACCATAAAAGAACACTACCATATTTTTCCTCGCAGTACCTACAAGCTTTCATACTATAAAAAAAGTGAAGGCTATAGTGGAAACAAATGCTTGCAGTTCAAAGGTCAGGGGTGCAGAACTAAGAAACTAACATGGCGGAGAAAATAGCACGATTATTATTTTATTTTTACTAAACGTTTGTTGCTAAATACGAGGGCTGCCTTTTAGTTGTGTCGTTTGAAATAAGTATAGACAATCTAATAGATTATTACCATTTATTGTTTTTCAAAGAATTCTCACTTTTGCATGCATTCGGACCAGTTTTCAAAACATTTATTCCACTCCGAAGTGGGGGTAGTCAAAATGACCGATCTGTATGCGTCAACAGCTTCTTCGGGTGAGTTGAAACGTTGACCACGGAGACTTAGCTTAATTTTGGGGGACGTAAAAAAATCGTTAAACGACACGACTTAAAAGGCAGCCCTCGTAACAACCGCAAGGGTCAGGCCATGTTATCATGACGCGACAGAGATCGCGCTTACTAGATTTTTTGAATCCATGGGAAACATAAAAAAAGTTTTACTTATAAAATTCTGAAAAAAAAATTAAGGATCTGGCGGACATGCAATCGCTTTTCGACACGATCAGATTAATTTTGCTTGATAAAAATTTTTCCCAAAGTTACCCCTTTTAGTAATGTTTAATTTTGCACAGAGGATCCCTTTATAATGTAGACGAGGAATAAGGAAGGATTTCCCGGTAGTACGTCCCCGTGGGATAATTACTATGCATTCCACGGGGTTGGTCCGTGGATGGGTGACCATCTTTATACACCGAGACTCCTACGTGGCTCGGAAAGCACGTGAAGCCGTGGGTCTCGGCTGTCATTCGTAGATCTTTGACAGTCGTTACGGGTCGTCAGAAGTATTACCCAGTTACTGGGTTGTGGAGGTCAGATAGGCAGTCGCTCCATGTAAAACACTGGTATTCAGCTGCATCCGGTTAGACTGGAAGCCGACCCCAACATAGTTGGGAAAAGGCTAGGCAGATGTTAAAAAGGGAAAAGGCTATTGGAAACAAATGTTTGCAATAGGTCAGGGGTGCATAACTAAGAAGTAGAAAATAGCGCGTTTAATATTTTATTTATATTAAACGTTTGTAATGGCGTGGCGATATGGAAGTAGGTCTATGATGTCACGCGAGCCGTAAACAATATTATTGATAAGCTGCTATGGATCAGAATTAATATTTTGTATTGAATCTATACTTAGGTATTACTATCAGCGCCCCGCGGTTTTACCCGCGTAGATCGGGATAAAAAGTAGCCTTTGTGTTTTATCCAGGGTATAAGCTATCTAAAAACCAAATTTCATAAAAATCGGTCCAGCCGTTTAAAAATTAAATTTTAAAAGGTGATTGTCGGACTACGCACAATGAAGGGTTCCGTAGTGGGATGAAATTATGTGTTACATGTCCTCCCATACATTCCAACAGTAAATGTAAGTTTGTACTCACAATATTGAGAGATTTACCATGTTATTTTAAGACCACAAACTTCTTATAGGTTTTCCTGTAATCTGCAGGTACAGAACTATTTTATGTATTTTTTTAAAAATTTTAGACTCGGTAGTTTCGGAGATAAAGGTGTAACAATTTTCGTATATTTTCTTAAATAACTTTAAAACTATTTATTTTAAAATTATAAAAAAAATATATTTGAGACCCTCATAGTAAGCTCTTTTATTTGATATGTCACACGGTACAGTTTGCAAAACTTTTTTTTTTTTAATTTTCTTATTTGCCCCCTAAAAGTGACCTCTATATTCAAAATTCATTTATTTACTTTAGCCATTCGTGTTTGAGTCACAGAAATCCATAGGTATGTGTACCAAATAAATTTCAACTTAATCGGTCCATTAGATTCGGAGCAAATTGGCTGTGACAGACGGACAGACAGACAGACACACGAGTGATCCTATAAGGGTTCCGTTTTTTCCTTTCGAGGTACGGAACCCTAAAAATAAAAAAAGGATTTTTTTTTTTAATTATATTTTTAAATGGGTCCCGCCTGCTTCCAACATTTATTTCATTTTAAATGGGCTTGTTTTTAGCTTTTCTGTTTATTTAACTTATGTTTTTTACCGCAATCGGGTTTTTAATTTTTTTAATTCCTTTTTTTTTCTATGATGTTATTTACGAAAACATGCACACGGTGGAATGACACAGAAATCCTACTTCGGCCATGTTGCCTTATTAATATTTACGCAAATTCCTGTCAGTTCGCACAAACAACTCCAGATACATGACACACGACTAAATGACCATCTTTGCTGATACCCGTAATTGTGGCAATTAGGATGCATGGTCGAGTGTCTGTGGCTGTCAGACGGACGGATCAGTCACGCGACAGCCCGGGACGTGTTGACTCGCTTGAGTGGCCCGCTCTGATAGATGTGTGCTTACAAGCGTGTGGTTTTGTGGAAATGAGGAAACTTGCCTGGAGAAAATACCTAGGTACTTTGGTAGACGGAATCTTTAATTTGCTATGTAAATAAAAAAAATAAACTGATTTGAAAAAGAAATTATGAAAAGCCCGGGACGTGTTGACTCGCTTGAGTGGCCCGCTCTGATAGATGTGTGCTTACAAGCGTATGGTTTTGTGGAAATGAGGAAACTTGCCTGGAGAAAATACCTACTTTGGTAGATGGAATCTTTAATTTGCTATGTAAATAAAAAAAATAAACTGATTTGAAAAAGAAATAATGAAATCACTTTAATTTCGGAAGTCGGTGTCTTGGGATCTTTATTTTAGTTTTTTGCCACCGACTTCCGAAATTAAAGTTAGATAAGTACATAATTTTGAGTTCATTTCTTTTTGAAGTCAGATTTTTTTTCTTTTTTTATTATTTTTTATTTTGTATTTTTTAGTTTTAAAATATTTGTTTGTAATAAGTAATTAATAGATTTGTTGTAAATATTGCACTAGAATTTGACCAAGGTTTTGAGAAGTATTCGCTTTGACTCCACACCCCGTAGCTCGTATTAATTAAGCCAGGCCGTCACACATGTATTGGTCCATATATCTTGAAAACTACTAAACCGATTTTGATAAAACTTGCATTGCACTGTTCCCTAAGTCGAAGGAAGTGTAAACCAATAAAAAAAAGTGGTTGCAATCCAATTAATTGTTTCGGAGAAATGCGTGAACAAACATACATCGTGAATATTTTAGATTATGTAATATTACATAGTGTAATTAATTTGTAAAGTTATGTCTAACGCGGATAAAAAACTGAGAATCACGCAAAAACTATGAAGCGTATTTTTATGAAACCTTCACCAAAAATTTTATTATTTATATTTTAGTACTTATACATGTTTTAATATAATACCATTTGTTTTATGTAAATAAATTAATAATGTGTCTAACTTGGGACAGCGCTCCTTGATGAAATTAAATTAAATGTAATGAAATGAAATTTTAATTGCAAGAATTGCAGTACATTATAGATGGTCGGGTTTTTAAAAGTTTCTAATACAATTCGCTAAAACTAGTATGCTACCTAATTTAATACATTGGCATAAATTAATAAGCTACTTAATAAATTTAAAACAAATCATAATTATTAAATTGAGAATAATAATGTCAAACATTTGTGAAATTATATATAAAAAAAAAGATAAACCCTTCACGCGTCGCTATGTACCTACTAATGTATAAACCCAAAACCCCAGGGGTTGGTAGTTGCGAACCCCATAGGTTCACAACTACTGATGATGATTGGTTTTCCATCGGATGATGTTTTTTTACGATATGTGATATAAGCCTAAATACCTATTATGAAAAGGTTTTTCCTCATGAACACCTTTGTGTTCACTTGACGTGTGAGGGGAATTATGTCACTCTTTAAAGTTTAGGAACTCATTCACAGAATAGAATGATTGTTCTACAAGCCATTTGAATAACGCTGTTTTTAAGCGATTGATTGGCAGTTCCATAAACGATTTCGGTGGGCGATGGGCGGCTCCTATTACTGGGTGCACAGATATTATACTATATCTGTGAGACTGTGACTGGTTGGACCTGGACATAGCTTAGCACAGAACATGCATGAGCTCAAGGCCGTTGGCATGCATCTACGTCTTAATCCTGGAATACGGGCAGTTGGCACATAATAATTTGCTCGCTTTTCTTTAAGGCTTATCCGTCGCAAAAAGCGCGGTCACTATCGGACTGCATAGAAAAGAAAGAGAAGCGCGATGACACAACGCTTGCAATATGGAGTAATTATCGATTTACAAAAAAAAACTGTTGATTATACTAAAAAAGTAATGACAAGAAATCATTCCTTATTAGTTTGTAAAGAACTGTATAAATTTATGAACACTTTTAATGAAAACTGTAGGAGTAAAATGGTAACAACTCGAAAAATAGACCGAAATAGATCTGGATTTAGGTTTTTTTTTTCTTAGTTCTACAAACTAAAATAGATTTCAGGATACATGAAATCACTTCTTATGTGTTGTAGATTACTGTGTATTTTTTCCTATCAGAAAGATGCTATAGTTACTGTAAAAAATGGTTACAAAGTTACTTAGTTTCGCCGTATTTTAGGAAGGAGCAGCCTTAAAAAATAAATAATCAATCTTTATAAGCCAATCCACTAGGTAGAGGGGCTTGTGGCTAAGTAGTAACAGCCGCACGGGTCGATCGATCTTGCCGCGGTTGGTCCGTGGATGGGTGACTATCTTTACATACCAACCAAGACCCCTCCATGCCTCGGAAAGCACGATAAGCCGTTGGTCCCGGCAGTCATTCGTGAACCTTTGACAGTCGTTACGGGTCGTCAGAAGCCCGAAAGTCTGACAACCAGCCTTACCATGAGGTATCGGGGTACACAGTAACTGGGTTGCGGAGGTCAGATAGGCAGTTGCTCCATGTAAAATACTGGTATTCAGCTGCATCTGATTAGACTGGAAGCTGACCCCAACATAGTAGGATAAGGCTACGCAGATGATGATAAGCCAGAAGCCACTCCACTATCCTAGCAATATCTGAAACTGCAATAATTCCTAACAGCGATAAATTAACACCACATGCACTTGTGTTAGGGTTGCCACCTGTACTATATTATATAGTATCGTACTATATTGCGGTCAATTGTACTATATATTATAGAAATATAATATAGTACGAAAAATACTATATTTTCATTGTTAACTCCACTGCTGCACTTTTTTGTATAAACATGGACTAAATTGGAACGTACCTGTAGTGACGCGTTGTGAATTTTAGAACGAAACGCACTCACGAAGCCTCGTTACGGCTACGCAACGAAACGTCATTTCTGTTTCTATTCTGTGGTGAGGTGAGGGAAGAAAGAAACAGAAGTTTAATTAAGCTCATTAAAAATGAATTGCTGATTGGAAGTAAATTGCTGTGATTCGTATAATTATTTTAAAAACAATAAACTGTTGTTATCCAAAGCGCAGAGTAACAATAAATATACCTGGAAAAATAAATAATGTTATTCTGTGTTTGTGTGTTTCTTTTATACCTACTTAAACTGGTGTGCAATAAAGTGATATAGGATTGTAATTTGTATATAATGTTTAAACATGATGATTTGATGAATGAATGAATGTGTACTATTTTTTTTTCCGAAATTTCCCAAAAGTACTATATTTTAGCAAGGTTCTGAGAAAAATACTATATTTCTTCAAAAAAAAGGTGGCAACCCTAACTTGTGTCCTACTAATAAAGATGTTGGACATGATATCCTACGTAAGCACTTAGGTTAATGGAATTGTTGATACCTACTGAAAAAAACGGGCCAAGTGCGTATTGGACCACGCACAATGAAGGGTTCCGTAGTTTAAAAGAATTTATCCCAAAAACAAACCTAGCATTATAATCCCAAAAAAAAAAATGTGATAAAATTACAAATTAACAATTTTCGCTTGCTTCTTGCCAAATTTCATGATTTTAGGTCAACTGGAAGTAAAGTACCCGTAGTTATAGGTTTTGATTTACTTGCGACAGTTGCGACTTGCGAGTATCAAAATATGTCGCACAAATGGCCGTATTTTTTATTGCGTTGATTTTTTTGGACTCCAAGGGACCATAGATATAGACCGAGAGGTGACAGGATTTTTCATAACGATCATGGATACGGTTACGGTTAGATTTACTTCGATGGGTTGTAGAGTAGTCCCCTAATGCAAATGACGTCGGTCTGCCTGCTCTGAGTGGTTGCAACTTCGAGTTATAGCGCTTACAAGAGGCGTCATTGCAAAAAAAACGATCAGAGAAATGGTCAGTTTTGGTACACAGTGAAAGTATGGCGTCTCCGCAGATGAAACAAGTTGGTCTGCCGGCTCTGAGTGGTTGCATTTCAGAGCTATGATGCGCGCAACATTGTTGAAAAAAAAAACGATAAGAGAAATGGTCAGTTTTAGTACCCATTCGAAGTATGGTGTCTCCACAGGTGAAACGAGTTGGTCTGCCGGCTCTCAGTGGTTGTATTTCAGAGCAATCGTTGTGTATGCAAGACGCTTATTTGTGGAGAAAGCCTAAAAAATACATCGAAAAAGGCGACAATAGGCGAATTTTTCAAGTGCACGCCGGCCGGTGTCGTACCCCCACCCTACACCTGCGCCGAGCAACACCCGCTGCGCGACCGGCCCCCCTGTAAAGGAATAGGGAAAAAGCTAGAGGTGTCAAGAGGTGTCAATAAGAGAAATGGTCAGTTTTAGTTCCTATTCAAAGTATGGTGTCTCCACAGGTGAAACGAGTTGGTCTGCCGGCTCTTAGTCGTTGTATTTCAGAGCATTGTTATACGCAAAGCGCTTAGTTATAGAAAAATTCAACTTAACGGTAATCAATAAAATAAAGAATGTAATCGAACAAATCCAATATTTAATAATTCAACTTATTACTGTGGGTAAATCACAGATTAATAATTTTGTAGATTATAGCTAAGACTTAGAGTTAAATATTTACTTATTTCTAACATTCTATATTTTTTGAGTTGTTTCATTAGCTATATTCTACAAAATTATTAATCGGTGATTTACCCAAAGTAATAAGTTGAATTGTTAAAAATTGGATTTGTTCGATTTCATTCTTTATTTTATTGATTACCGTTAAGTTGAATTTTGCTATAACTAAGCGCTTTGCGTATAACAATGCTCTGAAATACAACGACTAAGAGCCGGCAGACCAACTCGTTTCACCTGTGGAGACACCATACTTCGAATAGGTACTAAAACTGACCATTTCTCTTATTGAAACCTCTTGACACCTCTACCTTTTTCCCTATTCCTTTACAGGGGGACGGTCGCGCAGCGGGTGGTTCTCGGCGCAGGTGTAGGGTGGGGGTACGACACCGGCCGGCGTGCAATCCAAAAAATTCGCCTATTGTCCCCTTTTTCGATGTATTTTTTAGGTTTTCTCCACAAATAAGCGTCTTGCATATACAACGATTGCTCTGAAATACAACCACTGAGAGCCGGCAGACCAACTCGTTTCACCTGTGGAGACACCATACTTCGAATGGGTCCTAAAACTGGCCATTTCTCTTATCGTTTTTTTTTTCGCAACAATGTTGCGCGCTTCATAGCTCTGAAATGCAACCACTCAGAGCCGGCAGACCAACTTGTTTCATCTGCGGAGACGCCATACTTTCAATGTGTACCAAAACTGACCATTTCTGTGATCGTTTTTTTTTCTCAACAATGACGCCTCTTGTAAGCGCTATAACTCGAAGTTGCAACCACTCAGAGCAGGCAGACCGACGTCATTCACATTAGGGGACTACTCTACAACCCATCGAAGTAAATCTAGCCGTATCCATGATCGTTATGAAAAATCCTGTGACCTCTTAGTCTAATAGTTCCTGAGAAAAAGGGTCTTGACAGACTGACAGACTGATAGACAGACAGACGGACGGACAATTAAGTGATCCTATAAGGGTTCCGTTTTTTCCTTTTGAGTTATGGAACCCTAAAAACTAGCTGTTGAATTAAAATGTATTCATCACGCCTCATTTCCCCGACGGGTTGGTGTATACAACGTGTAATGCTAAATGCGCAAAACCTCTTAAGGGGTCATTGTACTCATCATTATGAACAACTTTTACTATGGGACCAAACCTGAAATCACGAAAAAAAAATCAGCTGTTCAGTACATTTTGACGAATTATGCGAACATTAATGTACTGAACAGCTGATTTTTTTTTCGCGATTTCAGGTTTGGTCCCATAGTAAAAGTTGTTCATAATGATGAGTACAATGACCCCTTAAGAGGTTTTGCGCATTTAGCATTACACGTTGTATATACGGTTTCCCAGAAGAGCGGTGGCTGCTCTTAAGGCGAGTATAGCCGCTAACAGTCAGCGCCACTATTGAAAAATTAAAAAAACCGGTCAAGAGTGAGTCGAACTCGCGCACCGAGGGTTCCGTTACGATTTCTGAAAAAGTGTGCTATTTAGAGACATCGTTTTATTTTTCCTGTAATCTTTACATAAACTTCTATCACATATAATAATTTCAGATTTTTCGCTTTACAAACTTAGGGGGGGGAGCGGTATTTTTTTTACATTTTTCATCAAAGTCGAAAACTATGTGGCCTAAAAAAAAAGAAAAAAAATGTTTGAGAATGTGCAAACAGCGCTCTTTCATATTATGATACCCCACATGCCCTAGTAGCCCCACTTTGAACTTTTTTTAAAACCCCCTTTCAGTCCATGTTGCAAAAAAAAAAAAAAAAAATTATTTCTTTCTTATTTGCAAAATAGTTGGGTAAACGTCATCTAAAATGGTTCCAAATTTCAAGTTGATAGCATTAGTAGTTCTTGAGATATCCAGCTGTCACAGACAGACAGACAGACAGACTGAGTCACACCATAAGGGTTCCTTTTTTACCATTTTGGTACGGAACCCTAATAAGACTGGAGATATGGAACATTTTGAAATTTCCAAAGCAGCCGTGTGATTCTGTAAGACCTCATTCTAAACTTGAATCCGCTGAATCGCTGTGAGTTTCTTGATTGGCGTTCTAAATTCAAATTATCAAATAAAAACCAAGTGAGCAGAAGTGATGCGAAGTTAGAGTGAATAGCGAGTTGTTGTTTAAATTTTACAGAGTCGACGTACCTACTGTGTGCATTGGATTTTTTTTTAGTCAGATGGGGTAGAATTTTTTGTATTAAAAAAATCAACACTAAACCTCCTAGGTTCGAAGTTATCATCTGAATAAAAATGTGTGCATAGGAAATTTCAAAATGTTCCATTTTCTTCTCAATGGCTCTCTGTTAGCGGCTATACTCTCCTTAAAGGCGACAGTGACGGCTGTTGTGAAAATGTTGACAGCGGCAAAGATTTAAATCGTTAGATTCGTCCTACCGCGTCAAAAGATAGTAGCTTTCGTATTGACACCTCTGAACGTGTGTGTGTAGGCTTGCTGTTGAGTTGCTGCTGTCAGAGGTCACTGTGAAAGTTCTGTACCTAGGTTCGTTTGAAGATCGTGAGGTTTAAAGTCCAATTATCATATAATGTAGGTACCTAAAAGTGTACGTTCGAAATGTACTTAAAAGTAATTTTCGTATTTTTTACGAGAAGCAAACAAGATGGTATAGGAATGTGTAGTTTTTTTTATTCGGGAAAAATGCAGCACAAGTATCAAAATCATAAACGTGAAAGCCGTGGCTAATCATTTTAGATGAGCTATTTCTGTCTACTTAAAAAAAAAAAAAGAAATATCTACGGTATTTTGAAACATCCGTCTACAATATTTAAAAACATACTCATCACATACTCGTTACCGGAAAACCACGAAAATTCGCAGTTTAAATTCCGTAAAGAACGCGCGATTAGGCTCGAACGTGTGCCAAAATCCTCATTAAACGCGTAAGTAATAATAAATAGCAATAAGTATGCTATTTATTATTCTAGGAATTAACCAATAGCCATCATTGGCGAGTGACGAGTACTTTACGAGGTGTACGAAGGCCGCGTACAGATATATAAATAAATTATAAGTTGTTAAAATATACTCTGTGACGTGCAGTGGCCCGTGAGACTGTATAGTACATACTAATTCCATGCCCGTGAACCAAGACTGGCCGAGACGCGCGTTCTGTTCGAATTAAAAAGTTATATTTCCCGCCATTCTTTAAAAGTGGAACGTGAAATATGGAATTGAAAAAAATGGTTCGTCGTTTTCCTACACTTATTTTTCGTCCACGGATTCCTTCTTTTAAAGCTATGGTCTCCTAAGACAGCGGTGGCCACAAGGCGTCCGTTTACCGGTGAATAGCGTCACCGAAACGTTATATTTAAGAAAGTAAGTTGGTCCTAAAGAGCGTTTTTGACACTCAAACCCCGCAGGCATCATTTTTATGACAGCCGCGCGGCAATTGCGGCCGTTATTTGGTGGCCACCTCTCTTCTAGGTAACCATAGCTTTAATTTCCCTATTTGAATTTTTCGATGAGTACTTATCTCTATTCTTAGGGTTCCGTACCTCAAAAAGAAAAAAACGGAAGCCTTGTTAGGATCACTTCGTTATCCGTCTATCTTTCAGTCTGTCAAGACATGGTCAAGACCCTTTTACTCAGCAACGCGTGGTATCAAGTTGAAATTAATATCAAATACGTAGGTGTGTGGTCCTTTACACGCCCGCTTGCCACTTCTCCTGTTTTTTATATTTCTATGGTAGTGATTATTGGTTCGATATCGTGTTTCTGAACACTTCTAACACAGCTTAAAAGTCGTGTAAATTACTAACGAGTGTTTATCTGAGAACCTGAAAAACCAAGCATTAGGATTTTTGTGGTGTGGGACTTTTATAGGTTTGGGTGGCTGTAGTGGTTTGGTTACCTAGAACTATGGACATGATTAAGGCCCAGGGGGCCTACTCCCTAAGTCCGTCCGTCTTTCCGTCCGTCCGTTCCTCCGTCCGTCTGACATTACGATCCATCAAAACAAGTGTAAAAGTTAAATTTTTCGGACGGGAAAATACACCTCGAGAGTAGGGACAACTGGCAAATCATGTTGTCATTCATACTTCGTTCGGGCCCCGAACCAATCATCCATCCGTAGGTGATACGGAGTAGGAAACGCCCGTAACGAAGGCCGAAACTATGGGCTTTGTGCTTAGGGAGTAGGCCCCCTGGTTCCAAGCGTGGTTTAGCTCGGTGTGTAAGTGAAATGGCTTTATGGCTGTCTAGTTTGACGCATGAGATAGAAGATTCTCACGCGCACCGGAATTATGTCGTAAAAGTGCAAATAAAATCCTATAAAATTAGAAATTAACTATTAATACATCACTGGATGCAGTTAGGAATTTGACATTTCATGGTATATTTTTAATTATAATTGCTAATGAAGGGATAAAGAGCTTTTAAAGATTATTAGGAGGTATGTTTAAAGATTTTTTTGGTGCATTAAAGTATGTTTAATTATGTTTTGGCTTCCATCACTGTATGCGAAAGGGACTTGAAAATATCATATTTTTTTACATGTCAAAATTATTTACGGTTTATGAGATACATAGCTTTAAAAAACCACCTTTTTGATCGTTTTCAGGAAATCTGCGCCTTAATGCTAAACTACATTATTACTAGTTTCTGCCCGCGATTTCGTCCGTGTGAAATTACTTGTTGCCCGACACAGGTTAAATAGCCTATTAATAGCCTTCCTCAAGAATTGGGCTATCAAAGGCAAAAAGAACTTTTCAAATCTGACTGGTAGTTCCAGAGATTATCGTGTTCAAACATACAAAGGAACAAACTCTTCAGCTTTATTATTAGTAGTAGTTTCTGCCCGCAACTTCGTCCGCGTAAAATTTCGGGCCACGACCCATCGCTTCGCATCGCATCGCCCGCCCTCGCTATTACTCCATTTTCGCTTAGCGTTCTTCCTGATTTTTCATTATTTTTGCTCGGCTCCTAAGGGTTGTAGCGTGATGTTAAATAACCTATAACCTCCCTCAAGAATTGGGCGCTATTAAATGCAAAAATAATTTTACAAATCCGACTCAGTTCCAGAGATTAGCACGTTCAAGCTTTATTATTAATATACAACATTAGTTTTTGTTTATACTAAACCTCTTAAGGGGTCATTGTACTCATCATTTTGAACAACTTTTACTATGGGACCAAACCTAAAATCGCGCAAAAAAAATCAGCTGTTCAGTACATTTTGACGAGTTTGATGTAGATAAATGTACTGAACAGCTGATTTTTTTTTTCGCGTTTTCAGGTTTGGTCCCATAGTAAAAGTTGTTCAAAATGATGAGCACAATGACCCCTTAAGAGGTTTAGTGTAAACAAAAAATAATGTTGTAGATAGATAGAAGATAGATTACACGGCCTTGGACGACCGTGCTTGGGCACAAGCTACTCTTCCCATCCGTATGGGAGGCCTCGGCGTCCGCAAAATTTCTAGTATTAGTTTACCGGCGTTCATATCCTCGGTGCACGGCGCAGAGAAATTGATCAGGAAAATCCTAGCCTCCACACTGGTTAATTTTGATGTGCCTTGTTTCACCGAGGCTATGGATGCCTGAAACTCGCTTGCCCGAATTCAGACCCACCCGATGACAATCCATCTTCCCAGAGACGGTGGGATGAGCGTGAGCCGCTCTGCAGAGTAGTACAGAACAATTTACTTGACACGTCTGCTACTACTGCGGAGCGTGCGCGTCTGCTGGCTGTGGGTAAGTGGGAGTCGGGTCTGTGGCTTCATGCGCTACCGTCGTCGAACATTGGCACTTTGTTCGACGACACTACTTTCCGCCTCGCTTCTTCCCTGCGACTTGGAGCTCCTTCGTGTTCTCCTCATCGCTGTCACTGTGTCGAAGTTGTCAGCAGCCTCGGACACCACGGCCTGTCTTGCAGCCGAAGTGCGGGTCGCTTAGCGCGGCACGCTAACATCAATGACATCATCCGACGAGCCCTTGTCACCGTCGGCGTTCCAGCTGTATTAGAACCCAATGGCTTGGCACGCGACGATGGCAAGAGACCGGACGGCATGTCATTATTTCCATGGAATGTGGGAAGGCCTTTAGTGTGGGACGCAACTTGTGTCGATACTCTTGCGCCATCCCATCTTCCTGGCTCGGCGTGCTGTGCTGGCACTGCTGCTGCGGCTGCGGAAAACCTCAAGCGGCGGAAGTATAATAACCTTATCGGTAATTATATTTTTGAGCCGTTTGGGGTTGAAACCCTTGGGCCGTGGGGTCCGAGTGCTCATAGTTTGTTTAAGGAAATCTCCAAACGGCTTGTTGACACTTCCCGTGACCCAAGGGCTGGCTTTTACTTTGGCCAGAGGCTTAGCATTGCCATACAACGTGGCAATGCCGCCAGTCTCTTGGGTACTTTACCAGTCGACAGCGATGCGGAGGAATTTTTCGACGCCATATTTTAGTTTTTTATTAGTTTTAGTTTAAGATATTATATTTTTAAGTTATTTTAGCTTATTTTTAAGTATATTGAAATAAAATGAACACTTAACATTGGATCCCAAAAAGATAGATTATGTATCATGTATTTCGTGGGAATTACTGGCGAAAAGTGGCCTGTCTTGGTCACCTCTGCATAACCCATTGCGGATTTTTCCGTATTTTTTTTTTGCCAATTTTCGTTTTATAATCCAAGCTTCTTTCACGCCCTACTTTTATCAATTAGCTGTTTTAATTAAACCCTGTGAGATACAAAGCACAACGTTGTTTTTGATCAATATTTGTTCTCAAACAAGAACTTGAATGTAATTTTCAAGCCCCCTTCCGCTTTTGATTATCTTTCGCTCATTTTCTAAAGCGGATATGATCGACTTTGAAGGATGAACCCACAAAGCCTTTACTATTTCTATACTAATTGCGAATAGCTTACTTATGACGCAGATATATGCCAAAGGCCTTGAGTGGTTAGCTAGCGTGTTCCGTGCTGAGCTAACGCGTCGCGTCGTACGTCCAGCCAGTAATAGGACTCTCCCATCAAGGAGCTGTCCCAAATTAGACGCAATATTAATTTATTACACATAAAACAAAAGGTATTACATTAAACCTCGTATACTAAAAGATAAATAATTAAATTATCTTTAAAATGGTGAAGGTTTCATAAAAATACGCTTCATAGTTTTTGCGTGATTCTCAGTTTCTTATCCGCTTTAAACATAACTTTACAAATTAATTACAGTATCCATACATCCATATCCATATTATAAATTCGAAAGTAACTCTGTCTGTCTGTCTGTCACCTTTTCTCGCCTAAACCACTGAACGGATTTTGATAAAATTTGGCAAGGCAATAGATGGCATCCTGGGGAAGGACTTAGGCTACTTTTTGTCTCAAAAATAATCCTACAGGGGGTGATATAGGGGATGAATATTTATATGGGAGCATTTTATCAGTTAGGGATATGAAAAATACTAATATTACAAATTCCTGTGGGATATTTTCGAATATCCACGCGGGCGAAGCTGCGGGCAGAAGCTAGTTTAATATAAACATAAGCTAACCACCATACCCATCACGTCTGCCGAGTTTCGCTACCTGATTTAATTTGACCCTGTAGTTGAGTAGTTTTCACTGTAGTGGAGTAGGAGCTCGTGGCTAAGTAATAACAGTTCCACGGGTCGATCCGTCAGCTTAAGCTACGTTTGCCGGGGTTGGTCAGTGGATGGGTGACCATCTTTACATACCAAGATTCCTCCGTGCCTCGGAAAGCACGTTAAGCCGTTGGTCCCGGCTGTCATTCGTGGATCTTTGACAGTCGTTACGGGTCGTCAGAAGCCCGAAAGTCTGACAACCGGTCTTACCAAGGGGTATCGTATTACCCAGTAACTGGGTTGTGGAGGTCAGATAGGCAGTCGCTCCATGTAAAATACTGGTATTCAGCTGCATCCGGTTAGACTGGAAGCCGACCCCAACATAGTTGGGAAAAGGCTAGACAGATTGATTGAGATGAGGAGTTTTCACACTAGCTTGGCTATTACTTAGTTCTCTTCTAAGTATACAACACTCTAGAGATAATGCATTTTTGATTGCTGCGTATACATAAGCTTTAGGGTTCCGACTCAAGTGACCTGAGTTGACTCATCATACTTGTAAACCCACAACTATGGTCCTAAGGAGCACATTGTCGAGGTTGTGCAAACGCGGACTGAATGCCTTAGGGCGGATTTCACCACTGAAACTAACGCGATCAGCACATCTAAAACGCTAAACCGCGTTCAAGAACTGTCAGTGTCATCGTTGTTGTGGAATATTGACACTGACACTCGAACGCAGTTTAGATGAGTTGCTCGCGTTCAGTTTCAATGGTGAAATTGGCACTTATGCAGTTGTCTATTAACCTCGCGCCAAAAAGGACATTTATAAGTGTCATACATTGTCCAAAGGCGGACTGAATGCCTTAGGGCGGATTTCACCACTGAAACTAACGCGATCAGCACATCTAAAACGCTAAACCGCGTTCAAGAACTGTCAGTGTCATCGTTGTTGTGGAATATTGACACTGACACTCGAACGCAGTTTAGATGAGTTGCTCGCGTTCAGTTTCAATGGTGAAATTGGCACTTATGCAGTTGTCTATTAACCTCGCGCCAAAAAGGACATTTATAAGTGTCATACATTGTCCAAAGGCGGACTGAATGCCTTAGGGCGGATTTCACCACTGAAACTAACGCGATCAGCACATCTAAACCGCGTTCAAGAAGTATCAGTGTCATCATTGTTGTGGAATATTGACACTGACAGCTGTTGAACGCAGTTTAGATGTGTTGATCGCGTTCAGTATCATTGGTGAAATTGGCACTTAGGATGTTGGCTATTAACCTCCTCGCGCCATTTATAAGTGTCGTGAAGTAGTATTTTTTAGCTAAACTACGTCACACTCATGACGCTGTCAATACATCGCGGTTTGTATTTTATCACTTATCAGAGTTATCAGTTATAAATAGCTCGTTAATCAGTGATAAGCCGGACAATGGACAGGCTACAACATCATTAAGTTAGCGAAGCGCACAGATACCTAATATAAATTGTACTGTGCGTTAAAAGTTTAACCTTTATTTTGTTTCGTTACAAGATGGATTCTTGCAAACTAATTTTGGACACTTACAGTTCAGCAAAAACCCTGAAATTACTGCCATTAAAATATCATTTTAGGGTTCCTTACCTCAAAAGGAAATAAATAACGCAATGAATGTTGTTGATTTGTCAAAATGAAACCGATTCCGATTGACAGTTCAACAACATTCATTGCGTTATTTACGTTGTCGAGCAGACAAATTTTTCGAACATATGAAGCAATGGATTAGCAATTTGCTTCAAAATTATTCAGATTCCGATTGATAGTAGGTATGTTACGCAATTAGGGTGTTAGTCGACCGAGCTCTGATGAAAATAGTGAATAACGTTATTCTTTTTTTTTTAATTTTCCTAGATGTGAGACCTAGACCTAGCCTGATCGATTTTTCGCACCCGTAAACCCCTATATTGCAAGTTGAATCGAAATCGTTAGAGCCGTTTTCGAGAACGTGATTTACAAATAAGTATAGGATAGGCAGATGGTACGTATACTCGTATTGAATAATCTACGTCGTCTATGGCAGCGCGCCAAAATTTGACGAGCCGCCATTTTTTTCTAAACGACTTGTTTACACACGATAAGCATGCAATAGCAGATGATCCTCGTATCAAAATAGTTGTTAGATTTAATTAATATGATTTTATTGGATTGCTTGTTTTAAAGTGGTTGGCTGAAGTGTGATTATTTAAAGGTCTTGCAATGTAACCATAAACAAAACCAGGTTAAACTGTCATTTGTTTACTTTTTTTTTCTTTTGGCTTCGCCATTGACTATTACTGATCAATGGACTTCGCACGGTTTGTGCTTTAACCAATGTTACGTTTTTATAAAGTGTACTTTCTTTAACGTTTCGATGTTTGACTATTTCATTAAATTAATTTAAATATCATACGTTGACATTTATTTTTGTCACATTACACAGATTTATAGCATAATCATTCAACAGTAATTAATCTCACATGCACTTAGTAGCAATTTCCCTCACGCAATTTTTCATGAAAATTATTTCCCGCCAACTCAAATGTCGGAAACTTTTTAATAGAAACGTGGCACGCCACGGCGCTAATTTTCAAACAGCCATTCTAATCTACTAGTATATAAATAAAAAGAGAAGTCCTGACTGACTGATTGACTGACTCATCAACGCCCAGCCCAAACCTTGGGACCTAGAAAGCTGAAATTTTGCGCAGGTTCCCTTTATAATGTAGACAAGGAAATAAGGAAGGAATTTCCGGTAGTACGATCCCGTGGGATATTTTCCGACATCCACGCAGTCGAAGCCGCTGGCAAAAGCCAGTGTTTGATATTCTAACGTTGAGTTGCACGAAACCAACACTAGTTTAACGCAGACTTGAAATTCATGCCATCCCTTACATTTTGTATCAAAAAGAAAGCGACAGCCATAGACTTATAAAAAAAGATGGACTCCGCACCACGCATATTAAAAGTGAAGCACCCTGCCGATCTATGTGTGCGTGATTTGAGTATCTGCAAAGACGCCGTCGCTCGTGTAACGTAATGGCGGCCGGTAGACTTACTATGGTGTGAATGTGTGCGTGCTGGCTTGTAGACATTAGCGCACTGACTTACTATGGGTGCTTCAGTTATTGTTAAAGGAGACGGCGTCCGCCTTTTTTTTTAGGTCCATGGCGACAGCATCAATTTAAAGTCTCCGTTAAACTAATGTTGGTTTCGTGCAACTCACCGTAAGTAGTTTAAAAAAAAGACCGACCAAGTGCGTGACGGACCACGCACAATGAAGGGTTCCGTAGTTGAAAAGAATTTATCTCAAAAACTAACTTAACATTGTAATCCCAAAAAAAATTTTTTTTACGTGATAAAATTACAAATTAGCAATTTTCGGACTTTTTCTAATGTGAGATCTTGCTTCTTGCCAAATTTCATGATTCTAGGTCAGCGGGAAGTACCCTATAGGTTTTGATTTACTTGCGAGTATAAAAGTCTGACATATTTTTTATTGCGTTGACTTAGAATCTTGATTTTTTTAGGACTCCAAGGGACATCTATGGTAGATGTACGTATTTGATATTAATTTCAACCTGATACCTCCACGCGTACCTGAGAAAAAGGGTCTTGACAGACTGACAGACAGACAGACGGACAACGAAGTGTTCCTATAAGGGTTCAGTTTTTTTCCTTTGGAGCTACGGTATCCTAAAAATGTTCATATGACCGTAGAAAATCCTCGCCAGGATCCCCGCGTAACCAAAATGGTTTCAATAGTACTAATATTATAAAGAAGTCAGTGAGTTTGTATGTAACCGATTCCAAAGATCCTTTCACTAATGCGGAGTACAGTATTGGGTATTGGCGAGTGTCATAGGATATACGAGTAGTTAGAGTATATATTGAAGCATGGTTTAACTTGGTGTGTAAGTGAAATGGTGTTATGGCTGTCTAGTTTGACGCGAGAGATATAGAGACTCTCACGCGCACCGGAACTAGACGCGCTTCGTTTAAATGTAGATTTATGACAAAATACTATACTTAAATAAATTTTTAGCTTAGTAAGTTTTTAAAATATTTAAATACCTTCGTTTTAAAGCAAATTTTACTGCAAAATAAGGAACGGTTTACGTATAAGCGTATAAAACAGAAAATAGACGGCGCTACTTTGGATTTTTTTTCTATCGAACAAATAAGTAGTCATGTTTCGATTTTAGTACAACAGTAGAGTCTAATATGCATTGTCTGGAAGGGCCTTTTGAAGAAAGTATTCTACTTCTAATCGTGGGCATTATGAAAATCTGATTATCAATTTATTTTTGAAAACCTAATAAATCTAATCGCCAGGGTAGCCCGCGAAATTCAAAATTTCTTACGTTTTTTGCAATTTGCAGGTCAGTGTGAGCTTGTATGTTGATTAAAATATGATTCGCGGCCGTAACTAACATGGCTTTACAGAATTATAATCATTAGAATCAACAATACAACTCCAAACGTTAGAATTGACCTCAAACCTCATGATTTCATGAAATCGCTAGATTTGAGCTAAATTCTAACTTATCGAGTTGTATTGCTGATTCTAAGGATTATAATTATATAAAGCCATGTTAGTTACGGCCGCGAATCATATTTTAATCAACATACAACCTGACACTGCCCTGTAAATTGCAAAAAACGTAAGAAAATTTGAATTTCGCGGGCTACCTTAGCGCATCCTCCTTAAGTGTGTCGAGTAAAAGAGTTAAGTACTTCTAGACAAGAATGCGCACGTTGACCGGATCATCACTTATCACCAAGGGACATAGTGTTCAATGGGATCACTTTCACTATGATGAAAAGCTTTTAAAATACAACCAATATTTTTTAAATCAATAATATATAACAATTTTTATTATTAGCCACTCTTCACGAGAACGCCCATGCATATTTCGTCACGGTTTACGTCGAAATGCGTCAGATCGGTCTTGCGTCAGCGCATTGACTGAAAAAATTGTAACCAGGCCATTAAAGTCGAAGAAAAGCGTCATAATGCGTGCATCAGTCAGTAAGTCTACGTAGGAAGCCGAAATAAAAGCTCTCTAGTACCTAATTTTCTGTTATTCATAAATGGCTTGATAACTGAAATGTTGCCTATTATCCCCGTAGAACAGGGCTGCCATAAATGCTGAAATGCCGACTTTGCCGGCCGGGGCATTTGGAATAGAAACAGGGTAAACCATCGATAATTGAAAAACCGGTCAAGAACGGTATTTTTTTTTTACATTTTCATCAAAAGTAGAAAACTATGCGGCCTAGAAAAAAAAGAACAAAAGGTGATTAACTTTTTGTTCCTTTTTTTAGAAACGATTAATAATTAAGTAACGATTTTCATACTTTTCCCTTTACTTGTGCTGTGAGACCTTGCTTTTTGCCAAATTTCATGATTCTAGGTCAACGGGAAGTGCCCTATTTTTTTTTTTTTTGGATGGGATATCATCAAATGACTTCTCCCGCTCTGGGCGTAGCGGGAGGGCGTGTCAGACTTTTACTGACTAAAACCCACCTGTGTTCCTTCAGTTGCCTGTGCCAGGACCACGGTATCTCTTTCGAACAACCTGCGACCCCGGCGGCGGCGGCGGGAAGTTCCCTATAGGTTTTGATTAATTTGCGAGTATCAAAATATGTCGCTTATATGCCCGTATATTTTTATTGCGTTGAGTTAGAACCTCGATTTTTTTTAGAGCTACAAGAGACCGTAGACCTATGGTTTTAATATCAATTTCAACTATAGTGCGCGCGGAACTAGTTGGCCGCTCCTTAGGTGGCGACAGGGGTGATAATAATGATAATGATAATTAATTTAAAAAACATTAAACACATGCATGCACCACCATGTATGTGTGCACCACCATTAAACCTACTTATCATCATCTTTGTTATATTCATTCTAATTAGCTAAGGCGCGGCCAACTATGTAGTTCCCCGCGCACTATAGATACCTTTACGCGTTCCTGAGTAAAAGTGTCTTGACAGACTAATAGACAAACGGACAACGAAGTGAACCTATTAACAGTATTAATACTGTCATTAACATGTTCCTACTTAGTTAATAAATGACCAGACACGTTTACATAGTTAAAATATCTGTATAGCTAAACGAAACATGAAGACTTAACAAAAGGAATACTTAGCTATTAAAACTATGCATATGTGATGATTATAAATATCCGGATGTTGTTTTGCAATTATCATCATCTGCCTGGCCTTTCCCAACCATGTTGGGGTCCGTTTCCCCAAAATTAGGAAAAACCCAAAGGAACAGCCGAAAAATCGAATAAATCGTAATTTTGTCTCTCATGGTACGAAGTTCACCGGGTCATCATGGTGCATTTTAAATCTCGGAGACATCCCACTGACAAGTTCAAATGTCAAAATGGCTTACATTAAATTATCATAGGTATAATTTTAACATTTTTACTTGTCAATATAGTCTCCGAAATTGATAAACAGACCATAGTCTTCATTAAACTTCTAAAGAGGAGCTCGTGGGTAAGTATTAACAGCCGCATGGGTCGATCCATCAGGTTAAGCTACGCTTGCCGGGGTTGGTCAGTGATGGGTGGTGATGGTCTTTACATACCTAGACTCCTCTGTGCCTCGGAATACGTTAAGCCGTTGGTCTCGGCTGTCATTCGTGGATCTTTGACAGTCGTTACGGGTCGTCAGAAGTCCGAAAGTCTAACAACCAGTCTTACCAAGGGGTATTGTATTACTCAGTTACTGGGTTGTGGAGGTCAGATAGGCAGTCGCTCCTTGGAAAATACTGGTATTCAGCTGCATCCGGTTAGACTGGAAGCCGACCCAAACATAGTTGGGAAAAAGCTAGGTAGATTGAGTCTTCATTAAAATTATAACTGGCTAAGATCAATCTAAACTTCCAAGTTATAATTGCTATAGTGTACCGACGCCATATGAAACAAACGCCATACGTTCAACAATTACACGCAACACAATGTAAAACCATAGACAAAGCGTGACGTCAGTAGTGCGTCATACAGTAAGTAGGTCACCACGGATCCATAGAGAATGGAAGCGGCTTTGAATCACAATGACCACTTCGTCACGGAGCAACTTCGGTTTTTTTTTACATTTCATGGTTGTTTTACTGAAATGTAAAGATGAAAATTGATGTTAAATATTTTGAATTTTATATGGAAGAAGTTTTCCTAGGTACCTACTTATTTTTTTTTTCACTGGCGGACCCGACAGACATTGTTCTGTCTGAACGATCCTAGAACCCGACTGCAGCGCCACCTACCGGGTCCAATTGTATTTTCAAACCATCCAGGAACCCATTCAAATATACACACAATCGGTCCAGCCGTTGTTATACCACGTTTTATACTTTTTTTTTTTTAAATTACCCTATGTCCATCTCCTGGTTCTAAGTTACCTCCCCACCAATTTTCAGCCAAATCTGTTCAGCCGTTCTTGAGTTATAAATAGTGTAACTAACACGACTTTCTTTTATACAACGTGTAACGCTAAATGCGCAAAACCTCTTAAGGGGTCATTTTAATCATCATTATGAACAACTTTTAATATGGGACCAAACTTGAAATAGTGAAAAAAAAATCAGCTGTTCAGTACATTTATGTTCGCATAATTCGTCAAATGTACTGAACAGCTGATATTTTTTCGCGAATTCAGGTTTGGTCCCATAATAAAAGTTGTTCATAATGATGAGTACAATGACCCCTTAAGAGGTTTTGCTCATTTAACGTTACACGTTGTATATAACTAGCTTTTGCCCGCGGCTTCGCCCGCGTGGATGTCGGAAAATATCCCAAGGGAACCTGCTACCGGGAATTCCTTCCTTATTCCTTGTCTACATTATAAAGGGAACCTCTGTGCAAAATTTCAGCTTTCTAGGTCCAAGGGTTTGGGCTGGGCGTTGATGAGTCAGTCAGTCATCAGTCAGGACTTCTCTTTTTATTTATATATATATAGAAGAAGATTAGCTTCTGCCCGTAACTTATCCGCGTGAAATTTCTTGTTCGCCCGACCCACCCCGTCGCATCGCATCGCCTGCATGTGCTATTACTTCGTTTTCGCTTAGCGTTCTTTCTGACTTTTTTTCATTTTGCTCGGCTCCTAAGGGTCGTAGCGTGATGATATTTAGCATTAGCCTTCCTCAAGAATTGGGCTATCAAATGCAAAAAAAAAAAGAATTTTTCAAATCTGACTGATACTTCCAGAGATTAGCGCGTTCAAGACTAGCTGTCAAACTTTCGGGCTTCTAACGACCCGTAACGACTGTCAAATATCCACGAATGACAGCCGGGACCAACGGCTTAACGTGCTTTCTGAGGCACGGAGGAATCTCGATATGTAAAGATGGTCACCCATCCACGGACCACCCGTGGCAAGCGTAGCTTAACCTCATGGATCGACCCGTGCGGCTGTTATTGCTTAGCCACGAGCTCCTCAAGTATTATTCTAAATTTTATGAAATACTTAAAAACCGGCCAAGTGCGTGTCGGACTACGCACAGTGAAGGGTTCCGTAGTTAGATTAAATTAATTATCCCAAGAACAAACTTAACATTATAGTTGAAAAATATGTTCTCCCATTCATTCCAACAGTAAATGTAAGTTTGTCCTCACAATATTGAGAGATTTACCATGTTATTTTATAACCACAAACTTCTTATAAGTAGGTTTTCCTGTTCTACAAGTATAGAATTATTTTATGTATTTTTTTCAAAATTTTAGGCTCAGTTGTTAAGGGGGGAATGGTCAATTTTCGTCTATTTTCTTAAATAACTTTAAAACGATTTATTTTAAAACTATAAAAAAAAATATATTTGAGAACCTCACAGTAAGCCCTTTCTTTATTATGTCACACGGTACAGTTCGCAAAACTTTTTTTTTAATTTTCTTATTTGCTCCCTAAAAGTGACCCCCATATTCAAAATTCATTTATTTACTTTAGCCATACGTGTTTGGGTCACAGAAATCCATATGTGTACCAAATTTCAACTTAATCGGTCCATTAGATTCGGAGTAAATTGGCTGTGACAGATGGACAGACAGACAGACACACGAGTGATCCTAAATGGGTTCCGTTTTTTCCTTTTGATGTACGGAACCCTAAAAATAAATAAAACATCTACGTAAAAGAAATTGCTGCATAGGTAGGTTACTCGTTCAATTTATTAGTTTAATCTAGTACAGTTTCATTTGCATATTATAATTTTCCATTAACATATTAAAATAAAAACAGTCGTCACACATTTAACTGCATCCAATACCATAGAGTAATAGTAACTATATAATCATCCCATAACTCGGCATCATCAATCATCCGAATGATATTAAATTGGTACTTAAAATGACGCACGTAAAGTCCTCGCTGCCATACTGCATAATAAATAAACGTATATCATTTTAAAATAGACGCTCAATATATTGCTGGGACAGTTCTTCCGTTTATCTAACTTTGAGGAGTGGATATGGTAAACAGGAGGAAGAGTTCGTGGCTCAATAATAACAGCTGCACGGATCTTCAAGGTTAAGCAACGCTTGCCGAGGTCGGTCCGTGGATGGGTGACCGTCATGGCGAGACCCAACCGAGTCTCAGAAAGGTCCCGGCTGTTATTTTTAAATCTTTGACAGTTATTACGGGTAGTCAGAAGCCCGAAAGTCTGACAACCAGTCTTACCAAGGGCTACGTAGCGTGTGTCGTGGACGTGGAGGTCAGATGGGCAGTCGCTCCATGAAAAATATTGGTATTCAGCTGCATCTGTATCCTAATATAGTTGGGAAAAGGCTAGGCTAGGATGGTTAAAACCAGCTAAAGAGGCCGGTACACGAAATTTTGGCGATTTCGCTGATTTACGTGATTTTATAGTTTTAATAGTGTATTTCTATAAGTTTTATTGGACAACATGAAATATCATTTTAATTATGATCTAATGTAAGAGCTACTTTTTATTTTTATTATTTAATTTTGATTAATCGACCTAAACAGGCGACTGGTTTGTGAATGTTTGCTGCAAGAGGTTTAGAATATCACATATTTACGAATTGTTCTGACGTCTAAAGGGTATGGAAAAAATACAATGTATTCTTGTGAAAGTTGTATACAATGTATGAATCACTTTTTACCAATTTCATATACTTAAAAAATTTGAGTAAAAAAATGTTTTAACTTAGTCTATTTTAGAGAAATTTGGCAACAATTTGCTTTTGATTTCGGGTACTTAGAACTCTCGTTCATAAAATTATAACAACAGAAATTAACTTCACTTCAAAATCAATCTATGTCCTGAAAAGTAAATGCAAAAAATTAAAAACTTAGGGCATTAAAAAATCTTTTATAACAACCTAATTCTCGCATTATAAACTCGACGCAAAATAAAAAAGTAGCTCATTCATTAGATCATAATTAAAATGATGTTTCACGTTGCGCATTAAAACTTATATAAATACAGTATTTTAACTGTAAAACTACCTCTGTATAATCACGCAAATCAGCGAAATCGGCAAAATTTCGTGTAACTACGGCCTCTTAAATATTATTTCTTACCAAAAAGTGAGTGCTGGTGTGATGTCTAACTATTTTCTTTTTCTTTATAAATGTATATTTCTAGTGCTTCAAAAGGCTTTTACCCCCCAGCCCCCCAGAATTTGCTTGGCCACATCTAGCATAGGTCACAAACTCACAACTGTACATCGGTGGACACTTCCCACACAAGGGTGGAGGTCCCTGAAATCTGTCCAGCCATTGTATGTCACTAATAGGATTCAAACAAGCACCTTTATACTTTTGTTTCTACGCTAACAGGCGAAAAAAGAGGTTTGAGCTCATTATACTTAGTTGCACACACGTTTTGTAATATACGTAGGTCCTGTTTCACCACCTATGATTAAGTTCATATTAACTTACTTGGTAAATAATTTCATACAAAATCCGTTCCATTTTTTAATTTATTCGGTAAGTAGTGGCTATTCGATGTCTGATAGCTTAGCGATGTCCGAATAGCTTTTTATATTTCTATGATGCCAAAATAGCGTTATACTTTATTATACAGAAATGGTCCTAAGAACATAATAGTACATTATGATATAAGTGCGGTAAGTTGAAAATTACAGCCGAGGCGATATTGCTAGCCCGAGCCGTAGGCGAGGGCTACAAGAAAGCAGAGGCTGCAATTATCAAAGCGCACGTATGTCATACGACGTTTTATAACATATTTGCGAGGAAATACACTTTCTGAAAATGAATTTGCATCTTTGCTTGTTTTCCATAAAATGAAATTTTTTACATTACAATAACGCACAAGTACGTAATGACATACATTACGATATTGAAATTCGTGAAATAAGAGACCCTTTACGAGCAAATAATGTGTTATAAAAAATATAAAAGAATGCCTAAATCTATAATTATCCATACAGAACTGAATCGGAGCTCACTTTATAAGGAATACAAAGAGCTTATGAGCGCATTATACTTAATAGCACACAGAATGTTTTGAAATATACGGCCTTTTTCACGATAACCGATGTCTGAATAGCTTAGTGATGTCCGAATAGCTTTTTATATTTCTATGATGCCAAAATTGCGTTTACTTTATTATACAGAAATGGTCCTAAGAATATAAAAAATTCTATAGTTACTTACACGAAAGAATGCCTTAATCTATAAATTATCCATACAGAACTGAAAAACATCATAATCGGTGAAAGCTTGTCGAGCTACGGCAGTATCGGAAACCGTAGTAAAAAAATTTCAATCTGTTTTCACGAAAACAAACGGCGCGGACTCGAACTGCGCCTACTAAATTTTTTTACTTACCTCGATTCGATCGCATTACTGTCAAAATCACAATGATCTTTATTCTTATTGCAATAAGATTGCTGTTGGGTTACTGATTGAGTTGCTGTGTGAGGTAAAAATAACTGTTAAAGAACTGCAGTTTCTCTCAGGTCAGTAGGCCATAGATTCTTCTCTCAGTTCACGAAACAACAATAAATCCTCCTTCCACATGTCTTTTTCGACCAAAGAGACCTCTAAAAGAACCTAAAACTTAAAGATAAACTCCATCACGAACTCCACACAATAAATCTTC
Organism: Cosmia trapezina; assembly: GCA_905163495.3. Taxonomy (NCBI): domain Eukaryota; kingdom Metazoa; phylum Arthropoda; class Insecta; order Lepidoptera; family Noctuidae; genus Cosmia; species Cosmia trapezina. The sequence continues at coordinate 17,864,878 of LR991040.1, read as the reverse complement.
TGTAGACAAGACAAGGACAGCATGAAATCCTCAAGTCAACGGCTAAACTTTGTTTCTATAAGGGCGCTGCCACACCGGGAGCATTCGGCTGTAATGTAACTATCCAAGATTCCACTGTAACAGCACTGTAACACTGTAACAGCCTGCAAATAGACAGCACAAGCCGTCAACTCCTCGTCCTCGTACGTCAACTCCTCGTCCTCTGTCATACAGGATGTCCTAGTCCAGGGGTCGAGATCTCTTATGTAACGTATACTAAAGTCAATAGTTTGGAAATAAATTACTATTCGTATTACATACTATTAACTGTTGTCGACGAAGAATAGACAGAACGACATTATTGCCATGCTTAGACGCGTAGAATGCGTAGAAATATTTCTACAATCTGTAATTTTGTTTATTCTTCTGTCGACAAAATCCGTTTCTATGGTGGTCATGCTACGCGTGCAGGATAGGTTAGTATTTTTAACCGACGAAAAAAAAGGAGGAGGTTCTCAAATCGAGGCGAACAATTTTTTTTCTTTTTGCTCGTCTCCTAAGGGCCATAGCGTGATCTTAAATAGCATATAGCCTTCCTCAAGAACTGCATGGGCTATCAGATGCAAAAATAATGTTTCAAATCCGACTGGCAGTTCCAGAGATTAGCGCGTTCAAACAAACAAAGAAACAAACTCTTCAGCTTTATTTTTTAGTAAGTTTATTATATAAGTAGATAGATAAATTACTTCGTTTTGGATTAACGTTCTTTCTGACTTTTTTTATTTTTGCTCGGCTCCTAAGGGCCATAGCATGATGTTAAATAGTCTATAGCCTTCCTCAAGAACTAGGCTATCAAATGCAAAATATTTTTTCAAATCCGACTGCTAGTTCCGGAGATTAGCGCGTTCGTGCGTTAAAATAAAATAAAAAAAAATAAAAAAATATGACGTGTAAAAGTGATTTCGATATCCTATTTACAGAATAAACAATTTCATTTCATTTCATTTCATTTCGTTTGTTAATAATACAGATTGTATAGAAGTAACACGGCTAGGTTGCAGGTCAAAGGTGAAAAGAATGCGATTTATTTATTTATTTAACACTTCAAGCACAAATGTACAGAGGCGGACTTAATGCTATAGGCATTTTCTACCAGTCAACAGTCAACAAGTCAGGTGATGCAGAGACAAGCAGTGGCAGGTGCAATTTCGAAAAATTAAAAAAAAAATATTATTATTATTATTAATTATTATTTGCGATTGCAGGCGAACGCTCCCGGTGTGGCAGCACTTTTATGAAAGTTTAGAAAACTTGTGACAGGCGTCTAATACTTTAATCTTTGATCGCGTTCATTGATTGATTTGTGTTGTCTTTGGCTAATTATTTGGGCTGGCAACGGTCGAAGTTTGTTAATTAATGTTCATTAGTTTGATTAAGTTTATAATCGCGTTTTGATCTAGTGACCAGCATCACACTTCACACTAATATTATAAAGGCGAAAGTTTGTGAGTATGTGTGTGTGTGTGTTTGTTTGTATGTTTGTTACTTCTTCACGCTCAAGCGGCTGGACCGATTTGGATAAAATTTGGTGTGTAGATAGCTTATAGCCTGGATTTACACATAGACTACTTTTTATCCCGGTCTTTGCGAGTGAAACCGCGGGGCGCAGCTAGTAGTCTACAAAGGGTGACTGGTAATTAGTGACCGATACTTACACATGAAAAAAAAATCTGCTGTTCCCTACATTCATGTTCGCATAACTCGGCAAAATGTAGGGAACAGCGGATTTTTTTTCGCGATTACAGGTTTAGTCCCATAGAAAAGTTGTTTGTTATCATGAGTACGATCATGTGTTTATAAAAGTTTCTGTTCGTAATATTATCAAAATAACAGCTTTTTACTAAATGCAGAAAGTATAAAGGAAACTTAACAAAAAATCTATTTTTTTAATTTTTGTTGTTTGTTAATTGTTGAGGAGTTCTCCTAGTAAGAACCAGGAGAACTGGAACTCACAATGCATATGGTGAAACAACCATCAGCTCCACTTCACCATATGCATTGTGACGAGCATAAATTGGTAATCGAATCGCAATCCGTGAAATATTGAGTAGTAGTTGTTGAGTAGTTCCGATGGCCATAATGTGGTCTTCATAATCAGTTCCACTTCACCAAATGGTGCTTTCCGAGGGCAAATGCACGAGTTACTATAAAAAATACCCAAATCTCTATGTAAGTGCCTATAATTTGAGTGTTTCCCTCGAATTCATGGGATCTCCTCATCAGATTCTAACTTGGTGACAATGGGACCACCTTGAGAGGATACCCTTCGAAATAAAAAAATAATTTTCTAAATCGGTCCACAATAAAATTGATGGCGAAAGCGCGCAACAAACACAGTCGAATTTCGAATTGATAACTTTGGAAGTCGGTTAAAAATACTTTATGAAGTTTTGAATTTTGTTTTGATATTCCAATCGGTTTCTAGAAAACTTTCAACTAGCCTATTCTGAATTTCTGTAAAAAAGGTTGTATCTCCAAGTTCTTGCTACGTTCATGAACCCTACGAGTATACAAAGTTATGACATCACAGAGCGTTTAATATAGTAAACGACTTGAGGGCTGAACGCTGTGTAATGTGTAGTGTGGTGTGAGTGTGTGAGTGTGGAATAGTAATCGTTGGACCGGTGTGAGCTCACTGATGTGGCAGCGCGATGCGAGCGCGTCAGACGCGATGCACTGGACGAGGCAAGATTGGACGCAGAAGGATAGTGTTATTTGTTTTTTTTTTTGTCTAAAGAATTAGCATTGCCATTCAACGTGGCAGTCTTCTGGGCACGTTTCCAGATAACAGTGATGTGGACGAGTACTTCTGTTATCGTCATATCCTCGAAAAAACCTTCCGCTCAAAGATATTCAAAAAATATTGAAACCAATAACATAAAGTCCTTTTCTTCGAATCCTCACCAATTTTTCCTTCGAGTCAATGGTGTCATGATGATGTCCAGAGGGCTTAGTGCGAGTTTTTTATACTTACTCGATCGCGTTTACGTTAACGTTGACGTATGTCAATTCGTATGGAATAATTGTGTTTCGCATTATAGTCACCAGGCGGCGCTTATTTATTTTCAGTACAAACTGGCGTTTACGTAAACGTGATCGAGTAAGTTTATAAACTCGCACTAAGGCCTCAGAGGGCTTAGTGCGAGTTTTTATACTTACTCGATCACGTTAACGTAAACGTCAGTTTGTACTGAAAATGAATAAGCGCCGCCTGGTGACTATAGTGGGAAACACAATTATTCCATACGAATTGACATAAGAGGGCTTAGTGCGAGTTTTTATACTTACTCGATCACGTTAACGTAAACGTCAGTTTGTACTGAAAATGAATAAGCGCCGCCTGGTGACTATAATGGGAAACACAATTATTCCATACGAATTGACATAAGAGGGCTTAGTGCGAGTTTTTATACTTACTCGATCACGTTAACGTAAACGTCAGTTTGTACTGAAAATGAATAAGCGCCGCCTGGTGACTATAGTGGGAAACACAATTATTCCATACGAATTGACATAAGGTAACGTTAACGTAAACGCGATCGAGTACGTATAAAAACTCGCACTAAGCCCACTGTTAACTTTAGAAGTATCTACATTACACGCACTTAAAGAATCGTACTCTTAAGGTGACGATAACCGACTTTTAATGATTTTAAACTGAAAATCACGTCTAAACGAGTAGTGTTAACGATTCGGGAAAAATACTTATTAAATTAGAGCATTTTTTAAATAATTTCTAGATTATGTTTCTAATATAGACACAAAGACACAAAGGCCCATAGCATGTTAGTAACAAAAAATGACTTAAAACCTATGTTAGTAGATATCAATTTAAATTTTATTCAGAAAATATTAGGTAGGTAGGTTTATCGAGCTGAATGTATAACATGCAGCTTGACAAACCTATCCAGCGCAGGCCCATCCAGTCTTTCCGCAAATACCTTAAGCATGCTGTTGGTGCTTTCCCTGACTCTGCGTGTAGTAGCGACGCAACTTTCCTACGCATTATCGCAAAGTAATCATCTGTGTGCGTATCCGCGAACATGCCTGACGCACTACAATAAGGTGGAAGCTTCAACATCACACTGAAAGCATTGTTGTATTGGATGCGCAGGGTATTGTCCGCTTTTTGGGTATGATTAGCCCAGAGGCTGCTGGTGTAGAATGTAAAAAAATAATACATAGTGCAATTAATTTGTAAAGTTATGTCTAAGCAGATAAAAAAACTAAGCATCACGAAAAAACTATCAAGCGTATTTTTATAAAACCTTCACCATTTTAAAGATAATTGAGTTATTTATCTTTTAGGTGTTTTCATATACCTTTTGTTTTATGTATAATAAATTAATAATGCGTCTAATTGAGGAAGCGCTCCTTGATGGGCGAGTCTTATTACTGGATGGACGTACGACGTGTTGCGTGAGCTCAGCACAGAACACACAAGCTAACCACTCAAGGCCGTCGTCATATATCTGCGTCTTAACGTCTTAAATTGAGAATAATGATTTTTAGAGCCGCTCTAAGCAAACCGTAACTCTTCATTAATATAAATTGGCCAAATGATAGATGAATACTTTGGAATAATTTGTTAGCCTATTAAATAATATACAATCATTAAATTAAAAACACAATCACACACATTATAATAAGAAGTCAATCTGCCTAGCATTATACCAACTATGTTGGGGTCGGCTTCCAGTCTAACTGGACGCAGCTGAATACCAGTATTTTACATGGAGCGACTGCCTATCTGACCTCCACAACCCAGTAACTGGGTAATACTATACTTACCCCTTGGTAAGACTGGTTGTCAGACTTTCGCGTTTCTGACGACCCGTAACGACTGTCAAAGAATCACGAATGACAGCCGGGACCAACGGCTTAACGTGCTTTCCGAAGCACGGAGGAGTCTCGGTATGTAAAGATGGTCACCCATCCACGGACCAACCCCGGCAAGCGTAGCTTAACCTGATGGATCGACCCGTGCGGCTGTTATTACTTAGCCACGAGCTCTTACTAGGTAGTTGCTGTAATTCGTGTATCTTTGACAGTCGTTACGGGTCGTCAGAAGTCCGAAAGTCTGACAACCAGTCTTACCAAGGGGTATCGTATTATCCAATTACTGGGTTGTGGAGGTCAGATAGACAGTCGCTCTGCATACGCTTAGACTGGAAGCCGACCCCAACATAGTTGGGAAAAGGCTGGGCAGATTGAACTACTATTAGGTACCACTCAGAACTAGTTGTCAGAGTTTCGTAAAATACAAAACTCTGTTACAACTGAACCCACTGCCCTACCTACTTGCTAACAGTCGGTTGGCAGAACATCAAAGTGCACCCGACGATTGAGTTGGTCTCGTTCATCAGGTGTTGCTATAAGCGATAACGTTTGATGTACTAGTACTAGCCTTCACCTCTCTTATGAGAGTGCAAGAGTGTAACCCATATCAATGTTGTGCATCGTATGGGGAATAAAGCGAGATCCAATCAAAATGTTTGGGGTTAAATGGGGTTGGCACTAATTTTCGTAGATATTTATATAGATAGATATACAGGGTGGCCGGAACATTGACGTCCAAAAATAAAATTTCGGTCCCTCGTATCGTGGGGTATTCGAATCACCCCCATGTATGTTCCGCGACTTTTCATAGTTTTCGAGTTATGAATTTTTTTCTGAATGTTTGAAAATTTTCGACCTGACCCACCTAAAAAAATTCTTAAAAAAAAAGTAGAGGGTTTTATCGAGTTTCTTTTTTTGCAACTGAATTTTCATAAGTAGTACTTTTATGCATAAAATAATCAGCTTCGTAACTGTGATGAAAGTTATGAAAATGTTGATCTAAAGTGAAAAATTTACGTTCGGTAAATTATGACTTAAATTTTCAACTTCAAATTAAAAATCTAAACAGGTGACTTCATGGTTCTCAAGTAGGCTTCAAGAATGCGCCAGACTCTCAGCTTTCATAATCATTAAAAAACGTAGGACTTAATGGGGCTAACTTTGGCCTTAATCGGCCTTCAAAGACTGCGAGGTGGAAAATTCTTAAAATTAGCTATCTGATTAATATTTTTTTTTTTTCCATTTTCTCGCTCCTAAGGTTATTTAGTTTGCTAACCAAAAATGACTGCAGGAAAGCTAAGATTTAAACACGGAGATTTTTTTAAATGTTAGTTTAATGAATTTTGCGCGATCCGTTCTCGTGGACTATGGGTTGTAAACGAGGGTGCAACTCTTTTACCTGCAATAACAATCCACTCGAAGTGAGAGCTTCGACATTTCAACATCGCTTTAGCGTTAACTTGTGGTCTGGTATCCTCAATGGCGAACTAATTGGTCCGTTTGAACTGCCGTCCAGACTTGATGGAGAAACATACAAAAACTTTTTGGAAAATGAACTTCCATTGTTGCTGGCAGATGTGAATCTCGAACTCAGACGAACCATGGTGTTGCAAAATGACGGCGCCCCGTGTCACTATGCAACCCAGGTCCGAAATTACTTAGATGAAACATACCCCAACAGATGGATCGGACGCAGCGGACCAATTAGGTGGCCTCCACGCTCACCTGATCTCAACCCCATCGATTTCTTTATTTGGGGCTATTACAAGGAAATAGCATACGCCCGAGACTGTTCAAGTGAACAAGAGCTGAGGCAGTTGATTGCAGAAGCTGAACGTGTTGTGAGAGAGAACAGAGACGCTTTTAGACGATTGCCAGACAATTTCTTACGTAGGTGTAGAATGTGTATTGCTGCTGGTGGTGGCCACTTTGAAAACCTTTTGTAAATGTTAAAAATAAATTAAGTACTTTTTTCACATTATCATCTGTGTTTTATTCAAAACCACTTTTTACGTAAAACTTTTCTTACCCAACTATGAAACTATTTGTTGGTTAGTTTTCAGTATTCTTATCATTAATTAACCTTAGGAACGAGAAAATAGCCAAAAAAAAATAATTACTCAGATGGGTAATTTTAAGAATTTTTCCACCTCGCTGTCTTTGAAGGCCGATTTTAAACAAAGTAGCCCTATTAAGTACTTCATTTTTTTTATGATTATGAAAGCTGAGAGTCTGGCGCATTCTTGAAGCCTACTTAGGAATTATGAAGTCACCTGTTAAGATTTTTAATTTAAAGTTGAAAATTTGAGTCATAATTTACCGAACGTAAATTTTTCACTTTAGATCAACATTTTCATAACTTTCATCACAGTTACGAAGCTGATTATTTTATGCATAAAAGTACTACTTATGAAAATTCAGTTGCAAAAAAAGAAACTCGATAAAACCCTCTACTTTTTTTTTTAGAATTTTTTTAGGTTGGTCAGGTCGAAAATTTTCAAACATTCAGAAAAAAATTCATAACTCGAAAACTATGAAAAGTCGCGGAACATACATGGGGGTGATTCGAATACCCCACGATACGAGGGACCGAAATTTTATTTTTGGACGTCAATGTTCCGGCCACCCTGTAGATAATCATACCCCGTTAGTCATTGCAATAATTGGTATTTAATTCAGTAAAAAACTGTTTTACAACCGATTTCCAAAAACAACATTACAAAGTGAAAAATAACTTTAATTTAGGGAGTTGGTGTGTGGTTAAATGTATTTTCAGTTTTTGCCACCGACTTCCGAAATTAAAGTTATTTTTCACTTTGTAGTGTTTTTTTTTTGGAAGTAGATTGTATTTTTTTGTAAAAAAGTTTTTTTAAAAAAGGGTTTTCAGCAAGGTGTTTGAAAAGGTAATGCTTAATCAAATGCTCAATCACTTTAACACGAATAAAATACTTCACGATCAACAGTTTGGTTTCACCAAAGGACGTTGTACGACCGACGCCGGTGTAACCTTATTAAAACACATTTTTAACGCGTGGGAAGAGGCACAAGACGCCATAGGCATTTTTTGTGACCTCTCCAAGGCATTTGATTGCGTCGACCATGAAACCTTACTCTTGAAACTTGAGCATTACGGACTTGGAAAACTTGCCCTCAGTTTAGTAAAATCTTATTTAAATGATAGACAACAGCAAGTTCAAATAAATGGTGTCAATTCACTCTGTTTAAAAGTGAAAATGGGTGTTCCACAAGGCTCGATATTGGGTCCTTTCCTCTTTTTAGTGTATATTAATGATTTACTCCATTTATTAAAAAATCAACCACAAATGGTGCTATTTGCTGATGATACTTCATTAATTTTTAAGGTAGATAGACGTGCTACAAATTTTGACGACGTTAATAACGCCCTACTGCAGATCCAAAATTGGTTCACTGCTAATAATTTAGTATTAAATGGGAAAAAAACTAAGTGCATCAGATTTTCTTTACCAAATGTCAAAAGTAGTGATTGTGAGATAGTATTGAATCAAGAGAAACTAGAATTCGTCGATAAAACCGTTTTCCTGGGGATTACGCTCGACTCAAGGCTACAATGGGGTCCTCATTTAATATCACTTGCAGGACGGCTAAGTTCAGCAGCTTATGCTGTCAGAAAAATCCGTCAATTTACTGATGTAGATACCGCGAGGCTAGTCTATTTTAGTTACTTTCATAGTATCATGTCTTACGGTATTTTACTTTGGGGACGGGCTGCAGATATCGAGTCCATTTTTATTCTGCAGAAACGAGCCATCAGAGCCATATATAATCTTCGCAGGCGCGATTCTCTAAGGGAACTGTTTAAGGATATTAACATCATGACGGTACCTTGTCAATATATCTACGAAAACATCATGTACGTAAGAAAAAATTTACATCTTTTTAATAAAAGAGGTGAAAGGCATAATTATAATACTAGAAATAAGGACCTATTAGCTCAACCAGGTTTTAGGCTGGCTAAAGTAGACTCATCGTTCATGGGGTACTGTTTAAAATGTTACAATAAAATACCTCCACACATACTTCAACTAAATGAGACGAAATTTAAAACTTGTATAAAACGCACACTATGCAGGCAGGCATATTATAAATTGGGGGATTACATAAATGATAAAAATGCTTGGCTCCATGCTGGTCCTGCTCCACAACCTCAACTAATTAATTAACATTTGAAGATACTGTTGGAACTGCTGAAGATTGTAAGAATAGCTTTGCATTGTGTAGACTCAATCACCTTGTATTGTATAATTGCTTAGCACATGTGTGAGTACTATGTACCTACTCTAAAGCTACCATTTACTGGGTACGTCTTTATTTGACTTGGATGTGCCCTGGCGGCTGAGAGTGTGTCATGCTCACTCTAATGCCTCGCTGATGGTGGCGCGTGTGTTGGATCATTTAACGAATCCATACGTCAGGTTCGTGAACGGGCGCTGTTGGTGGAGGCTGGTCATACCTTAGCTGCCACGGCTTATTTTAATTTTAATTTTGAATTGTTTTTTTATTTTTTTATTCCGGACGCTTTTAACGTTCATCGTTCTCACATGTATAATTTCAATATGAATGATGTAACCAATATTTTGTAACCATATTTTGATTTAAAAGAGTGTCCGTGGAGTTTCTTGCCCGTTCTTCTCCATAGATCTACGTTTTGGAATGGGCAACTAGCTTCAACTTTCTGACTTACCTACTGACCGACTCTTTGACAATTCAAAAGTGCCTGTAATTGGTTTAATTGAAATAAATGCTTTGAGTTTGAGTTTGAGTTTGAGTTTTATTTTTCACTTTTTTGTTGTGGTACCTACCTACCCCGCACAAATTCTAATACCTGTAAATAGGTAAATAGTACATTTTGATACAAGTGGAGAACGTTTGTTATTGCATTCTAGGCGGAATTAAAACACCCGAGCCGTAGGCGAGGTTGTTTTTGAGCCGAGAACTGCAATAACAAATGTCCACGAGTATCAAACGACGTTTTTCAATACACTTTTGAAGAAATAAAATAAAATAACGGAAAACATTTTTGTCATGAATGAATAGGAAACTATGATTTAAATTTTCTTTTTTTTTCGCGCTTTGCTTTCGTCAGGTTGAAAGAGAAGCAAAGGTATAAAGCCGATAAACAGCCTAATATGAAAAATAGAAAATTGAAATATTTTTGTGTTTCGAACACAAATAAATGTTAATTTGTTCATAAACGTTTTTTTTTTATTGTAATAATCATGGTTTTTGATAATATTCTACTAGAAACATTATTTAAATATTCAAAAAATATTAACGCCTTAAGACGCCTAACTCTTTGCCGAGATTAAAAAAAAAACATTCAACTCCCAATAGACAGTTGTGAATAGAGGCATTGAACAAGTATAAGTTACCTGTGTGGCAATTTTTATTCCCGCACACGGGTGGGAAAATGAAAAATCGCACGCGTGCGACATACATTGATTGCATTGTGAACCTAATCGTAGTACGATATGAACCAGTTTTCGAGGAAGTGTATTGAAAAAATACTTAAGATTGAAGCTAACTCAAAAACTACCCAATACAAGTAATGTTATTAATGGGACCAAATTTGAAGTAAGTACACCCTCTCGAATAAAACAATTTTTTTTTTCAAATCGAACTAAGTGCTCTGTGAAAAGTTAACTTATTAAACGTTCAATATCTAACTTTTATGCTGCCTTTTATGCTTTTATGCTTTTAACGTGCCGTTTTGCATCCTCGTCAAATTTCAGGGTGTTGTAGAGAACATCAAACCGAATAACTTTCTCCATGGAACCAACATCTTATTCGCGAAAAAAGTTTCAACTGTCCCATAAAAAATTTCAATACTTACTCGACGCAAATGTATGGGACGGCTGATTATTTTTCGCGATTACTTTGTTGGTGCCATGGAAAAAGTTGTTCGGTTTGATTCTCTATACCACACCGTTAAAGACGAGAATGCAAACCGCCACGTTGTATAATTGTTACGACACTTTCAGACACCGTAACATAATAATATAATATTAGTTAGTCCCTACATCATGCAGTTTATAATTTGTCAGTTATTTCTGTCTGAAAGCGCCAGTCCGTAACGTAACACTATCAAATAAATTATAAGATATTTTCATACACCAGCTGAAATATTTGCTTCTCACATAATATTATTTCCTAAGATTTGCCAGCGGGGACAATTTTAAGCTGGAATATCTTTCTTAAATTAATAATTTTGTCTGTAGTATTTTTGGGTTTATTTAGCTCGGAAAATTCTTGAAAACGTCATTATAACAGCTTCATTAATTGCGTAACACAGTTGAAATAACAATTCGAAAGATTTCAAAGAAAATTGTTCAACCATTGCTACATTTGTTTGAAAAATTCGTCTGCTCAGCAACGTAAATAACGCAATGAATGTTGTTGAACTGTCAAGTGGCATCGCCATTGTACCTTCTAGGTGTGTTACGGCAATGAGGGTTTTCTGAAATGACGTTCACCAGGTGGCAGCACTTGAGACGTCAGGTCCGGGCACCTGTCAAAAGTGTCAAAGCGCCTACATTTTCTTTAATCGTGACTGAATGATGAACGAATGAATGAAACGAATGACGAACGTCATCATATATTTTATATTCACTGTCGAATCATTTAATTAAAGTCATTTAATTATTTGTTAAGAGTGCCTTCACACTAGCGTTTGTCCAGCGTAGGCGTTCGATAAACGTATGCGCAGCGCAGACGCCGCGACAACGCGGCGTAAGCGTCGCGTTGTTGCGGCGTTTCCTCTGGAGTCAATTGAACGCTGCGCTAACGCAGCGCAGACGTCACACAATTGCGTTGTCGTTTCGGAAATTTACAAAATGGATTCCGACGAAGAAACTCTATGCTTGGCTTTGCTTTTAAAAAGAAAATTATTGCGAAAACGTGAAAAGAAAAATAAAAGGATATGGGAGAACCCATTAAGGAGTGTACGGTCAAGTGGCGGGGAGAGGTCGAATGTGAACAGGATTGCACATGACTCCGCAGTAACGCGACGCCTGCGCCGCGTAGTCGCGGCGTCTGCGCTGCGCATACGTTTAACGAACGCCTACGCTGGACAAACGCTAGTGTGAAGGCGCTCTTACATATATACAATAAATAGTTGTTATAAAAAAAAATTACAAGCGCGCTATGCTATACCAGAAGGCGTACAAATATTCATGGATGGCATTGATTTTTAACCGACTTCCAAAAGGAGGAGGTTCTCAATTCGTCGGAATATTTTTTTTTTTTTTTTATTTTTTTTTTTTATGTATGTTCCCCGATTACTCGAAAATGGCTAGACCGATTTGGATTTTTCTTTTTTTGTTCGAAAGGGTATACTTCCCAAGTGGTCCCATGATCATCAAATCAGGATCTGATGATGGGATCCCATGGAAATCGAGGGAAACCCTCAAATTTTATGGGCACACCTATATCGATTTCGGTATTTTTTATAGTAACTCGTGCATTTACTCTCGGAAAGTACCATTCGGTGAACTGGAACTGATGATGAAGACCACAGAGGGCCATCGGAAATACTCAATTATATCTAAGTATATAACAGGTTGCGATTCGATTACTTTAATATGGTTTATGCTCGTCAAAATAATGGTAATGGTGACTTCACCATGAGCTCCATTTCTCCTGGTTCTTACTAGGAGAACTCCTCAACAATTAACGTCCCTGCATCGGGAAAAGCAACATTTTGTAAAACGTGATGAGCAGATGACATTGGGTTATTGTAACTTAGATAAATTACAAACTGAACCACTAAAAAGTGAAAAATAAAAACTTTTTTACAAAAACAAAAACCGACTTCCAAAAAAAAACACTACAAAGTGAAAAATAACTTTAATTTCGGAAGTCGGTGGCAAGAAACTAAAATACAGATCCAAAGACACCGACTTCCGAAATCAAAGTTATTTTTCACTTTGTAGTGCTTTTTGGAAGTCGGTTTTTTTTTTGTTAAAAAGTTTTTTAATTGATGTATAGGAGAACATGTTTTGCAACTACAGTGTTAAGTTTGTTTTTGGGATAAATTCATCCCAACTACGGAACCCTAGCCGGTTTTAGGCTGAACCGCAAAACAAACACCGGAATGATTGTGAAGCATCACATCACATACAATTAATTAAATACCCGTCTATCTTAATAACAGTACGCGTTAAGCCAATGTCAGCGTGGCGTTTGTTAAAATTAAAAAAAAAAAAAAAAAAAAAAATTAAAAAAAAAAAAAAAAAAAAAAAGGTTCCGACGAATTGAGAACCTCCTCCTTTTGGAAGTCGGTTAAAAATGTCTAAATATAACTCACGCGCAGTTGTACTTGCTCTCGAAATAAACAATTGGTAAAGAAAACATTATGAGCAGATACAGGAATTATTGTAGTATTTGTAAACATTTTGTAGAAGCAATATTCTTTATTTAAGCTTTGTTCGCACGAGAGAACTAACGGGCGGGGAGTATCTACAGGGAGTTTTGTTTTCAAAAAAATACTTTAAAAAAAGTAAAAACCTACTCCAAAAACCAAAAACGAATCCACACCCTTTTTGACCACACCTTTCTGATACATCCTGTATAGGTATCGGAATCGAATAACCTATACATGATAATTTTTAAAGCAGTGCGCAAATTTTCACATGGTGTTCTAACCATGAATATGAACAACTTTTACTATAGGACCAAACCTGAAATCGCGAAAAAAAAAAGCAGCTTGTCTGTAGATTTTGACGAGTTTGGTGTAGATAAATGTAGTGAACAGCTGATTTTTTTTTCGCGATTTCAGAGTTAGTCATAGTAAAAGTTGTTCATATTCATGGCTAGAACACCCTGTGAAAATTTGCGCACTGCTTTAAAAATTATCCTGTATATAACTAGCTTTCGCCCGCGGCTTCGCCCGCGTGGTTGTCGTAAAATTTCCCACGGGAACGTACTACCGGGAAATCCTTCTTTATTCCTTATCTACATTATAAAGGGAACCTCTCTTTCAGCTTTCTAGGTTCAAGGGTTTGGGCTGGGCGTTGATGAGTCAGTCAGTCAGTTAGGACTTCTCTTTTTATTTATTTATTTTATATTTTCTCAATTAATTTTAATTATTTCGTCCAGGTACACCATATCAACTGGCGGCCGTGAAAGGTTTTTCAAAGAGTTTCTTGTGTTGCACACTAATAACACTAACTAACAATTTGCAGTGTATTTGGAGTGCTGATTAATACTAAATATCTTAACAAGAGTTGTATTACCTCATCAATCGAGTCATGAAGCCTTTGTCTTTCTGAAAGTGTTACTAGCGTCCATGGGATTTGATAAAAAGGAGAGAAAAATACCTTCATGGATATTAAACTTAACTACTGTTGATAATTTTCACCTTTGCCTCTTCCCATGGTAATGGGAAAATAAAATAAAATAAAAACATTTGGAAAAATTAGATCAAAATATTACTGTTTTGATCTAATTTTGCCACCCTACCTACCTTTAAGCCTTAGCGTACGTTCGTACGGACGTAAAAAAATCGCGGCGGGATTTTATCGCGCACTGGATTTTCAACTCTCGGTGTTGAGCCGAGCTTCGAGAATACAACCTAACAAAAACAGAGTGCATCCCAGTGCGACGAAAAACACTGTTGGATTTTCAACTCCCGGCGCTAAGCAGAGCGTTGAAAATGCAGTGCGCGAAAAAAAATTGCCACGATTTTATTACGCCCGTGCGAACGTCGGCTTACACAGTACGATGTAATTGCATGCGGCAGCAAGCCATAAGTTGAAGCAACAATTTGGTTCAATTCTATTATATGCCATGCCACTGTCAAGAAACCGGCATCGTGTAAATGGGGTTTTAGGCGACTTTAGCATTTTGATACAAGTGAAGAATGTTTGTTATTGCATTCGAGGCGGAATTAACACCCGAGCCGTAGGCGAGGTTGTATTTGAGCCTAGAACTGCAATAAGAAATGTCCACGTGCATCAAACGACGTTTTGCAATACACTTTTGAAGAAATAAAATAAAATAACGAAAAATATTTTTGTCATGAATTATTAGGAAACTATGATTTAAATTTTCTTTTTTTTTCCACGCTTTGCTTTCGCCAGGTTGAAGGAGAAGCAAAGGTTTAAAGCCGATAAACAGCCTAATATGAAAAATAGAAAATTGAAATATTTTTGAGTTTAGAACACAAATAAATGTTAATTTGTTCATAAACGTTTTTTTTTATTGTGATAATCACGGTTTTCGATGATATTCTATTTATAAACATTATTTAAATATTCAAAAAATATTAACGCCGTAAAGACGCATATCTCTTTGCCGAGATTTAAGAAAAACATTCACCTTTTGGACTACTTATAGGTATAAGTTATCCGTGGCAATTTTTATTCCCCCACACGTGTTGGAAAATGCAAAATCGCACTCGTGTGAAATACATTGCATTGTGAACTTCATCGTAATGTGATATATGAACCAGTTTTCAAGGAAGTGTATTGAAAAACCAAATTACTAGGTAACTAGACCTCATCAAACTCGTCAAAATGTAGGGAGGAACTGATTCTTTTTTCGCGATTTCAAGTTTGGTCCCATAGTAAAAGTTGTTCATAGTGATGAGTACCTACACTATCCTTATATTGGTCAATAATCAGTAACACCTGTGTATGCCAGCTGCTTGTAAGTGTAAGACATCAATCTCACTTCCAAAATATTTACCTCTACCCTCTTTTCGCCACTTTTTCAATCCGTTTGTGTCCAAATACCTCGTTTACAAGCATTCATACATTTCGTGGCAGTTCAAGGCTGAACATGTTTCGGCTTGGCACGGTTCACAGCGAACTGTTTACTACGAGTTAAAAGAATTCGTATAACTATGATAAAAACGTTATACTCGTAGTTTCGTAGAATGTTTTTCTACGTACGTGAAATGTATGGAAGTTGAATGTGGTGTATATTTTTTTTGTTTTAAAAGTTTTCTGGCGTTTCCTTCCTTGTGTTTTGGAAAAGAATTGGCCTTAGCATCTTCTCAATCTATAATCGGCCTATTGCAGTCCATTCCAAGATATTGTCTGTGATATTGTACCAAGTTGCGCCACCATGGACCGATTAAGTTGTTTGGTACACATATGAATCTGGGGGCACGGCAGTGCCCTCGCCAAGACGAGCCAAGCGAAGCGCAACGGCACTACCTACCTTTTCTCGAAGCACTTCGTCGTATTTTTGAACCATTATTTCTTAACTTGGTTTCTGATCCAAACACGGAAGTGTAACGTAAATAAATGAATTTTTATTAAGGAGGTCACTTTGGAAGGCTAAAAAGAGAATAAAAAAAACTTTTTTACAAAAAAAAACAACCGACTTCCAAAAAAAACACTACATAGTGAAAAATAACTTTAATTTTGGAAGTCAGTGTCTTTGGATCTGTATTTTAGTTTTTTGCCACCGACATCCAAAATTTAAGTTATTTTTCACTTTGTAGTGTATTTTTTGGAAGTCTTTTTTTTTTTGTAAAAAAGTTTTTATTTTTCACTTTTTAGTAGGTCAGTTTGTAATTTACCCAAGTTACAATTGCCCAATGTCAACTGGTCATCACCTTTTACAAATTATTGCTTTTCCCGATGCAGGGACGTTAATTGTTGAGGAGTTCTCCTAGTAAGAACCAGGAGAACTGGAGCTCCATGGTGAAGTCATCATCACCATTATGCATTTTGACGAGCATAAATTACTTAGCAACCATATTTAGCAATCGAATCGCAACCCTTGAAATACTTAGGTATAATTGAGTAGTTCCGATGGCCATCTGTGGTCTTCATCATCAGTTCCACTTCACCAAATGCATGCTTCTCCAGGAAAGCACTTTCCGGAATCAAATGCACGAGTTACTATAAAAAATACCCAAATCGCTATAGGTGCATACAAAATATGAGGGTTTTCCTCGATTTCCATGAGATCCCCTCATCAGATTCTGACTTTGTGACAATGGGACAACCTCGACAGTATACCCTTTTAAACAAAAAAAGAATTTTGCAAATCCGTCTATATATGAAAAAGTTATGCCCGAAAATACATAAAAAAAAAATAGAAACATCCGAATTGATCCTCCTCCTTTTTTCACGTATGTTAAAAAAAAAATTTGCAAACTGCATACACACTATGACACACTACACACTGAACAAATACACACAATACAATAATAATAATAATATATTTATTTGGCACAACATATGTTACATTTGAACAGATATACAGGACACAATCAAATTTTCATAATTTTATACTGAAGGCATCTGTGTCTGAACTAGATAAAAATATCTGTATCTCGGACATCAGCGCTCTTCCTTATGATGACCATTACATTACTAACTTAATTAGACATAATATTAATAGGAGGTATATCATAGCACAGAAAAAAGTTTAAAACAAAATAAACAAAAATGGTGTGTGGAGTGTTAACCTCTCGGTGTGTAGTGTGTGAAAGTGAGTGAAAGAGTGTGAGAGGGTGAGTATAAAAGATATTTACTATCTAACTATCTTTAATAAGTTTTCTGTTTCTTCATACGTATGTTTACTTATAAAATTAAAGATTTTACTTTTACATATCTTTTTATTTAGTGGGTATATTTCCAAAGCGTCATTTGGAAATGAATGACAATGACACAACACAATACAGTACAATGAAAGCGTTTACTGTGAGGATCTCAAATAGATTTTTTTTATAATTTTAGAATTATCAGTTTTAAAGTTATTAAAGAAAATAGACGAAAAATTACCATTCCCCCCTTATCTCCGAAACTACTGAGCCTAAAATTTTGAAAAAAATACAGAAAATAGTTCTATACCTATAGATTACAGGAATAGAATAAGAATAAGAATAAGAATAAAAGAAGTCTATAGTCTTTAAACAGCATGGTAAATCTCTCAATATTATGACTACAAACTTACATTTACATTAGGAACGTATTGTTCTTTGGATAAATTCATCCCAATTACGGAACCCTTCATTGTGCGTGGTCCGACACGCACTTGGCCGTGTTTTTTTTTCATTTCATAAAACCATTAATTTCTTTCACCTCTGAAGCAACAAGCGTAACTGCGTAACTAGTAGCTACCCACCTATGTTTGTAAGTAAACGACCTTGAATTCAATGCTGAAGCCATAGCTAAACTTTATGCTTTGTTCTTGACCATAAACAACTGTAGTAGCTTACCGAAGTTGTTTTAATCGAAACTCTATTCTGGCGAGAACTATACAACGTGTCGTTTTGCACCCTCGTCAAAAAGGGTGTATTAGAGACCATCAAACCGAACAATTTTTTCCATGGCACCAACATCGTAAGCGCGAAAAAATAATCAGCCGTCCCATACATTTGCGTCGAGTAGGTATTGAAGTTTTCTATGGGACAGTTGAAATTTTTTCGCGATTACGATGTTGGTTCCACGGAGAAAGTTGTTCGGTTTGATGTTCTGTATCACACACTGTTTGACGAGGATGCAAAACGACACGTTGTATTTTTGAAAACAAAATTCGAATAAACAACTTTAAGGTTCGTAAATAGTTTTTAAGCTCCTTTAAAACTATTCAGCATTGTGTGTGATATTACCATAATCCCCATCATTATCATAGAGTCTGTCAAGCGAGTCGTGTCCACGACCATTTAGCTGATTTCTTATAATGGCAATACTAATATGTCAAACGGATTGTCACAACTTCTGTTCTACTAAGCTACAGCATTTTGATACTTTTAGCTCAATTATTTAATTTGTATTAATGGAAATTTAAAGAAGAATGGAAAAGAAATATATTTAATGGATAAATGCACAGATCACACTATTTATGTAGAAAACAAAGAATAACCGATACGGAGTTGGAACCCTTCATCATTTTTGTGCGTCATGATACTGACAGTGATTTCTCTTATGAAGGCATTGAATTTCTAGATTCTGATTTTAGTTCTAATTGTGACTAATAAATACATAAGTAAGTACATTGAAATGCACTTTTTTAAGAATTTTTTTATGTACAAAAATTCAAGTATTAAACATGTTTTTAGCGTACTATATCAGTGTTGACACATGTAAGATTTTTATTTTTGGCCTCCTTTTTCATTGCTTGACAGACTCTATCAGCCTGGTATCTGGGTATAGGACTCCGTTCCTATATTTCGTACATCCACATTTCGCCAGTTAAAGTCCCATGTAATAGGGGGCAAAAGCCTATTACCATCAACCGGGCACAAATCAATCCGGGCTACTACTGAGAAATTCCAGATGGCAAAAATGAAAAAGTCAGGAAGTGTCGCGGGATACCCGGTTGGAATGATCTTTCGCTGTATATTATGTATTAATAAATAAATAAACCATTTATTTCAGACGACATAGACCCATAGATAAATACCTTTAACCTAAACATACATATTTGAATATAAACAAAAACGTGTGTTAATAATAATAAGGACTATGACTATGTTAGTAGCGCTTCACTTAAAACGGAGCCATTTGGAGCACATGTAGTATGGTCTAAAGTGTCAAAAGTTTTTGTTTCTTTAAGGCGAAAGCGCCAGGGTAGCCCGCGAAATTCAAAATTTCTTACGTTTTTTGCAATTTGTAGGTCAGTGTGAGCTTGTATGTTGATTAAAATATGATTCGCGGCCGTAGCTAATATGGCTTTACAGAATTATAATCATTAGAATCAGCAATAGAACTCCATAAGTTAGCATTTACCACAAATCTAGCGATTTCATGAAATCATGAAATTTAAGGAGCTGCAGTAAAATGACACTTCTAATGTCATTTTTACTGTCATTTCGCTATCAAATGGGAACATTTTATAACGAAATGACAGTTAAAAAGTGTCATTTTACTGCAGCTAAAATTAAAAGTCCGAGCATAGTTCATAATTTTCGTAATTCAATCCCCTATAATCCCATCGTCCCAAATGTCCAATTCCTATAGCTAACGAAACATTTTGTTTATCATAGCAAGTGTACGTTTTAAAGTAGCACAATGATTCTATTATAAGCCGCGTCCCGAAGACAATTTTACTTTCAACCGCTACTAATAGATTTGAAGGATTAATTTCGTTACGCCCATTGGTTACGCTACAGCGATTACTGCATAGACTACTATTATATATACTGAGATAGATTACTGACAAATACTGTCACTGACTGGACAGGTCCATTCAAAACTGTAGTGGTACAGACCATAAATCTGAACAACTTTCTTCATTGGACCAACATCGTAATCTCAAAATAACGATCAACTGTCCCATAGAAAACTTCAATTCCTATTCGACGCAAATGTATGGGAAGGCTGATTATTTTTGCGCGATCACGATGTTGGTCCCATGGAAAAAGTTGTTCAGGTCGATGTTATGTAAGTACCACATCCACCTTACCCTGTATAGGAACTGGTACTGGTACTACGCATACCGTAGGATTATAGAAGAGAAATATCGAATCAATTCAAGCAACGGAATATCTCTCTCTGGTTTGAAAGCCCGCGTTAAACTAGGTCGGTACAGCGTCACGCTGACGTCGGGCCGTGACGTCATTGCCCCTCCCCCTGCCACGCCTCGCACGTACTTGCGTAGTTGTTGTGTTTGTGTGTGTAAGGAAATGTTGTGATTTTCGTAGAGTTTTCAGGGATTTTCAGACTTGTGTTTGGAGTGTGAATTTGTGTTTTTGCATTTCGAAGTCTAAGGAAGGGGTTTAAGGAACTGTCCTGCGAGCTGATTAAGCCATCGTTGAGTTTTACTTAGTTCATAGAATTCATTTAGCTTGTTTTTCATCACTACAGCGAAAATCAAAAGGAAATCAGGACTTAGAATTTTTTTCTGAAATCGACAACTCGCGTGGTGATTCTTGTTCGTTCCTTCCATTTCTGAATGAGAAAATGCCTTTATGCTCTGCAGTATAGGACCAAATATATGCTGTAATAATAAAAGGCAGGGGACATAGTTCTACCATAAAGTTCAAGGTAACCAATCCATTATAGCCACCCAAATCCATAGCCCAATATGTTTTGTTTCCATGTTCTGCAATAGTCCTGCACCAACCGGGGGTTGTCCTTGGGTGCACTTGCATACTGCATACAGGGATAATCGTCGGCTGGTGCCTTCTCGTCATTTAAAATTGAGTTGGCTTCGGCCCCTCGTACGCTTTCCAAAGATCCGGGACCCCAGGGTCCCGCGGTATGTCAAAAACAAAATTATTATTAAATCAAAATCAATCTGCGAGGAGCTCGTGGCTAAGTAATAACAGCCTCACGGGTCGATCCGTCAGGTTAAGCTACGCTTGCCGGGGTTGGTCAGTGGATGGGTGACCATCTATACATACCGAGACTCCTCCGTGCCTCGGAAAGCACGATAAGCCGTTGGTATCAGCTGTCATTCGTGGATCTTTGACAGTCGTTACTCGTCGTCAGAAGCCCGAAAGTCTGACAACCAGTCTTACCTAGGGGTACCGTATTACCCAGTTACCGGGTAAAATACTGGTATTAAGCTGCATCCGGTTAGACTGGAAGCCGACCCCAACATAGTTGGGAAAACGCTAGTCAGATTGATAGGTATAATTAAATAAACTTAGCAATAAGTTATGCAGGGTCCTCTCAAAGTTACAATAACACAACATACAATATGTTACAGTGTACAACTAGTTTCACCTAAGTATTTGAATTTAAGTCATCATAATCTGTAATGTTCCCACTGCTGGGACACCGGGAGTGGGCTGTAATCCACCACGCGGACCCAGTGCGGGTTGGTAGATGTCACATGTCTTCGAATTTTTAGTTCTAGGACATGCCGGTTTCCTCACGATGTTTTGGGAGCAGTGGTGATGAAACACAAAGTAAAGCGCCTGTCTGGGTTCGAACCCACGACCTACAACTCGTAAGTCGGGGCCGTTACCACTGGGCCACCATCATCTTCCTGCCCTTATCCCACGTTACTTGGGGTCGGCGCAACACGTTTTCTTCTTCCATTCTCCTCTGTCAACCGCTGCCACCACTGCTCTTTAATTTAAGTACAATAACTATAATTATAAAACTATGAATTTCTCTATTTTACTCTCCTATTTAGCTTCCTCAGTAACAATGAAAAGGTATAAAGGGTCGCGATGGTACACAAAATGGCTTGACGTCAGAGCGCTTGTCAATATTGTCTGTGTGCGCCCTTACCTTGGCAACGGGCTCGTATGGCTAGGATGGAGTTAGTAACAGCTGATTTAATTCGAATTTCGATGAATTTAAACGTAGTTACCTGCGTCATACTGTTATAGTCTTCTTCGTCGTATCAATGAGTCCATTCAATTCCCTATAATATTAAATGAGCAATATTTGTATACAAGGTTTAACATACATAACGCACAACCTCTAAGGAGTAATTTTACTCATCATTATGAACAACTTTTACTGTAGGACCAAACCTGAAATCGCGAAATAAAAATCTGCTTTTCAGTACATTTATCAACATCAAACTCGTCAAAATGTAGGGAGCAGCTGATTTTTTTTTCGCGATTTCATGTTTGGTCCCACAGTAAAAGTTGTTCATAATGATGAGTACAATGACCCCTTAAGAGGTTGTGCGTTATTTATGTTACACCATGTATACATACAGGGTACAGGATGGATTTTTGAGATGGGGCAGTAACATAAGCAGGATACATGGTCTAAAAAGTTAGTTAAGAACATTTTCGAAATATCTTATTTTAAAAAAGATAGGAAATCTCTGTTTCTATGGAATATTTAAAATCAGTCGAATTTAGCTGCAACACTATTTTTCGAAAACTAGACCTTTGTATGCCTATGAAGTTTCATTAAAATAGGTTTATTCATTTCGATAAAAAAGGTCTTGAAAGTTTGTATGAAATGCCGTACGGAGCCAACGCTCTTAAGCAGAATGATTTTTTGAATAATAAATGGTTTATTTTCTGTAAGTACGTTTGTACTGTGGCGGCATCTACATCGCCACATATGAACTAAGCATCAATGACATGACGTCACGCAAACCTGCATCGCGCTATTAGAGTTTACCACGCGATTAGCATATATACAAGGTCCCGACATCAACCGTCGGGCAGTAGCCCACCAGACACAACACCCGTCTGGTCGGAGGATACTCCCTTTTCTATGGAGGATGAGTGAACTTTGCACCCTGTTCCTCATGCCTCTAAACTGGTGACCCCGATCATGAACGTCAGCGCAGCCTTCGTGCAACTCCTTCAGCGTGACGTCATCAGCATCACTTCCTCAAGCTTTCGAGCGGCGAGTCACACAGCCAGCCAGCATCCACGGCTTCAACAGGTATCCTGACCACCAGCATGCAGCGGACGCGCATTCCTGGTCATCACCTTCAGCCTCAACCTCAACCCAGCGCTGTACACTCCGACTCACTGGAGCATAACGCAGCGCCACCCCGACTCACTGGGGTATCACCGCAGATAGTTCCGACTCACCGTGAACTATGCGGCACCCGGTTCCGACTCACTGGAACCACAACTGGCACTGGCAAGCATCGCAAGATACACGACTCAGCCCACTATCGACCTCCGGTCTCCGGAGGGAGTGATGTGGCGGCATCTACATCGCCACATATGAACTATGCATCAATGACATGACGTCACGCAAACCTGCATCGCGCAATTAGAGTTTACCACGCGATTAGCATATATACAACGTCCCATATATAGCCCACCAGACACAACACCCGTCTGGTCGGAGGATCCTCACTTTTCTATGGAGGATGAGTGAACTTTACACCCTGTTCCTCATGCCTCTAAAGTACAAACACTTTTACACGTCTATCATATTTTTTAAAACTAGATGAGGTCGACATTCAATGCCTTAATAATTTGAAAAACAGAATAATTTCTCGGCATATTAAATAAACATCCTGTACCAAGCCATGCTTTTGAACACACCCCCGTTTTGAAGTGCCCCAACACCCCTAAATATTAGCAGAGTAAACTCTGCGCCCCAAGTTTGCGTTAGAGCCGTTTTTCAACCCCATAGGGTGGGTCACCCCTAAATCGAGTTATAGGCGGATTGTGTGTACTTGCATTACTTGATATTTATTGTGTATTTTGATAATTGTGTTAGCAAAACAGGTGTATTTTGTAATTATAGCACCCCTGGGGTTTTGTGCAAGGCGTATTTTGTATGTTTATGGGTTCTTTTTGAACACAAAATAATAATATCCATAGCCACCCAAACCCATAGGACAATATTTTGTTTCCATGTTCTGAAACAGTCCTGCAACTACCGGGTTGTCCTTGGTTGCACTTGCTTAGAACATACAGGGATAATCGTCGCTGGGTGCCTCCTCATCATTTAAAATTGTCTAACTAATGGGCCTCTGCGACGGCTTCGGCTCCTCGTACACCTTTCAAATGTCCGGGACCTCAGGATCCGAGATGCGTTAAAGACATTTTAAAATAATTTTAATCAACAAATTATTAACAATGTTTTAACTTCGTTTAGCGATTTACTAAATGTATTTAGTAAATCGTTGTGCTAGGGGGCCTAAATTATGATTTTCTATGAAAAAGCATACAAAATTCGCTAAGGAGCTAGAACGGTGAAGGAAAACATCGTGAGGAAGTCGGCAAAAAATGAAATTAAATTAAATTAAATTGTTTATTCTGTAAATAGGATATCGAAATCACTTTTACACGTCATTTTTTTTTTTTAATAAGCTAGATGAAGTCGACATTTCCTATCTGACTACCCTGAGAAGAAATGTCCTAGAACCGATAATTCAAAGACATGTGACATCTACCAACCCGCACTGGACCCGCGTGGTGGAATACGACCCACTCCTTCTCAGAGAGAGGAGACATGTGTCCCAGCAGTGGGAATATTATAGGCTGATTGCTATTGCTACGCTACTACGCTACTAGCTACGCTTTTCGTAGCAAGAGTGTCATATCCAGATTTACCTAAAATACATACACAATGAGCTGATGAAGGCACAATTAATTATCAAATCAATATCCTTTACCAATAGTGATAATAATACATACACAAGTACACAAAAGTTCTAGTATTCTGTCAAAAATCTACATTCTACTACGCTGCTACGCCGCTACGAACTTCGTAGACTCGTAGCCACGGTCGTAGCGCTACGCGGCTACAACATTTCAAGGGCAACTAAATATTTTTTTAGTCATAATTAATATGTAAATAGGCTCGACATATTGTTAATGGATTAATTAATTATATCAACTTTAAATAATGGCAAGGAATATTACTTTATGTAAATTATTTCAAGGATATTTTGTTGATAGAAATATCAATTATTTTGCTATTTCATGTAACTTTTAGACAGATAAAATTTCTATTAAAAAACCATTAATGTGCTTATAAATACAGCAACACTTGTTCAAGTCCATGTCATACATCGTGTCATTATTATCGTCACTGTAACTTTGTCCAGGGGGACTAAAACGGCCACTTTGGCAGAATCATAATAGGATAATATTATGAATAATATTTGAAATCGTAAAACGGTCACAAACTGAAATTATATTATGAATTGTCAGTTTGTGACCGTTTTACGATTTCAAATATTATACTATTATGATTCTGACAAACTGGCCGTTTTAGGCCCCCAGACCCACTTCACTTACTTGTAAAAAAATTCTTGTGAATATGAACTTAATTAGATTTTATGCCTCGATGTATGTTCTAACGTGTAAAACATTCCCACCTCATCCAACTACAAAACTGCAGACCAACGCAAAACTCTGCAGCCCACCTCACCACATTCCATTTCACACTCAGTATCCAGCAATCATTCTCATCAGGTCAAACTGCTGCTCGCGCAGGTCTCCATCGTACCGGGTCACCAAGCCGTCCATCGACGCCAGCGCTGACCCGCAGGCGATGCCGGCGCATCATCTGCTGGAACCCTCGTCTTCCGTGAAAGAGAACCGGCCGCAGTTGAAAGGACCAAGACCTATTGGATCTAGTGTGTCGGGTGAGTAACTTTGAACCGAGATCTTTTTGTTTTAACAACTAACTCCAATGTCATAAAGTTCAAATTCCATTACAACTAAAATTGTTTTCCTCTTTAATACAAATGGTCTTTCAAAAATCCACTTTAAATACATAACGCTAAAGTAGATAGTGGAGTAAGTGGCGATGAAATTTATATAAATTATCTAAGATTATGTAAAAAAAATGTTTGAGAATGTGCAAACAGTACTCCTTCATATGATACCCCACATAGTAGCCCCACTTTGAATTTTTATGACCCCCTTTCAGCCCATGTTGCAAAAAAAATATAAATATTTTTATTTCTTTCTTATTTGCAAAATAGTTGGGTAAACGTCATCTAAAACTGTTCCAAATTTCAAGTTGATAGCATTAGTAGTTCTCGAGATATCTATCTGTGACAGACAGACAGACAAACAGACTGAGTCACACCATAAGGGTTCCTTTTTTACCATTTTGGTACGGAACCCTAAAAACGCTTACGTCCCAGCTCACGCACTCTACAAAACCTTGGTTGAGTGGACTACTGAACATCTTGGGAGTCAGTTGAATTGAACTACAGTCGGTTTCGCTGCTATGGCTTCGTGGCGGTGGTCTGTTAGGGGACCTAAATAAATATACGTAGAATGTGAATAACCATTCCTCCACCTGCAAATTCTAACTCAATTATTTAAAGTAACTGTTGACTCAACATAATGAAATTCAACATAATTTTAAAGTGAAAACCACAAATAAACAAGGAGTAGTAACATAACTACTAACATTTTTAATATCAGTAATAGCGTTGCCCAAACATTGAAATAACTTCTACTTCCATTTGCCTAATGAATGTTGTGTGCTGATAAAATATGGATATTTCTCTTTTTACATCAGCCCCTTGTGGCGTATTTAGTAACTTACTAGTTCGTTTGAGGAAAGATGCATATACCTATGGGATTAAAAAGTTGTTTGCCCTTTGAAGTCCGTTGGAATGGTAAAGTTATTGGATTTGTATGGGTATTGCGTACGACAATACTGAGTTGGTTTTTAGGGTTCCGAACCAAAATGGTAAAAAAGGAACCCTTATGGTGTCACTCAGCCTATCTGTCTGTCTGTCTGTCTGTCTGTCACAGCTGGATATCTCAAGAACTACTAATGCTATCAACTTGAAATTTAGAACAGTTTTAAATGACGTTTACCCAACTATTTTGCAAATAAGAAAGAAATAAAAAATAAAAAAAACCCCCCGCAAAAAATATTTATATTTTTTTTGCAACGGGGACTGAAAGGTGGTCTTAAAAATTAAAAGTGGGGCAACTAGGGCATGTGGGGTATCATGTGAAAGAGCGTTGTTTGCACATTCTCAAACATATTTTTTTTTTTTTTTAGGCCGCATAGTTTTTGACTTTTGATGAAAAATGTAAAAAAAAATACCGTTCCCCCTTATCTCCGAAGTTTGCAAAGAGAAAAATCTGAAATTATTCTATGTGATAGAAGTTTATGTACCTAAAGATTACAGGAAAAATAAAACGATGTCTCTAAATAGCACACTTTTTCAGAAATCGGAACGGAACCCTCGGTGCGCGAGTCCGACTCGCTCTTGACCGGTTTTTATTTATATTGGGAACGTACCGCCGGGAAATCTTTCCTTATTCCTAGTCGACATTATAAAGAGAACCTCTGTGCATTTCAGCTTTCTAGGTTCAAGGGTTTGGGCTGGGCGTTGATGAGTCAGCCAGTCAGGACTTTTTATAGATAGGCAGATTAATTAAATAGTATCTTCCGTAGTATACTCCGATGATTAATTTTGTATTACTTATGTTCCTGGGTCGACGACTTACATGATTAAATTAGGTTCCTTTATGGCGATTATATTGGTCTCCTTATGAGAAAACCCTTTCCGTATAAGTTACATTAAACCTTTTAAGAAGGGATTTAAAGAGGGACTCATTGATCTACGGTGGAACATACCAATGATCCATGTGGATTTGCACGTCTCAAGACAAACTTAATACCATCACGGTTGATTATAGGCGGTTGATAGGGCCTGTTTCACCACCTATACTTACTTGGCAGATCATTTCATACAAATTCTGATCCATTTTTGAATTTATTCGGTGAGTACTGGCTATTCGGACATAGCTAGACTATTTATCCATTTAGTTTCCAAAATCGGTGTTTTTTGAAAAAAAAAAAAACTTTAAAACCCACAACATAAAGTTCAGTTTGCGGCACCCACTTCAAATTTTATTGTTTTAATTAATTTTTCAATAATAATACGGTCATTTTGAAATCAGCAACTGAATGTTTTAGATTTTATGGCCCTCGCCCACGGCGACCTTTTTGTAGCGATGCTGTCGCGCGTTTACAAAATGCGCGACTGCATCGCACGTGCGTTATCGCATTTGCAACGCGCTACAGAAGCGATGCCAACGCGCTACTAACGCGCTACAGAATCGCGACTGTATCGATGCAAACGCGCGACCGTATCGGACGACATCGGGGAGAGAACAGAGGGAGGGTGGCGCGTGAGTGGAGAACCGAGCTTTCGTTGCCTACGCTTCGGCTGCTTACGTAAAAGCAGCACCAAAGACAACGTGACTAATGTTGCCTCTACGGAGTCCATCTTGCAACTGTAGCGATCGCAGGTATTTTTGTGCCGTTACTGAATCGCGTTTGCATTGCGACAGAAGCGCGCCAGTATCGCGTTTGCATCGCGACTGAATCTGGGCCCGTGGGCGAGGGCACACAGGTAGCGACCGCTTCGCGACTGTATCGATGCGGACGCGCGACAGCATCGCTACTGCATCGCTACAAAAAGTCGCCGTGGGCGAGGGCCCTTAATTCGAAACAAGGATTTGAATATGGAATAGCCACTAAGTTAAAATTTAAATCGTGACTTCGATTATTATCATCATCAGCTTAGCATTTTCTTAATTATCTGTAGTCAGCTCATAACCAAACTCTTAATTCATAATTTGCTTTCTATTCCCCAGATTCCATATCCCTGTCCTCCCCGGTGGCATGCTCGTCTCCGCGAGAGGACGTGCTGGGTCCTCCCATGCCGAGCAACTTGTGTGCTCTGCCGGAGGAACACCGCTGTTGTCTGCTGGGGAAGGTGCCTGGGTTGAGGGTCAGGAGACGAAGAGCCATGCTGATCTATGTGTGTGCTGCTGACTCGCAAGGTGAGTTGGCTAGTGTCAGGTGATGTTGAAGAAAAAAAAAACTCCGCCCCTAAGACGACCCACTGACCAACGTTTTAAATAAGGAACTCAGACCAAATAAAAAACCAAGATCGTCGCTGTCAACAGTGACGTGAGACCGGTCTCGTAAACATGTGTGCACTTAGTGAGGTGTAGTTTAGTTGTAGTTTGGTGTAAATGTGTGCGTGTGAGCGTGTATGCACAAAGCGAGGTGTAGTTTTGCGCATGCTTCACTATATGTATTGTTCGCAGCGTTATGTCTTGGTTTTTTATTTGGTTTGAGACAAGGAGTGTGACTAATAGTGGTTTCGTTAGCAATGAGTAGCTGGGTATTATAGAATTAGATTGGGCTGATTTCTTTTTTTGCTTCAAAGTACATAATATTGACGAATCATTTCATTCTCGAACTTTAAGGAAATTTTAGATATCTCCTTCCCTATAATAATAAAAGAGATCTAAACATAGTGAGAAAAGTGCTGATTAAATGCTTGTACAAACGGCTATACATTTCCAGTTTACACTGACCTCTCATTGTAAGGAAATCCTATACAACGTGAGATCAGCTTATACTGGAAATGTTATACAACGTGAGATCAGCTTATACTGGAAATGTTATACAACGTGAGATCAGCTTATACTGGAAATCCTATACAACGTGAGATCAGCTTATACTGGAAATCCTATACAACGTGAGATCAGCTTATACTGGAAATGTTATACAACGTGAGATCAGCTTATACTGGATATGTTATACAACGTGAGATCAGCTTATACTGGAAATGTTTATATCTTCAGCTATCTATGAATGGGACGTAATATAGGTACAGGGTGTTTCTTTTAAGGTGTCAAGCCAGTGCGAGCTGATAGCTGATACCTATCGATTTAACCCCCATGTATGTTCTACGATTTTTTATAGCGGTCTGTAATCCACCACGCGGGCCCAGTGCGGGTTGGTAGATGTCACATGTCTTCGAATTTTTCGTTCTAGGACATGCCGGTTTCTTCACGATGTTTTCCTTCGCCGTTTTGAGAGCAGTGGTGATGAAATAATTTACACCTGGGTTCGCACCCAGGACCAAATACAAAAACACAAAAAAAAAACAAAAACAACAACACACACAAAACAAACAAAACACAACAAAACAAAAACACAAACAAACCAAACACAAAAATACACAAACACACAACAAAATTGACACAACAAAACACAAAAAAAAATTTTATTACTATATTATTATGTATACGCAGGTGAAGGTATGTATGTATGAGTCTTTGTTACCTGAAAATAAATGGTTTATTATTATTATTAAATAGCCAATAAAAAAGGTTTTTGTTCAGACATTAGAGACAGTACAATAAGTTTGTGCCGCCGTCCTTTCTCATCCTTTTCTTCCATTTCCAGACTGCTGCGCAGAAAAAGGCGCGCTTCAATGCGGGGCGGCCGCCCGGCTGCGCGTGCGCGCTCGACGCCGCGGCTGGCGCGTGCACGTGGCTGATCTTCACTGGCGGTCCCCTCTAGAGCAACAGCGGGACCATCGCTTCCCAGTGCTCTGTATTGCTGAGCTGGCTCGTAAGTACTCTGAAATAGCAACAAAAAAAAACCTTTTTTTTGTTTCCAACATTTCTCCACACCGCTCAAGAGTGGCGTTCCCGTCCACCATCCGGGCCCCTTGGCCAAAAGCTAGCGATTCTGATGAAATTCATATTTGCAAGACGTCACAATCTTTGTTGATATAATAGGTTGTTTCTTTTTTAGGGTTCCGTACCCAAAGGGTAAAACGTACAACAATACTGAGTTGGGTTTTTTATATTGGGAACGTACTACCGGCAAATTTATTTATTTATTTATTGAAATGCCTTAAAACTACCATTACAGGACTTATCCTAATGCGATAGCTAAGTCACACGCCTAAAATTAAAATTAAAGTACCTACAAAATATATCTAAAAATCATTGTTTAAATAACATAATCTATATAATAGTACTTTTGCGAATTCACCCCAGTAAGTAACATGTAAATACATCAATTTCGACCTGAATAAGATTGATGGTGCGAATTGCTCGAGTCAGAGGGGTCTTGGCCAGCAAGTTGGTCCTGGCTGATGGTACCACCAGCAGTGGCGGGGGGCGTCGCCTCCACACATAACGGTCCGGTACGCACAAGTGCAACAGCTGCAGCACTCTTGGGTTGTGCTCTATGCCTCGGAGCAGTTTCACTATGTACGACACCAGTGCAAATTCCCGTCGTACCCTGAGTTGATTGTACCCAACCATACCCAGTACGAGTAGAGTAGGGTGCATCAAAGTAAAATGGGTATACTCCATAAAGTTTTTTGTACAGGTGGCGTGTGCATTTGTTCTGGACTCGCTCCAACATCACTTAGCCTCATGTGGAGCCCATATGACAGCACTATGTTCCAGATGACTCCTGACTAATGCGTCATACAGGACTCTGATGGCTGTGATGCTGGTAAAGTCTCGCGTCTGCCTCAGAACAAACCCCAAGTTTCTCAATGCCTTTTTGCAGATCTTAGATATACAGGGTGAAATTGAATAGATGCGACAAAATTTAAGGGGGTGTTCTACGCATCAATATGAACAACTTTTACTATGGGACCAAACCTGAAATCGCGAAAAAAAAATCAGCTGTTCAGTACATTTTGACGAATTATGCGAACATTAAATGTACTGAACAGCTGATTTTTTTTTTCGCGATTTCAGGTTTGGTCCCATAGTAAAAGTTGTTCATATTGATGCGTAGTACACCCCCTTAAATTTTGTCGCATCTATTCAATTTCACCCTGTATGATCACGAAACAACAATTCTGGAGTGAGAACAACCCCTAAGTCACGTACCTGCGTGACTCGTTGCATCGGTACTGCATCCATTACGTACTCGTAGAGTAGAGGTGAACGTGCGCGGGTAAAACTTATCACCGAGCACTTAGATACGTTGAAGTAGAGCCTGTTCTCATGACTCCATTCCACTATCCTATCAATGTCATCCTGCAAACGTCTGCAATCAGACTCTGTCTGGACTTCTAACAGCAACTTGAGGTCATCTGCGAATAACAAACAAGATCCATTTTTGACGACTTCTGGTAAGTTGTTTACCATTATTATAAATTCCAGAGGCCCCAAGTTGCTGCCTTGACTTACCCCGGACCAGGTATAATACGGATCGGATTCACAGCCATTGTAGTCTACATACTGCTGTCTGCCTTGCATATAGCTGGCTAAGAAAGTAATAGATGTGGTGTGCAACCGATTTCTGCTAACTTACGTAATAACATGTCATTATCGACGGTGTCGAACGCTTTTTTGAAGTCAAAATAAGCAGCGTCAACCTGCACACCAGCATCCACCGCTGGCACCACCTGTGACATGAAGTTAAGGAGATTGGTGGTAGTGCTGTGCTCCGGTCGGAATCCATGCTGCGCATCGGATAGCTGAGCGCGGACCCGCTCCTGCATGCTGTGCTGGATGGTTGACTCGAAAACCTTGGCAGGTGTCGACAACACTGCCACCGGTCTATATCCACTGATGTCCGATCCTGCCTTACCTTTGGGGACTGGAATGACACGCGTTATCTTCCATCGAGTTGGAAACATCGCTGATTGGAGACATGTATTAAATATATAGTGCAGAGGTTCCGCTAATACTCTACTGCAATCCCTGAATAGGAAGGGTGGTATACCATCCGGGCCTGCTGAATGCTTCGGTTTAAGACGCTCGAGTGCATCTCTGACGTCCTTAAGACTCAGCGAGTTTAGATGCACGTGCGACACACTCATGGCCCCCGCCGCTGTCGCCGCAGCCGCTTGTGGATCAAGTTTTGGTGGCTCATTACCGTATACTATACTGACTTGAAAAACATCGCAAATTGCTTGGCACATTCAAGATCCGTTAGGTGTTGACCATTTTTAATAATAGTTTGTCTGTTAGCTGTGCTGGTCTTAGACCGTATATATTGCCAGAATGACTTTGGATCTTTCGCAAACTGACATTGTATTTTAATTTGATGTTGTTTGTGTGCAGTATTAATATTGTTTTTAACAAGTGCTCGGTATTTAGAAAACTCACTGTAAACAATTAAATCCTTTGTTTCCTTGAACGTCTTGTGAAGTCTAGCTTTTGTTTTTAGATCTTGTATTATTTCGCTCGTGTACCAATTAGGATAAGACGTGTACCTTGACTTCACACTACGATTTTTCTTGGGGACACATTCATCTAAAATGCTGTTAATTTTACTGTAGAAGAAGTTTAATATATCGTCCAAGTCATGCATCTCGTACATATTATTCCATTCAGTAGAAATCATTAAAGAATAAAGCAATTGATAATTTGCCTTATAAAAGTTCCATTGCGGTCTATCACTGAGTACGCATGCATCAGCACGCGAGTCGGTATCGGTCGCAGAGACGGCCGCGGCCGACGAGGTAGCGGGAACAATGTCGACAGGGTGGAGGGCACATGCGGGCTCGAAGCTCACACTCACTTCGAGCGGCGGGTGATGCACGTCGACAGGCACGAGTGGTTCGTCTGCCGCAACTACTGACACCTTCCCTCTAAACCCAGAACTCAGCACCAGATCTAATTGACGACCTAAACAGTTGGGTACATTATTACTTTGAGTGAATTCGCAAAAGGACAAGAAACATTCATAATAATTAGTTACATTTGTAGGACACGAATGTAAATTAAAATCACCTAACACAATTATTTCTTTATATCTAGTACATAGTCTTTCTATTACTGCAAACAGAATCATGTAGTCATTTTCAGAACTACCTGGGGGAATATAGATAACAGAGCACATAAATAAAAATCTTTCCTTATTCCTTGTCGATATTATAAAGGGAACCTCTGTGCATTTCAGCTTTCTAGGTTCAAGGGTTCGGACTGGGCGTTGATGAGTCAGCCAGTCAAGACTTCTCTTTTTAGGGTTCCGTACCCAAAGGGTAAAACGGGACCCTATTACTAAGACTCCGCTGTCCGTCCGTCTGTCACCAGGCTGTATCTCATGAACCGTGACAGTTAGACAGTTGACACTTTCGCAGATGATGTATTTCTGTTGCCGCTATAACAACAAATACTAAAAAACAGAATAAAATAAATATTTAAGGGGGCTTCCATACAACAAACTTGATTTTTTTATCGTTTTTGCTCGATATTGATAACGGCAACAGGTAGACGCTTGAAATATTCACAGAATATTTAGTTATACATTCACTTTAAAAATAAATAATTAAATTAAAATAAACCAAATATTTAAGGGGGGTCCCATACAACAAACGTGATGTTTTTGCCGTTTTTATAGATAACTAGCTTTTGCCCGCGGCTTCGCCCGCGTTTATTATACATATAAACCTTCCTATTGAATCACTCTATCTATTAAAAAAAACCGCATCAAAATCCGTTGCGTAGTTTTAAAGATCTAAGCATACATAGGGACAGACAGACAGCGGGAAGCGACATTGTTTTATACTATGTAGTGATGGTACACAACCCTTCGTGCGCGAGTCCGACTCGCACATGGCCGTTTTTTTAGAATGCACGAATGATAAAGTTGAAAACTCGAGTTGGGACTTCCTTATTGCACCAATATTTTTGGTTACATATGTAATTATTTGTGCAAGAATAAATAATTATCTTTACTATTTAATTAGTTACGTAGTATGTTCAAGTTTCATTATTATCTTCCAGGACAATCAGACCTAGGAGCAGTGGTCCCGGTGCTGTTCCTGAACTCTGGGCTGGGCACTCCGCTGCTGCCTCACACGCTGGAGTGCGCAGACTTCAAGGCGGCGCTCGAGACCGCGGAAGACGAGAGTGATAAGGCGCTGTTGAATAAATGGTAAGAAATTGAATGGGATGGAAGATTTTGTAAAAGAATTTCAAAGAAAATACGCTGTGTAACAAAACAACTTACAAAAAAATTGCTGAATGACTTATTGAATTGAATGCATTTTTTTTTACTACAAGAAAAGAGAAAGTTTTTTGCTCCAGCCCTGTTGACAACTATCATGGTATTTGGTGCTTATTAGTTAGAAAATAAACTTTCATCAATTTCATAATCATTTAAATCTTTTATCTACACCCATGCTATAAATCCTCTATAAAAGTTACTGAAACAGTTAGCTTATTACCAACATTAAAACAGCCAGTGTCATAGTAACCATAATGTCATCCAAATGGGTGTTTATAATGTTGTACTAAATTTCATTATGCAACTCCTTTGCTTTTTCGATCCCTTACTTACGTGGTATCTTTATGAATTTCTATCTCGTCAAAATGTAGGGAACAGCCGATATTGTTTTGTTTTTTGTGTGGTGGTAAAGTGAGTGAGTGGGGTAAGTGAGTGGGGTAAGTGAGTGAGTGAGTGGTGAGTGGAGTGAGTGAGTGAGTGGTTGTGAAGTGAGTGAGTGGTGAGTGGGTGAAGTGAGTGAGTGGTGAGTGAGTTGAGTGTAAGTGAGTGAGTGTGGTGGTGTGGTGAGTGAGTGAATTGAGTGAAGTGAGTGTAAGTGAGTGAGTATGGTGAGTGAGTGGTTTTCGCGATTTCGGGTTTGGTCACATAGTAAAAGTTGTTCATAATTATGAGTACAATGACCCCTTATTAAAGGGTTGTGCGTTTAAATAAAATTATACTATTACCTATACATACATTGTTTGTATTAGATACTCAACAATTGAACTTTCCATGAAAATACATAGAGTTCTTACAACATTGTACAATATCTGCACTGTGGTTTCAGAACATTTTATAGAGGATTCATGATGGGTGTAGATAAAGTCTTGTATTCAAATGTACATAATTAGGTATTAAAACACTCATGTGATACTATTCTCACACTCGGCTTTTCGTGTTATAATACCCCTTATTACACAACAGTTGTATAAATAACTATTATTAACCTTCTCACAGGAGCATAAACAGGTGACCTAAGAATTCATGTCATGCCAACTATTAAACGACACAAAAGCCCCAATTTAATCTAGAAAAGTTTAGGTAGTTAAATAAAGG
Source organism: Cosmia trapezina (assembly GCA_905163495.3). NCBI lineage: Eukaryota > Metazoa > Arthropoda > Insecta > Lepidoptera > Noctuidae > Cosmia > Cosmia trapezina. The sequence goes on along the minus strand of LR991040.1, from coordinate 17,828,795 downwards.
TCTTGATGTGACTTTTTACACAAACACATACTAAACAAATAAACCACTGCTTAAACTAATGGTTCAATTGATTTAGTAATCATTATTGTTGTATTTACATTGGTTTTTAGTTGCATTTTATTTTTAAACTGAGGATATAAAATAAGAAAGACACATCAAGATTGTTTACCTTTATTTAACTACTTAAACCTTTCTAGTTTAAATTGGTTCAACTTTCTTATAAAATCTAGCCTTTTTAGAAACATCCCGATAAATTATTAGTCATCCCTTTGCCAATCTTTTACCCCCTCAACTTTTGTAAACCCAGGTACACACTAGACGCGAGCACAACGCCGCCATGCTACCGGCTGGTCCGGGGCGCGCCGGCGCGCTGGCGGCGCGAGATGGCCAAGACGCTCAACGTGCTGGTGCGGACATTGCCGCAGGAGGCCTGCGACGCCTACCTCACCACTGTGGTGGAACAGGTGGGTTACTACCACTGTATGACTACTTATTTAGACTTAACATTCAAAGTTAAGGCATTAAGTCCGCCTTTGTAAACCCCTCACGTGTCTGAGTTTGGGCTATTTGTAGACCCAAAAGCCCAGCGGTGTGGGGGGGGTTGGGGGTTAGTTACGAACCCTATAGGTTCACAACTATTGATGAGAATATGTTAATTTTTTTTTGTTGAAATTAATTTGTAAAATTAATTTCTGTTGCAATCGTCTATATTTTCAAACAAAATAATATTTACTTAAAATAATAATAAGTATGTAAATAAAAAGGAGGGGAAAGGATCATAGGGCATCAAGAAATTCATCGGCATCGCTGTCAACAGAAAAGTGCCCAAAAGGTTGGCAGCACTGCCAGTCTTTGGCCGAAAAATAGGCCAGCCCTCAGGTCACGTGAAGAGTCGACCAACCGCTTAGCGATGGTTCGTAGTATCTGCACGTTTCTTACGTGAATTGAAATGCGAGTTATTCACGTGAATACTCAATGCGACCATCCATCCTCGGTGATCGCTTATATTAGGACCAATTAGGACACACATTTTGACATCGCGCGAATACACGATCTAGCGAATATTTAAGCGAATAATGATCGCCTTTGATTAGGACGTGGCCTTAGCCTCTGTGAGGAAACTGTCAAATAATGGTGACAACAAAGTAGCAGTGTCTTATGAGGGATTTTGCATCCAAAGAATCAAAGGCGGACAATTAACTGTCAATTATTTTTTCCAGCACTTTCTCCGCTTCTTATCATTTCAGAAATGTTTACATTTTAAATCTATATAAATAAAAAGAGAAGTCCTGCCTGACTGACTAACTGATCAACGTCCAGTCCAAACCCTTGCACCTAGAAAGCTAAAATTTTGCACAGAGGTTCCCTTTATAATGTAGTTAAGGAATAAGGAAGGAAACTCAAACTCAAACTCTTTATTGCATTCATGTGTAGTTAGTTGTTAGGTACAATTAAAATAGTTCCAACATGAAACCCGGTTAGGGCGCGGCAACATAACAACAATTTTAAACAATTATGTAATACTAGTAATAACATAATAGTAAGATGTATGTAATTACTTACTTACTTTATGTTACCACTACCATTACCATTACTTTAAAATGCTATTGACATAATCTCGAGACCCTGGGGTCCCGGACCTGTGGAAGGCGTACGAGGGGCCGAAGCCAACTCGCAACTCGCCCTTACACAATTTTCAATTTTGCACCTTAATTATTTATGTTATTTCCCGAATTCCCGGTAGTATGCCGATGGGATATTTTCCAACATCCACGCGGGCGAAGCCGCTGGCATAAGCTAGTCGGAAATGTATACCAAGTTTCTGCAAGCTATTATCACAGGCAGCATCTCTAATTTCTCTAACTCAAACGTCCAATCCTTCCTCAGGAGGTACAGCACACAGTACTGATGAGCGTGGAAGCGGCTCGTCGCTGCGTGTGGGTGTGTCGCGCGGGGGGCGCGGCGCAGGCGCAGGACGCGCAGGAGCCCGCCGACATGGCGCACCACCACGAGCTGCAGAGGAGGCTCAACAACCTGCAGAAGGACTTGAAGGTACATAACTTTCCAGACGGCTTACTTTGAGCGCTTATAGCAGGGCAGAAGTTGAACGTTTCCAGTGAGATAGAGACGGAGCTATATAACCACCGTCACCGTCTCTCTCTCACTGGAAACGTTCAACTTCTGCATTGCTATAAGAGCTCATAGTAAGCACCCAGGATGTAATAAACCTAAAGAAAATAAAAGAGAAATTAAATAAAATATGATGTTTTGCTGGTGTAGCATGTATTGGGATACATTTTTGTTGAGTCTGACTCTGGGTAACTTTTCTTATCTTTTGGTGATTTCCGTTTTGATTTTGGAGTAAAGGTCTACTGAGTTTGCTTATTTTTAACCGATTTTTAAAAAGGAGTATAAACCACAATAAAAAATTTAAAAACATTTTTTTTTAAAGTGTGTGTGTGACAGTTACGACGCACGACTGGAGTTTACTTCTTAAGTACATGTACACTACATCCTCCTTGTCTGAGAATATGATAGATACAATAGATTGACTACTACAATGAAGACTGGCCGAAAATAAACAAAACAAGTATACACATACATGATTTCAAAGTGAAAAGTGCGCAAGGTACAGTGGGCTGCATCAATTTTACCCAAACCTACAACTGGGGTACCCAACCCCAGTTGTAGGTTTGGGTAAATTTGTATGAACCAGTGGCATGTTTTTTTTTTTTTTGAGCGGCCACTTAATTTATTGTTGCTAACGTATAGTGGTATATATAATAATAATTACTCATAAAAGAACTTTGCCCTAAATAATATCGGAGCTGAAATATATGATATCGAAATAGGTAGAATTTCAACATCATGTCGTCTAAATAAAGATGCAAACCCCGTATATGTATTCTGAACAAATACAGCACATACAGCACAATACATACATTCATAAACTTACGCATGTTATTGGAGGAGTATCTTGATTATACGATAATTAAATAAAAAACAATAATACTACAAAATTATACGATAATTAAATAAAAAACAATAATACTACAAAATCACTATATTTTTATACATAAGAGGAAAATGTCGTGAGGAAAGTTTTGAGTATGAATGTCGATGGTTATAAGAATAGGGGTAGACCAAAGAAACGATGGATGGACTGTGTGGAAGATGACATGGCTAGAAAAGGGATGACTACCGAGATGACGAATAATAGAGAAGTATGGAAAAAAGGGGCATTCTAACTCTCGTAATAGACTCAGGGTCCTTAATGTTATAAATATTTCGATAAGAGTAATAGTTAGTCTTGGTGGAGTAGTTTTGGTGGGCTCGTGGCTCGTAGCTTTTGTGTTGTTGTGTATCACGAGTCATAGAGAGAAATAGAAGAAAAACTACAACGTAATTAATTAAATGGTGTGTCCATTTAATTAATTACGTTGTAGTTTTTCTGGCGAATGGCGATTTGATTTTATAGATTTTAACTTTAAATATCTCGGCTTCGATGAACGTGGGGAAGTAACGCTCATAGAAAAAAAATTATGTCTTAATGTGTTCTTTGTAATGAAACACTTTTCATTAGTGGCCGCGTATTTAAAAAATCATGCCACTTTTACCCAAACCCCTTTGCTACAACTTTGCTATTCAAACAATACATACTTAAGAATAATACAAAAAATGTTTCTTATGCCCGGACGAGATTCGAACCATCGAATTATTGGTTATACAATGATTACCGCGAGCTCTTACCAACTAAGCCAGTTAGGTAGTTAACAAATTCAATGAATTATCACTCTGCTTGGCGTTATAACTCTGTCTCTGTCTATGAAATCGCAGTGTATAGTTTGTTGTTAGAGGGTAGTTATGCATACATTTTACTAATCTATAATGAAGTTACCGTCTGATGAGTCTAGTTTTGCTTCACCTTTCGCATTTGTCTAGGAACCCGTTTGTCTCAGTTGGCAAAATATGTTTAGTACATTATGGTAACTGTAAATTATCAAATCAAATTATTGTAAAATGTAAATCTTTGTAGTTTTGTTACATAATATCAATAATAATATTATTAAATGATTATTAAAATATTTTATTTTTTCTAATTTTTAAATTATTTATAAATATTAATAAAATAAAAACAAAAAAAATATATAAAAAAAACAATAAAAATACAAAAAAAAATACTTACTTAAAATAGAAAGATACTTTATATTAAAAAAATATAATGCATGACAAAAAACACAAATCGTGTCTAAGATTTGAACCTCCAATATTGTGCACGGCAAGCGGTCTTGAAACCTCTGGTCTATTTAGACGTTGAATAACTCTTCGTAAATGTCAAGCCTATTATTGCTTGTCGTTTTATTGAAAAAGACAATAATAAAAACAGACTTAATTGAAAATAAATACTAATCACAAAAACAATACATTAATTATAATAAAATGTTTTTGCAAAATACAAAAACCAACTTCGGCCTATCGCGGATTTGAAACCACATGTTTTTTTAGGGGTACCAAATTGATGCAGCCCACTGTACATTGCGCAGAAAAGCGTAACACTTTTGAGTTAACGCTTCTATTAATTTCACTCCTCTTTTAATGTCCTGTCCTGTCTGATATGAAAATCGATTCTTAAGGAGTGAACTCTAACTAATCCAAAAAAACACGCTTCAAACTGCAAAATAAATTTAAATTCGGAAATCGGTAGCAAAAAACGAAAATACAAAACCAAAGACACCGACGGACCGAAAAATATGGAAATAACCAAAAAATAACAAGAGCTGCGCAAATAAAGATCTTATCATAAATAACCAAAAAATAACAAGAGCTGCGCAAATAAAAATATTTTACGCAGAGTCAGACTCGTCTGTAAAACCTCTAAATTCTTCCTCCAGCAACACCTCAGCGAGCGCAACGTGATCCGCGCGAGCGTGCGCGGACGCTCTGCGCCGGGCGGCGAGGACGAGTACACCGAGGGCGTCAGCAGCGCGCTCGGGGACCGGCTCGACGCGCTGCTCGACGCGCTGGTGACAGACAATGATATGCCGGCTGGATACAATGGGATACCTACTAGGTACGTGACGTGTGAATCAATCAATCTGCCTAGCCTGTTGAGGTTCCTAAGTAGAAAAACAGGCAAGCAACTTCATGGGGATTATAGCTCCTACTATTGAACTAAAATAACTCGTGGTTTCTAATAGAAGACCTTTATTTTAATAATAATAATTACGCAAATCCATAGTCCAATAACTTTGTTTCTATATCCTGCAATAGACCTGCATCAACCGGGGGTTGTACTTGGGTGCACTTGCATATTGCATACAGGGATAATCGTCGGTTGTTGCCTCAGTTCATTGAAAGCGGCTAACGGGCCTCTGCGAGTTGGCTTCGGCCCCTCGTACGCCTTCCAAAAGTCCGGGATCCCAGAATCCCGAGGTATGAAACATATAAAATAATAATAATAAAATGAAAATCTTTATTGATACAAAAACCTTTGACATTTACATAACATGGTAAAAAAAAGAAAGAAAAAAAACGTAAAAAAAAGGGTCAAGGTAAAGGTCGTACGGATAAGGTAAGCCCTTTTCCCATTTTGTGATCCCTTCATAAAGATACCTTACAACTTAAATTGTTCTTTGCAGTTTGTTCGACGAGGTGAACGAACACCTCGCGTTCTGTCAGAAAGCGGCGCAGTGTACTTCAAACAGAGAAATCACACTCAACGAGCTCAAGACGTAAGTTTCTTTTAATATAGCTTTTTCTTCATCATAATAATTGTCAGTTTATTATCTGCCCACCCTTTTCCCAACTATATCGGGGTCGGCTTCCAGTCTAACCGGATGCAGCTGAATACCAGTATTATACATGGAGCGACTGCCTATTTGACCTCCACAACCCAGTTACTGGGTATACGGTACGCCGTGAAAAGACTGGTTGTCAGACTTTCGGGCTTGTAACGACCCGTGACTCTCAAAGATCCACGAATGACAGCCGGTAGCCAACTACTAAACGTGTTTTCCAAGGCACGGAGGGCTCTCGGTATGTAAACATGGTCACCCATCCACAAACCGACCGAAGCAAGAGTAGCCTAACCTGATCGTTCGACCCGTGCGGCTGTTATTACTTAGCTACGAGCTCTCAATACTTGTCAGTCTGTGTACCTGCAATTATCTGAAACCACTACTACCGGTTCAAAGTTTGAAGGATTTACGTTTGAAATCCTGGGTAGCAAGCCTCGAACACTAACTCATCTTAACCCTGGATACACCACTGCACACTCTCAAACCTGCACAAGATGTCCACTTTAAAGATTATTAAAAAGATTATTTAAAGATTACTTTCTCTGGTCAAGATCTAAATGCTTAAATTCACTTACCTATTGAAATTACTGGCTGAGCTCGCAAAATTATGAGTGCCATTGATATATATACACAACTCAATGATGAGTGCTATATAACGTGAATGCATTTTCTAACTGATCCCGCCACAATTCGCACGCTTCTGACGGGAACGCCTCTCGTACCCGCTCGGCCAATAAGGGCGAGACAAAGCTTCTAGAAGATTCTAGAAGCATCCTTAAAAAACAAATGACGCGCAGTCGTGTCGTTGACATATATGTGAGACGTATGTCAACCGTCAACTGTGCGCATTTTTAGATATTTTTACAAAATATCTTCAATTCAATTCAATTCTTCGTGTTCGTTTCAACCGCGCGGCCATGGCGTTAAAAAAAAAAAAACTATGACAACATTTTGTACTGGTAAAGACCGTCCGGTGTGATGAACGCGGTATAGTGTTTGCTCTCGTCATCGATTTGAATGCAATGATAAGCCGATAAAATGTCTAAGCACGAGAAGACACGCGCATTCGAAATTCGATCTAATTGGTCCTGTATCAACGGTAAAGGGTAGCGCTCCTTTTTAGTAATTTTATTAAGCGCGCGATAATCGACGACCATGCGCGGCTCTCCCGTCTTTTTGGTCACGAGGATGACAGGACTCGCGTATGGCGAAGTGGACTCTTCCACGATACCTTTACTCCTTAAATCACTAACGATATTGCGGACCTTGTCACGATCACTCGCCGACATGCGATATGGTCGGTAATATACGACCTTTTCTTTATCCGTCAACTCGATATGCATCTTAACAGAACATTTGCCTATTCTACTGTCGTCTACTCCCGAGAAACATTCCGAGTATTCTTGTAAAATCGACTCGAGTTTCGTCAACACGTCCGGTTCAAGGTCGTCACCTATTTTGTACGTATTCCCGCTATCGTTTATCGCGGCTCGTGCTACGCATCGATTAATAGGTAAATCAAATGGACTATTACAGAAATAAATGAACAAAGTCGAGGGACAAGGCAAAAACCAGGGATGCAAATGGCCCTACACTTTCTTATATAAGGATAACTTGTAGGTACCTACGATGCTAATCGTGAGCTTAACTTTAAGGTAAATGCTTTATTATAGTTAGTGTATTACTCGTGTTTATTATATTCATGACTGCCTTTCCGTCAATAAACTCGATATCGCTCTGTGGAATGACGCACTCAGCCCTCGGAGTTTGATGTTCGGTGTGACGTACGGACGCATGTCCGAATAGTAGTTGGTCGCATGAAACTATTATTTTGTTTACTCCTGGCGACAACGCGACTGAACTATCCGTGACCAACTTCACATGTTCGACATCCTCACAAACGGCGGGTAGCTCACGTAAATTATTAGCGTTATACATTTTTAAACAACTAGGTGTCTTAATGACGTACACGTCTGGATAATCTGTGAACGGTTGACCTATAATCACACCGATGTCTTGTGCGTTGTCCGGCATAATATAAGCGCTCGCGTCGCACGAAGCTTCGTCTGCACACACCTTTACATACGCTTCACCAATAGGTATTATCTTTGAACCACCAAAACCACTAATAACGCTATTCGATTGACAGGGCTGCACTTCGAGATTTAATTTTTGTGACATAGAGTTAGTAATAGTTATGCACGAACTGCCGAAGTCAATAAAAGCTTTCACGGGGCGATCATTGACCCTTGCGTTTAAATAATATTTCGAGCTTGATGACTGGTCCTTTATAGCATGTACCGACTGGGATGCGCCAGTGTTCGAATTATTATTATTATTGACGTGCGACTTTCGAGCCTTAAGTTTCAAACATTCATCCTTACTATGGCCCGATTTACCACAATACGTACATTTTTTAGCTTTGCGGAAACATTTATCTTCCGTATGGCCCGATTTACGGCAAAAAGTGCAAATAGTTGCTTTATCACGCGCCTTGTAATTGCAATTCGTTGCAATATGACCGCGCCTTTTACAAAGATTGCATCTTATTTTTCTAAAAGAGGAATTTACACTTGGCACTATATGACTTGTTCCTTCGGCGGTACGAAGTGCGGATAGGTATTTCAACAACTTAGTGGGGTCATTACAAGCCGCGGAAACCGCGCCGACCTCTACGATCTGACTACCAATAGTGCCAATTATAATTTCCGTGGTGAGCGACGGCGGAAGGCCACAAGCATTTCCCAAAGCCAGTTTATCATAATAAAATTGCATGTAGTCGTCGTCGGGTTTCCGTACGACATTAACTAAGTCACGTAACATATTCAGTTTACTTTTCTGGGACGGAAAAGCCACCATTAACTTTGATTTAAAATCCGACCAAGTCACATTCACGTCTATTAAATTATCAAACCACTGACGAGCGTAGCCCCTTAATTTTGACGAAGTATTGAAAATAGTGGTCTTTTCGTCCCAGCCATACATGTTAGATATTTTATTTATTTTATTTTATTTGGGAAAACAGACAATCGTACATTGTATATTAAATCTAGTTACACAGTATGCTGTAAGTAAATGTACAATCCACTACGTTTCCACCAGATACACCTTCCATCCACCAGTTCCACCAGTTCCTTCGTTTCCAGATATACCTTCGATTTTACGAATCCAAAGTTCCATTGTAATTAGAGTTTTCTGGGGGTCAAATTCCGGTATCGGTCTTGGGGCCGCATTTGTGGGACATCGGCTACGACTGGGTGCTGCGCGCCGACCTCTCTGGCGGCGTCAGCGTAGTATGTTACGCTGACGACACGCTGGTCCTGGCGCAAGGGAGGTCGCACCAGGCGGCGGCGGACTTAGCGACACGCGGGGTTGCGATAGTCGTGGAGAGGATCCGGCAGTTGGGACTCGAGGTGGCCTTGCACAAGTCCGAGGCCATGTGTTTTCATGGTCCTCGGAATGCGCCACCGTCGGGTTCCGAAATAACGGTGGGAGGGGTTCACATCGGAGTCGGGTCGACGATGAAGTACCTGGGACTCGTCCTCGACAGCCGGTGGAACTTCGTGGAGCACTTCCGACGTTTGGCTCCCAGACTGGCACGGGCTGGGGCTGCCTTGAGGCGGCTCCTGCCCAATCTGGGGGGTCCAAACGCCTCCTGCCGGAGGCTCTACGCGGGGGTCGTGCGGTCCATGGCCCTTTACGGAGCACCGGTGTGGGCGCGTTCCCTAAGGCTGGGACCAGCCGGCAGGTTGAACGCGTCCCAGAGGGTCATGGCCATCCGGCTAGTCCGGGGATACCGCACGGTCTCCCGGGAGGCGGCGAGCCTCCTTGCCGGATTGCCGCCGTGGGATCTGGAGGCAAAGGTCCTCGCGCACGTGTGGGAGTGGCGCGAGGAGGCGAAACGCCGGGGCGTAACTCCGGTGCCGCGAGAAATCACGGTACAGCGGACAGAGCTCCGGCGGGATCTCATGGCGGCATGGAGAGCGCGACTGTCGCAACCCAGCGCTGGGCACGCCACAATAGCGGCGATAAGTCCCCTCTTTGAGGAGTGGCTAGAGAGGCGCCACGGCGTCCTCACCTTCCGCCTGACGCAGGTCCTCACCGGACACGGTTGTTTCGGGAGGTTCCTGTTTCGCATAAGGCGGGAGGATACGCCCGGGTGTTTCCACTGTGTGGATCGCCCGGAGGACACGGTGGAGCATACAGTGGAGGTCTGCCCGGCTTGGGCAGAGCACCGCCGTGTTCTCACGGAGGCGATCGGCGGCGGCGATCTCTCGCGTCCGAGCCTGGTCCAGGCCATGGTGCGGAGCGAGAGTGCATGGGAGGCCGTCACCTCCTTCTGCGAAGCAGTGATGCTCGCGAAGGAGGAGGCGGAACGCGTGAGGGAGAGGCAGCCTCACGCCCTCAGTCGCCGCAGGAGACGCCCTGGGCGGCGGGAATCGCGGGGCGATTTCCGGCCACCGTAGGCGCGGGCTGTCTGACACGCCCTTCCGCTCCACCCAGAGCGGGAGAAGTTATTTGATGATTTCCCACCCTCAAAAAAAAAAAAAAAAAAAAAAAAGGTTTTACAAAAAACTTCAGACCGCTGCGATGCTTTTTCAGTGAGATATCGGCGATAACGTGTTATTCACCGTTTCAATGGCGCGGCTCCTGAAATATAAACCTAGGATTTTTGTTGTATTTTTACAAGTTTCGACAAATTCAAATCAAGGTTTTACAAATAATTTCAGACCTCTGCGATGCTTTTTCAGTGAGATATCAGCGATAACGTGTTTTTCACCGTTTCTATGGCGCGGGTCCTGAAATATAAACCTAGGATTTTTTGTTGTATTTTTACAAGTTTTGACAAATTCAAATCTAGGTTTTACAAAAAACTTCAGACCTCTACGACGCTTTTTCAGCGAGATATCGGTGATAACGTTTTTGTCACCGTTTCGATGGCGCGGCCACGGGGTTTTAGTCTCACAGCTCCTAAAATATTAACCTAGTATTTTTTGTTGCATTTTTGTAAGTTTTGACAAATTCAAATCTGGGTTTTACAAAAAACTCTAGACATCTGCGATGCTTTTTCAGCGAGATATCGGCTATCACGTTTTTGTCACCGTTTCGATGGCGCGGCCACGGGGTTTTAGTCTCACAGCTCCTAAAATATTAACCTAGGATTTTTTTCTATATTTTTACAAATTGTTTACAAATTGAATCTGTTATTTACCAAAATTTCAGGTCTGTGCAACGCTTAGTTTCTGAGATCTCCGTGGCCGCGCGGTTCTCCGCGTTTCGATGGCGCGGCCACGTTCAAACCCTTCTAACTTTTTAACCATAGCTTTGACAAATTTGTGGTTTTGGGAGTCAACTTTTACAAATTGTTACAAAATGTTGGCATAGTTTTTTTTTTTTTAACGCCATGGCCGCGCGGTATAAACGAACACAATTCTTCGCCACGAACCCGAATTGTTTATTAGAGCACTTTGCGTTTACACTTTTCAAGTTGCTTTTTATAAACACTGATTCATTAAAAACCTTGCCCCTATGGTCCTTTGTTTTACTTTGTCATAAGTACAATTAAATAGCAGCTTGCAAGCAAAATTGTTTCGAAACTGGAAAGAGCTAGCGTTTGTCGATAGTACATAAGAATTTGATCATATTTCAGATACATAACAGGCGACAGTACAGTGCCACTGGCGCTGATCGGCGGCGCGGGATGCGGGAAGGCGACGCTAGTAGCTCGCGCTGTCACTCTCGCGCATTCATACCAACCTGACCTAGCTGTTATCGTCAGGTAAGAGATATACGAGGTGACAGTAACTAAAACCTTTATCTTTGATGATTCTAGACTCCCAAGGTAAAATTATTTCGCCGGTTCTTTTAAAAAAATTCTGTTTCCTACAAAAGTATGGAACAGCTAATTAAGTATCTAGCATTATGTTCCGAATCCATGGTAAAAGTTTTCAACATATTTTATGACCACTATTTATGTTACGCTTAGTTAGCAATAAATGTTTTGGCTTTGTCGACAGGAAAAGTTTTTAAGCAATGCGCAAATTTGCACAGAGTGTTCTACCCATGAATATGAAAAACTTTCACTATGGGAGCAACTCTGAAATCACGAAAAAAAAATCAGGTGTTTCAAACAAAAGTTCAATACCAACTCGACCAAAATGTATGAAACAGCAGATTTTTTTTGTGACAATTTGCGCACAGGACGTCGATTCTGTAAAATTCAAACAACAACTCGCATCTCACATCGCTATTCACTCTCACATCGCATAAGGCTTGACACTTTGAATCGAGTTCGAGTGCGAAGTAAGCGTCGAAGTGACAGCGAATTATCTTACTGAATGCCACTTCTTACGTCATCTCATACTTTATCTGACAAAATCTCACGGTCAATTTAGTTCAACTCGCTGACACGCTCACAAGGGTAGCGCTAGTGTAAATTCGAATTATCAACCGAGGTTTTAGAATGCCAATCAAGAAACACAGCGGATTCAGATTCGAAGTTTAGAATGAGGTTTTACAGAATCACACAGCTGGTTAAAACTTTTCCTGTTAAGTGTTCTTTAGTGAAAACTGAAGGATGTCTTGCCGCTTTTTATTAACTTAACCTAATGATTTGGTCCACAGATTCGTAGGTCTAACGCCTGCGTCGAGCAGTTCTCACATGCTTCTGAAGAGTATCGTGGATCAATGCCATGTGCTCGTAACCGGGACGGTGTATCGAGGACGTAATGTAAGTGTGTTTTATAATAACAAAATACTGTCGTCTTTTATAGATGCACGACCAAAGTGTAATCAAAATAAACCAGACAAAGAACGTTTTCGTGTCCAGAATAATCGGACACAATAAGGAATATTTAAATATACATTGTATAGAACTGTCAAGAAAATTTAGCAATTTTTTTTTATTTTTAACGCTTTAATTATTTTACAATTCATTATTTTATATGTGACTTTTTTTTTGGTGGAACGAAACGCAGACTTGAAACGCGTATTCTTGGAAAGTGACCTCAAAAGTTATGTGAATAAATCTTTAAATTATATGTACAAAAAAAACATGTATATTCCCATATTGTCGATGATTTAAAATGTTTTTGTCCAGAATGATCGGACACTAATATCGAGACTAAATGTTTCTGGGTCCAGAACTATCGGAAACAACGAAATATCAACAAAATGAACAAGTCAAAAAACAAAAAAAAAACAAATATCAACGAAATGATTCAGTGTCCAAAAACATCAGATACTATTTTAGATTACTCCAACTGTTTTAAGTGTCCAAAAACAGACGCTATTACCGAGCATTAAAATTGTGTCCAGGATCATCAGACACTATAATCGATGACTTAACATTTGTGTCCAGGACGTATGGTCACTATCAGCGGCACTCCCCTCTCTGCTGGGCGGCGTGGGGCGGTCGCGCGGCGCGCTGCTGTGCGTGGTGGGCGCTGACGCGCTGCGGGCCGCGCGCTGGCTGCCCGAGCGACTGCCGCACAACGTCAAGATGATCGTCACTGTCACTGAAGGTATATTAGAGATTATTTGTGCTCAAATTGCGCGCCTCTCCACATTTGCACCAATATTACAATTCCCATACCCTTGGACAAGCGGCCCGGTACTTCGGGTCGCTTGTCCAAGGGGATGGCGAAGTAGACCGAGACGTAACACACCGGATCAACTCAGGATGGATGAAATGGCGACAGGTTACAGCAGGGATGCACAGACCGCGGCCCGCGGGCCGCATGCGGCCCCCCGGCAATATGCCAGTGGCCCGCCAGCAAAAATAATAAAATTATCGGGAGTAACAACTGACGGTGCTCCTTCGACGATTGTGTCAACTCTGGGCTAGTAACTCTGTTAAAACAGCATTTGCAAACAAAAAACTTTAATACTGATGACCTGATGCAGTTTCACAGCATAATACACCAAGAAGCCCTCTTTTCTTTCACCATTTCATCTGAAACTGCACCAGAGTCAATGCAGTTAGAATTAATTGATATCCAAAACGATCAAGATTTTCGCTAGTTTTTAAAATAGTATTTAATTTTTTTAAATTAAAATTTGTGGCAAGCCCGCCATTAGTTCATCATTTGCCCAAGTGGCCCATGGGCTCAATAAGTCTGTGCAATTGTGCATCCCTGGATTACAGGAACAATTTGCGACCTACGGATGCGGATGATGAAATATTGCATCAATTGCATGCAGCGGAGATGAGAATAGATAAAGTAAGAAATGAGTATATAAGAGGAACTTTGAAAGTGGCGCTAGTGACAGAAAAGTTGAAAGGAAATCGTTTGGCTTGGTATGGGCATGTGATGAGGAGGGACGAAACGCATGTGACTAAAAGATTGATGAATATACCTACATGTTGATGGATGGAGAGGCAGATGAAGGCCAAAGAAAAGATGGATTGATTATGTGAGGAATGATATGAAGGAGAAGAGAGTGAATGATAGCGTGACGGTTGACAGGGGAGAATGGAAGAAGAAAACGTGGTGCGCCGACCTCACGTAACGTGGGATAAGGGCAGGAAGACGATGATGATTTCAATTTCCAAATAAAGCCGGTGACTGAGGTGGTCCTTCAGAAAAAAATACTCATAAGACTTAAAAACTTTATTTCACAGAAAAAGACGAGCCTTCCAGCTCAGCAATCATGGCTGTACTATCATCAGAAGATGGGCCCAAAGTCGTCAGGGCACCACCAGTGGGGCCCGATGAAGCTAAGGCCGTATTAACGGCTTGTGCGGCCACGTATAGCAAGACTGGGGCCGCCTCGCCACCAGAGGCCGCTGTGAAGGCTGTGCAAAAGTGTACTCTACCGCTTTATGCTAAGGTTGGTTTTTAATTGAATTCATGGTTTAAAAATATGATTTAGGCCTTTGCCGGACAATTGGGGGAAAATTGGGGTGATGACGACGAGCTTTGATGAGCGGATGAAAGCTGCCATCGAAGGCTGCAGACAGAAGTGCGCAAAAGTATACTCTATATCATTGCAATACGGTTCGTTTTTTGTTGGCAGTACTTGAACGCTATATGCACATATCACATAAAATCAAAACTTTATCTCTTCACATTAAGATTTAATTTTGAAGGCAACACACTCTTTCTCATCTTCCAGATCCTAGCATGGCAAATCTCGCTATCAGCCGAAACCTTCACCGAACTATCGGAACCCGAAACAACTCCAGAACTGGTCATCTGCGAGGATCTGGAAGGCCAGCTGACCCAGATCCTGATTACCACAGAGGCAGCATTGGGCGCTGACAGGGTGAAGACCTGCCTCGCTCTGCTGACCGCGTCTAGGAGAGGTCTTGATGATACTGAGATACTGGATATCTTGGCGCATGATGAGTTGTTCAGGAGTGAGGAGACTTACTGTAAGTTGATTTATTAATCTCTACTACAACTCGGCCAGTGCCAGGTATTGAGTTGTCAACACACTGGCCTTTATTGCGAGTACCGATACATTTGAAGACAGCAGGCGCGGATGTAGGGCAACGGGTACAGTTGATGATGACGACCAAACCGACCCTTAAACTCTAAATCTATATGACGGCGTGAACGTGGGCGCAGAGATAGGTAGGTCGTCTCTCTGACCCTGTGGTAAGGGTTCCATTCCGTGGGTTACTCAGGCAAACCAATATGATGCTGTTCGAAGACTATTACTGAAGAGTATACAGAAGTAATGACTAGGTATAGGTACTGTGAACGTAGCGTGCGCCCCCTTCGAGCTCTCGATCCAGTATGCTCGCACACCACCCAACGACCCCCACCACATGCGGCGACCGAACGATACTAGCGCCACACGCCGTTCACCGTACGTACTAAACGACCAACCAATCAGAGCTAAGCTACGTAATTTGACTTGTACTAAGAAATCAACTGAGTGACTTACTATCGCTAAACTTCCGTTCGTGACGACATATATAAATAAAAAGAGAAGTCCTGACTGACTGACTGACTGATTGACTGACTCATCAACGCCCAGCCCAAACCCTTGGACATAGAAAGGTGAAATTTTGCACAGAGGTTCCCTTTATAATGTAGTCAAGGAATGAGGAATGTATTCCCGGTAGTACGTTCCCGTGGGATATTTTCCGACATCCACGCTGGCGAAGCTGCTAGCAAAAGCTAGTTAGATTTAAACTTTTATAACCCGTATTTTTTTACTTTGTATACAGTATATTAGTAAGATATAGAATAAGTTGTAGTCATCCTCGACAAGGAGGCATTGTCGAGTTTACAATACTTGCGGAAGGTTTTAATAAAAGGGCTTTCACGAGGAATTCTCCCTCCGCCAGAAGTCCTGCCAGAGACAAACATTTGCACCTCCTTGAGCGAAATCCTAGATCCGCACCTGGAAGACAGTAATCTCCACGAGCGAGAGAATCGCGGTCTATGTTCTCGCCCGTTGATGAGATGAGATGCCACGTTAGTATCTAAGTCAATACCTACTCAATACTTTATTGCATTACACATAAACTTAGGTGGTAAACATTAACTTGGAGAACAATCGTGGACTCTGCCGGGCACAGCAAAAGAAAGACAGTAGGTAGAGATGAGGACTTATCGCTAATCTTATAATCGAACTTATTCTAAAAAACCGGTCAAGAGCGAGTCAGACTCGCGCACCGAGGGTTCCGTTCTGATTTCTGAAAAAGTGTGCTATTTAGAAACATCGTTTTATTTTTCCTGTAATCTTTACATAAACTTCTATCACATAGAATAATTTCAGATTTTTCTCTTTGCCAACTTCGGAGATAAGGGGGGGGGGACGGTATTTTTTTTACATTTTTCATCCAAAGTCGAACACTGTGCGGCCTAAAAAAAAATAAAAAAATGTTTGAAAATGTGCAAACAGCGCTCTTTCATATGATACCCCACATGCCTTAGTAGCCCCACTTTGAATTTTTAAGACCCCCTTTCAGTCCCTGTTGCAAAAAAAAACATATATTTTTATTTCTTTCTTATTTGCAAAATAGTTGGGTAAATATTATCTAAAACTGTTCCAAATTTCAAGTTGATAGCATTAGTAGTTCTTGAGATATCCAGCTGTGACAGACAGACAGACAGACAGACTGAGTCACACCATAAGGGTTCCTTTTTTACCATTTTGGTACGGAACCCTAAAAACATTTATTGTGTATTTTATTTTATATGAATAGAATAGAATAGAATAGAATATTTATTCATAAGTTCACATTAATTAATTAAATTACATAAAAGTTACATCATTACAAAGTACATAGTAATATTAGTATGAAAAACTTAAGCTATGTTAAAAATCTACTGTATAATTTATATTTATCGGATAAAGGTCTAATTATTACAATAGCGACCTGCCTGATGTAGGTTTATTAAAACCTGTGTTTCAGGCCATCACTTAACAACGCTGAGTACTTTAGTGGACAATGTGTTAGTGTACATATAAGAGCTAGCATTTATACATTATAATTATATTTTAAATAAAAAAATAGAAAATTACTTAACATTATTAAACTTATTGCATTACATCTAGCAATTTTTCAGTGTCTGAGTAATTAAATGTCGCTAAGTATTCACGCAGCATTTCACTACATTTTTTACAATTTATACTATAAATACTAAGAGACTTATTGATTTTATTATATAAAAACGGCCCTAAAAATACATAAAATCTATTTATAAAAGTATGTCTAGTTTGAGGCTTTATACAAACCAAGTCTTTTCTTCTCTTATCTATAGGTATTGGGATATAAGGAAGTTTGCTATGTTGGTGTAGTACTGTATTCAGTATAAATAGTTGACGCACAGTTAAAACTTTACACGCAGTGTAAAGCTCGTGTGTGGGAAACCTAAATGGGCGAAAGGTGGCTACCTTAAGAATAGCTCTCTGTGCACGTTCTAATGGCAATAGGATTGATTTAGCAGCCCCACCCCATGAAGTTATACAATAAGTCAGAATGGATTGACACAAAGCTAAATAAACCTGTTTAATTAATTTGTAGTCTGATAAATATCGTAAATTCTTAAAAATGTATATTAATTTACGCATTCTAGTGCATAACAAATCAATGTGTTTACGGAAATTCAGATTTGTGTCAATCGTTACACCAAGATATTTCATATGATCGGTTTTTGCTAAAGTAGGACAATTGCATGCATTGTCAGCATAAGTGCCGCACTTATGCGCATAAATGTTTATGTTAGTAGTTGGCAGGTTAGTATTTCTAATAGTAAATAAAATGTGTTTGGTTTTCTCTGCATTTAGTGTAAGGAGATTATCATGTAGCCAATCAGACACTATATTAAACCCGTTTTGGGCTTGTTTATACACCTCATGTCGAGATTTGTCTGAAAACAATAGAACTGTGTCATCTGCATATGACAATATGACCCCATTTTGGAGTGTCAAGCTGCACAGGTCATTGATATATACTAGGAATAAAGTAGGACCCAAAATACTACCTTGTGGTATTCCGTAATTACTATTTCGGAGCTCAGAACTGACGTACTGACCAATTTTGACACATTGTTCGCGGTCACTAAGATAATCAGAAAGTAATGAAAGCGTTGTTCCTCTTATTCCGAGTGTTTCAAGCTTCTGCAATAATAAAGGACAGGAAATTGTGTCAAAGGCCTTGGCGAGGTCTAGGAAGATCCCAATGGAGTGCAGACCCTTATCTAAATTAGTTGCTATATAATCCGTCATTTGATGCACTGCTTGATTAGTTGATTTTTTGGGCCTAAAGCCAAATTGTCTATCTGAGAGTAATTTGTTATCTTCTAGGTATTTCATTAATCTAATATTAATTATTTTTTCTAGGATCTTGGAGAGCCCTGTTAAGACGGAAATGGGTCTGTAGTTATTAACACATTTTTTATCACCAGATTTATATACAGGAGTAACCACTGCCTTTTTAAGCGACTTAGGGAATATACCATTAGTTAAGCATAACTGAAAAATATGAGCTAGCGGCGGAGCAAGTAGGTATTTGAAATGTTTAAGTATGTTGTTTGATATATCGTCCCACCCAACAGCGCAAACGTCCTTTAATCCAGAAATAATTGTTAGTACTTCGTCGACATCCGTGTCTAGTAAGCCAAACGATTTGAGTGTGGGGAGTGCTTTAGGTTGGTTTTGACGGAAAAAACTTCTAGCCATTAAGGTCTTTTCTGCTAAAGTTTTGCCTACATTAGAAAAATATAAATTAATTTTATTTATTGAATCGATTGGGTTGTTCTCTATTGTCAATAAGTCAAGTGGAGGTTCAAGTTGTTTTGTTCTAAATGTATTTGTTTTTATAAATTTCCAAATAAGTTTACTATTTTTGCCTGCCTTTTGCAGTTCACTTTTATCATATTCATTTTTTATTTTTTTCAGAAGGTTGTTGCAGAAGTTTCTATATCTTTTATACGTAATGGAAAGTATTTCATTTCCAGGCTCATGCTTGCATTTTATGTGCAGTTTGTCTCTGTGCCTAATACATCGAACAAGTCCGGGTGTAATCCAAGGTTTAATGGACTTATATTTCCTTGGCGTTATTTTAGTGACTGTGTTTTTTATTATTGCATGGTGAAGTGTATTTATAAAGTAATTAATAGAAATATTTGCATCGGTAGAATTATAAACTGGGTCAAAATTAATATTACGTATGTCTTTTTCGAGGTGTGTAATGTTGACTTTAGTATAGCTACGTAAACAATTTTTCCTGGGTAAATAAACTTGTACTGTTAGTAAAACTGCTTGGTGATCAGTAAGCGAAGAGTTAGTAACAAATGTTTTGGTTGGGTTATTCGTTTTTATAATGAAATGATCCAAGCATGAACCGCTTTGATGCGTGGGGTGTAAATGAGCTGGCAAAAGTCCGTGGAATGAGCAGATATTAAGATAGTTATGTGCATGTACATCCATTTTCCCGGAAGCAATGTTGATGTTGATGTCGCCCATTAATATTATGTTTTTAAATGTTGTAAGACTTTGTAACTGTACGTTTAGTGAATCTAAGAAATTGGCGACATTTTGAGAAGGAGGTCTGTATATAGCCATAACTACCGTATCTGAATTAATTTTAATGAGTAAGCAATTACTATTTTGTAGCAATGGTTCTTCTACAGTTGTACTTAAATTATTGTTAACAAATACAACTATGCCATCGTTCTGGTTGATGTTTCTGTTGGTTTTGTGCGAAACATATCCGTCTAATGATGGTATAACAGCTGTTTGATTTGACAACCAACATTCTGTTAGGACGATAATGTCGCAACTTATACCCAGGTTCTGTAGCAAAATTTCAAAACCATTTATATTTCGATTTATGCTACGAATATTTTGTGTAAGTAGGGTCAGCGGTTTCTTTCCCGAGGGAAAGAGGTGTTTACACTCATCAATATTACAATTTATAGCTTCAGACACAGAAAATTGATCTAGGTCACTAAGTAATTGATCAGTCATGACAAATAAACAACTAACAAATATAAACAAACGAAAACGACTACTAGTGTGCTTATTAGATGGATTAATAGGTAGCGCTCTTAGGCGCCTTCATAATCTATGGAATGAATATAGTTGTCCTCGGCATATTTTCGTGCTGGACACTTTACATCACCAGTTTTATGATCAGCACTTTTCTTAAATCGTTTACACGTCGCACAGCAGGGTGGAGTGGATTTTGTGCTGCACTCCTTGAAAGAGTGGCCCGTCTCTCCGCAGTGATTGCACGTCGGACTAGTTTCACGGCAGAACTTGGCCGCGTGGCCGAACTGCTGGCAGTTAAAGCACCTTGTAACTATCGTGAAATCTCGTACTGGGCACGACGTCCAATTTATGAATATTCGTCCTTGATTCACAAGAATCTTCCTGATGCTAGCCGTCACTTCTAGTATGAAATTGCAAGTAGGGAGGTCTTTTTTACCAGATTTATGGCTCAATTTAATTTGTTCTTCAAACGTCTCACGCGTAGTATTGGTCATCTTACCTGAGAGGTTTTGCTCGTAAATGTAGTCAAAAACCTGCTTATCAGTCAGGGCTACCGGGACCCCAATAACAGTGATTCTTGGGCGCCGTTTTGATGGTTCTTCAACCTTAAGGCCCGAAGAAGCGAGTTTTTCCAAGCTTCTGAGCTTTTGAATGTCCTCTTTGGAGTCGGTACTAATAAGGACACCTCCATTTTTTACTTTCTTAAGGCCACGAACATGTAGTTTAAGTTCCCCGGGCGAAATAATTTTCTGTACGAGAGACTTGGTATCGTCACTAGATTTAGTCTTGTCGCTTGGATAAATAGCAACTGAGCTTAAATTTGCTGGGCGCACAAAATTATCCGACCCTTTTTTGACCATATTAGCGTACGAAAAGGGTTCTGAAGGGTTTGAAATGCCTTCAACTACTTGTTTGAACTGTTGGAGAGAGCTCGTGATGTTCTGTTGCTGCTGTAAGTGCTGAATGGTACTATGGGCTTGAATGGTTTTTTGTTTTAGGGATTGATATAAAACAGCCATCTGAGATGCACCATTAGTGACACTACGGCAAAGATTGGCTACACGAACCTTTTGTTCCGCATTCATTTTTCCCTCGGCGACTAAACTGCATACTTCAGTTAGGATTTTATCTATGGACCCCATCCATTTCTGTATCTCCGGCGTAGAAATAACTTCAGTCGGTAGCTCAGTCTCCACGGGAGCTGGTGGATTTGGGTCTGAAGGCTGGAAATCTTGAGTTGGTGTCGGTGTTGGCGGAGGACTTCGTCGTAATAGGTGGCTACGGCCAAACGGGCTAGACCCTGTGTTAGGCATATCTAACCCAGAAACACTATTTTTGTTCAAAGATACTTTAGCTCATTCTTGCACAAAGTCTGTAACCTCGATATAATCACTCACGACACACTTATATCACTGACGACGCAAATAATTCTAATATTATTTGTAATTAATTAATAATGTCATATTAAGCTAAGCAAGATACGTCCGCGCAGTCAAGCGATTGATCGCGCACGTATGAGTTTTAGGGAACCATCATTTAAATACTACTAGCTTCAACTTTCTGACTAACTGACCGACTCTTTGACAATTCAAAAGTGCCAGTAATTGGTTTAATTGAAATAAATGGTTTGAGTTTGAATATTTGTTAACACATGTCAGTGGAGGATCTTAGTTATTGTTAACTTATTGTTCCATTCTGTTCGGCAGTACCGTGGGCCCCTGCCTCCCTCGTGTGGCCGCAGCTAGCGGCCCTGCTGTCCCCCTGGCTGCGCTGGGACGCGCGCGGCGCGGCGCGCTGGCGGGACGCGGCGCTGGCCAGCGCGGCAAGCGACAGATACCTGGCCGACTGCGACGCGGCCGTGCGACAGACGCTTATAGACTATTACGAGGTGAGGATATAGCACGTGGTTGGTCCGTGGGTGACCATCTTTACATACCAAGACCCTTCCGTACAGTGGTACCCAACTGATAAGGCGCGTCGTGAATCTCCGTTCGCACAGAAAAGAAAGTATGGCCCCGAATATTAACGAAAGAATGCTTAAAACTTACAATCAACCTTAGGTAACTACTATAAAGTTCATAATACAGCAGCAGCTGTTAGTTCCGTCTCACTTGCAAGTATGGCGACTGACTAACATGCCACGTGGCGCACGCTAACGTGGGCCGCCACGTTAGCGTGCGCCACGTGGCATGTTAGTCAGTCGCCATACTTGCGAGTGGTACTATTGGTCGGCAGCTGCCGAGCTGCCGACCAATAGTGGTACAGGAAAAAGAACCGTAGTGCGTGGAGCGTTCCGATTGCTCAATAGCATTTCCCGCGCTTTAAAAATTCATCTTCTGCGCAGGTACATCGATAAGCCATATCAGTTGAGTACTACTATACCTCGGAAAGCACGTTAAGCCGTTGGTCCCGGCTGTCATTCGTGGATCTTTGACAGTCGTTACGGGTCGTCAGAAGCCCGAAAGTCTCACAACCAGTCTCACCAAGTGGTTTCGTTACACAGTAACTGGGTTGTGGAGGTTAGATAGGCAGCCGCTCCATGTAAAATACTGGTATTCAGCTGCATCCAGTTAGACTGGAAGCCGACCCCAACATAGTTGGGGAAAGGCTTGGCAGATGATGATATATGAGGAAATCAGAATCCACAGGAAATTCGGGAAAACTGTCGCAGCTCTTTTTTCATTAAAACTATTTTTGCATAATTCGTTTTTTTTTAACAAGTGCGAGTTGTCCATAAAAATTAAAATTTCCTTGGTCAATTTGGGTCAAATATAACCAACTTCTGCTGTCTAATTTTTTTTGTTATGATGGAAATAATAGGGATGATGATAATATTAGAAATGTTCGAACAAATAACGTAATTTCAAAGAAGGCATATTAAAATGAAATAATCGAAAAAATCGGTAAAATCGTTGAAAATATGGAGGTTTAAAAGTTTTTGGAAAGGATTATTCAAAATCAAAAATAAAAAAGTCATTTATTCAAACTAGGCTGAAAATCAGCACTTTTCAAACGTCAAAATTACATAAGACAGTCCCCAAAATGCCCGCCCTTCACCACTTCTGCACGCAACTATCTGTCCGGCAGCACAGATTTCCCACCACGCCCCTACCAAAAATCGCTCTGCCTGCCTAAAGAAGTATTCACTTCAAAAAATTATTAAATTCAAAATAACTTGATTAAGTACAACTGCCAAATTACTACAAAACGCGATGCGTCGCCGCGCTTCAATATACCTAATCTGTCAGAACGTAATTTTGTGATAGGCCTCTAAATAATGTAAGTTATTTCCTAAAAAGGTCGATCGCGGCCACATATAGTTGTAGAAAAGTGATAAAATGATCAGTTTTAAACAAAGAGTGTCTATGTTTAGCGCAATTACCGAAAGAAAATGTATGGACGGCCTACCGCAACATCCCCCTTAATAACCTAAGAATCAGTTTCTCAAACGAAAATCATCGCAAAATATATGACAAATCGTCAAGTGCCCGTAAACAAACTGCTGTGTTATCAACAGCCAATCGCAGCAGTTAACGCGCGCTTGACAATATGTCACATTCATTTTACGATAATTTTCGTTTGAGAAAATTAACGACATTACAGAGAATTTAATTATTGGAGTCCCGCCGACAAGAAAGTCGGTCAAGCCCGTCGGCGCTAGATCTGGCTATTACTAATTCAGTTGCTCCTTTGAATCTGGTGCCAAAAGCTATTTGGACCACTTTATAGATGATAGGTCGCTAATTACATAATGAAGCGTTTAAGAGGAAACGTGGGTGCTCTTTTCTCCATACAAAAAGATACAAACGTTCTCGTCTGTTTTCTTTCTGGTTAATGACCATAAAGCAATGATTTTTTACAGAAATATAAATATTAGTTACTTGTATGCCCCTATGTTTTCCTTTTTGATGATATATTATTTTTATAAGAACTAGAACCTTCCAAAAATGCTCAAAATTGCCTATTCAGACCGCTGTCAACAGACGCCTAGTGTACCAATTTGACAACTATTAACGAAAAAAGAAAAACATAGGGGCATAGTATATATCCTTCTTATTCAGTTTATGAAATATCTTTTAAATTGGTCCAATATTGGAGGAGGAAATAGGCGAGAGCCAAACCTCGAAATGTGACTTTTTACATAGGCTATTTAGTCGGATCTGCAGTTGTCCTTATCGCACGAATTCGAGGGCGGAGCGCTCGCAGAGCGACAGCAATACCTTCTTAAAATACCTAATTTTCAAAAGTCTGGCCACCCGCCTTTCCTCTTAATGATTCTGTATAAACCTAGTAAAATATACTTTTGATACATACATTCTACGATCCTACTATCACATCACACTAATATTATAAGGGCGAAAGTTTGTGAGTGTGTATGTATGTTTGTTCCTTCTTCACGCTCAAACGGCTGGACCAATTAGGATGAAATTTATTATGTAGGTAGCTTATACCCTGGATTAACACATAGGCTACTTTTTATTCCGAGAAACGCGGGTGAAACCGCGGGGCGCAGCTAGTAATATTATAAATGTGAAAGTTTGTATGTTTGGATGTTTATTACTCAATCACGCAAAAACGGCTGAACGAATTTGGATGAAATTTGGTATACAGATAGTTTATAACCTGGACTATGACATAGGATACTTTTCATCCCGGTAGAAGGTTCCCGTGGGATAATTTCCGACATCCACGCGGGCGAAGCCGCGGGCAACGGCTAGTACATACATACATTAACTCACGCCTTCTTCCCTTGGGGGTAGGCAGAAACGACACCACGACATGGATAACGCCGCACACGGATAACGTCGGTGGTCGGTACACGCCGCGGTAAGCCGCTTCGCGCTTCGTGTGGCCGCCACCAAGCGCTAGCCATCCTAATTCTACTTCCTAGTAATATTATAAACGCGAAAGTTTGTGAGGATGGCTGGATGGATGTTTGTTACACTTTCACGCAAAAACTACTGAACGGATTTTTATGAAATCTGGTACACATATACTTTATAACCTGGATTAATAAATAGGATACTTTTTATCCCAATATTTTTGCGGGTTCAAGACTTACGCGGGTAAAACGTCGGGGTGTTTCTATAGTCTGTTTTTATTTAACAAACGAGTACTGGGGGTTTACTATGAGCTCTTATAGTAGGGCAGAAGTTGAACGTTTCCAGTGAGAGACAGTGACGGAGCTATACACCTATAGCACCGTCACTCTCTCCCACTGGAAACGTTCAACTTCTGCAATGCTATAAGAGCTCATAGGAAGCCCCCTGAGTATGTCTCTCGCACATTTCATTGATCGGGGTCATTGGTCGGGGTGGGACCATTGGTTGGGGTGGGGGGAATGGACTTTATGTTGATTACGTGGACCAATAGTAACGCAATTGAAATTTTCGTTAGGTACTCGTTTGTTAAAAAAAAACAGACTATAGTAATATTATAAACGCGAAAGTTCGTTTGTTTGTTACACTTTCACGGCTAAACGGCTGGATCGATTTTGGTGAAATTTTTTATGGGTATACTTTGAACCCTGGGGAAGGACATAGGCTACTTTTTATCGACATACCACGCGGGCGAAACCGCATGGGGAAGCTAGTGGGTTATAAAAGTAGCGGCTACCGACCACAAGTGTCTGTCGCGCACTTTCGCTACTTAGTAGCTACTTCCAGCTACAATTGGCGGAGTTTTGTGGCTGTAGCGTGTGGCCCGTGTGTGGCGAGCCTAAAACTAGGTAGCTGACGGAATTCTAGTGCGCAACTTCCATTCATTATGTATTAAATTGTTGAGCATTTTATAATTGAACATACAATTCTCTGTTTGCAGGGCAAATGGTATTCAGAGAACGATGCCAAGATGGCTGGCCGTCTGGTTTCACAAGAAAACAAGTTCTCTGAAGAATAGTAAGTATTATAGTAACTACAAATATACATTGCTACTGCAGTAACAAGGTCACAACCATGTCACAACACACAAGATGTGGAAGGGAAAAACAAAACCCAACTAAGACAAAAAACGTTTATCGGGGTCACTTTACAATCCGCTCTAAGCCGCAATCTTGATTTTATTTGACGTCATATAGCCGCGGAATAACATGAATCTTCCAACTATATCTCGTTTGTCAAAATACGACCAGTAGTGGAGTTCTGAGGGAACAGATGAACATACATGGTATGTTAAAATCATAACCCTCCTTCGGCTTTGCCTTAGTCGGGTAATAAAAGGACATTTTTTTGTTTTCACCTTTATCAGTCCTGTCGGAATCGGTAATGTTAAAAAAAGTGTTCATGGAGGCTATTATGAATTGTTAAATTTTAATTTGGACCTACAACTCATCATTCCAAGCAAAACATCAAACAAGATAGAATCACCAATACTTTTCTCCACAGCTACAACACTCGAAAACTCGACGAGCTTCCGTTTCAGCACTACCACGTATACAAAGACGATCCAAAAACCTTCGCCAACCAGCCGTACTTCACCCAGCTGGACTGGGTCCACGACAAGCTAGCAGCCACGGACTGCTGCCACTTCCTCGAAGACATAGCCCTGGTACACATCGACCCTTTACCAGAACACATTGAAGTCCTCAAAGACGTCTTCGAAACTCACTCTTACGCCTTAGACTATGACCATCGACAATTCTACGGACTCCTCCGAATGACCATGGAGAAAAGACAGCGAAATGGACATCAAATCAAAAGTAAAATCGTTCAGGATTGGATGAAAGAGATTCGGGAGCCTCCTGTACCTACGTTTTACCCTGAGAACTTGGATTTCTGGAAGATTATGGATACGAAGGAAAAGAGGGAGTTCTCGATGAATGATGGCTTTGATTCGAAGACTTATGACTTGATAGTGAGGTTTGATAGCAGGGGGAAGTTTGTGGCCACAGTTTCTACGGAGAGAGAGGAGATTTGTGTTTGGGATGTATTGAAGTAAGTATTATGTAAATTTGGATTGCTGAATGTTATAATTAAGGTTCCATACCAAAATGGTAAAAAGGAACCCTTATGGTGCGACTCAGTCTGTCTGTCTGTCCGTCTGTCACAGCTGGATATCTCTAGAACTACTAATGCTATGAAATTGAAATTTGGAACAGTGTTAGATGACGTTTGCCCAACTATTTTGCAAATAAGAAAGAAATAAATATTTATATGTTCTTTTTAGGGTTCCGTACCTCAAAAGGAAAAAACGGAACCCTTATAGGATCACTCGTGTGTCTGTCTGTCTGTCTGTCACAGCCAATTTGCTCCGAATTTAATAGACCGATTAAGTTGAAATTTGGTACACATATGGATTTCTGTGACCCAAACACGTACGGCTAAAGTAAATAAATAAATTTTGAATATTTCACTTCACTTTTTAAAAAAATTAAAAAAATTAAATTAATTAAAATTAATTATTTCTTAAGAAATAAATAAAAAAATAAGAAAATTAAAAAAAAAAGTTTTGCAAACTCTACCGTGTGACATATCAAATGAAAGGGCTTACTATGAGGGTCTCAAATAATTTTTTTTTATAATTTTAAAATAAATCGTTTTAAAGTTATTTAAGAAAATAGACGAAAATTTACCATTCCACCCACCCCCCTTATCTCCGAAACTACTGAGCCTAAAAATAGTTCTATACCTGTAGATTACAATACTATAAGAAGTTTGTGGTCTTAAAATAACATGGTAAATCTCTCAATATTGTGAGTACAAACTTACATTTACTGTTGGAATATATGGGAGAACATGTTTTTCAGTTATAATGTGAACTACGGAACCCTTCACGTGGTCCGACACGCACTTGGCCCGTTTTTTCAACAGGGACTGAAAGGGTGTCTTAAAAATTCGAAGTGGGGTTACTAGGGCATGTGGGGTATCATATGAAAGAGCGCTGTTTGCACATTATCAAACATTTTTTTTTTTTCTTTTTTTAGGCCGCATAGTTTTCGACTTTTGATGATAAATGTAAAAAAAAAATACCGTCCGCCCTTTATCTCCGAAGTTTGCATAGAGAAAAATCTGAAATTATTATATGTGATAGAAGTTGATGTAAAGATTTCAGGAAAATAAAACGATGTTTCTAAATAGCACGTTTTCTCAGAAACCATACAAAGATTACATATGACTCTCTCTTGACCGATTTTTTCAAGATAGATTTGGTTGGATTGTGTCCTATAACAGGGCAAACAAAAAAAAAGCCTTCTAGCCTCAAAAAACTGGTGTTTGCACTAACTTAGCTGGATCTAAATTACAGTCCGTACTCTTTGTTTCAGATGTCAAATGGTAAGAAAGATGGTCGGTGTGACCCATCCTATAAACTTGGTGCCAATCGACGAATATAAATGTGTGGTGCTATGTCGCAGGGAGCTTAGAGTGTATAACTTAGATCAGGTAAGTTATACTCATATGTTTATGTTTAAAATATGTCTACTGATTAACTTAAACAAACTACCAATAGGGATGATGCCTGGGTAAAAAAAAATATTATTAAGTCTGTCAGTCAGTTTATAAAAAAATGTTAGACACGTATTTTTTGCTTTATCATATTAATAAAAAAATACTTGGATAACACGGATTAAAGTTGTGGAGTGGAGACTCGCTACGTCGCTACTATAACAAACTACGTATAAAATCTAGCAAGGAGTGACGTCATGCCACATTTTAAAAAACTTGCTTCGGAATTTTGGCTTTATTTATATAGATATGAAAAAATTTGCGAAAAGCGAGGCCGCTACCTATTAATTTAATTTAATTTCCAAGTAACAAGACTCACAGTGTTAGTACAGTAATACCCAACTAATATGACTTATCGATGTCCTGCGCAGAAGATGAATTTTCAAAGCGCGGGAAATGCTATTGACCAATCGGCACGCTCCACGCTTTTTCCTGTACCGCTATTGGTCGGTAGCTACCGCCATGTTAGCGCGCGCCGCTTGACAGCCGCCATACTTGCGAGTGACAGCGACGAGTTGCGACTAACAACTGCAGTGTATTATGAACCTTGTAGTAGTGACCTAAGGTTGATTGTAAACTCAAACTCAAAGCATTTATTTCAAATAAACCAATTACAGGCACTTTTGAATTGTCAAAGGGTCGGTCTTGGGTCGGTCAGTCAGAAAAATGAAGCTAGATTGCCCATTCCAAAGCGTAGATCCTGGAGAAGAACGGGCAAGAAACTCCACGGACACTCTTTTAATCAAATATTTTACATAATACATAGTTACATGTATTATGTAAAAGGTTACATCGTTCATATTGAAAATATAGATGTGAGAACAATGTAGAAAGACGTGCACGTTAAAAGCGTCCGAAATGAAAAAGATAAAAACTAAAAACAACTAAATTAAAAATAAGCCGTGGCAGCTAAGAGACGACCAGTCCCAACTGACGGCGCCCGTTCACGAACATGACGCATGGATCAGCACCAATTAGCTCAACCATTTTGAAGGGAACTTAATGATCCAACACACACGCTACCACCAGCGAGACATTTGAGTGAGCATGACATACTCTCAACCGCCAGGGCACATTCAAGTCAGTGAAAGACGAACCCAGTAAAAGGTAGCTTTATATTAGCTACATAGTGCTCACACATGTGCTATGCAATTATACAATACTAAGAGATTAAATTTACACAATGCATCTTCAGCAGCTTATCTGTAAGTTTTAAGCATTCTCGTTAATCTTCGGGGCCATACTTTCTTTTCTGTGCGAACGAAGATTCACGACGCGCCTTATCAGTTGGGTACTACTGTAACAATATACTTACAAACCATGTTAGTAAAACATTAACACATAAACAACTTGTGACATCAGTGCTGCAAGGTGACGGGCCCAGCCGATACCTGGCAGCAGTGGCTCACAAACGCACAATCTAGCCTGCTGGCTACCATAGACAGGATGCTGTTGGTGCTGCCCCGCACCCTACTAACCAGGGACTATAAACTATACTATTAACTATTCTCCTTCACTCAATATGTCAAAGTTGTAGGAGTCTTTCAGTTTCTCTGAATAAGAATGCAAAAATCACGATCAAAATGTAATAGACCTCTCAAATAGTCAGGCAGTCCATCCTTCTACGTTTAGTTGAGACAATTTGTTCAGTGTTTTTTTCATAAGTTTTCGTTTTCATCTAGGGTACATTCCTGGTAGCGCTGAAAGGCGTGATGAACCAAAAGATGCCGTACTACGGGCTGCACGACCCGAAGCACCTGGTCGCACTGTCCCGGAACAGGATGTATGTCAACCTCATGAACATTGAGACTGGTGAGTGTACAGTAGCACAGATTAATACAGATGGGACACTCCGCAAAATCATTTAAATAAAAAGCGATTCTTGCTACGACACAATAAAGTGCAATTCAGGTCGCACAACGCTTATTACCTACAATTATATTTATTTATTTATTTATTTTATTTTACAGAAAGCTTACAGACTAATAGCTAAAATTTACAATATTTCGTAGGTCGGAAAAATTGCTAATGACAAGCTTCCACATTTAGACGTCTAGTTACACATACTATGCGTTGACTGTGTTCATTGACAGCGATACAAAAATAAAAGTTAAAAAAACAGGTTATAAATTTAATAAAAGATATATAATAATATTATATAATAATAATATATAATAATATTCACCTACAAGTTGCCTCTCTTTCTATCGCGTAACTCTTATACCTTCTGACCTACGGAATTAGCCCCGCGGACGGGGCCCGCCGCGTACTTGTAGCTTCATACCTAAACTTCGGAGTGCCCCATCTGTGACAGTAGGCTAATGAGAATCTAAGGAAGAATAAGAATTTTTAATTTGCATTAAAACATGGTAGAATCTCTGGCCAAACTGAATGGAGCAAGAGAGATGCAGAACGAAATTAGCTCTCGTCAATACGGATGACGCTTGGGTAAAAAAAAAAATATATTTAATTCGTCAGTCAGATCTATGATAAAAAATATTAGACATGTATTTTTTGCTTTAAAATATTAATAAAAATGACTTAGATAGAACGCATTAAAGTTGATGGGGAGTGGGGGGCTCGCTATGTCACACTCGTCATGCCGCATTTTAACTCAGTGTATCACCGTAATCTTTTGATTATGTAAAAAAAGAAAAAAAATACGTGTCCAATATTTTTTAATAATCTAAATGACTGACAAAAAAAATTGTCGCCATCCCAATTGTGTGCACTAACTTGTATGGAGGTGTTTAAACTTTCGCATCGAATAGTCGCATGACTTCCTAGTCATTAGAACAATCAACGCGCGCAGTCGCGTCTCAATACCGCGCGTGTTTCGCCTCAGTGTGGCCTGAGCTTAATATTATTGACCAAACTACCACAGGATTTACACTAAGTTCACAATTTCGTTTCCAAATATGTAAACAAATATTTATGTTTGGAAAAATAACAAAATTTAATTTGCGCTACAATTTCGATGACTTTTTAAATAGTACACTCGACAAAAAAAGCCGATTAACATGTTACTTTTACATTTTATCTAAATTTATACAAAATATAATCCTATATTATTAAATGAGCAATATTTCTCTAACGATTTCGATGAAAGTTGCAATATAGGGGTTTACGCGTGCGACAAATCGATCTAGCTAGGTCTCAGATCTGGGAAAATTCATTTTCTCTATTTTCACCCGAGCAGAGCTCGGTCGCTCAAGTACTAATAATTATTCAGCGTGGCAGGGACATCAACACACAACTTGTTACCATGGATTCAGTAGGTACAGGATTCTGCGCCACGCTACGTTGAAATTTTTGGTCTGCTATTAAAAAAAATGCTGTTCCATACATTTTGACCACATAGGTATTACAGACAAAAAAAAATTACTCAAGGGGTCCAGAATCATATAGTACTGAACCCCTATATAGTAGGTAACATGGTGTGCGTCGATGTCCCTGCCATCATGTCCTGTATAATATAATTTATTCTCATCACAAATTGTCCCGGCTGTCATGCGTGGATCTTTGACAGTCGTTATGGGTCCTCAGAAGCCCGAAAGTCTGACAACCAGTCTTACCAAGGGGTTTCGTATTACCCAGTTACTGGGTTTTGGAGGTCAGATAGGCAGTCGCTCCATGTAAAATACTGGTATTCAGCTACATCCGGTTAGACTGGAAGCCGACCCCAACATACATAGTTGGGAAAAGGCTAGGCAGATTGATTTCTCATCACAAATGTTGTGGACAGAAAGTGCTTAATTTATTCGATACATTGCTTTTCAGCATTTCATGTAAAATCTAGAGTTATTACTATTTAAATGTATCAGTTTAGATTTTTTTCTTTTGTGGCGGACGTATAGTCATTCTGAAATCCACTTAATTTACATTAGTGTAAAGTTGATATTTGTTAAAAGGGAATTTAAATAGTCCGAAATAACAATTGAATCTAATTTTTTGTATTTCCAGGTGACTGTGTGACGACATTTAAAGCTGGAGAAGACAGGTTCCTTAATTCACTGTTGGTTTCCGGTGATGGAAGGTAAGAATTTTATTTATAAGAACAAAAATAAACTTATATTACAACTTTTTATATCCTAAAGCTACAGTTTCCAACAAGAGAGTAAAAGTACTCTGTGAACAAGAGCGGACACCGCACTTAACGGCCGCAATGACGGCTGTCATGAAAATGATGACAGCGGCAAAGATTTAAATCGTTAGATTCGCCCTACCGCGTCAAAAGAAAGTCGCGTTTCTGTTTCGTTTTGACACCTCTGACTGACACACAATGACGCAGTGACTTCACTTGATTGTCATGGAAACGCTATTGAATAATGGGTGAGCTCATTCTTCTCAGTATGGACACTTTTTCACGTGTACGTGAAGGCAAATCTAGCGATTTAAATCTTTGGGGGGCGGGTGAAATTGCAAGTTTTCATGACGGTTGTTATAATATGACTATTAAAAGCAATGAAGATATTTTGTATAAACATAGTCTTTATTTTTTTCTTCAGGGTGCTAGTATGTGGTGATGAGACTCAGAAACCGTTCCCTCTGTTGGTGTGGTCGCTCACATCTCGGAAACTCCTGTACGACTTGAGGATACCGCATCACGACTTCATCACATCCAAGGCTGCTATTACTTATGAGGGTAAGTTAAATAATACACAAGATTTTAAATCATATCTCTAGAGAAATTAGGACTGTTAACATGGATTAAAATTCAAAATATAAGTTCAAAATCATACAGTCTGCAACATAAGTCGATAATAATATTGCTTTTACATATCATCTAAATTAATACAAAATGATTCGATACATCCTTCGCATCATTTCGTGAGTTACTCTTAAAACTTTACATCAGTTTAGATATTTTATGAATATTTTGCTCAGTAGTTAAGATAAAGTAAGTAGGTAAGTTAAGATAAGTAAAAAAGTGAAGTGTTAATCGAATTTTGTTGCTGACTGTCCCTATATGAATGAGACCAGTCGATTGCTACTAACTGGACACTAAGCTACTAAGTACTTTTTAGACTCAGAGCTGCTATAAAACTTTGTCCGATCTGGGAACCAAAACCATGCTCAAAATTTTGCGACCACACAACTTAATGAAGATATTGAGGACACACCTCCGCTGCGAAACCGCTGATGTTCCGCTACATTCGAGTCAGTTGAATTGAACTACTGCGGTTTCGTGGCGGAAGTGTACTAAGGCCCTCATGCCCTGCACGCATCGCATGACGACGTTTTGTCGACGGAAGAATAGACAAAATGACACGTTGCCATTGCTTAGACGCGTAGAATGCGTAGAAATATTTCTACAATCTGTCATTTTGTCTATTCTTCCGTCGACAAAACCCGTTTTTATTGTGGTCATGCTAGATGCTACGCGTGCTGTGATCCCCAGAGTGTTTTCCGTAATTTCCTCAGGAGTTAATAATTCTATTTCATTCCCCAGGTTCCTACGTCTGCGTAGTCTCGCGAGAACTGGACGAGCCCAGTCCGAACTTCATCGTAGTGTACGACCTACAGTCAGGCACGCTGTTCAAGAAGTGGAAGCCAGGGTGTGACACCGTGGCGCTGGCCATCAGCTCGGTGGACGGCTGCGTGGTGTCCGGCCTCGCTGACACCAGGATACTGGTGTGGGATTTGGTTACAGGTCAGTATGAATGGTTAAATAAGTTGAGCAGGAGTTTAAGGGGCTCGTGGCAAAGTAATAACAGCCGCACGGGTTGATCGATCAGGTTAAGCTATGCTAACTGTGGTTGGTCCGTGGATAGGTAACCATCTTTACACACCTTACACAACACCGCTCAGTGCCCTCCCAGCTGTCATTCGTAGATCTTTGAAAGTCTTTACGGGTCGTCAGTAGCCCGAAAGTCTGACAACTAGTCTTTCAGTATTTTGACGAGTTATGCGAACATGAAGGGAACAACAATTTTTTTTTTTTGCGAATTTTTAAAATGGTTTTTTTTTTTTCATGTATGGACGCTATAAGTACCTACTATTGCGGGTTAGCGGGTACGCCTTTCGTTAATTAACATACTGTATAAAATTAACAAAAAAAGCAGAAACACCGTTTTTTTTTTTTCAATTTCAAGAGTAGTTTAATGTTTTACAGTTTTTTTGTATTCAGTCCATGATCATTTTTGGCCGAAAAACTACTATGGTTGAAACTGCCAAGACCCAGTGGCGGATTTACCAGTACGCTGAGTAGGCTGTAGGGCGGCAGATTTTAGGGGGCGGCAAATTTGTCCCAAATATTTTTTTTTTATCTTACAGAAATAAAAAAAATATATTATTAAATACCTACCTAAAGGTTATTAGGTCCACTCACACTATTCAAACAACGTGTAATAAAATGTTTCAATTTAGCATAATCAGACTATAGGTACTGTTAATGGTAATGTTGCTGGGACACAGGGTTCCTCTCCTCGAGAAGGAGTGGGCTGTAATCTACCTTTCGGGTGGGGTGCGAGTTGGTAGATGTCTCGTCTTCGAATTTTTGGTTCTTGGACATGCCGATTTCCTCACGATGTTTTTTCACCGTTTGAGAGCAGTGGTAATGAAAATGTTTACACAAAGTAAAGCGCCTGCCTGGGTTCGAACTCACGACCTACAACTCGGTAAGTCGGGGCCACGGGGCCGCCATAGCTTCACCACTACGTATTTAAGTCTACGCCTTAATTAAGTTGCGGTGCGGGTGCAATTGGCATGACCATTCGCTAAGAGTGTCTGGCCGAAATGATAGCACGATTGCGGGAGCTAAAGCGGGTCCTGTTTCAGGCATACGCTGCGTCACTTGAGAAATGCCTTGCTCCCTTGAGTAATGCCCTGCTCTCTTGAGGAATCGCATGCTTGGGCAGTGCAACGGCGAGACCTCGTCGTGGCGGTTGGTGCTGCGGATACTCTCTCACTTCCGAGCATGGTCCAGTCCGTGGTCGAAAGTGAGAGCGCGTGGGACGCCGTCGCCTCCTTCTGCGAGGAATTGATGGTCGCAAAGGAAGCGGCGGAAAGGGAGAGGGAAGATACAACCTTCCTTCCAAGTACCAATCCGTAGCAGACGCACCGGGTGCCGGACGGCGCGGAACGATCTTCGGCCGCCTTGGGGTTAGGCCTGCAGGCAACAGACTTGGGGCGTTTGTTGCCTGAACAGTGAAAGTCAACAACACCAACACCTAGCCGAAGTTGCCTGACGAAATGCGCAAGCACTCTAGCATCATCATGAACCAAACAGATAATTTAATAGAGATATTGTTCGTATTGTCTTTAAACTGTAAGTGCAATAAAAAAGGCATGTATTTAAAGCTGCGACAAATTAATCAGAATTTGGGATTCAAAAATAATTGAAGCCGGTAGCAAAAATAGTAGATTGGCAGCTACAGCGAAGGATAATTTTAAGTAGAAAGTAGCAGTTTAATAATCAGTTGTTAGCTTTGTTTTAATTTAAAGGTCGCAGCCGACGGAGCCCCAGTCGAGGGGCTCAAAGGTTTCAAGTAAATGACCACAAAGGACGGCTAAAAAGCTTTTCAAGCTCATCAAAATATTTAATAGCTGCCAAGTTATTTTTAGTAGCAAATAGTTGTTAGTCATCTGGAAAATTATTATCCAATCAAAAATATTTAACGTTTACCGAATGTACGCACGGCTACAGATCAAGCGATACATTTCCAGTATAAGCTGATCATGCATTGTATAGGATTGCCTTACAATGAGAGGTCAGTCTAAACTGGAAATGTATAGCTGACGTGTAGCCGTGTGTACTTACATTATTTTGTGTAAGTTGTGTTAATATTGTGTACTCTTTACCCGACCTTATAAGTAGTAAGTACATGATAAGACTTTTCTCAGCTCAGAAATATGGGTCCAAAAACTATTGAATGTGTAATCTTCACGTGTCTTCTAAAACGTGGGTTGTAAAAATACCTAATCTAGGAACTGGCACATCGATCCCCTACTTCACAACACAATCATACTAATAACTAGTAAAAGCTGATTTAGTGAGGACGACAGTGACCAACTACCAAATCATACCTACATAGTTGCAATTTCATTGACAAAAAAAAATGTAATAAAAATTATTGTGAACTAGGGTAGGTATCGAATTTTAGAGGTCAGTAGGGGCGGCAAAATTTGAATAGCCTACTGGCGGCAAATGTGTAAATCCGCCACTGCCAAGACCCCTACGTCCTACCATACTTTTTGGCTTAGGACCTATTTCACGATGTCTGAATAGCCACTACTCACCGAATAAATACAAAAATGGAACAGAATTTGTATGAAATTATCTGCCAAGTAAGTTAATAGGAACTCAATCGTAGGTGGTGAAACAGGCGCTTAGACTAAAGGAACTGTGGCCTTAGTGCGAGTTTTTATACTTACTCGATCGCGTTTACGTTAACGTTGACGTACGTCAATTTGTATGGAATAATTGTGATTCCCATTTCAGTCACCAGATGGCGCTTATTCAGTTTCAGTACAAATTGACGTTTACGTTAACGTGATTGATTAAGTATAAAAACTCGCACTAAGCCCTCTGGAAGTTACAAGTTGATGCCCTAGTTCAGTCCACCAATATGATTCAGGCTGTTAGTAAAAACTTCAGACATTAGACAGGTCATAAACTCCGTGAGAAAACGGGTGACTCCCGCTCCGGCTTGTTCTTGGTGCAAAGGTTAGCTATTGCCATCCAACGTGGCAATGCTACAAGTGTAATGGACACCTTTGCGCCAGGAACAGTTAGGGACGGGTTATTTAACGTGTTGTTACGATTATTTTTTCTGTGATTACTTTTACTTCGACAGAGTGGCGATTAGGTTATCACATTGCCTGAAACCATGTATTCAGTACAGTATTCTGGACCCCCCTGCGTTGAAATTTTTCGTTGGTTATTAAAAAAAAATCTGCTGTTTCCTACAAAAATGCAATACCTACGCGGTCAAAATGTACTATGGAAAAGCAATTTTTTTAATAACTGACGAAAAATTTCAACGCAGGGGGGTCCAGAATACTGTACTGAATACATGTTTTCAGGTAATGTAATAACCTAATCGCCACTCTGTATATCTATATATATAAAAATCAATTGCTGTTCGTTTGTCTCGCCAAAACTCGAGAACGGCTGGCCCGATTTGGCTGATTTTGGTTTTGAAGTGTTTGTCGTAGTCCAGGGAAGGTTTAAACGGTGAGTACAATTGGAAAAGTTGCCGGGAAAATCGTGAAATTCGGGAAAACTGAAAGTGGATTTTCTATGGGATTTTTTTAAAATTGGGACAGCACATCGTCTGTTGGGTCAGCTAGTTAGAAATAAATATGATCTTTTAGCTTGACAGTAGACTGAATTATTCGTTTTAGTCTCTGTTGTCCCCCTTCAGGGCAAAGGCTTCCCTTCCTCTTTTCCACTCCTCTCTGTCTTGAGCTAGTGTGGACCAATCCTGTCTAGTGTGTCCTGGCGTCAAGCTCTTCTCGCCATATTCTCCTGGGTCTGCCTCGATGTCGACTTACGTTTTCTGGGACCCAAATGGTGGTAGATTTGGCTCATCACTCATTCGACTTACGGTAAACGTGTCCAGCGCAGTCCCATTTCAGCTTGGATGCTTTTTGGACGACGTCACCGATTCGTGTTTTGGAGCGCAGCGCAGCACTGTGTTCCTAACACGGTCCGTTAATCTGACTCCAAGAATGCTGCGCTCCATTGCTCGCTGGTAAGCATGAAACTTGAACTTCTGCTGGACCGTCAATGACCAGGTTTGAGCGGCATATGTGAATATAGGGATGCACATGTCCATTAATTTGCGTTTATGGCAAATTGGTAGGTCTCCTTACATGAAGTTTCTCATCGACCAATATAACTCTTCCAGGCGTTTATACTTATCTATTTTACACTAGCTGACCCGACAGACGTTGTCCTGTCTTAGCTATGAATATTCTAATGTAAACGCGCGAAGTTAAAATAGTCGTTAAGTTTTCTGGCTTCGATTTTTTCTTAATTTTTTCTTTCATACGAAC
Organism: Cosmia trapezina; assembly: GCA_905163495.3. NCBI lineage: Eukaryota > Metazoa > Arthropoda > Insecta > Lepidoptera > Noctuidae > Cosmia > Cosmia trapezina. Next base: position 17,790,097 of record LR991040.1, on the reverse strand, counting down.
CTTCTTCTGACAATAATAAACACAACAAAAAAAGAATTAGCGAAATTGTTCCATCAGTTCACGCGTGATGCGATGACCAAGGGAAATAGGGATTCATTTCTATATTATAGATTACCAATCCATATGTTTCGGCAGGTAACTGCCGCCTCACGCTCCGCGGTCACGTGTCGGCGCCCTCCATGCTGCGGCTGGCGAAGTCAGGAGGCGTGCTGATGTCTACGGACGACACCTGCAGGGACCTCTCCGTCAGGCTGTGGGACTTGCATACTGGTAAGAATTATCGTTAATGAAGTACTACAGCTGATCTGTTCTGTAAAATAAAAATATAACCGGGAATACCTAGATGAAGTCAGCTGTCAATAGTGTCAATCCCTAGCATAAGGGGCTGTACTATGACGTGAAGATCATGGATCCGTTGAGAAAAAATGACGGTGCTATAGGTCGTATATAGCTCCGTCTCTCTCTCACACTGGAAGCGGTCAACTTCTGCCCTGCTATAAGAGCTCATAGTAAGCCTAGCAGCTGTCATGGGATGACAGCTGCTAGGCAGCTCACTTCAGGCTCGCATCACTTGTTTTCACGGTGAGATTTTTACGAAATGTGACTCTTATGTCGTTTTTATAAGGTATAAATTGCAATGATTTACGCGCGTTCGTATAGTGTTACAACTATACCAAAATATCTACTACAGCCTACGACTACAGCCGAAGAAGGGTGCTGCCGTTAGAAGGGTATAGGCGCGCGCGCAGGTGTAGTTACACACACCTGAGACTTTAATAGAATTTCAGAGAAATAGCTTAACGTGACATAAAACAGGATTTAAAAAAATATTAACTCTTTTGATTACTGAATAAACTTCCAGTAATCAAAACAGTTCTTTTTTTAAATATTGTTTTATGGCACGTAGACTTACTGAATTTAGACCTTCATACCAATACGTCAAAAACTAGCTTCCACCCGCGGCTTCGCTCGCGTGGTATGTCGATAAAAAGTAGCCTATGTTCTTCCCCAGGGCTCAAAGTATCAATCTGCCTAGGCTTTTCCCAACTATGTTGGGGTCGGCATCCAGTCTAACCGGATGCAGCTGAATACTAGTATTTTACATGGAGCTACTGCCTATCTGACCTCCACAACCCAGTAACTGGGTAATACGATACCCCTTGGTAAGACTGGTTGTCAGACTTTCGGGCTTCTGACGACCCGCGTTGCGACTGTCAAAGATCCACGAATGACAGCCGGGACCAACGGCTTAGCGTGCTTTCCGAGGCACGGAGGAGTCTGTAAAGATCCGGTGTGTAAAGATGGTCACCCATCCACTGACCAACACCGGCAAGCGTAGCTTAACCTGATGGATCGACCCGTGCGGCTGTTATTACTTAGCCACGAGCTCCTTGGTTCCTTCCAGTGTTCAAAGTATCCCCATACCAAATTTCATCAAAATCGGTTCAGCCGTTTAGCCGTGAAAGCGTAACAGACAAACATACAAAAAATGAAATCTTTTCTCTTTACATAACTAACTACTAAATTCTTTATATCCACAGGAAAACTGATAGCAGTCTACACACCACCTGAAAGAATAACATCCTGTGAGGTCCTACTCGGCGGTTCGGTCCTGGCACTCGCTCTAGAAAACTACAAAGAGGTTCTATGTGTCAAACTCTATGGTCCCGCCGTAGAATCTGTCCAAAACGGCAAAGACTCCGAATTCGATGACCGGGACTATGGAGACGAGAATCTAGAGGGAAAAACCTTCGACGTCAAAGGATTGGAGAACTCATAGCAGGTCTAGAAGTGATGTTAATGTTTGGGCAAAGGATTTGAAGTATTGAAAGCCACTTTTTATTTTTATTGTTTTTTGTTTGATGTCCAACGCAAAATTTTATATTAGCTTATTATTACCAACTTTATTTCAACCAGTGCAGGGTCGATTTCTGTTTGTCAGTGACAACCCCTAGTTAGATGTCCCAACTAACTTAAGGTTGAACTAGTCGCGGTCTCGAACTCACTGATGGCCAAACAGCACGCTGTCTCACCTGACATCGTGTCTAAGGGTGCAAACATAAAGAAGCAAGTTACCGGTACAGGCAATACTCGGTATCGGTTTCTAACCGACAAGTTTAAATCTGTTTCTTTTTAAGTGAGCGCATAAGATAACATAGAAATTAATACATGAACCGATCGGTATCGACCCCCCCGACCGGGAAACCTGTTTCTTTATGTAAGCACCCCGACATTATATATCATTGATGACCAGTTAGACGCTAATAAAATAATAAATAGTTAGTAGTAGTAAAATAACACTAGTAATAGTGAATCGAGAGCGTAAAAATTTACGAAAAGTTCTTTGGAAGATCGAGTTTTATGAAAAAACCACTGGTTAAATCAATTACAAATAAATTTTATTGAACACTTTGATAATTGAGCTTTGTCGGTGCCGACTTTGTTTTGGAGATTTAACACTTCTTTTGTTACATTAATAATGAGACAAAACGTATCATCTATAACTTTGGATGCACTAAGTCAAACAGTGGAGTAATACCGTCCCGAAATTTGTATGGAAGAGATATCGACTAGTTCCACCTTAAATAGGTTAGGTTAGAACTGTGACCAAACAACCGCGTGCGAGCCGAGCGGTACTTCCAAAGGCTAGCCTGTTAACTAAATGGCTAATTAAGCTAGTTGGCTGCGACCCTGCGACTTTCACACGCGTAGGATAAACCGGTTTGGCCTAGGACAAACCAGTTTGGCCTGAAATCGGGTTTGGGCGGTAACATTACATCGGCATTGCAGTATTACATTATAAATCAGATTTCTGTGTGATGGTAGTTTGATTGTTTCAGAACAAAATGGCGAAACAAATTAATTGATGAATCTCAAAACTTATAGGTTTTTTACGTAAGAGTTAGAAATATTACCGCTGGTATTTTACGTTGGACATCATCAAAATAGTACCTACTGGCACAATAGAAAATATGAATTCAGACAGGTGTCTAAAATCTATACAAGATACAGATATCCCAAGAAAAGAATTCGCTTCGGGAATAATCTTCGAAAATACGAGTGCGCGATAATGAGTTCTAATATAATATAATAAGTAATGGCGCCTCTTCATAATCGGCGATCATAGACCTGAAAAAGTAAACTAAACAAAAAATAAATTTGGCCTTGAGATAGATGGCATCCTGGGAAATATGCTACTTTTTGTCTCAAAAATAAAAGTTCACGATAGTGTTTAATAGGTACACTACAACAAAGTGCGACAGTACATAACCTAGAATGTCTCTGATACTCTGTGGCGCGACTTTCGTTAATTTGGAAATAAGAAGGTTCCCGAAGCGCATAACTTTTCTTGTTTACCTGGAAATTAAGTGATTTATTTTTCTCTTGATTTCCCTTTTTCAGAAATAATAAAGACATAAAAGGCTTGAAAAATATCTTTGGGTCACAATAAAAGAAAAACAAGCAATCACAGTGGCTTAGTATCGCCGAGGTGACACGAAAAAATAAGAAATTAATAAAAAAAACATTAATGTTTTGATCTATTACGCTTATTAATAATTACATTATTAAATTAAATAAATTGTATTTAGTGAATTCTTTATCTGTAATGTTGATGTTTAGATGTAATTTTGTGAAAATAGTTTAAGGTAACTAAGTCTAACTAAGTCTAACTAAGTCTATTTCATTTTTGGACGACCATTTTCCCTCATATTTTTCTGTAGCTTTTAATCGATATTTTCTATCCTCTTGTAAATGGCCAATTAAGTAACAGGGAGGGTGGTCCTTTAAAATAATCTTTCATTCATCGGTAGGCAAATACAATTGACTTATCCGTACCGTCATGAAAATCTGTCATTTTCACCAGTTCTTGACATTAAGATGCCAAAAATGGCTCTTTATTGGGGCAGCCTTAATGGCAACTATTATCGCAATTTATCCCGCTTGGGGGCGCTATTGTAGATGTAGACCTGTCAAATTTAAAAAGTACTCAAATTATCGTCAATCAATAAACTAAATCTCCAATCTTCAGTGGAGATTTAGTACCTACAATACGATTAAAATTAAATGTCATGTTAATGTGTGTAAAGTAAAAGAAATGGGTACCTATACACACAATTTCAGTTCATTCATTTTTGATCGGATTACGATTCTCGCAATTTATCCCGCTTGGAGGCGCTCTTATAGATGTAGACCAGTTAACAATCTTCATCATAAATTTTACATTCATTGTCGAAATGGAAGACGTCTTGTCAACGTGGCGCCATTTGGTGGCGTGAATTTTCATGAAAACTCTCATTACGGCTGTCCAAATACAGAGCGTTTTTTTTTTACTTTAGCCCGTGTCGCGATCGTCGCATTTATATGTCAATTTTTGTTCGGAAATCTAGGAGGCGCCCTCTGTCGGTGCAACCACGCATTCTGGGTCGCCGTAAAAAACAAAGTGACGTCAGAACGCAACGAGCGTTAATTCGTGCGACCGGTAATTTTGGTTAGGACTCGTCGAACATAAAGCGATCGCTTCTCTGTTATTCGCGTACTTTGCAACGTACCTTTTGGTTTCCTAGGAAAGCAGTTCCGTCATATTATAACGGCCGCCATGAAAATCTGTCATTTTTACCAGTATAACATTAAGTCACACCCCGCTGCCCAAAGATTTAAATCGCTAAATTTGCTCTCACCAATTGCGACCTCCCACCAATTTGCAATCACGCGAAAAAGTGTCCATACTGAAAAAAGTGAGCATTATTAAATAGTGTTTCCATGACAAGCAAGTCACTGCGTCATTGTGTGTCAGAGGTATCAAAAACGAAACAGAAACGCCACTTTTTTTTGACGCGGTAGGGTGAATCTAACGATTTAAATCTTTGCCTCTGTCATCATTTTCATGACAGCCGTCACTGCGGCCGTTAAGTGCGGTGATCGCTCTTCTAGGAAACCGTAGCGTTACGTCGTAGAAATGTCGTAGAAATTTACTCCGTTTACTGTTTGTGGTAAATGGGAAAACGATCGCTATGTGTACGTGGCCCAAGGCACGCATAGGTACACCAATGACTGTGTAGGCATACTTATAAGCATTGAGTTATATAACTAGAGAAGCAAACCTCATTAAAATGTGTAAAAAAAGTATAACCACTATTTAAATGCGACGACGTAGCTTTGAAACCACTAAACATTTAAAAGTAAACATATTTCTGTCTCACTTACACAAGTCGCAAGAACAATACTGTCGCTTAGATTAGACAAAGACCGCAATATAAACATGCAATGGCGGGATGGGGTTGCCTGCCCATGCGAAATTTTACCCAACTTTTTAAACGTTAAAAAAAAACGTAACGTTTAAACGGTAAACGTTAAATTATTTTTTAAGTATGTGAATTATGTATTTCTTATTAGATGTGTATTAGAAGGTTATATGTAATGAAAATAATCAAGGCATTTTCTTTTTGAACATTTTTTATTTCCTTTAGTTAATTTTCATACATATAATTTACATTTTTGAATATTAAAATATAAAAACATTAAAAAATATTAAAAATAGTAGCCCACCGGTATCGGGAACAGGGTCCAAGGTACCGGTGGTCAGGGCTGCTTAGAGAGGAACCTCCTAACGATACGCGCCGTGTCCAGAAGTATCACTTTCTGGAGCAATCTTCCTTAATCCAGCTGCCTAACGAGAGCCTCTTCAGGTGTGGATCGAGGCTCTAGGCTATTATGCCATTGGCCGGCATGACTATCGGCACAACGATTGCTGTATCACATCCCACATGTCGACAACCTCGCGAGCCAGGTCAAGATACTTAATCTGCTTATCTTTTTCAGCTTTCACGAGGTTCTCGTCATGCGGGACCGCTATATCAATAATCATTGTGCGACGCTCTAATCGATCTATCACCACTATGTCTGTCTTATTGGCAACAATAGTCCTGTCAGTGATGATAGATCGATCCCAATACAAAGTAATATTGCCATTTTCGAGAACTGGGTCGGGCACGTACCTACAGTACGGTACTTCCAATTCCACAAGACTGTATTTCAGAGCAAGTTGCTGGTGGATAATCCTGGCTACAAGTTTGTGCCTATGCAAGTAGTCTCCGTTAGCTAGACGAGACCAGTCAGAAATAATGTGACGGATTGATTCCCCCGGACGGTGGAATGCCCGACAGATGTCAACCGTGCCGTCCTTCACAATATATTTCCGGTAGTTGGTCGTCATCATAACTTCGTCCATAATCGCAAAGACAAAACCTTCGGTTTCCCCAAAGAGTCAGTTTTCTATTAGTCCTTTTCATTTTGAAGGTTTTTTAAATTCTTCCATAAATTGCACTGTTTCATCATTTACATTTAGCTGCATTTCGTCTTCTTCGCTCAACATACGTTTTTTTTTTTCAGTTCCTCTATCATCATCGTTTATTTTTTTATTTCTAGTCTTTTATTTTTTGTGATATATTTTTTTCCTTTTCTTAGTCTTCTAGCCGATAAATTTTTCAAACGGTGAATTATTTTCCTCATTTTGGGCTTTCGGGTTTCAGTTATTTCGACTATCTCTTCGTCGGTTTCCACAGCATCCACATCCATATTTTCTTCTTCTGAAAGCTCCACCTGCTCTTTAGAATAACGGTTGTCCTGAAAAATATACAATTTATAGTAGCGCCAACAGCTCTTTACAATCTAAAAACTAAGTTGAAAAAAACATTCAGTACACAATGTAGTTTGAGTCGATATAAACTAATTTGTTGCGGTGGGAGTTCAATGAGAAGGCATTTTTTGTTGGCATTACCTATAATTTGATAATATTAATTGGCGCATAAAATCATTACTTACAATAAGCATAACAATTGCTTGATTGGACAAATAAACACGGCCACATTCGCTTTTTGGGCCTATTTTATCTTGATCACGGAAGTGCTTCAAACGAAATGACAGTCGATTTAGTAGATAGCCAGTCAGTCTCTTTTCTCAGCAATCGGATCATTGATTGAGAAAATTGATTGCATCTTTAGGTACTCTGGAACATTGTTAATTATTATTAAAAAATATTTAAAATCGCTTATTCCATAAATTAAAAACTCCCACAAATTTTAATGTGGGAAACTAAAACATAGTTTTTAGTTGTAACACTGATCATGATTTAAAAAAAAATCTACATTTTATTTATTTTACTGCGTTTTTACGATGATATAAATACAGAAACAATAAACTTACGTGTGAAAAGTAATTCCGGTAGTTTTTGTGATCTTGAATCGCATTCTTTCATTACGCATTTACCCGTTTTGGCGATATTTTTTGTCGTGTGTCACTCGGTTCACTTCGGCTGCCGTCATACAGAGCACTGAACTGACGTTAGCTACGCATACGGCCGTGGCCGTATGTCCAGTGGCAACGCCTTGGCGCGGCAATTGCTAATCTAGTGTATATATATCAATGCTTATAAGTCTATGTGTGTAGGTATCTCACTAGGACACCATGGTGGGGGACCACGGTTGCGCTGTCAAAAATATATGGTTGATTAAGCAACCAAGCGGACACCTTGCACCGCCACTGGACCCACTGGTGTCCTATTGAGATAGGAGCCTAAACCGCCTTTTAATTGTTCAAATTCGATTTTGGCGGCAAAATCCACCATTTTAATTTTGTTATCTGTCACCCCTTTAAGGTTGGATTCCACTATTTATCCAACAGTCTGTATCGCATATAAAAAATCTAGCTTAGTATCATCACGTTTAGCATTTTAAAACATTTATTTCAATTTATACTTCCACTAAAATATCCTTGTAAATGCCCTCATTTTATTTCTACTGCCATTTTATACTTCTTATATTATAAGCAAATAGCAAATTAAATATAGGATAATCATTCATGTTTGATTAATAATAAGGGATGCACACAATAGTTACCTAATGCACTCACTTTGTTTTATTTTGTATGCGTGAGTTATCATCGATGATTTAAACCTCTATGCATTTGACGTCATCGAATTTATCGCCATGTCTTATTACATTTTCAGATCTGCAATGTAACAACTAACCAAACCGGACGCATATGAATCTATCTTTTAATTGAATCATTCGATATCAGAGAATTTGAAATAAAACAAGCTCCTTCATGTATTTCTCAAATTTAAGGAAAGTTTAGAGTGTTCGCAGATGCCATATAATCGGTAGCCGATTTTTTGTAGAAGCTAAATGAAACAGTAGATATCAAATGTATCAACCCACACGTCCTACAAAACATAGGTCTTATAAAAAAATAAAGTGACCGGTTTTTGGACCTACAGAAAATATACCGTTTGCGCACTTATACAGACAATTTTGAGCATGGCGATTTATTCGTATGTACCTAAACGCAAGTTGTAACTTGAGATTTCGGTAATTAGAGCTAAGACACGAGGTGCGTACGACGCAGTGCGCTGGGCGCGTGTTGTACCTAAACACACCAGACATATGCGTCATTAATAAATAAAATAATTTTATTTCGGATAACTAAAGATCCATAAATTAATATGTGTAATAAAGAAATTACCAAATCGATTTAATTGTCGATGTTGAATCATGTAGCCAATTCGTCATTTAGTCGTGTATTTTGGGTAAGCCTTCTTCCTTGTTAAACTAAGAGGCAGGTACCTAGTCTTTGGCCAAATAAGTCAATTCTCTTTGGACAAATAAGAAACTCTCATAACGTGAGTCTTAAAATTCTCCATCGGATAGGTTTTATCCATCACGAAACATGAATTATTTCAAAAACAAGCGTTTACCCAAAATGCACGCTTGTCTTTTTATATTTATTAGTTGGACGTTTTGGCTGGACTAAAGCGCGTTTAATTTGGAACTGTTTATTTTGTCGGTGGCTGTAAAAACTATATACGACCAAAGCAATCTATACTATAATCTAGTTTTAATCGTCTTGTTGTGAGATAAGTAATCACTGTTGTTACACTTCATAGAACCACACCTTAACCGGACATCAGTCGTTCAAGTACATATTATTTTCTCTCCTTTACTTGATAACAAAATAAATAAATAAAACTTAGCTAATAACTAACATTTGCCTTAAAAAAACGTACGTACATTAAAAAGGTTGTTATTACTGATAATAATATAAAAATAAAAGCCAAATATTAATACGTATACCTCAATTTTATTGACTAAAAAGCGTGTAATATTTTAAAATAAATACTGAGTTACAATAAATTCGATTTATTTATAATGAATGAACGATGACTACTTATCTCATTCTAAATCTAAATTAATTGAGTAAAGTGATTGAACTGAATCTTAATGTCTTCTATGTGATTTATTTAACGTAACTTCCGCTGCCATATTTAACTTCTATTTTAAAACTAACCGTTGATTAAAAAAATAAACTGTGTAAGTAAAGCAACCTACACACGAGCCACTTGTTAAAACCACAAGCACTTGGTTGTCTTCGAAGGTGAATGGCTCGCGTGTGGGCAGCCTTATTGTTTTAATTTAGAGGGTTCCGTAAATCTTTCTTTGTTTTTTTTTGTCGTCCATTTTGTCCGTCCGCAGACTAAAGTAATTTCGAAATGCCTGGCGCATGAAGACAGCTTCCTTGTACAGACAACAGCACATCATTATACCAAACTGTCAAATTTCTCCAAATGATTTTAAACCTTCAAATGTTGATGGTTAAGTTCAAAATCGAATGAGAAAATTTGACAGTTTGTAGTAACTTGACCTGCTGCTGCGTGTACCTTTTGCGAACCTTTGTTTATTTTATAGGATTCAATTTAAGCTGTTATGTTTGCTCAATGAGTTTCGTGATAGTATTTACGGAACCCTACAAGCGTACATTCTGTATAGCTTGCCCAGATAATTATCTATCTATCGCACAAAACGTGGGAGCTCTTGATTTTTAATGTAACCATTTGACCGCTGGGACATTTAAAGGCGCTCGCATGTGTGCCACTCGTGACCATCATCAATAGCCACTTTTCATACATTAGGTGAGCGAGCCTTCCGAGTCTTAGGCTCGTATTTATAATAAAGTAATTACTTGCCCATAGTAATTTCTTAATGAATTAATTACTTGAGGATAGAATTCTTAAGTAAAGAAAATGGTGACTATTACTTGGCTAAGAATTCTAAGCTTTGACAGTTCTAACTTCAAGCAATTACTAAACTATAGAATGAAAATCATTACTTGAGCAATTACTTTTACTGAAGTAAGTAATTACTTTTACTTGACTATAAATACGAGTGTTAGTCGTGTGTGGTAAGCTGGTAAGCTACTTATGAAAAGTGGCTGTCGCTGGCCACAACCACAATTAGTAGCGTTCGCGAATGGTCCGTGTGTGGATAGCCTAAAGCGTCATTCATAGAAGCGAATGGTGTCTGTTGTAAAAATGTTTGAATCGGGTGTGTAGCGGCGGCCAATGAGTTAAAAGCGTTTAAAAATCAAAATAACCTTCGTATTTTGAAAATGCGTTCCATATTCGCTCGTTGGAGATCATTACTTTCAGCATCGTTTCGAGCGAACATCAATGGAATGCATAAAGCTGTTTATACACCAATAAAATATAAGCGCGAAAAATTAATGGCAATTTTTCGATGAAAGCATTTTTATTGATATGTGAACAGTTATTTTTAAAATTATTTATTTTAGCATTGATTATACTTTGTAGTGGAAACAGGCTGGTCCCTGTCTTACTGATATTCTATGTTAGTCAAAGTAGCGATCAATTTGAAGTAAAATCTAAGCGACTAATGTAATATAATCGATAAGGCAACGGTGTAATCGATTAAATTGTTAAAATTATTTATGTATTCTGGAAAGTTACGTATTACTTGATGTCCTGATTAAATTATTGGAAAAATATTTGTTTATTTATTTATTCCTAACAACACTTGCAATACATATCTGTTAATCTACAAATATTCTTTGTTTTGTATCAATATCTGGAATCCATGTTTCTATCTAGCTGGCCCTCTTGAACCACAGCAACAAAACCGGTTTAAGTACCTACACTGTTAGTTGTTGAATGTCTAATCGAATGATAAAATATTCAATGTACCTACAGACGCCAGCAGGTCAAGCCACCCGAAACTGTCAAATTTTCCCAATCAATCTTGAACCTAAAGCTTTAGCAGTAAAGATGAAAATCGATTAAAGAAATTTGACAGATTGTAGTAGCTTGGTGAGCTGGCATCTGTACACACACCGCAGCAGGTCAAGTTACCACAAACTGTCAAATTTTCTCATTCGATGTTTAAAATCATTTGGAGAAATTTTACTGTTTGGTATAACATGATGTGCTGTCTGTACATACCTACCTCCTGCGGCAAAGATAGAAATGGCATTTTAATTTCGGTTTCCATCCAGCGGAGCCCTTCATTATTCTATTGCTTATGCTGCGGCCACATTGTGGCGATAAGGCGAATGACACTTCGCGCGCTCTCTCTCGCATACCAACTGAAACAAAGACCTACTAGGCTTTGCGTAGTAGTAGCGTGTAGTAATAGGCCCTCCAATATGGAAGTAGCTATCTCTAACTTGAGCAGTGGTGGCCCAGTGGTAACGGCCGCGACTTACGAGTTGTAGGTCGTAGGTTCATACCCTGACAAGCGCTTTACTTTGTGTAAATTATTTCATCACTGACTAAATCTATGACTTGGCGAAAAGTTGCGACTAAATTTGGGAGAAAACAGATCTTCGCTAGGTGGCCTAGATTTTGAGATATAAATTAATGTGGCCAAGCTGGGGAGACGCTTTCTAGATCGACCACCAATGAACCCATAAAGCTTTTAAACCAGTGACCACAGATTTAGAGTAGACTAGATACCGCAAGCCATTGACCTAGCGTGCCCGGCATGTTTGTGCTGTGTTTGTGCACTTGACGCGCTACTACTGTAGTTTGTGTTCGATCGCGCCAGTGGCGAGCTGTGTCGTCGAGGCACTGACGTATAAAATACGTCAGTGCGTCGAGGATATAAAAAAAAGTCTGTTAGCTCACTGACGCTTAGCGATTGAAACGATTCTGTTTACGTTGAGCACATCACTAAATGGCTGGGGTGAAGTTTTCGTAGGTATAAAAAAGATGACACGCTCGGTTTTCATACTATCTAATGAACATGCGGTATCTAGCCTACTCTAATCTGTGCCAGTGACCGACAAATTCTGATATTTGGCGGCAAACGACTAATTATAAACTAATTTTTTGTATTGTCAAAATTAAAATCTCTGATAGTGGCCATGCCAGTGTTAGTCACGAGGTGCGTATGCTGCTTATTTATGACCTGTGTTGAGGCGAAGACGAAAATAAGTTATGTTTGTACGTTACATGCCGTATCTCTCGTTAAAATGTCTTCCTTGTATTTTGTGTTGGGCGTTGGTAGCTGTGCGCCACAGTATTTTACTTTTGCAGCTATCTTCGTGTCTATAGTTATGTTTTATACCTAAAATTGTTCCTAATCACTGACCTCTATTGTACAAGTTCTTGTACAATAGAGGTCAGTGTTCCTAATAAACTCAATTTTTTTTTTACCTACTACTAAAAAAATACCTTATGAAGATATAAGTACTTACCTATATAAAAATGCTAGAGCGAACCAAGCGAACTCCGGAATTCGTCTTGTACACACGGCTACACATCAAGCTATACATTTCCAGTTTACACTGACCTCTCAATGTAAGGAAATCCTATACAATGCGAGATCAGCTTATACTGAAAATGTATAGCTTGATCTGTAGCCGTGCGTACCTTAGGCTCGAACGGCTAGGCTAGATTCCGAACACCAAATGTGGCTAATAAAATATTTAAGGTGCTGTAAAATTAGTTTGAAGAGTGATTACGAATGCGCGAATTTTAAAAACTTCGGAACAGTGTAGGAACCGCGCTGAGTAGGGGGGCCCGGTTGCTTCTCTTAATCTTGCATCATATTCTTGCTTAATTCTCAAACTTTTCTGCAGCCAACGGAAACTTATGTACTTACCTACTTCTGTTTCTGTATGAATGGTTATAGAAAACCTAACATAACGGAGATGGGATGCATAAATTTTTCAGCTGGCTTTGAAACTATATGACATTGTAGGTAGGTACCTACTTATATTCTGTAAATAGGATATCGGAATCTCTTTTACACGTCATATTAAAAGAAAAACCGGTCAAGAGCGAGTCGGACTCGCGCACCGAGGGTTCCGTTCCGATTTCTGAAAAAGTGTGCTATTTAGAGACATCGTTTTATTTTTCCTGTAATCTTTACATAAACTTCTATCACATAGAATAATTTCAGATTTTTCTCTTTGCAAACTTCGGAGATAAGGGGGGGAACGGTATTTTTTTTTAATTTTTCATCAGAAGTCGAAAACTATGCAACCTAAAAAAAGAAAAAAAATGTTTGAGAATGTCCAATCAGCACTCTTTCATATGATACCCCACATGCCCTAGAAGCCCCACTTTGATTTTTTAAGACCCCCTTTCAGTCCCTGTTGCAAAAAAATTATAAATATTTTAATTTGTTTCTTATTTGCAAAATAGTTGGGTAAGCGTCATCTAAAACTGTTCTAAATTTCAAGTTGATAGCATTAGTAGTTCTTGAGATATCCAGCTGTGACAGACAGACAGACTGAGTCACACCATAATGGTTCCTTTTTTACCATTTTGGTACTGAACCCTAATAAGCTATAGAGTCGACATTTCCTATCTGACTAAGAAGAAATGGCGATAAAAACTCAGGGGTCAGTCTCTTTTAAAGTCCAGACATAATCTTGGTCAAATCATGTGAGAGCACCATGTAGATTCAGGTCTGAAAATGGTCTTTTGAGGAAAGAACCATACAAAGAATGGACCTGTCCAGTCAGTGCAACCATTTGTCAACAATCATGTACTGAACTCAGGATATAAGGAGCTCAAGAACTTCGACGAGCAATACTAAAGAAACATTTGGGTAGGTACTGGCTCTTGTTTCATGCATGGCCCAACGTAAACGTAGAGGCAAAGGAAATCTGCTGGAAGGCTGACAACAGGCTGAGAGACTGTTATGACAACGGACTTGGCGGAATGTGGACAACGGGCACTAGCATTTATATCCTGAAGATTATCATATATTTTTCTGATTTTATTTACTGCAGTAGATCATATACTTTTAGGCATTATAAAACTTGCGTTTAGGTGTGGCTGACACTGGCTTGGCCACCATCAGGGATTTTACTTTTGATAAAACAAAGATTTAGTCGTTAATTAGTCGAAATTTGTCGCCAAATATCAGAATTTGTCGGTCACTGGTTCAAAAGTTATAAGGGGTCATTGGTGGCCGATCTGGAGAGAGTCTCCCCAGCTTGGCCACCTTTATATCTCAAAAACTAGGGCACCTAGCGAAGATCTGTTTTCTCCCAGATTTAGTCGCTAATTAGTCGAAATTAGTCGCCAAGTCACAGATTTAGTCGGGTCTTAGTTTAGAAGATATAATGAGTTCAATTTTTAAGTATAGACCAAGAGCTAGATCAAAAATTTTATCGTAAACTCTTCAATCTAGCTCTTGAACTATACTTAAAAATTTAACTCATTATATCTTCTAAACTAAGACCCGACTAAATCTGTGACTTGGCGACTAATTTCGACTAAATCTGGGAGAAAACAAATCTTCGCTAGGTGCCCTAGTTTTTGAGATATAAAGGTGGCCAAGCTGGGGACTCTCTCCAGATCGGCCACCAATGACCCCTTATAACTTTTCAACCAGTGACCGACAAATTCTGATATTTGGCGACAAATTTCGACTAATTAACGACTAAATCTTTGTGTTATCAAAAGTAAAATCCCTGATGGTGGCCAAGCCAGTGTCAGCCACACTGCGTTTAGGTCCTGTAGTCCCCTTAAGGTTCCCTAGTAATAAGGTTGAAAAGTGATCTACCGCCAGTGTCCGCGATGGTAATACTTTACGCTGGCCTAGCAATGCGGAGTTTCAGTAGATAATGCGGCCAGCTTAAATATACCTACTGGCTTTGTTACCACCAGTTACGTGCGGCCTATCCTAGGTAGTATACACGGCAAGAAAAATGAGACGACCGTCCTTTTGCGCTCTTTCCGCCGCCCCGATGATACCCGGTCCCGTCCCGAGCTGAGACCACATACCGTTAAAGAGACCTAAAATCGTCTTCTGCGCAAGTCAAACCATGTGGTGTGTCGTGTCGTCTCATCTTTAGTGGCACGTATTGTACCTTTTATTTTGAGGGTTTCGTAGCCAAATGGCGAAAACGGAACCCTTATAAAGTTATAATATTATCGTCATGTCTGTCTGTCCAAAATTGGAAAGGTGCGCGCGTCTAAACTTAAACAGTTTATGGCGGCAGTTAAGGCCCTGGTTCCAAGCGTGGTTTAGCTCGGTGTGTAAGTGAAATGGCTTTATGGCTGTCTAGTTTGACGCGCGAGATAGAAGATTCTCACGCGCACCGGAATTATGTCGTAAAAGTGCAAATAAAATCGTATAAAATTAGAAATTAACTATTTAATAAAAAGTAATCCATCACTGGATGCAGTTTGGAATTTGACATTCATGGTATATTTTTAATTATAATTATAATTGCTAATGAAGGGATAAACAGCTTTTAAAGATTATTAGGAGGTATGTTTAAAGATTTTTTTGGTGCATTAAAGTATGTTTAATTATGTTTTGGCTTCCATCACTGTATGCGAAAAGGACTTGAAAATATCATATTTTTTTACATGTCAAAATTATTTACGGTTTATGAGATACACAGCTTTAAAAAACCACCTTTTTGATCGTTTTCAGGAAATCTGCGCCTTAAAATGAAACTTTTTGCTGGAAAATTCTAGAAATCCGACAGACTACTAAGGAACCATTACCAACTTATCTTTCGTGGAGCATATTGTACCAAAGTTTTAATTGATGGTAAATTGAATGTTTCATAAATAAAAAATGTAATTTTTATGTAATTTTATTTATAATTAAATCATTTTCACAGCGAAATAAAATTAATACTACTCTATAACTGTTCATGTTTAGCAGGATTGGAATAGACCCTTCTTCTTCATCTCTTCGAATTCCTTCTCGGCATCGTATGTCCTGGAACAATATAAAAAAAATATTTTATTTTTTTCTCTGGGACAAATTTATGTCCATAATCATTATCTGCGTAGCCTTTTCCCAACCCTGTTGGAGTCGGCTTCCAGTGTAACCGGATGCAGCTGAATACCAGTATTTTACATGGAGCGACTGCCTATCTGACCTCCACATCCCAGTTATTGGGTAACTCTTAGTAAGACTGGTTATCAGGTCACACTTTCAGGCTTATTATTATGAACATAATCAATATCTTTTTAAATGCCAGGTTTAGTTGAAGTATACAGACAGTATGCTGTAATGTATGTACCATCGCGAAACTTCCGGTCAACCACTTTTCAACCTTATTGCGTTAGTAATAAGGTCGAAAAGTGGTTCACCGCAAAGTTTCGCGATAGTACATAAGTACATTTGTCAAGTTTGCTTATTTTACTATCCAACCATGTTATGTTCCAACTGTTCCAAGTACGTGCTGTCTTTATTAAATTGATGGCGACATCGACACTATTACGGTGCCCATTACTATTTTGTTCTGGTACAGACACAGATAACAGCACATCAGGTCAAACTGTCAAATTTCTCCAAATGATTTTAAACCTTAACATGTTGAAGGTTAAGTTAAAATCGAATGAGAAAATTTGACAGTTTGTGGTAAATCGACCTGCCGTTGTGATCATGTACATGGTCACAAAGTAGTTTTGATCCTATGGTCATTTTGCGGTTTTAGATAACTCTTTGGAATTTACTACTACCGAAATAGTATAACAACAGGATGTTGTTTTCTATACATTAAATATCCAAGTATCATAACAAATTCTTTCTTTCTTTATGGACATAAACTGATTTGCAAAAAATGTGAAACCCTGACTCCAAAGCTAGGTTAGACAATCTGTTTTTCAGGAGCCAGATATTTGTTGGGCTACCCAAATATTTGTTCTATGCTGACAATTCACAAATTTTATAATATTGGCTTTTTATGCCACTTGCCAGAAGTGGCATAAAAGGCTATGTATGTGTGTGTGTTTAGATGTTTGTTACTTCTTCACGCTCAAACGGCTGGACCGATTTCGATGAAATTTGGTATGTAGATAGCTTATACCCTGAATTAACACATAGGCTACTTTTTATCCCGGTATACGCGGGTGAAACCGCGGGACGCAGCTAGTAATTAATTAATTCAAAAAAAAAAATTTCAAACTAACTAAACAATAAAATAATAATCAAAATTAGGATCACTCTGTGCAAACCACTCATTCATGAAGTTAGTGTTCTATGTCAGCTGGTAAAAGGTTGTTGACCTTGTTTATTGTTCATTGTTTGTCTATTGTTCTGACTCTGACCCAGCTGTGAGTAGCTTCATGAATGAATTTTTTTGTAAAACTCCCCCAAAAAACTCGAGTGGCGTAGCCTTTTTTTTTCTTGTTCGTTTTAATTTCATCTCTGTGCTACAGGTTGCTCCAAGGTGCTATTTTAGTAAATTGTAAATAAATCAATAAAAAATTGATAAAACAAAAACGCGAAACTGTATAGAGTTGTGATTGCAACAACACGTTGCATACAGTAAAGTATGTAGTAATGTCTTACCTGTAGAATTCAGCGTACTTCCTCTTGCGCTCGTTGCCGAGAAGCTGCTTGGTAGCGACTGCCGATATTCCAGCGAGCACTATAGACACAATCAAGTTCTTCTTGATCTGTGCATTGAGGAGCCCCCTCATCATGGGCTTGCTTGCAGTGGATACAGCCTTGTCTGCCATCTGGATTGAGAAAGGGACTATTTTATAAGAATCAATGAGAATAGTATATGCTGTGGTAAAAAACATATTAGACACGAGTCCAGGGTGAACTAGTACATTTAAATATTGCCTATACTCCATTTACAATAAGATTAGACATTTAAACAAACCTTTTTTACAGTCCATTCAACCGATTTTGAGTTCTATTCTGTAGGCTTAAGGATGGCATTAAAGACAAAAAAGTTGTTACAATACAAACTGTTTACTGTAGCTGCCATTTGTCATGGCACCAACGCAATAGAAGTCAAAATCAGTTGATTAGACTGTAAAAAAGCTTTGTTTAGATGTCTAATCTTATTATAAATGGAGTATAGTCATGTTGCTTTTTATTTATGTGTAATACTTTACACTTTATTGTACACCATAAGAAACAGAAATCACAAACATATTTTTTAAGACAATGGGCGGTCTTATCGTACAAGGCAATTATTTACAGACAACCTTTATAAGCTTCTGAAGTTTTTTTTAATTATTAGAACTAATGTACCATTCCGGAAATTTGCGGTGAACCACTTCTCGACCTTATTGCTACGATAACAAGGTTGAGAAGTGGTTCACAGCAAATCAATGGTAGATGTAGTGTTATTAAACAAATGCTCAACACTACATTCTGTATTATAAAACAATGATCAATTGTTGAATTGATTATTATAACATAGCATCACGCCTGTACTCCACAAAGGGTTAGGCAGAGGTGCAGCTCTTACACACGGCTACACATCAAGCTATAAATTTCCAGTTTACACTGACTTCTCATTGTCAGGAAATCCTATACAATGCGAGATCAGCTTATACTGGAAATGTATAGCTTGATCTGTAGCCGTGCGTACACCCACATTTTGCTAGTTATGTTTAAGACCCTTGTAATAGGGCGAGCCTATTGCCATCAACCGGACGCAAACCCATGACTCTGGCTGCTACTGAGAAATTCCACATGGAAAAATCCAATAACACTTTGCCCGACCTGGAAATCAAACCCAGGATTGATTTTCATGGTGTACAATAAAGAGTATTCTATCGTGGACAAGTGATTAACATTGCATTGATAAGACCTGTGGTTTTAGGTATATTCAGTCCTGTAATTTCAAGCTTTAAATAATGACCGAGAAACATTTTTATAAAATATCAATTTCTACATCCTACACATTGAAGTTGAATTCAGATTTACTAAGCTTTAAACACAGTTAACCTAATTATTTTCTCAATGAGTTTTTAGCAATAGCAGTTCATTCATACCAATAGTTTACTCCTGCAAAGAGAACTGTACTGTCAAATCAGATAAGATAATAACAGCAATTGAATTTAGAATATCATTCAAATCACTAAAAATCAATATTAGATGCAGTAGAAGAATGTTATCAGGAAAATCCTACACTATTAATTTTATTACGAATAAGTGATGGAATGAGGAAAACTATTTTCACGAGTAACGAGTGTTTAGTGACAACGTTCTTACATAACATTTTCACGGCATTTTTTTCGTAATTATCAAGTTAAAACTTATCGTAGAGCACTTCAATTACAAGCAAAAACGTAAAAAAGTTAAATATATTGTGATACTTACATTTATTTAGATAGTTTAAAATAGTTTTACGAAAAATAGCAAAGCACACGAGAACAGCAAGTGCAATTTTCAACTGTTTTCTATTGCAAAAAAAAATAAAAACCAGAATGTCCAGAATGGAGAATACGTTACGGATCTGCATGCCTATTGGCTATTACATCAAGCGTTATGCATCAGCCAATCACAAGATTTAAATATACCAAGCGTTAAGCTTCCTGATTGGTTGAATGATCACGTGTGGTGTGTGTTCTCAACATAACATTGATTTTCTGTAACGTTCCGTTTCAAGCAGATATCATTCCGTTTTCGTTTATTGATCATCGATCAAATTCAAAATTATAGCACAATTGCATTATTTTACATACCTAATTTGTATATTCTGCGGTCTCAGCGTTATTATCTAGCAACTGCAATTGACGTTGCATCGGACTCAAAGACTGTCGATAGTCTGGATAACGCGTTGTAATGATCTCTGAATGGCTCCTGCAGGTAGGCGCTACCAAAGAGTAAAGTAAGTATATAGAGGCGCTACGCGACATGTCTCTAGTAGAACAATAATTTCTATAAAACCTTCATGGACATTGTTCTACCAGAATCGCGTCGCGTCGCGCCTGCCTGCGTGAGCCTTTACATTGAACAGCTATACAGCTTGGGCAGACCGCCTTGTTCGATCACTTTTGGTGGAAAGCTACTTTGATAATCAAAGGAATGCTAGTATTTGCTGCGCGGTACCAAGCGGATGCAAAGTGCACCGTCGCGGGTGTACGTTGCGGGAAGGCGGGCCCCGCGCCAGCGCAACGGTGCCCACCTCCGTGCGACAGATACCCGCGCGGGACCCGTCGACCAAACCATAGACTACTATACAGGGTGAAATTGAATAGAAGCGACAAAATTTAAGGGGGTGTTCTACGCATCAATATGAACAACTTTTACTATGGGACCAAACCTGAAATCGCGAAAAAAAAATCAGCTGTTCAGTACATTTAATGTTCACATAATTCGTCAAAATGTACTGAACAGCTGATTTTTTTTTCGCGATTTCAGGTTTGGTCCCATAGTAAAAGTTGTTCATATTGATGCGTAGAACACCCCCTTAAATTTTGTCGCATCTATTCAATTTCACCCTGTATATGGACCAAACGTCGTCATGCTAGAAGTGCTGGGCCATGGAACGGAGCTCACAATACAGTGCTGACTCAGTTAAGGTGATTGCGCTGTGTAGCCCGCGAAATTCGTTTTTTTTTGGGTTTTTTGCAATTTGCAAGTCCGTGTCAGGTTGTATCTTGATAAAAGTATGATACGCGGAAATAAAACATATGTATTTATATAATTTTAACCATAAAATCATCAGTACATCTCTCTTAAGTTAGATTTCGTGCAGAGTCGTTAGATTTCGTTCGTTTGACGACTCTGCACGAAATCTAACTTAGAGATGTATTGATGATTTTTATGGTTAAAATTATATAGATACATATGTTTTATTTCCGCGTATCATACTTTGATCAAGATACAACCTGACACGGACTTGCAAATTGCAAAAAACCCAAAAAAAATTAATTTCGCGGGCTACCACTGCGCATCATCCTTAATAAAGCATGCATCGCGCGCAGCAAGTTTTGGTCCGCTGGGTATGTAGAAATGATAACAGGGGGCCTCTTTCTGTTGGGAAATTTCGAAAAAATATTCGACAATTAAAACCACAAAGTATTTTTTATTCATTTATTAATAAACTAACTTTACAAATTTAATAATAGCAGAACAATAATATTCCTTATTTCTTCATTCGTAATAATATGATAAATCAGCATGACTCAATCGTACTTTTATCAATATAATTTCTTCAATCGTTATAATATGATGATAATCAGCTTGACTCATCGTACTTTTTATCAATATAATAATTATATGATTTTTAAAAATAATCTAGAAACGACAGTGAAAGCAACTTACAGAGAAAATAATGCACAATATAAAACTGAACTTCATAAAATTGCCAGCAACAAAAAATTATTACAGGCATCGTTTATCATTGTCCTAAATTGATTCCCCGCGGCGCTTGCCGCACAACACGAACTAGAAAAAATATTACAAATAACATAACGTTAACTTTATTGTATCAATTCTTTCATTTTACTATTTCTGCATGTATTTACAAGTTCCATAGAATGTAAACAAAACTATAACCTACTCTCGTGTGGTGTAACCCCTAAACTATATTTATAAGTGTTATTAAAACTATTTGTATTTCTCTTTCTTCATTGTAGATATATAAACGTACAATATAGATATTTATTTATCGGCATAAATTACTATCATTAGTCGAAAATAAAAACAAAACAAAATAAACTAAAAATGATAACTATACACCCAATATACACAACTAGTTGAGAGTTCATTCACTATAATTATATGGTACAAGCTTGCAAGTCATACTTCTATATTACAGTATAAGGCTGTTGCATGTCTACAGGAGTCACTCCTCTCGGGATCGATCCGCTAGTCTCCACGTCTATTTACAAACGCTACTCCCCAAACTAAATATGATTTTAAAAAGAAAACAAGTACTTAAAACGTAACATATATTAATATCCCCATCTATACATAAAAATTTACAAGAGATTGTACATCGGCCGGACCGATTTAGTAATTAATAATTTAAGAAAAACAAAGGTTTGTTTACAAAACAGTTTCCCGCCGTCCAGCGCTCAGACTAGCCGCGTCTCGCTCTATACACTAATATTAACAGACAATTACCACGGCACACAGTTATAGGGCACAATTTATTCAGGCAATAAATTCATTACTAATTATTAAAATATTTTCTCGTTATATCTACGTACGTACTATACACGGTATGTATCGTAGCACTATCACTGTCCGACTAACATTGAACGTCATCAAGAGGGGAAGGGGAACAAACGATCATATACTTCGGGAGAAATTATAAAATACTGTAATGTACTGCCATCTAAGCTAATAGTGTAAAAGCTGTCTAAAATGTGCTTTTAAATAAAATGTCACATCCAAATATTATTGCTTTGGGTTTGTATCCCTTACGGGAACAAAACAAGTCTATACGAACCACAGACGCCTACAGATGTGTCGATCTAATTAACACGCGTCGACCGATAAAATATTATTCATTAAAAATAGATCTGTAGGACACCCCATGTCGTCTTGTCCACCATTTAATTATTAAGTTTTATTATTTATTATGATTTTTTCCGCAAATAGTGTATTGCAAGGTTCAATTTAGTTACAACCAATTGTTATTGTAAATGATGAACATTAAGGCGAGCGAGTTCACACGTTCCTATACTCAAGTGTTCAAAAATCGTGATAAAAAACACTAGCGTCTATATTAGAAAACTAAATTCATTCGATAATCGATTATACTTAGTGCGAAATAGAAGCTAAGATTCACTGGTTCATTGTCTATGGATTTGGTGTAAAATCTTCGGATTAAAATTAGTTGAATCGATGGTGGGAACGACAAATCGAGGGAAAACGAAATAAATGGGGCGTCAAAATAAAATTTTAGTTATACTGGAAGCCCGAACAGACATACTGTTAAAACATTCAGTCGCGATTATTATCTCATTCACTAAGAAATTACCAAGTTCCACATTTAATTACAATTATTGGTCGTGAATTCTCTTAAATATAAAAACGCTAACGTTACATCGTAATAGCGGCCAGCGTTTTGTGCGGGAGAACGCCGTCTCCAAACTGAACCTAGCATCGATCTTATTCAGCAATTTCAAACATCCGCTGAGTCTGGTCGACTTTTAATATTAAATTACAAATAAAATACGCCGTCCTCCCGCCAAAACATTATAAAAACTACAACGCTGCGATCACGTCACCGCATCGACGTCACGAAGTTACGTGCAAAAACGTATGAAAATATTTAACTTTATGCATTTATTTCATTCTCTTTATATCTCTCGGGTATTTATACTATTATAACAATGTGCCTATATGTCGAGTGCATTTTGTACAATAATGATACACATCTATTCACTAGTAAACTAAGGCTCCCCACGGCGCAAACTCCACAGAGTCTTGCAAGTGGCAACATTTCAAGTTTCCTGCTTATAACTCGATTTTTATAACTCTGTCAACGTCAAAATCGTTAGTTTACTTTAAATGACTGAACTCGGCGCCTGCTTACCTCCTCAGCGCCCCGCCGACGCCTCTCTACGGTCTAAATACACATTCGTGTCGTCTGCACAGTTTCTATAATATTATTCGTTAGGTTGTTATTGTTATATCAAAAAACAAATACACTGTAATATTTTGACGTTGACAGACGCCCTGTTAGAAAAATCGGGCTATACGCGCGAACTTTAGCATTGCAATATTAGTCGATTTATCAACATCACTATTATGTACCTATGGTTACTAAATTCTGCACTAACTACACTTTTTTTTTTATTGATAAATCGTCTAATTAGAATGTTAAAACTAGCGCGTTAGCTTCCATACTTAACGACAAACACTCTTAAAATTACTCGATAGAAATTAACTTACACTTAAAAGAACAAAAAGTCGAGTGTTTTATAGTGAATGGTAACATTTGTTCACTAAAAATAAATATACCGACAGTATGACTGCCAGCATTTGATTGGGTCTGGCGTTATCGATTTAACGTTTCGTTATCGATAGTGATTACCAATAGATTAAGTTTGCAGGACGGATTTAGAAATAATTAATTTTAGAATAGATTTCGTTGTTCTTTCATAATTATGGATTAATGATGAGTATGTCAATGATATTTAGAACATTTTTATTGCCACCATTTATTACTTGCTACTGTTTTAAATTCTATTCTAGTGAAGTGGCACTTAAAATTATCGACATTATCGAGTAGTTCGAGGGTCGGACTCTTAAAAGTTTAATAGATAAAAATTACTATCAGTTAATGTTGAACAAAATTTTACTATTCTAAAATCAATTTCGCTAAATCCATTTCTATTCCCGACCAGTAGCTACGGAAGAGATTTATACAAGCAGCGACCACGCAACCAGAGATCGTTATTACTATTATCGTCAATTTGATTTATAAAATACTATCATTATTGTATTGCATGCTACGATAAAACTTTGAATAAATAAAATTAACCGTTTCTTCTCAGAGTAGTCAGATAGGAAACGTCGAACTCATCTAGTTTAAAAAAAAATATGTTTGACGTGTAAAAGTGTTTGTACAAACCTACTTATAGAAAATAAATCATTTATCATTTAAAACCAATTCATACAGTTTTCATACTTTTGTATTTTTCTTTCAGGTCGTATTGTCTATGGTTCGCGGTCGCTGTTTGTAGAACTCTAGCAAAGAACGGCCGACGACACATCCGAATTCATAAATACACATTAACACACAATTTTCATGTTAAATATCCACACAGTATCTCTCAAACGTTAGTATTGCAACTTTACTAGTCCCCACACTTTGGTGTTAATTCACATCGATTTAATTAATTGAGATTCATTAAAATGAACAATTACCAATCGCGGATTAGTGGAAATCACTTCGGATTAATTTTCAACTCGCAACGTATTTTACAATTTAGTTAATTTTAGATACATATTATTACAATCGTGACCCTTACTGGTACAAAACAAAAGACTGAACGGCGTCTACTCGCGGCCGCGATGACTGCGTGATAGTTACCACTGCTACCAGTGAACGTTCTCTGCGCTCATGTAGTCGTACGGACTGTCACAAATTCTACTAGTGTATAACGTTCTGTGCGCTACGTCGTGCGGGAGATCAGGCGACACACGGACACCACGAGCGTTACCTAGAGGCGCGGACACACCGCCGCCGGCCGCGCGTCAGTCCGCCGGGGGCTCGTCGGGCTGGCGGGGCTCGCGGGGCTGGCCGGGTTCGCGGGGCTCGCGGGGCTCCGCGCGGCGCCGCCGTCACTTGTCCTTGGAGCCGCGCCTGCGCCGCACGCCCGCCGCCGCGCCCGCGCCCTCGCCCACTGCGCCCACACCAAACATACTACGTCAGCACCGCCCGACAGGGGGGAAAAGTGTCAACGGATCAGTCTGTATTGACGCGGGACTCACCAGCACTTCTCGTTTTCCTGCGGACAGGCGCGGCGGCCGGCGGCCCCGCGGGGCCGGGCGGCGTGGGGCCCGGGGGCCCAGGCGTGGGCCCATGGCGCACGGAGCGGCGCGTGCCCACGCCCTCGGCCGGCTTGCCGCGCGCGGGTCCGCGCACCGCCTTGGCCACCTTGCCGCGCACCTTGCAGATGAGCGGCTCGTCGCTGTCGCTGTCCGAGTCCTTCCGCTTGGCGGGCGGCACAGGCGCGGGCGGGGCGGGCGCGCGCGGCGCGTCTCGGCGCGGCTTCTTCTTGGGCCGCGCCGCGTCGTCGTCGCAGCTGAGCGTGGAGGCGCCCGAGCTCTCGGACTCGCGGCGCCGGCGCTTGGCGGGCGGCGCGGCGCGCACGGGCGCCGGGGTGGCGCGGGGACTGGTCTTGTCGTCCGGGGCGCGCACACAGTTGGCGAGCGCGGGCGAGAGGCGCGGCGTGCGCGGCTGGTCGGCGGGGCTGCTGAGCTTGCTGCTGGAGCGCGTGCGCACGCTGCTACGCGCCACTCGCTCCAGCGCGGACGGCGAGGGCGACTCGGGCCTCTTGCCCGCGTAGTCCGGCGTGGGGATCTCGATGAGCAGCTGTTCGAGCAGACTTTTATCTGGGAAGTCCGCTTTCAGCGGTAACCTCTCTAGCTTGGGTTCTCTCTTCTCGTCGGTGTTCGGTAGCTCTGGGCCCGCGTCGCCGTTCTCAGTCCGTTCCTCTTTAACGTCATCGACGGGTCCAAGTTTCTCTTGGTTAGAGTAGGTGTAGAGGGGCGGCGAGACCCTGCTGGGGGGCGGGTCGAAGTCCTCTAGCTTGACCTTGTCGCGGTGCGGCTCAGGGGAGCCGGGCGCGGCCTGCTCGGGCTCGGGCTGGTCGCTGCGCAGCGGCGCCTCGTCGCCGTTGACGTCGGCGTGCATCTTGGCGAGCTCGGCCTCGATGTCGCCCAGCAGCGCGGGCGGCGCGGGCTCGTAGCGCGGCGCGCCCGCACGCGACAGGCGCTCCAGCAGCTCGTCGGACGGCGGCGCCTCCACGCCGATGATGCGCTGCACGGACGCGGGGGATGTGGAGCGGGGCATGTCGAGACGTTCCTTCCTACAATAACAAATTATATTTATTTTGTTAGTTGGTTGTAAATAGCATTTTTATCAGACCTCTTTGATAAGAAACACCGAAACAAACTGAAGAGGTAAAAGTCTCTTTGAAATTCCGGATATACTAATATTATGAAGGCGAAATATTGTGAGTGTGTATGTTTGTTACTTCTTTGCGCTCAAACGGCTGGACCAAGTTTGATAAAATTTGGTATGCAGGTAGCTGACACCCTGGATTAACACATAGGCTTTCACTTTTTATCCCGGTGTAGTGGTATGTTTACCCACACATGTACACCACTTGCGAGCTTATAAGTGCCTATGACGTTGCACCGTCAAGTTAAGTTCGAAGTCACGCGTCTCCGTGACAACACATATAGTCGGTTAATATCCGTTACTCGCATCAATCATTTATTGTAACATTTTACCGTGTTTAGTTGAAACAAAATTTATACATTATTAAATTCATAGTTTAACATAGAATGGACATTTCATTTCATCTCACTATAATAGAACCTATATCACGTCCCAACAAAAGTTCTATATTGGTGACCCCGACGTGAATGAAATAATACGGTTCCATACTTTGATCCGCGAGTGCAATTACGTTCAATACAGACGTAGACTTTATTTAGTGTTGTTACTGTGAACTATACCAAACCTTCAAAATGGTCAACCCTAACACTGTTGCTGCCAGTGAACATAAAGTTACCATAAATCCCGAGCACACAGCCACCACGGCTGCCGCCGCACCTGATAGCGTCAACGCACCTCAACAAGCTGGTCCGTGTTACACCATAGACCAGCACCAGCAGCCAGAGACGGGGACGATCACCATCAACTCCCGCATCGCCGACTTCTGGACAGCGCGTCCGCGACTATGGTTCCATCAGTTTGAGGCCATAATCGGTGCACAAAAAGCAGGTGACTTGCATAAATATCAATTAGTTATAGCTAAGTTAGGTCGAGATGAATTGGGTCAAATTAGTGACATTCTTGAGAACCCGCCCGTGAACGGTAAATATATAGCACTGAAGGACAGGTTAATTTCGTCCTATGAAGAGTCCGAGTCCAAGCAATTACATACGTTGCTTACGAAAGTCGAGCTAGGGGATCAACGACCCACTCAACTTCTTCGTAAAATGCGAGAGCTTGGAAGTAACAAAATTCCCGAGGATACAATCAAAATTTTGTGGTTAGATCGCCTGCCTCAAACAGTCCGTGCAGTAGTTACTGTCTGCGATGTAACGTTGGACAACGTCGCAGCAATTGCTGATAAGATAATGGAAACTTCACGGTCATCTGAAGTCTGTTCGCTAAATCCGGTCGCTATCCCTAGACATTCAACGGATCAACAATTTAATAATTTAATTAAAGAAATTGCCGCGTTAAACACAAAAGTTAATGATCTACAAAACACGCGCCAGAGCACAAGTAGGAGTCGTGGCAATTATCAGTCGCGATCACGGTCACGATCACGCTCTCGGTATCTTGACAATCAAGACAGATACAGGCGTCAAACAGCGCAACCGGGAGACAAAGATTTTAAGTGCTTTTATCATTATATTTATGGAGATAACGCCAAGAAATGCGGCGACGAGCAATGCATCAGAAAGGCGTTAAACTAAACCCGACACCTGCCTTGGCGAGAGTAGGTGTCGAAGGAACATCTCGCTTGAGCGTCACCGACTGGAAAAGTGGTACGCATTTTCTTATTGACACTGGCGCTGATATTTCAGTTATTGCCTACAAAAACGTTAATCGTCAACCCGCTGATTTTACTTTATTTGCTGCTAATGGGACCACAATCAAAACATATGGGACTCAGAAAATGACTTTGGACCTTGGCTTACGTCGAGCTTTTACCTGGGAATTTGTCCTGGCTGATGTACAGCGGTGCATTATTGGGGCAGATTTCCTATCCAAACATCAATTGCTTGTTGATCTTCACGCAAAAAAGTTAATTGACAAAGTCACACTACTCTCTAGGTACACTAACGTAGAAGATGCCTCAAATATTCCTACAATTAAGGTCATCGACTCGGATAATAAGTATCATCGCATTTTAACAGAGTTCCCAGACATCACTAAGAGCGAATGTTTCAAGGACCCACCCAAGCACAATGTAACGCATCATATATGTACCCATGGCCCACCTGTTTATGAAAAAGCACGTCCACTTAACGCTGCAAAATACAAAGCGGCAAAGGATGAATTCCAACGAATGGTAGATTTAGGAATATGCAGACCGTCATCCAGCCCATGGGCAAATGCTTTACACGTCGTTCAAAAGAAAAACGATGAATTACGACCGTGTGGTGATTATCGTCGTTTAAACGCTATCACCGAGCCCGACCGCTACCCGATTCCTCGTTTAACGGATTTCACATACATCCTCAAAAATAAAAAAGTTTTATCTAAAATTGATATTAGACGTGCTTACCATAACATAAGCGTCGCACCTGCGGACATACCGAAAACCGCAATAATAACTCCATTTGGTCTGTTTGAGTTTACAAAAATGAGCTTCGGTCTGAGAAACGCTGCGCAGACGTTTCAAAGATTTATCAATGAAGTTTTGAAAAATACTCAAAATACGTTTTGTTACCTGGACGATATACTTATTGCTTCAGAATCAGAAGAATGTCACATTCATGATCTCAAAGAAGTGTTCAAGCGACTTAGTGAATTTGGCGTCACAATCAACACGTCTAAATGCGAATTTGGAAAATCCGAAATTACATTTCTCGGTTATCGCGTTAGCTGTGATGGCATAAGGCCGGACGAAGAAAAGGTCAAAGCTATCAATAACTATCCACAACCTGAAACCATCGAAGAACTGAGGCGCTTCCTCGGTCTTATAAATTTTTACCGAATGAGCATTCCTAAAGCCGCCGACACTCAAACTATCTTAGACAAATACTTACACAATGCTAAGAAAAAAGACAAAACAAAAATCGCTTGGACCGAAGAAGCAATCACCGCATTTAAGCAATGCAAACATCACATAAGTGAAGCTGTCACTCTCACGCATCCAGACTCATCATCCAAACTTATTTTAATGACCGACGCAGCGAATACCTGCGTTGGCGCAGCACTTCATCAATTAGTCAACAAACGGTTAGAGCCACTAGGATTTTATTCGAAAAAACTAAGTAGCGCCCAGACAAAATACAGTACCTACGACAGGGAATTATTAGCTATTTACATGGCAGTAAAACACTTTCGGTATATGATTGAAGGGCGTGATCTCACAGTGTTAACCGATCACAAGCCGTTAATATTCGCTTTATCGAAGAAAGAATCGAAATCCGATCCACCAAGACGTCTTCGTCAATTAGATTTTATTTCTCAGTTTTGCAACAAAATTGACTACGTTAAGGGCGAGCTCAATAATGCCGCCGACGCTCTTTCGAGAATAGAAGAGGTTTTTCTACATGATATTTTCGACTATGAAGAATTATACAAAAGCCAAGTCGAAGATACGCAATTATCATTACTAAAACAAAAACCTAACTTGGAATTTAAATTGTTCCGCATGCCATATGCAAATCATGAGCTTACGTTCGAAACATCAACGTCATCAGCGCGACTTTATTTACCGTTGGAGTTTCGAGAAAAAGCGATTTCAAGTGTCCACGCACTTAATCACCCTGGGGTAGCCGCTACGCGTCGCCTTATCGCGCAGCGCTATTTTTGGCCTAACATGAACACTGACGTTGCAAACTTTGTAAGAAGTTGCATTAAATGCCAGAAATGTAAAGTACAAAGGCATACAATTACACCTCTAGGAGAGTTCGAAAGGTCAGACCGTTTCGAGCATGTGCATATAGATATAATTGGACCATTACCACCTTCCGAAGGATACACCTACTGTGTCACAATGATTGATCGTCATACAAAATGGCCTGAAGTCGTTCCTGTAAAAGACATAAGCGCTGAAACCGTCGCGAAAGCTCTACTTGAGCATTGGATAGCACGTTTTGGTTGCCCTGCAAGAATAACTTCGGATCAAGGTCGTCAATTCGAATCCAATCTTTTCAAACAGCTGACCAAACTACTTGGAATAGAAAAGATTAGAACAACAGCATACAATCCAAAGGCAAATGGACACGTCGAAAGGATGCATCGAACGCTAAAAGCTTCCATCATGACACGTTCCGATAATAGCAGTCAATGGTCACAACAATTACCTATCGTGTTATTAGGAATGCGCAATACAGTTAAAGAGGACTCAGGGTACAGCCCTGCTCAGATGACCTACGGTAAATCTATGCGTCTACCGGGAGATTTTTTTGTTCCCACCGAAACAGACATCAACAACACCGATTACACTTGCAAACTCATGGAAACATTAGCGAACCTTCAACCAACCACAAGAAAACAAGCTGATAACAGAAACATTTTCGTGCACAAAGATTTGACTAAATCGGACTACGTTTTCATTAAAAACGAAGTTAAACGTTCGTTAACACCGCCATACGAAGGTCCTTATAAAATACTCAAACGAAGCAATAAACATTACGTCGTTCAAGTAGGTTCTCGAGAAGTCACTATTTCTCTCGATCGTCTCAAACCTGCTTATGTTATAATTAATAGCCCTGCACTTCAGTCGCCACATGAAGTTTTTGTTTCGCCTAAAACAACTGTGATAACACCGGTTGGAACCAAATCGACCTCACTTGACAAAACTGAGCCATCTGTCACTACAAGATCGGGTCGCGTCGTGAAAAAGACCGTGAGATTTGCCATTTAAAACATTTTTTGTCGCCAGTCCCAAAGTCATTAAAATATCAAGTGAAATTTGAAGTGCGGTGAAGTGTTCTGTGTTTTAAAATAGACCAACAAAACAAACAATTTTGTGGCGTTCTCACACTAATTATGTCAACTTGTAACGTATTTATTTGTATGTTATCGTTACCACTTAGTTATATTCTTAAGTTTAAAACGTTTTTGTATAAAACCTTTTTGTGTCAAGTTGTTACCAAATTTATGACCAAATTATTTTAATATTTTTTTACAAAATGTCTTCAGTTTAAGTATCCATTTGTGTAGTGTTGTTTTTATATTAGAAATACCTCATGTTAGCATAGAGTCTTATTGTTTATTACTTTAGGAGTTAGGTATAGTTACACACTTTTACACCAAACCATTTTATTAGGTATTTGCAATGTTTTTACACTTTGGTCATTGCTTTTGATGATATTTTTTTTTTTCACCCTTTTATTAAATTGTCTTCATCTAAGGGGGGAGGACATGTAGTGGTATGTTTACCCACACATGTACACCACTTGCGAGCTTATAAGTGCCTATGACGTTGCACCGTCAAGTTAAGTTCGAAGTCACGCGTCTCCGTGACAACACATATAGTCGGTTAATATCCGTTACTCGCATCAATCATTTATTGTAACATTTTACCGTGTTTAGTTGAAACAAAATTTATACATTATTAAATTCATAGTTTAACATAGAATGGACATTTCATTTCATCTCACTATAATAGAACCTATATCACGTCCCAACAAAAGTTCTATACCGGTCTACGCGGGTGAAACAGTCGGGCACAGCGAATTTTCATAACAATCAGATCATGTGCGAACCATGCTGGTTAACGTGCACAGACAGTGATGGTAATTTGAGGAAACAACCAACAGATTTGAGTGGACCTGTCCTAACAGTGTCAGTCATAGAGCTCAACCAACAAAATTACCAAAAGAAAAGACATTTCAATGGGTAAGCAACATATTAAAGTATTCAAACTGCCAGATTAACAACAAATCTGACTGTAATATAATTTATTAATTCACATTCACAATAATCAATCTGCCTAGCCTTTTCCCAACTATGTTGGGGTCAGCTTCCAGTCTAACCAGATGCAGCTGAATACCAGTATTCTACATGGAGCGACTGCCTATCTGACCTCCACAACCCAGTAACTGGGTAATACGATACCCCTTGGTAAGACTGGTTGTCAGACTTTCAGGCTTCTGACGACCCATAACGACTGTCAAAGATCCACGAATGACAGCCGGGACCAACGGCTTAACGTGCTTTCCGAGGCACGGGGAAGTCTCGGTATGTAAAGATGGTCAACCGTCCACGGACCAACCCCGGCAAGCTTAGCTTAACCTGACGGATCGACCCGTGCGGCCACTTACGATTACGTGCGATTACTTAGCCACGACCTCATTTCACGTTCACAAAAATGATGAGTAAAATACTTGGCAAACTAAATATTAATATGAGTTACCTTGCGGGAGGCGACTGACTGGCCTGATTCGGCGACTTCTCAGACAGCGCATCCATAGACTCAATCCCCGAGTCCTCCCCCTGCGCCTGGCTGGCGGGGGAGCGGCTGCCGAACTTGTCGTCAGGCCTGGTGGCGCGCTCGGCAACTAGCTTGCAGTAGGACTTGTCTTTGGGCCGGTCCTTCCGCCGCGGGGAAGCCGGCGGCGACTCCACGCGGCTCGTAGGTATCGTGCCCACGTTCGTCGAGCCCGGAGGTTCTGGAACGTAAGCAGATTTATGTTTTTTCGTGTTCTGTAATGAGGTTTTTGGTGATCGTCAAAAATAGTGAAGTGATCATTCAAGCTGCTCGCTGGTAAAAAGTGTGGCGAATCCTACGTCTACAAATAGTATAGAAAAGGCGAATTTCACGAGATACGTGAGAAAATATACATTAAATCAACTTGCGTCTTGATTACGCGCGAGTCGTGATTTCCGGGGCTACGAGGCGTATAGTATACAGTATCGAACACGCGAAATTTGCCCTTACTGACGACTTTAGTGAATAACAAACATAAACCATTGGCAATAACAGGGTGCACCAGAAAAGTATGGTCAAATTTAAGGGTGTAGTACAACACGCGCCACGAAAGATGATTTGTGTAGAACAACATGCCATTTGTCATGCCACCAATGCAATAGAAGTAAAAATCAGTTAAACGAACTGTAAAAAAGGTTTGTATATGGATGATGTGGTAGCCCGCGAAATTCATTTTTTTTTCGGTTTTTTTGCAATTTGGAAGTCCGTGTCAGGTTGTATCTTAGTAAAAGTATGATACGCGGTAGTAAAACATATATATTCATATAATTTTAACCATAAAAATCATCAATACATCTCTCTAAGTTAGATTTCACTCGTTTGACGAATCTGCACGAAAAAACCAAAAACCAAATTGCAAAACCCAAAAAAAAATTGAAATTCGCGGCCTACACAGCGCAATCACCTTAAATGTCTAATCTTATATGTATAGATATTATGTGATCAACAAGCTTTAAAAACGTCTACAACAGCAGGTTTTTACACAAACTATGAGCACAGATTAATACAGATGGGACACTCCGCAGTATAGGTATGAAGCTACAAGTACGCGGCGGGCTCATCTCACTGGGTCAATTCAGTGTGGGCTGCCGCGCACCGGCCGGCTCGCTCGTTAGTTCGATACTCACTCACGCGCCGCGTCGTAAAAGAAGACGAACCCTAACCAGTCAGAAGGTATGAGAGTTACGCGATAGAAAGAGAGTCAACTTGTAGGTGAATATAACTGTAGGTAATAAGCGTTCAAAGCGTTTAATAAGCGTGCGACCTGAATTGCACTGTATTGTGTCGTAGCAAGAGTCGCTTTTTATTTAAATGATTTTGTGGAGTGTCCCATCTGTATTAATCTGTGCTAATGTATTTCATTATTATGTTATAACTAGAGATCGGATAATCGGATGCATATTAACCTAAAGTTGAGGTGTTGGCTAAGTATGGAGTGGGCTTTTGGATTTAAAAATCCCAGAATTCCGGTATCGGCCAATTTTGACTTCTGATTATAGAATCGAATGTATAATTTACCTACTTAAGTTCAGATGTTAGTTAATATGGATTGCACTTAAAAAAAAAACCCGGGATTCCGGAACGAAAATTTTTAAGTTCTGATTTTGGCATCGAATGTTTTAGTTAGGTACTTGCGTTTAGGTGTTGGCTAATATGGATTGTAATTTTGTATTAAAAAAATCCCGGGATTCACAAACTAATAGTTCTGATTATAGAATCGAATGTATTTTGGCTACTATGGAATGTACTTTTGTGTCGATCGTCAAAATGTCGCGATTCCGGAATTGATGAATTAAGTATTTTTTGAAAGGGTAACTTTTTTATCACTAAGTTTTCATAGGGTGTTCTACTCGTGAGCAACTTTCACCATGGGATCAACCCGTAAATCACGAAACATAAGTCAGCTGATTCATACATTTTGGTCGAGTAGGTATTGAACTTTTGTTTCAAACATCGTAATTTTTTTTGTGATTTCAGAGTTGGTCCCATAGTGAAAGCTGCTGAAAATGTAAATCCAAGATGGCGGCATCAAATATTTTCTAATTTCTTGTCATGGGTACTATTCATGGTTTTCGATGCTGTTACAGCTAATAGTGACATTAAAATGTAAATCCAAGATGGCGGCTGCGAAAATTTTCTAATTTTTCGTCATGGGTGTCGTTTTCATGGTTTTCGGGGGTGTTAAAGCTGATAGTGACATTAAAATGTAAATCCAAGATGGCGGGTGCGAACATTTTATAATTTTTCGTCATGGGTGTCGTTTTATTGGTTTTCGAGGGTGTTAAAGCTGATAGTGACATTAAAATGTAAATCCAAGATGGCGGCTGCGAACATTTTCTAATTTTCATCATGGGTGTCGTTTTATTGGTTTTCGAGGGTGTTAAAGCCGATAGTGACACTAAATTGTAAATCCAAGATGGCGGGTGCGAACATTTTCTAATTTTTCGTCATGGGTGTCGTTTTATTGGTTTTCGAGGGTGTTAAAGCTGATAGTGACATTAAAATGTAAATCCAAGATGGCGCCTGCGAACATTTTGTAATTTTCGTCATGGGTGTCGTTTTATTGGTTTCGAGGGTGTTAAAGCCGATAGTGACATTAAAATGTAAATCCAAGATTGCGGGTGCGAACATTTTCTTATTTTTCGTCATGGGTGTCGTTTTATTGGTTTTCGAGGGTGTTAAAGCCGATACTGACACTAAATTGTAAATCCAAGATGGCGGCTGCGAACATTTTCTAATTTTCCTCATGGGTGTCGTTTTATTGGTTTTCGAGGGTGTTAAAGCTGATAGTGACATTAAAATGTAAATCGAAGATGGCGGGTGCGAACATTTTCTAATTTTTCGTCATGGGTGTCGTTTTATTGGTTTTCGAGGGTGTTAAAGCTG
Organism: Cosmia trapezina; assembly: GCA_905163495.3. NCBI lineage: Eukaryota > Metazoa > Arthropoda > Insecta > Lepidoptera > Noctuidae > Cosmia > Cosmia trapezina. The sequence goes on along the minus strand of LR991040.1, from coordinate 17,754,315 downwards.
ATAGTGACATTAAAATGTAAATCCAAGATGGCTGCTGTGAACATTTTCTAATTTTCGTCATGGTTGTCGTTTTATTGGTTTTCGAGGGTGTTAAAGCCGATAGTGACACTAAATTGTAAATCCAAGATGGCGTATGCAAATATTTTTTTATTTTTCGTCATGGGTGTCGTTTTATTGGTTTTCGAGGGTGTTAAAGCTGATAGTGACATTAAAATGTAAATCCAAGATGGCGGGTGCGAACATTTTCTAATTTTCGTCATGGTTGTCGTTTTATTGGTTATCGAGGGTGTTAAAGCCGATAGTGACACTAAATTGTAAATCCAAGGTGGCGGCTGCAAACATTTTTAAATTTTTGTTATGGGTGTTGTTTTCATGGTTTTCGAAGGTTGTAAAACCGACCGAAATGTTCGCAGCCGTCATCTTGGATTTACATTTTAATGACACTATCAGCTTTAATTCCCATTAAAAAACCATGAAAACGATATCCATCACAATTTTTTTTTAATTTTCGCAGCCGCCATGTTGAATTTACATTTTAATGTCACTATCAGCTTTAACACCCCCGAAAACCATGAAAACGACACCCATGACGAAAAATTTAAAAATATTTGCATCCGCCATCTTGGATTTACATTTTAGTGTCATTATCGGCTTTAAAACTCTCAAAAACCATGAAAACGATACCCATGACGAAAAATTAAAAAACATTCGCATCCGCCATCTTGGATTTACATTTTAGTGTCACTATCGGCTTTAACACCCTCGAAAACCAATAAAACGACACCCATGACGAAAAATTAGAAAATTTTCGCAGCCGCCATCTTGGATTTACATTTTAACGCCACTATCGGCTTTAAAACTCTCAAAAACTATGAAAACGACACCCATGACGAAAAGTTAGAAAATTTTGCAGCCACCATCTTGGATTTACATTTTAACGCCACTATCGGTTTTACAACCCTCGAAAACCATGAAAACGACACCCATGACGAAAAATTTGAAAATTTTGCAGCCGCCATCTTGGATTTACATTTTAACATCACTATCGGCTTTAACACCCTCGAAAAGCATGAAAACGACACCCATGACGAAAAATTTGAAAATGTTTGCAGCCGCCATCTTGGATTTACATTTTCACGTCACTATCGGCTTTAACATTCTCGAAACCCATGAAAACAACCCCACCGATATAGTGACGGTACCTTCCAGGGGCAACCATTTTCATTCGGCAGCTTTGTATTTCTCGCGGGGATCACGTGTAACAAACGGAATATTTATATGATCCCGATTTCCCGGTATTTCCAAATAAATAAAACCACGTTATTTATGAAGTCGTTTCCATACCATGTATCCGATTAGTTGTGCATTCCCACATTTTCTTGAATCCCGGGATTTATATTAAGACAAAAAATGCTAAGAAGCCGCTTCCATACTTTGTTAGCAAAATATTAACTTTAGGTTAATATGCATCCGATTATCCGATCTCTAGTTATAACATAACATCACACCTGTAATCCGCGATGGGTTAAGTAGAGGTGTACCTTAGTACACCCACATCTAATATCATCATGTAATACGCAAGCCTATTGCCATCCACCGTGATCAAACCAATTATATTACAGTATTTTTATCTCCCGAAGCAACACGCGCTTTACTCGTGTTTACCAAGTTTTATGACGATAAGAAAGAAAGCCGTAACTACGTCAACGAGTTACTGCTTTGTGTGTAAGACCATAAGATAGACAAAATTGTCAGTTACGGCCTTCTTTCTTATGACGGCAGAAGTGTACGAACACGCTGTGAATGTCTGTGTAAGCGCAGGAGCTCTCGGTACCGTCCGAGACAATGGCGAAGTCGAAAGTGTGTGCGTGTGTTATGTGGTGACGCTACTCGTCTGCACGCACAAATTCACAGCATGTTTGAACACTTGGTAAACACAAGTAAAGCGCGTGTCGCTTTGTGAGATACAAATACTATGTATAATGTTTCATAATACTTATATTGCTTCTTACTTTAATTAAGGCGATATATTTTTTGTTTTTGTGCTCACACCATAAATTATTATTACAAGTCTATACGTGAGGATTTGTAATTGACCTTTTGGTGACTATGGTTTCCTTTTTTGTTTGTTTTTATTATCTGTAAGTCCTCCATGTACTAAAATAAATAAATAAATACTGAACTCACCTGTACAAGAACTATGGGTGGCCTTCCTCTTCTTATCAGAGGCGAGCAGTCCATTGGGTGAGGTAATTGCACTTTCGGCGATTGTCCGTTTCAACTTATTGTCATCTTCGGCAACGCGCCGGGACTCAGCATAATGCTGAACTTCAGGCACGTCGCCACTGAGCGTCCATTCTAAGTCCTTATGACAGTTCACCAACCTCTCACACTCACTAGCACCTGATTTACACTGATTTACTTGATTAACTTGGTTTACGTTTACGTCACTATCAACGTCTGATTGCACTGTTTTCCCCTCTGACTTCACACTATCACATTTCACTTCTGTTTTAGGAGTAGGTAACTTCTTCTTCACCTCATGGTTGTTCGGCTCTCTGTAGCCCTCATTTTGCGCGTATTTCCCTTCTTTGTCTAGTGTGTCGTTTCTCCATTCTTTGTCCCGCTCTTTGTCTGATGATTTGCTGCTGTCGCTGAGTATTTTTAGTTTTTTCTTCATTTTGAGGTCTAAAACTTTGTTGTTTAGTTTATAGTCGTGTGACTTGGTGACTATGTGGGCATTTTTCGAAATAGTTTTCATTCTGTAGACGACGTTATTATCGCCTGTTATCTCTGTTTTAACGCCATCCGCCTCATAATGGTTGTTGAGCTTAATGCCTTTCACGTTTAAATACTCTTCATCAGTCTTGTTCTCAGTGCTTTCACTAGATTTTGAGGCTATTGATTCGTCGGAGTCCCTCCGATGTGACTTGTCGTCCGATTCCGAAGATTTCCTGATTTTAATCTTCTTTGTGTGGAGGTCACCGGGGCCGAATTTTTTCTTTTCTTTTTTGGAGTTTTTTATGACGGCGGAGTTCCTCCCTCGTAGGCTTATGTGTAGGGGAGGTACTCTGAGTTCGCCGTCTGTGGGTTTGTCGCCTTTCTGTTGGTTGACGAAGCTGATGTCAGCTTTGTACACAGTTTGGACAGCGGGCTCGTTCTTGTCGAGCTTTAGCCTGAGTTTTATCGACTCCTTTTCCGTTTGCGGTGACTTTGGCGCGTCGAGGACGGGCGCGGGTAGTTTGAGGGGCGGGGGGCGCGGTAAGGCAACTTTGGTGGTCTTGTTGTCGCGGACGATCTTATCCTTGAGCGTGGCGGGCTTCTCTTTCGCACCTACAGTGCGTGGCTTGCCGCCTTTCTGCGCGAGTTTGTCGTCTCGCTCTTTCTTGGCTATTTTATTCCTCATTCGGAGCTCTTCGTCAGCTCTCCGCGTGTCCTCGTCGGTGGCTGACTTGGCGATGCCGAACATTTCAGGCGCGGCTTCTACGGTCGGTTCCTTCACTTCACAGTTGGCTACGGTGACCTCTTCGACTTTCTTCTCTTGTTCTTTCGGAGGCGGTACTTCGTCATCCCTCATGAGGGTTTTGATGAGGTACTGCTTGCTCTGCTCCTCGATTTCCTGTGCTGATGCTTGTGAGCCGACGGTTGCCGTGGCGACGGAAGTTGTCGCTCGTATGGGCAACTTGAGAGGAGGAGGCATAGCCTGGCTTGCACTTGACGGTGGCGACTTGAACACTGGCGGATTCTGCGTATGTTGTAGCGCGGCATTTTGATGTTGCGTAGTATTCGGCGTATGTTGCGCTGCATTTAGATGTGGCGTCGCATTACGCATTTGTTGCGTCGCATTTTGCATATGTTGCGTCGCATTTAACATATGTTGCGTCGCATTTAGCATATGTGGCGCCGAATTCTGCGTATGTTGAACTGCGTTTTGTGGATGTTGGACTGCGTTTTGCATGTGTTGGACCGCATTCATCGCGTGCTGCATATGCTGCGTATGTTGTACCGCATTCGGCATATGATGAACCGCATTTGGCATGTGTTGTGTCGTCGTCGGCGTGTGTATCGCATTCTGCGTGTGAACTGTCGTCGGCGGATGTTGAACCGTCGGCGTATGTTGCACCGTCGGCGTATTTTGCACCGTCGGCGCATGTTGTACCGTCGGCGTATGTTGAACGGTCGACGTATGTTGAACCGTCGGCGTATGTTGAACCGGCGGCGTATGCTGTACCGTCGTTGTCGTATTCTGTGGATGTTCAGTTTCCGAGTCCTGTCTCCTGAACTTGGAGTGTTGCGGCACGGGCGGCGGCGGCATGAAGGCGTCCTGTCCGTCATACGCGTCCGACTTAGAAGGCACGTCGTGTCTCGGCTCGTAATTACTCGTGTAATGATCGCCGGTGATGTCCTGTAGGACGGAATCGGGGGTGTTGTTGTTGGCGTTGTTTCCTGACAGGAGCATGTCTAGCTTCGCGCTGGCGTCGAGTTCTGAGATGGCGGAGAAGGCACTCTCGTCGAGGTTGAGGTCGTCGCCGAGCGTGGGCATGAGGTGTTCGAGGTCGCTGTCAGGCAGGTCCAACAGGGCGAGGTCCCGGTAAGGCTCGTTCCAGTCGGGTTGTGAGGTCGCGCGCGATGCGGCGCGCTGGCGGGCTATGTACTGCTGCTGATACCTCTGGAACTCCTGGAAAATGGACATAATGAGGATTAAACATTTGCAATATTATGTTGTGGTTAGGGGGCCTTTGTTTTTAAAACTTATATTGAAGAGTGGCTTCTGCCCGCGTACATACTACAGGGATAAAAAGTATCAAATGTTTTATCCAGGTTATAAAGTATCTGTGTGCCAAATTTCATCCAAATCCGTTCCGCCGTTTTTGCGCCAATCCGGAACATACATCTAGCCAAACAGACAAATGGACAAAAATTCAAAAAATTTCGGCATCCGACTCGTTCCCAGAGCAATTACTTTTTTTTCAAAAATATTCAATATACAGTTTTCACTTTGTTACTATTTTATTATGCGGGGGGGTAATACACCAACGACATTTATTATTTTACTATGACAAAAATAAATTTCGACGATACAATAATTATGTCAAGACTTTTTGTATGAAAAAAATCTTGATGAATAATAGAATATTTAATGATTTTCTAGTGATCAATAGGATGAAAAAGTGATTGTGATAATATGTGTGTGCTAAGGCGCGTTGTTAATAACCGACGCGCTAATATCGCGTTATATTCCTAGGCAAGTTCGATGTTATCGCTTTTGGTTTGAACTGACCACTTTCTCCTAAGATCACAAAACCCACCTGGAAACTGGACTGCGTCTTCTGATCCATAGACGCAGTAGGAGGCGGCAACAAGGCCTGCAGGTCTTCAGGTGTGACCCTCGGGTGCTGCGCGTGTTGCGCGTGTTGCACATGTTGCACGTGCTGACCATGTTGCGCGTGCTGCGCGTGCATGGGCGGGCGCAGCGGCCGCGGCTGCTGCTGGCGGTAGGGAGGCGGCGGCGGCGCGGGGAACGAGCCGTAGCCCGCGGGCAGGCCCCGCCCAGGGGACGGGGAGGAGGGGGGGATCTGCTGGAGTTACAATGTAAATTCATTATTTGAATTAAATTATTAGAGCTTAGGTTTCTTAAGAAAGTGGTGCAATTCTACAGGTGTACCAGAAAGGTGGTACAGCCCAATAAACTGACCATTTTTTTCTCCATGGGACCGACATTGTAATCGCGAAAAATGATAATTTTTGTAGCTGATTATGTTGGTCCCATGGAGACATTCAGTTTTATGGTCTGTACCACCACACCCTTTTTGACCACACCTTTCTATACACCCTGTATAACGGCCACAAAATGGCGGGAGTCGTGAAAATCCGTCATTTTCATAATAATTTCAGCCGAAAGACGTCCACTGCTGGACATGGGCCTTTCCCAAGCACTGCCACTTGGACCGGTCCTGTGCTACCCGCATCCAGCGGATTCCTGCGGCCTTCACAAGTTCATCCGTCCACCTCGGTATCGGTGTACGCAAATAAAGAATTATAATAAATAATTTTATTTCTTTAAGTACGTTTGTACAAACATTTTTTTTTTAAACTAGTTGTGGTTGCCTTTTCCTGTCTGACTACTGTGAGAAGAAAGGCCAAAACAAACTCGGAGATCAGACTCTTTTAACCTTTTAAGTGCTTGGCAAATATAAAAAAATTGTGGAAACAGATTTTTTTGTATCAAGCTAAATTGTGTCAATTGTGTTTTGGCCCACATAATTTACTAAAGAAAATATTAAATTTTAATAATCATGAAAAAGAATAAAGCAAATTTGTAGTTTTTGAAGATAAAAATTTGCGTGCATCCATAATGCGTCAAAATATCTTCTTTGGGATCCATTTCGCCTTAAGGAGCTCAATATGATTGTTTCAGTTAAATCAGCACATACCTGTACTCTATACGGCTGCGGGGAGGGCGGTGCAGGCCTGGCCGGCGCCGCCGGCCTGCGCACCACGGCGGGCGGGCGCGGTGAGGCGCGCGGCGCTGGGGACGACGGCGGAGCGCACGCCAGCGGGGAGCGCGCTGCCGACGTCAGCGGCGCGGGAGTGCGCGGGGAGCGGTACTCCGCAAACGGAGGGCGGCCCACTGCTAGTTCCACCTGTGGGTGTGAAATTGTGATGGGTAAGTCAACTGTGTTTTTAGTACAACAGATTCCAAAAACGACATGGAACACTTGCTTGCTAGCACCACATAATATATCACTAATGCCCGGTTGCTGAGATCCTCAGATAAACTCTCAATAGCTATCTAATACTAGACCATATTAAAAAAAACATTTTTCAATTACAGAATCAACAAATAGAAAGAAAAAAAATCAAATAGCGAACACACTAACCTGCCCATCTTCAAGCCTATCAAGCTTCGCGGGATGCTGCGGCGGCTTCGGCCTCGGCGACGGCGCCGGCGCATCGTTCTGCAGCAGGTTCACCAGCAGCGGGGACGACATGGCCACAGTGGGGGGTGCGAGCGGGGCACCCGGGGGCGCGGCCGGCGGCGCAGGGGGCGCGGGCGGCGCGGGGTAGGGCGGCGGGGGGCCAGGGAACGTAGACGTCGACGGCCGCGCGAACGGTCCGTCTGCTTGCGGCCTTATGTTGGGGGGAGGACCCGATAGACCTGGAATGTGAATGTGTGGGTGATGAGATGCTGTTGGAAAATATTTATAACAATAATAGTCACTAAGTGCTAGCGACAGTTTCCGGGCCCCCCATTTCGAGTGTGCAAGTCACCCCTGCCATTTTTTTCAAAAACCTTGTCTGATCCAAAGGGGCACATAGGTACTGCAATAACATTACCTAAAAGTAATAAAAAAACGAACGGAGTTCCTTTCGCTTTTGCACACTTTGGCAATTGTTGGCAACACTTTTGTTACGTAACAAAGTGTCGTAACGATCAAAATGCTACACTTTTTTCGGTGTAGCTCTCATTCGCAAAGTGTGCAGAATATAACGTGCGATAAAGAAAGAAGTTACAAATCTTATTGAAAATAATAAAGTTATTTCTATTTAAGGCGACGATAACCGACTTTTAATGATTTTAAGGTATGTGGCACACTGGAAGATGTTATACATTTATTGACGGAGTGTGTCAGATTTCAGTCTGCAAGAGAAAATTTACTTAGAGAGCTTGAGGTAAAAAATATGTACGATGTTTGCATGTTCCATCATATTTTGTCGTCACCTAACTCCGGAGCTGCTTACAGTTTAATTAAGTTTGTGTTATTACGTTTTACATCATAAGTTCCGATGGGACTGGCATGTACAATTGTATAAAAGTCCCTAATAATAAATAAAGAGAAAAAAAAATGATTTTAAACTGAAGATCACGTCGAAATGAGTAGTGATAATGATTTGGAAAAAATATATGTTAAATCAGAGCATTTTCTTAATAACTTAAGTGAATATTTCAGATTGTTTTTTTTTTTTTTTTTTTATAAAAAACTGAGAATCACGCCAAAACTATCAAGTGTATTTTTATGAAACCTTCAACATTTTAAAGATAATTTAATAATGTATCTTTTAGTACACGTGTTTTAATGTAATAACTTTTGTTTTATGTATAATAAATTAATAATTCGTCTAATTTGGGACAGCACTCCTTGATGGGGAGTCCTATTACTGGCTGGACGTACGATGCGTTGCGTGAGCTCAGCACAGAACACGCAAGCTCACTCAAGGCCGTTGGCATATATCTGCGCCTTAAGTTTAAAAATAAGTAGTACTACAACTCACCCAGCGTATTCTCCTTGCGATGTATAACCCTCGCCTGCGTCATACTTCCAAAGGGGAACTCGCACCGATCAGCCGCAGTATGCGTGGGAATGTTGTGCGGGATCTTGCCGTCCATGGGGCACACGGTGTTGGGAGACTTGAAGCTGTCGGGCGTCGCGGGCGGTGCGGGCGGGTCCGCGGTACTGCTGCCGGCGCCGTCCGGCTCCGACAGCAAGCGACCGATGCCGCCTAAGCCAGCTAGGAGCTCGGAGTTGGGTTGCGATCTTGATGTACTTGCATCTGGAAGGGGAGTTTTGGTTAGATCTTGCAGAATTGGTATCATGTCCAGTTTCCCGTCAACGCGATACACTTCAGTAAAATCTGAAAAATCATCATAATTATGTTGTGCAGTGCATGTTCAGTGGAGAATATGGACAGCAAGATTATTTGCCAAAAACTGACGGGCACAGGAACGTAATAAGTAGTGTCCGACTGAAAATGGATTTTAAGCCGAAAACAAAAAATAATTTTCGGTTTTTTGGTTTTCGGTCTTATTTTCGGCCGAAAAGGAAAATTATTTAGACATTAAAAATATTAATATTTCCGCAGTACAAGGAACTGTACACTGTATACTGAAATCTTGTTTGTTTTTTTATTCACCTGGGGAGAGAAAGAGCCAATATAGGCTTTAAAAGAAATAAAACACGATAAGAAAAAATACAACATAACCTCGCTTCACAATCACAACCACAACTACAAAACAAAATCGCGCAGCAGAGTGAAACCACGAGCGGACACGATTCACCCCGCAGTTGGCCGAAAGTCAACTGATATTGCCGAGCTTTACGAAGTATGCCGATTGCCGAATGACGCGCGATAATTCACGGCTTCTGGCTGGTTTACGGCCTAAAACGAAAATATGGCCGAATCATGATTTTTTGGCCGAAAACGAAGCTTCGTCAGTCACTAATAATACTTAAGTCCCAAATATGATCATGCCAGGCGGCTTCTTACTTTTAAACGTTCTTGACGCCCTAGACAGGTTGTTAATGCTCCATGTGACCTTGAGTCCAATATATTTTTTCATGTAAGGAAGTGGGTGGTTTCAAAATGGTTCCTTTCTGATAACAACCATCAATGTTTGGTTGTCAACGGTATCTAACATCTTGTGTAAGAGTGCTTGCATAAAGACAAGTCGGTACCGATTGGTGCGGTTAAAATAGCCCCGTATAGCGCTCACACGTAGAAACAGGCAAAACATTGTAACCGTTTCTTTCCGTAGATCAACTTGCAGCGATCTAAAACGGCCATTTTGGCAGAATCATAATAGGATAGGTATTTTTGAATCATATTTGAAATCGTAAAACGGTCACAACTGACAATTCATAATTTATCTGCGTACAATTCATAGCACGCAATTCATCTGTTTGACAGTTTTGTATGGAGGTTCGTAAAATGGTCCACAAACTATGAATTGCTTTATTGAAGTTTAATGTCAAATTCGTTAAATAGCACAATCATAATAAATTGCTGAGAATTCAGGAAATGAATCACTTTTAGAGGAATTGCTTAATTTGACCGTCTTAGGGCCTCTGTACCGGAAAACCCGCTTATGCGAGAACTCACAGCCAGTACAAGCAGTATTACTCACCATCAGGGTCGGTGTTGATCCTCAGCTCGGCTCCATGCTGCAGCCGCAGCGAGACGGCCGCGTCGCCGTCTAACTGCACCGACAGTATGCCGAGCGCCCGCAGCTGCGGCGCGCCCGCTGCAGCCAGCGCGCGCAGCCGAGCAGCCGCCGCACGCGGCACCGACAGCGTTACGCGCACAGAGTTCCAAGGCTCCACCTATAACAAACACGTTTTGTTTACATACAAGCATTAATCAGGCTTGCAATTTAGTTTGGCCCAAAACTCTGCCACACTAAGGTATCGTCGTCGGTGGCAACCGCAGAGGCTGCCACCAACGCGCGACGATGCCTTGGAAGTGGTGGAGTTCACTGTCGTGCCATCGACTGGTCGGAGAAGATTAAAACATAGGTAGCTCCGGAGTTCGCTGTCATACCATCGACTAGGCGGAGAAGATTAAAACATAGGTAGCTCCGGAGTTCGCTGTCATACCATCAACTAGGCGGAGAAGATTAAAACATAGGTAGCTCCGGAGTCCGCTGTCATACCATCGACTAGGCGGAGAAGATTAAAACATAGGTAGCTCCGGAGTCCATTGTCGTGCCATCGACTGGGCGGAGGAGATTAAAACATAGGTAGCTCCGGAGTTCGCTGTCATACCATCGACTAGGCGGAGAAGATTAAAACATAGGTAGCTCCGGAGTTCGCTGTCATACCATCGACTAGGCGGAGAAGATTAAAACATAGGTAGCTCCGGAGTTCGCTGTCATACCATCGACTAGGCGGAGAAGATTAAAACATAGGTAGCTCCGGAGTTCGCTGTCATACCATCGACTAGGCGGAGAAGATTAAAACATAGGTAGCTCCGGAGTTCATTGTCGTGCCATCGACTGGGCGGAGAAGATTAAAACATAGGTATCTCCGGAGTTCGCTGTCATACCATCGACTAGGCGGAGAAGATTAAAACATAGGTAGCTCCGGAGTTCATTGTCGTGCCATCGACTGGGCGGAGAAGATTGAAACATAGGTAGCTCCGGAGTTCATTGTCGTGCCATCGACTGGGCGGAGAAGATTAAAACATAGGTAGCTCCGGAGTTCATTGTCGTGCCATCGACTGGGCGGAGAAGATTAATACAAAGGTAGCTCCGGAGTTCATTGTCGTGCCATCGACTGGGCGGAGAAGATTAAAACATAGGTAGCTCTTTGAGTATTCTGGGTAAACTAAAAATGTATCCTACAATAACGAATTAGTATAACTGCCATGACTTATTTTAATTTAGTGTTTTTAGTTTAGTCCTACATTATTCTCACATGTATATTTTCAACATGAATGATGTAACCAGTATTTTGTAACATTATTTTGACTTAAAAGAGTGTCCGTGGAGTTTCTTGCCCTTTGTTATCCATAGGTATACAGTCAGCAACAAAAGTCGATTAAAACTTGTGTTTTCTAAATCTTAATTATTGAGAAAAATACTTCATTAAAATCGGAACAGATTTAAATTTTAAAGAAAATTAACTCTTACCTGATAAATGAAATGCTAAAAAGCAGGTAATCATATCATTTTGTGTTAATTTAGATGATGTCAAAAAGTAGCAGTGTTAACCGACTTCTGTTGCTGACCGTACCTACTACGCTTCTGTAATGGGCAACTAGCTTCATATTTCTAACTGACCGACCCCTTGACAATCCAAAAGTGCCTGTAGTTTGGTTTATTTGAAATAAATGTTTTGAGTTTGAGTTTATTCTACTTCGTATAAAAAGTATTTGAAAATCAGATATAGGTAGATCAAAAATAAAGGTGGGCAGGAAAAGTCATACTACACACTGGAACCCCATGTGGTTAAAAATACATTTTATTTACACAAATACTTTCCATTATTATATTCGACAGCAGACATACAAAGCCAACGGCCTCTTCAAACAAGAATTAACATAACAATAGAGGATAAACTATTAAACTCGATATAAAAAGGAACGTATTAGTCAACTAGGAAGTGTCGTTGGAGCCGGGAGAAACTAACGCGTATATTGGCTGGCTCATAAAATTTTTGTAGCCGATTGGTTAAGCCCACCCAAATAGCCTTGCAAACTTAGCATTTACGACGAAAACTCGCAGCCATTGGAAGCCCACATACGCAAGGGCGCTTTTTTAAAACGTCGCGTTAAAAAGAGCGCCCGTGCGTACGCAGGCTTATCGTGAAAAGGGCATTTAAGGGGATACATAGAAAATTTTGTTTTTAAAATAAAACCAAATGGATATGTCTATGGTTAAATCATTTGGATTTTCCATATATTATGTTGTTTGACTATACCGGATGACATTTTTTACCGTCTCGAAAAAAATTGGGTATATTAGGGAACGGAGTAGAAGCCTATGGCATACCTAACTTTTTTTTTTTAATGTTAGGTTTGCCATAGGCTTTTAAAAAAAAAATTCTAATCATATGCAGGCTGCATATGATTTGAATTTCGATATTTTTAAACGATTTATTATTTTTTTTTCAAAATTTCTGTTTTTATGGTACAAAAATGAAAAGTTTACATCGAATTTGTATTATTTATTGGTACTTTGATAATTTTTTCTGTCTAAGCTATTAAAAAAAAAAAAAAAACTAGGCCATAGGCTTTTACTTTGTTTACATAATACGCCCATTTTTTTTCGAGACGGTAAAAAAAGTCATCCTGTATAGTCTACTGGTGTACTAAAACCGAAATAGTACCGTCATTTTCTGTTTTATACGATTATACGTAAACAGTTCCTTATTGTGCAGTAAAATTTGTTTTAAATCGAAGGTAAGTATTTAAATATGTTATGAACTTACTAAGCTAAACATTTATTAAAGTAAGTATAGCATTTTGTCATAGATCTACATTTAAACGAAGCGCGTTTAATTCCGATGCACGTGAGTCTTCTATCGCGCGTCAAACTAGACAGCTATAACGCCATTTCACTTATTTATAGAGCTAAACCACGCTTCGATGTATCCTCTTAAGTCGTGCAGGTCCCGCTTTAAAATAAGGACTTAAAGAGCTAAAAAAATCTTAAAGAAACCACTTTATCATTTATGGCTATAGCTACAGGACAAAAGAGTGATTTTTTTGTTTTAATTTTAAATCTGCATAAGTTGCGTTCAACTTTGCCATTTGGCGGCATAATTTCAGCGCGTTTTAATTGACTATAAGTAATCTTATTCAAAAACTAATTTTGTGCAACAGGGTCCACTTTTATAGTGTAATAAAATTGGTTAATAAAGTTAATGGAAATAGGAAGAGTAATGATGGGTCCACACTATACAGACTTTTGGTCGTACAGAAGTCTGAGTAAAAATCTTCACGCAGACATCCAGATAATGTTTGTGCAGACTTTTCATTAGCCAGTTCAGACTTGGATTTCCGAAAATTTAATAATTAATTTGACTTTCGACTTTTCTGACATCATTTTGTCTGTACTGCTTTGTTTGCACAGACAAAATTCTATAGTAGTCTGTATCGTATGGACCCACCATAAGAGTTGCATTGAGCCGTTGCGTGTTGAGTATCATAATGACCACAGATTTAATTCTTTGGAAATGATAAAATAAGATTGAATTGGAATTAATTAGAAAGGTTAAGTTTCGACGACCGGCACTTGACGCGCGTTTTGCACGATGTAACTTATTTAGCTGCGGTTTTGCATATCGTGTGAACGCTTTATTGAAACATGTCTTTTGTGTAAAGACATGTTTCAATAAAGCGTCACACGATCTGATCCAGCCTGTCCCTTGCTGACCACCAGGGACCAGCACACCCTAAGCTGAGGTCCGTACCCCATTAGGGGTAGAGTGTAGTAGCTGGAGGCCTTAATTTATTAAGGCACCCACAGGATAAGCCCGACAACTTCCTATATTGACCTGCAAGGTGCCAGACAAAAATAAAACGTTCAATACACGTGCGTTCGCGCAAAATAGCTGTAGTTTTTGTTCGGACTTTACTAATTTGCTGGCACTAAGGCTAGGGAACTTTATGAGAAGATAAAATAAAAAGTCATGATTTTGTACCTCTTTAACTTTGTTATAGCAAAATCTTTTTCTTTTCTTTGTGGCTAAATCTGTTTTTAATATCAGTGTAGGTATTATCATTATCATAAAACTTTTACTTTCAACTTTTACAGTAAAAACAAATTGTTTGAAAAACAAAAATTAATGATTAAGTAAATAAAACATCGTATTTGTTTTATATAGGACGTTTTATTTACTTGTTTTTTTTTTTTTTAAATCGTAAAAAATTAATTATCTATAAGTATAACTAAATAACTACCTATCTAACTATCCTATACGTAAATATTTAAAGTCACCATAAAATTAATAAACGTTAAAATAATGATTAAATAGAAAATACAAATATTTTACAAAATTACCAATTTTCAAATAACCCGCCCGTAACTGTTCCTGGCGCAAAGGTGGCCATAACGCTTGCAGCATTGCCACGTTGGATGGCAATAGCTAACCTTTGCACCAAGAACGAGCCGGAGCGGGAGTCACCCGTTTTTTCACGGACTTTGTGCCCTACCTCACCAATGAGCTTCTTGGCCTCAGTTCCCCAACAACCCATGGTCTCAACTGCTATCGGCACAAAATGATAACGGGAATTTACTTGTTTTGTATAAAATCCCTAAGAATCTCTTTTTATGACAGACACCATCAGAAAATTACAACCAATAAGTTATTATAGCTTTTACACAATCAGAATGCCTGTACATCTTGCTCAGTTGCTTCACACCTTGGACGCTAATTTCCGCTATAGAAAATTTTATCGCACGAGGGAACTTCCGCAACCAACTATAATAGCACCTTGGAAACACTCGGCCAAGTCCAATTATCAGTCCTTTCTAACTAAACGTAACTTCAACTTTTCATGAATGTCTTTCGTGGAAGAGGCACCACAATCTCACCTAGATACTTAGGTAGTAAGCCTCAAAAAGATGTAGACAATGAAATAAATTCTTGTCGATATACAGGCTGGCGAAAACGGTCAGTCACCCGGGGCTATTGTAACCAGGGGGCACATGTAACGGATTGAGATAACTCGTTATTGTTGCGTATTCAGTACATCATTCTGAGCCCCCCTACATAGAAATGTTTCATCGGTTATTAAAACAAAAATCTGCTGTTTCCTACAATAATGCAATACCTACACGGGCAAAATGTATGGAACAGCAGATTTTTTTTTTCAATAAACAATGAAAAATTTCTATATAGGGGGGCTCAGAATGATGTACTGAATACGTGGTAACCGTTTGCGCGTTGATGTCCCTTCCACACCGTATACTATACGTCTTTTTGTGACTGACTGTACTATGAAGACCGTCAAACGCTGGAGACTGATCGATGATTTTTTTTTGGTCACAAAAAAGTATCGAAAACTGTCATTTCTGTTCTCTGTAGGATCCGCTTAGGTTTTTGTTGCACTCCCGTTTTTCTACATAAAATCCGTGTTCGTGACTCCTCTCTTTGCGAGTGTGGGCTGGATGAGGGCACCCTTGATCACATATTTTTTGAATGCTCTAACAACATTCCTCCTCTAGACCTTTATAGCCGTCTCCCTAAATTTAAAATCCCTCTTCCAATTAATTTCCCCTCCCTTTTAACATATTCCTCTCCAGAACTGCTTGTGGCGTTGATGATTTTCATCCGTCACAACAATATAAAATTGTGATTTATCTCGACAAATATCTGCCTGTGTGGATTGTGGATGTGGCATGCAATTACTATTTAATGTTTTAACAATTTGTAATAATATTTAAGTAATTTTTATCTTTTCGTTTGTTTCAGTCCCGTACTAACCCCACAAGATCAACTGTATCGTCATATTTTTTATTATTATTATATTTTTTCTTTTTCTCTTCAATGCACACTTGCTTTCCTTATCACTTTTGACATTGGCAGAATAGTCGACATCGGCTTTGCTTGCCATACTAAGAAATAGAATAGAATAGATGATTTTTTTTATGTTATTTGATTTACATTGACAGTCACCCTCTAACAAATCAATCCGCCTAGCCTTTTCCCAACTATGTTGGGGTCGGCTTCCGTCTAACCGGATGCAGCTGAATAACAGTATTTTACATGGAGCGACTGCCTATCTCCACAACTCAATAACTGGGTAAGACTGGTTGTCAGAATTCCGGGCTTCTGACGACCCGTAACGACTGTCAAAGATCCACGAAGGACAGCCGGGACCAACGGCTTAACGTGCTATCTAAGGCACGGAGTAGTATCTGTATGCAAAGATGGTCATCCATCCACGGACCAACCCCGGCAAGCGAGCCACGACCTCCTATAGTAAAAGTTAACACTGACTACAAATTAAGACTAAGTTTCTCCCAATAGTATATGAACGGATGATTCTTGGAAAAGACCTACATTATGTCCAGCAGTGGACGAGGCTGAGATGACTGATGATGACGAGACGCCTAATTTCAAATATGGACCCCACTTTTTTATCGAATATGTCATCTCACTAACGGAGAATACAAAAAAACCGGTCAAGAGCGAGTCGGACTCGCGCACCGAGGGTTCCGTTCCGATTTCTGAAAAAGTGTGCTATTTAGAGACATCGTTTTATTTTTCCTGTATTCTTTACATAAACTTCTATCATCTAAGTATCTATTTTGGTACGGAACCCTAAAAATGTATATATCGGGGCTTAAGCTTGATGACATTCTAGGGCTCTAGGAAAGATAAAGCCTTTCCGTATTATGCCATTGTCAGCACAAAATTCTATGTGCCAGAAGGAAACTGTTTCAGAAACACGTGCCCGATACAAATCATATCGCAGTGTGCCCGAGGCTTTACTACTGTCACTGTGAGGAACCACGCAGAGTGATGTCATACGTGCAACGCGAGTACGGCCGGCATACGCTAGCTGTGTGCTGTGTCCCTTTATATCATGTCATGTGTCTCGTCTCACTTACGATAGAGCAGAAAATATACAGAAAGTTAATCTAGCCCACTGCTGTTTTGGAGAAGTCTACAGTACAGTATCTATATAAATAAAAAGAGAAGTCCTGACTGATTGACTGACTCATCAACGCCCAGTCCAAAACCTTGGACCTAGAACGCTGAACTTTTGCACAGAAGTTTCTTTAATAATGTAAACAAGGAATAAGGAAGGAATTCCCGGTAGTACGTTCCCGTGGGATATTTTCCGACATACACGCAGGCGAAGCCGCTGGCAAAAGCTAGTTCTAAAAAAACAGCTGTAAAATACAGCTGTTCCCGTGTTGTCCCGTGGACGAAAATAATGGTGGAAAAAAAAATCTCGCAATCGATGGGGGAAAAATATTATGATTGACTGAAAAAATATTTAATAACTATAGGCCGACCGTTTAACTCGCGTATCGCCTGCGCGGTAAGAAGGGAGCGAGGGGAGATGTTAGCGGATGGGTGAAAGGGGTGCGCGGAGCAGCTCAGCTGCGAGTTAAACGGTCGGCCTATAGTCATATGCTCGATGCGCCCATTTTCCGTTTTTACCCAGATGGGCCAGAGAAGGAAAGAGGAAGACCATTTCAGAAGATGGGAAGACGATTTGAAAACTACTGCGGGAGGACATGGAGAAGAAAAACTCTCGACCATGCGCATAAAATCCTGGGGGAGGCATAATGCTAAAGAGCAAAGTAATCTGGAGAATTCAGACGCCTAAACCTAAATTGTAAAACTAATTTTTTATGATCTATATAAATAAAAATGTGTCTAAAATGTGTTACTAAGCGCATAGCTCGAGAACGGCTGGACCATAGAAAGAAAGAAGAAAGAACTTTGATATATTTTTTTATATTTCTATGGTCTGGACCAATTCGGCTATTTTTTTTCTTTCAAATATTTTTTTAAGTCCCACGAAGGTTCTTATGAAGAGAAAAATTGGAAAAGTCGCCGGGAAGATTGGAAAACTGAAAGTGCATTTTCTCTACGAGCGATTGACTGCTGCGCAGCATGTCGCGGGTTCGATTCCCGCACGGAACTAATATTTGTACGACCTGCAAGTATTTGTTCCGAGTCTGGGTGTTTTTCTATCTATAATATGTATGTATTTACAAAAAAAATAAAAAAAATATAAGTAGTTTATAAGCCATCTCGTTACCATAACACAAGCATTAGGTTGCTTAGCTTGGGACTAGATGGCGTTGTGTGAAATGTCCAAGGATATTTATTTATTTATGGGATATTTATAATTTATTGAAATTTGGTCAGGACAACGTCTGTCGGGTCAGCTGGTTGCTACTAGTATATGCTATTTTAAATAGAAACTGAATACTCGATGGGATTCTCATCGACAAAAATAACGAACTTTCGTCCCCTATTTAAACCTTTTAGGGGATGAATTTTAAGAAATCCTTACTTTCGTTTCAGAAGGAACTCTAGTGCAAAATTTCATGCGTCTAGCTAAACCCAGTTCAAGCAGCGGTTTAGGCTGCGCATGGTCTGTCAGTGAATGAATGAATGAACGAATGAATGAATCTATCCACAAACAATAATGCGTGTGGAACTCTCAGGAGGTACCGTAGGTAAGTGTATGTCCGGTATACGCGTTGTCAGTTGTCACTACGTTACCGCGTTGTATATACGTCATTCTATCACAGTACGACGGCTGACGCAAAAAAAGCTCGTCATATTATATTTCACCGCCGCCGCCGGCTAACTCGTACAAATGTTTACTGTCTTGATGAAGTGTAGTTAAGAAGCGTACACAGCTACAATAATTAAATAGGACGGAGGCAGCGCAGATAATTATTTTTAATAAAAAAATCTATTTTGTTACGATTAGCGTGCATCTTTGTCGTTAGACAAGACATGCGAACCGCTCGTAAGCATTAAGGTTGATCCGCTGTGGTGGCCCCCGAATTTCAAATTTTCTTGCGTTTTTGTAAAAATTTGCAGGTCAATTCTCTGTCTTCTCTCCTAAGTTTTATTTCGGAAATCATGACATTTTGGAACAAATCTAACTTAAAGACATTTATTGATGATTCTTATGGTTATAATTATGTAAATATGCACATATTTGTTATAGTCGCGAATAATATTTTGAACAAGGCACAACATGACACTGACCTGCAAATTGCAAAAAACGTAAGAAAATGTGAATTTCACGGCCTAACATTGCTGATGCACCTTAAGGGCGGAATCGTTAAAGTAGGACGCGAAATTCACTTCAATTTTTTTTTTTATTATTTTTTTTTTTCATTTTTTCTTACTTTTTATGCAATGTGCAGCGGGGCAATTGCGTAACACACTATCAATCGTTTTAGTTTAACAGTTCAACAACATTCATTGCGTTATTTACGTTGTCGAGCAGACAAATTTTTCAAACATATGGAGCAATGGAAAAAATGGAATGGATGGATGGATGGTGGATGGAAATAGAATGCTTCAGAATGATTCAAATTCCGATTGACAGTGTGACACGCAATTAGGGTGCTGGTCAGTGTCAGGTTGTATATTGATCAAAATATGACTATTATTGAGTACCAAATATTATGTATTTTAAAATCATCAATACAACTGTCTAACAGTTAAAATTGGCCACAAGAGTCACGATTTCATGGAATAGTCATTCAATAGGGCAATTAGAATTTAGATACGTTGCTTTGATGATTTTAATTATAGTTATTCTCTAAATAATATTTGTTACGGTCGCAAATCATATTTTTATCAATTAACAACCTGATAATTTGCAAAAAAAAAAAGATCACGGAGCAAATACAAAGAGGAGACAGGAGACGGCCTAAGCAACTCTGTGCACTGTGATTCTCAACTAGGCCCTGACGTCATCATGTAGGCGTGGCCTCAGTCAGTGTATAGTTGGCGTTCGTCCTGTGCACAAATTTGTAAACGTTCCTATTTTCCAAACATAATTCTATCCGACATTACATGGCGACACTTGGTGCCATGGCAACTAAAAACATTTAGGCACGTAGAGCTCAACTAACATATTTTAATAATCATATTATGTATTGACATTTGTTCAACATTAATTCATAAAGACCCTTTATCTACACCCATGCTATAAATTCTCTATAAAAGTTTCTGAAATAGTTAGCTTATTGCCAACATCAAAACCTCAGAACAATAACAAAGCATAGAAGTAGTGTTAAAATAGCAACTGAACTCAATATATTTGTTTCATTTTGACTTATGGAGCCGCTATGATGTTAAAGAAGGACACGTATACAGAAGACGTTTCGAAATTTTGTAGGTTGTCATTCATTTTATTCTGACTAGTGATGTACCCACTAAATTTCAACGTCGATAGAATTTACAATGACATTCTTTCTTACACTGCCAAGAATAATAACCGTAGGTACACACGGCTACACATCAAGCTATACATTTCCAGTTTACACTGACCGCTCATTGTAAGGAAATCCTATACAATGGGAGATCAGCTTATACTGGAAATGTATAGCTTGATCTGTAGCCGTGCGTACCAAAAATTTTGAAGTAACTAAGCATACTTATGATACCAATACTTAATATATTCGTTCAAAATTAAACAATACTTTAAGTATGAACTAAATAGTTCGTCATCATCATCACCAAAGTCTTCCTTGGTTCCCGACAGCTCTTCATGTATTAAATCTGACCCAGCTAAACCCGAATGTATTTAGTTGGCATAATAACTGATGAGTTTATTGAAAAGAAGTGGGAGACATTCGGTTTTGCAAATGTTTTTAGCAACTTACTTTCTCATATTTATTTGAATTTTAGATTACATCATAGTCTACTCAACAAAGTCTAGGGAAAAAGGGTATTCAAAGTACCTAATAATTTTTATTTTAATACTTTTTATGTAACATATATTATTGTAAATCAGTAGAAGCGTAATTTAATAGAGATTTGAATTATTTGATTAAATAAAATGGTTGTTAGTGAAAAAATAAAATTTATTATGAAAATTTAAAATGGTACCAAAGCGACAAAAACTTTTCGTACATAAAAAAATAAATAACGACCAGATAATATTTTAAATAAAAAAATAAAATGCCTAGCCACTTTAATAATCTGTTAGTCGAATTCCAGCCCACACCATAATCATTCTGCCCTGGTACGGATGAACTTCCTGAGGATTCTGGAGTCGGCTCTGGCGACCAGGAACTCACCAAAAGCGCAGTCTTCTTGAATCGGGATGGAATCCAATTATTTCTGAATTTGTTATTGTCATCTGTGTCAAGGATTCCTAAAACAAACAGTTCTCAATAAAATTTATGTAAGATTTTTTATCAACGTTTTTATTTAGGTAAATAGTTTTATTTGTATGTCTTACCTGACTGATGTGAGATGATTTCACGAGATGTCAAGATCAGTGGCGATTCATTAATTTGTACCGATGTACTAGGTCCTGTTTCAACTTCCATTGCTACGGGATCCTACAATTACGTATTTTGTATTAAAAATAAATCAATAAATTTGCACTCGATTATATTTCCGACTGGGATAATTAGAAGAATGATATCGCATCAATGATATTTTTAATATAATATCATTGTATCGCATATATCAAGTGAACATATTTCGAATGTTATACCTGTCTTCATGTTAGATTACTGTTGATGGTGAGCGGTTTTTTTAATTTGCAGTATTGCGCTATGTCCTTCTTCGCAGACTTCCATAAGTATTTCCTGTAATGTAATAAATCAAGTTTTAATTTGAACGGGATACTATTTATTGCCAATAAAATACCTTAATTATATCATAATATATCAAGACCATTTCATCTGTTCTATCCATAACAAATAATGTAGGAACAGCATGTACTCTAAGTGACGACTTAAAGAACATGCTACATCCATTTCATAGGTTCATTACCAAATGAATACAAAGTAAAATGTTTGGAGCATATTATGTGGCTGTGCTGTTTGGAGTCCAATTTCGTCTACCAATACAATTTATCCATTTTTTTTTCACATCGTCTAGGAAATCTGTAAAAGAAAAGTATCGACAACATTATTTACGTCACTATGGCTGATCAAGATAACCCCAAAACAATTTCCGAATATTCGCTAATAACTTCTATTGGAATTATTACGACTGGTTTCAGCTATATAGTGACACAGCAATATTTGTTATGTATTTATATTCGTTTATCAGATCTTAGGCAACAAGAAATTGAGCAAAAACTTACCGATGGAAGGTCAATATTTGTTGTTCATTTTATTTTCGCTATGAATGGGTCTTGCAGCCCCCAACCACACAAGAAATTGCTCCACAGCGTCCACACATTCACTATTTGTAGTTAAACAAAGAATTCATGCAATCTAACAGTAGAAATATTATTAAAACATCGCAAAAGCATGGAATATTACGACAGACACGTAAACAATGAACACGCGAATAAGTCAGCTAGTTCAATGAACGAACTGTCAGACATTGAAACAAAGTACTATCAAATTTGGCCGCGTCATACTATAACTTTTTTAACCAAATGACAATTGATCTTGTGACCATGCCAAGAAAGTAAAACAAAGAGTAAAACATTTATCTCTTTCCCACATCCTTTATCGTACCTTTATCGTACCTAATAATAGAACGGGAATAAAGGTAGTTACAGAATTCTGTTTTTAGCCTTCCTTCTATGCTTTGTTATTGTTCTGAGATCAAAACAGCCAGTGTCCTAGTAACCATGGTAACCATAATAGCATACAAACGGGTGCTTTAATGTTGTACTGAATTTCATAATGCAACTCGTTTTCAAAAAAAGAACATTGTAATGCACGCACGTTTCACTACAACAGCGCCGTAATTTAAAAAAAGAACTTATTCGAATTCACGTCGTATACTATGACGCCGGCCGCCATGTTCGATACTAGTATTAGTATTGCAAAAAACTGTTTCAGAACCTTTTATAGAGGATTTATAACATGGATGTAGATAAAGTCTTGTATGCAACTGTACATAATTAGGTATTAAAACACTCATGTGATACTATTAAAAACAATTCCCCACATTCGTGTGATAAACCCACATTTGTGTTTTAATACCCCTTATTATACGTCAGTTGCATAAATAACTATTAATGGCCAAAATATTATTTTTTGTAGTTTTTATATCATTTTGTAAACATTTTCTGAATACAACCCTGTTGCATGCTGCACTTAGTGACATCTAGTGTGAGATAGTTCCGTAATTACAAAGTAAAATGAATATTGACCGGTAGATGGAAAATAAAGAAGTGGGCGGGATCTAACACCCCCTCACCCCGCAAATTGTCGGGCGTTGTTTCATAGGGAAATCTAATTACAACATCTACTCTTTGTATTTGCTCCGTGACTCAGGATAATTTGAATTTCGCGGGCTACTCTGGCACTTTCACCATTTAATAAGACATTTAATAATAATAAAATGTGTAATATTTACCTTGTTAACTTTGAGCGTGTGCGGGTGCGGCTCGGCGAGCAGCGCCCGCAGTTCGCGCAACAACCGGCGCAGACGCGCGGGGAAGCGCGGGTCGCGCAGGTCGCCCTCACACGTCACCACAACGCCGCACGACCCGCCGCCCGCCGAGCCTAGCCCATCGCTGTCCGCTGCCATGCTGCAGGAAAACACATCATTAGGAACATTTTTAATTTGCAAGACATTCGTTCAAGTTGGTAATAATAGGTGTTTTGGGGGCTGTGTAATTTCTGAAAGATTCGATTAAAAAAAAAAAAGATTTTGACAAAAATCATAAAGCCGGCATTACACCGGGCAACATCTTGCAAAATTGTGACATGCCAAAGAGCCGTATGCCGCATACTTCAAATACGCATAGATTCATGTCGCAACATCGCGCGTCAAGTTAAGAGCGTTGACTCGGTACGGCATTTCATACAAACTTTCAAGTCCTTTTTTATCGAAATGAATGAACCGATTTTAATGAAACTTCATACGCATAAGCAGGATACATAGGTCTAAAAAGTTAGTAAAGAACATTTTCGAAAAATAGTGTTGCAGCTAAATTAGACCGATTTTAAATATTCCATAGAAGCAGAGATTTCCATTTATCTTTTTTTAAATAAGACATTTAGAAAATCTTCTTTACTAACTTTTTAGACCTATGTATCCTACTTATGCGTATGAAGTTTCATTAAAATCGGTTCATTCATTTCGATAAAAAAGGACTTGAAAGTTTGTATGAAATGCCGTACCGAGTCAACGCTCTTAAGCCGCAAATTGCCGCGACTAGTATCCGAATGCTAAGGATTCTTTGCGTTATTCAAATGCGTCAAGATCAAGATTAGATTCTGCTGAAGTGATATAAGTTAATCTGCCGCAGGATGCATACGTGAGGACTGACAGTTAACCCCCGTTTCCACGAGCGTAATAAAATCGCGGCGGGATTTTATCGCGCACTGGATTTTCAACTCTCGTTGTTGAGCCGAGCGCGAGCGTTGGGAATCCAACCTAACAAAAACAGAGTGCATCCCAGCGCGACGAAAAACACTGTTGGATTTTCAACTCTCGTCGCTAAGCAGAGCGTTGAAAGTCCAGTGCGCGAAAAAAAACCGCCGCGATATTTTAACGTCTGTGCGAACGTCGGCTTAGGCTGGTCTACAAATTCAAGGTCGCTCAGCGCGCTACAGGGGAGCAGTGGTGGCCCCGACTTAAAAGTCGTGGGTTCGAACTCAGACAGGCGCTTAATAATTTCATCACCACTGCTCTCAAAATGGCGAAAGTAAACATCGTGAGGAAACCGGCATGTCCTAGAACCAAAAATTCGACATCTACCAGCCCGCACTGGGCCCACGTGGTAGATGATAGCCCACTCCCTCTCGAAGATAGGGCCTCTGTGTCCCAGCAGTGGGAAAATTATGGCTGTAATGCAGCGCGCTATGGAGCGGGCGGAGAAAGTAAGTTATCCGGAAAAGAACCGTAGTTAGGACATAGCTTGTAGAGTAAGCAAACTGAAGTGGCAGTGTGTTGCCGAAGGACCGATAGCCGGTAGTGCAGACGAGTCTTGGAATGGAGACCGGGTATCGGCAAGCGTAGTGTGGGACGCCCCCAGCGACCATGGACCGACGACCTTAAAAAGGTGGCTGGGATAGACTGCATGCGGAAGGCGGAGGTCAGGGTGTTGTGGCGCAGCCTGGGAGAGGCCTATGACCAGCAGCAGCACGATAGGCTGAGTTGATTGATTGAGGCTGCATAAGTTGCATGATGTTGGTGTCTGTAGCGTGACAAGGCGACACGCCACAATATTTAGTATTCTACACTGTGGCACGAGGTTGGTTCGGTGTAAAGCCGGCTTAAGATAATAGGGTGTTTTTAATCATGCGTGAAAGGTCACGCTAAAGAAATCCACTAACACCACGTGCGGGTTACGCGGGTCAAAATAAATACTGTACTGGAAGTCGTAAGATACACAATATACTAAAAAACAGCCAGTTTTTTAATCTCCCTTGGATCCTGAATCCTGACACATCGCGTCGCATCGCATCGCCCACCTGCGCTTTTAGTTCTTTTCGCTTAGCGTTCTTTCTGATTTTTTTCTTTTTGCTCGGCTCCTAAGGGTGAATTCGACTAAATTTTTATACCCCGTAGGTATAAGTCTTAAACATTCGAATAAATTTTGAATTTTTTACATTTTCTACATTTATAAAAACTGTCAGTCGTCAATGTTATTCTACGTATAAAAGATTCCGACTTTGGTCAAATTAGCCCTAAGGGCCGTAGCGTGATAATAAACCGCCTATAACCTCAAGAAATGGCCTAACAAATGCAAAAATGATTTTTCAAACCCGACTGGTAGTTTCGGAGATTAGCGCGTTCAAACAAACTCTTCGTCTTTATTATATTAGTACTAGCTTCTGCCCGCGACTTCGTCTGCGTGAAACTTCTTGTTCCCCCGACCCACCCCGTCGGATTGCATCGCCCGCCCGCCCTATTACTTCGTTTTCGCTTAGCACTCTTTCTGACTTTTTTTTCTTATTGCTCGGCTCCTAAGGGTAGTAGCGTGATATTAAATAGCTTCCTCAAGAATAGGTATGATGAATAAATATTTTTTTTTGTCCATCATTTAGTTTAGATTATTAAAAATATTGGACACGTATTTTTTTTAAAAGTAATTTAAAGATTACGGCGATACATTGAGTTAAAATATGGCATGACGTCACGCCTAGCTAGATTTTATACGTAGAAGTGACGTAGCGAACCCCCAATCCCCAACTTTAATGTCTGTTATCTAAGTATTTTTTTATTATAATGATAAAGCAAAAAAATACGTGTCTAATATTTTTTTATTATCTGTCTGACGGACTAAATAGAAATTCTTTTTTTTTACCCAGGCATCATCCCTATTGGGCTATTAAATGCAAAAATATTTTTTTCAAATACAGAATTTGTAGTTACAGATTAATTACCTCGTTCAAAGTTCAAACAAAAAAACTCAGGTTTATTATAATTAGTATTATATTAGTATAGGTTTTAACTTCGCGTGTTCTTTTGGGCTTACCTGCCACGTAGTATCTGACTACAACAGAGCCCTTTACTACGACAATAAATTAAATAATAACACAATGTTAACATAAACTTAGAAACTCATCTCATCAACATCATGATGACGATGATGACATACTTGCTAACGATTATCTTCAATTTATTATTATCTTCTTAGCCAATAACGTGACTGCACGATTTTTAGGGTTCCGCAGTCAACAAGGAATCCTTATTGTTTCGCTATGTCCGTCCGTCTGTCCGTCTGCAGCTTAGCTCAGAGGCTATTAGTACTAGAAAGCTATAATTTGGCATGGATATACATATTCATCACGCCAAATTACCGCTGGTACCTTTCTGTACACGTAAAGTGGTGATGTTTTTTTTTTCTTGTCTAACCCATGGTGTGGGGTGTTGTTGGATTTTTCGATTTAGGAATTCGTTTCTGAAATATTAAGCTTTAAAGTACTAATTCTTGTTCAACTGCCCCGCAAGCTACACGGTTAGTTTTGGATGGGTCAAAAAATTCACGGTAGTAATGTACTACTACCGTGAATTTTTTGACCCATCCAAAACTAACCGTGTAGCTTTAATTGTATTTAAAACGAAGTTAAAAGGAAAACTAATACAGCTAAGTAGGCTTTTCAAGTTTACGAGTAATAGTCAACCAGCTTATAAAATGTACTTGGAAAAATAAAAAATCGTACAAATTCCATTAAAAATTACTTAATAAACTAAATGTTAAGTAAAATAAATGAATTAAAAAACATCTGCGGTAGCATTTACCATGGAACTACCCTTATATAACGTTGTGCAACTACGGAACCCTATTACTGCGCGTGGCCCGCACTTGGCCGGTTTTTTATCTAAGTCATTAGTCATTTATTCATTAACAATAATTTGTATTTGAATTTACAAAAAAAGAAAAAAATATATAATATAATTTAATAAAAATAAAATAAAATCTAAAAAAAAAAATGAAATACATATACTAATAAATAAAATAAGGATTTACAAACATTTAGTAAAATCACTTGCATCGCATTCTCTGTCACACACGTGAGGGCTTTGGCTGTGTCAGCGAACCGTATTCGCGTTGCAGAATTTTGGACCAAACAAATTTAAAAAACTATGGTTTTTTTTTAAAAACATGTTTACATATTTTTTTTCGTATTATTTTTGCCATCGACACGCTAAGAAGAAGTAAAATAAAAAAAATCGTTTATTCAATAAATCATTTACCAAGATTAAAAAAAAACTTTATAAAAGAAAAATTCAACCTATAGGTTAACATTTAAATAACTAATCAAAATGAACATTTTTGTTTACATGCAAATAAAGGTGTCTACGCACTAACGCAGCACGTGTATAGTTGCGTAACATCGTACATGCGGCGTTTGTACCGCGTAATATAACACGCGCGGGCGCAGCGCGGCTGTAAGTATAAAATCGCGCGGTAACCCGATGCTTACAAAGTTACAAAGGACGCCCGATCCGTGGTTTTTATGACTAAAATGGAAGTTTCATAGAATAATAAATTTATTAAGAAGTCAAATTATTTCGGCCGTTTTTCGGCAAACAAAATCTCGATAGTTAGTAGTTAGGTACTTTATAAAAAAAAGTTAAGTTTGTTTGAACGCGCTAATCTCTGTAACCACCAGTAGGATTTGATTTATTTATTTTTTGCATTTGATAGCCCAATTCTTGAGGAAGGTTATAGGATATTTGACATCGCGCTACGGCCCTGAGGAGCCGAGAAAAAAGAAAAAAAACTATGCAACGCGACGCGGTGGGTCGGGGGAACAAGATATCATGGGCATATCCTACTAATATTATTAATGTGAAAGTTTGTATGTTTGAATGTTTGTTACTCAATCACGCAAAAACGGCTGAACGGATTTGGATGAAATTTGGTATACAGATAGTTTATAACCTGGATAAGGACATAGGATACTTTTCATCCCGGTAGAAGGTTCCCGTGGGATAATTTCCGACATACACGCGGGCGGAGCCGCGGGCAACGGCTAGTAATAATATAATTATATTACAATTTGCGGGAAAAAAAAATCAATATTACTAATCTTTTTCCTTTGTGAGTAATGCTATTCTTTTCTTATTTTTGTTTTGTTTACATTTATGTTAAAATGTATTAAAGTTTACATCTATGACATTAAAGTCGCTTTTCGTGTCTGTTTGTGTGACCGCGTTGTTCTTCTAAACTGCGCAACCGATTTTGATGCTGTTTTCACCATCTTTTAGAGAATTTATTCAGGAAAGTTTATATGTATATATAATACATTAATATTAAACTTACATAAATATCATAGCAATCACGATGTTTTGTCAAACAATAAAATCCATACGAAGTATGGGGGCGAGTCGCTAGTAATAATTGTAATGTTAAATAGGCATAGTCACATTGTAAAAACCATAAGTTAGCTGTGTTTATTTATCATAATATCAAACCTATTTGTATGTTGTTATTATGCAGGTGGATAGCACTCTCATACACCTGACTTAACCCTAACCACCTGTCACTCTTCCCATAAGCAAGTACAGGGGGACTTATTTGAGGACAAAGACATACCATAAACAAGTAGTTATTTATTTTCTACTGCAAATGATTTCTTATGCCACTGTAATTATAGGTAATACGGGCTGGTATCCGCAACTCTACGTCAATGCGCGTATTTTGCGTATACATTGTAATTATAAATTATAATTATAATAATAAATTATAATTATAATAATAAATTATAATTATAATAATAAATTATATTATAATATTAATTATAAATTAGGAAAGTTTTGAGTCTGAATGTCGATGGCTCTATGAGTAGGGGAAGACCAAAGAATCAATGGATGGACTGCGTGAAAGATGATATGGCTAGAAAGGGGGTGACTACCGAGATGACAAACAACTAATAGATAAGTATAAAAAAAGGACAACATGTTGTGCAGACCCAAAGTTAATTGGGTTATGGGTAGGAGAATTAATGCATGTCTTATACCAGCCTATTACTGACCCAATGCAAAGCAAAGGAGTCTTCTCATTCAGAGAAAGTCTTCTTCTTTGTTAGGGTTCCATACCCGAAGGGAGCCAATCGGAACCCTATTACTAACTACTAAGCCTCTCGCTGTCCATCTGTCTGTCAGCGAGCTGTATCTCATGAACCGTAATACATACAGTTGAAATTTTCACAGATTGTGTATTTCTATTGCCGCTATAAAGATAAATAATAAAAATTAAATAAAGTTCAAATTAAAGGGTCCCCATAAAAGAAACATGTTTTTATCAACTTGAAATTTGGAACAGTTTTAGATGACGTTTACCCAACTATTTTGCAAATAAGAAAGAAATAAATATATATATATTTTTTTGCAACATGGGGTGAATGGGGGTCTTAAAAATTCAAAGTGGAGCTACTAGGTCATGTGGGGTATCATATGAAAGAGCGCTGTTTGCACATTCTCAAACATATTTTTATTTTTTTTAAGCCGCACAGTGTTCGACTTTTGATGAAAAATGTAAAAAAAAAATACCGTTCCCCCCCCCCCCCCCCTTATCTCCGAAGTTTGCAAAGAGAAAAATCTGAAATTATTCTATGTGATAGAAGTTTATGTAAAGATTACAGGAAAAATAAAACGATGTCTCTAAATAGCACACTTTTTCAGAAATCGGAACGGAACCCTCGGTGCGCGAGTCCGACTCGCTCTTGACCGGTTTTTTTTTTAAACTGAAGTATTTTTTTTATTATGTTTCTTTTTAAACTGAAGTATTTTTTTTATTATGTATTTTTTTTTTGTGATTTTTTTTTTATATATTGAGACTCGCACTTAACCGTTTATATTTTAAATGTTTTTCCACTGCTGGGCAAGCTCCGCATACGTTTCCATTTGTCTGAGAATGTTTTATAATTACTTTTAAAACTTGAGTTTTTTTTTTATATGAAAGTACTGTTATGCTTTTATTATTTTCAGATATTAAGTCTCTTGGAGTTTAACACTCCTATCTACTGGAATCAAATCAAACAATCAAACAATATAAAAAGTTTTGACAATTTGCAAATGTCTGTTCAATTGATTAACTTGTAATACTAATATTTATTTGTAATTAGAATAATTTACATGTATTGAATTTTCTTGTGTAATTTATGCCGATTTATAGAAAGATAAAGCCAGTGTCAATTTATTAAAAGTTTTGTAAATAGAACTGACATTTTCTAATCTATCTGTACTAATACAATATGTCTGAAGAGTTTAGATTTTTTTATTTGATAAAGCTAATCTCTGGAGCAGCTAATCTCTGATTGAAAAGTACGGTTTGCATAGAAAACTTATTTGCATATCAATAACGTTTTTTTTTTGTTTAACCGAGTCTTACTTAAACATCCAAAAATTATTCATAATAATTATTAGTAGTATAAATTAAAAAACAACTAATTATTAGTTGTTTTTTAATTTATACTACTTTCTTTCATATTTTCATTGTTGGTAACAATTTTTTTAATTTTTTTCAAATTCTTTGCTCACCCTACCCAATTTATTCGATTTGACAGCTATGACGTCACAACATGGCGCTAAGTCGATCCTATTCTTGTTTGAAACGCATTGTAGACTATTTAACATCACGCTAATAGCCTTAGGAGCGGTGCAAAAAGAAAAGAGTAAAAAAAAAGCTAAGTGAAAACGAAGTAAAGCACAGGCAGGAAATGTAGCGGTTATTTTAGTGTGTAGTATATTGTGGTGTCTAACGACATCCATGCGAACGAAGTCGCGGGCAGATGCTAGTAACTAAATAAAGGTTAAATAGACTGCATCGGCACAGTATAGTTTCGAGATTTGTTCAAACTTGAAATACTTTCCTTTATTCTTCTGTGGCCACTAAATATTTTCCCCATAATATAATATTGGAACTTTTTGGATATTAACCTCATCAATCACCTGTGTTTATATTTTTTTATAAAACAACCATTAATCGTGCCATCAATTATAAAGATTACTCATCAACATCATCAACAGATATTAATTGATCATGACTTCCTTTCCTACAAAAAATATTTTTTATACACATTCAATTTAGTGTAATATATTTTTACCTATACTAACCATTTTGGTACTGTTAAAAACTAGGTTTTTTTTTGTTTTTGGATCAATAAAGAAAGGACAATAAAAACAGTTAAAAAATAAATAAAATCTATAAACTTCTTTCTGATTAGTTAGTTCTTAAAAAAAAACACTGATAAAAATTTACAAAAAAAAATCTTGTGATAGCAATACACAGGAAATATTTTTTATAGAATTTTATAGTATCCTAAGCATTTTCCTTGATACCAAATTTGGACTTGTTTAGTTTAGTTGTAAATTGTTATTAGTTTTAAACCAATTGAAACTAATATCTAGCGGGAATGACATCACTTTTTACATCATAGTATGATAAGAATATAATTTATTATTATTATAATGGGGAATTATTGTGAAAGTGCACATTATTGTAATGATTGATATCACCGCATATTATTTTTGGTTTAATTCCATACAGAAATAATGTTTCACCAGTTTCTTTGTTAATTCTTAACACATTTCTTCAAGGTCAAATTGCTGGTTATGAAAATGTTCAGAAATACTTAATTAAAAATGACAAGATTTTTTTAAATAACTAAATAGGTAGTTTTTTCAAAAAGTAGAATGTTGTCATTTACCTACAATTAAAGCAGATGATTTAAACGCAAGATATTATCAATAACTTGATAAATACAAAAAAGATGGTAATTTCCTGAATAAATTAACATTTTATCATAACTGTGTAGGTATTATCGATTTAAAAGTTCACTATAGCAGATTTTCCAATTAAAAACAAAAAAGCCTGATATATGATTTTATTGTTGACACATCCTGAGCCAAAAACACAAACCCATATATTATAAGGATATTTACTAAATGATGTGATAATAAATCAGTGTTAAAAAAATTACCAACAAAGTATATATAATTTAGGTAAGTATAATAGCACTCATTACTCCATTTTGATAGTAAACTATTAAGGATGATGCGCAGTGGTAGCCCGCTAAATTCAATTTTTTTTCGAGTTTTTTGCAATTTGCAGGTGTGTGTCAGGTTGTATCTTGATCAAAGTTTGATACGCGGCAATAAAACATATGTCTTTACATAATTTTAACCATAAAAATCATCAATATATCTCTCTAAGTTAGATTTCGTGCAGATTCGTTAGATTTCGTCCGTTTTAGGAATCTGCACGAAATCTAACTTAGAGAGATGTATTGATGACTTTTATGGTTAAAATTGTGTAAATACATATGTTTTATTGCCGCGTATCATACTTTGATCAAGATACAACCTGACACGGAACTGCAAATTGCAAAAAAACCCAAAAAAGAATTGAATTTCGCGGGCTACACAGCGCAATCACCTTAATCATCCTTGGTTAAAAGAAAATAACTTAAATTAAAACCCTTATCAACCTTTTTCAAAGGAGAAAATTAGGTAAATTTTAATACATTAATTTAGAACAGATTCAATGACACACATTTCAATCAATAATAAAAACTTTTTAAAGAGTGTTGTTACATAAAACTGTGGCCTTTTAAAAAAAGAGTAGTACACCTGTATTCCCTGAAGGGATCCCCTTAGACAGAGAGGTATTAATAGTTATAAGTTCCTTGCAATTGAAGGTGAGCCTAAAGCCGATTTACAAAACAAAAAAAAATAACTGTAATTAATTGTTCCAAGTTTATAATGATAACAAAACAATTAGATTGTATTACAAGCTACCTATACTATAAAAAAAAAATTGGCCAAGTGCGTGTCGGACCACATACAATGAATGGTTCCGTAGTTGGGACGAATTTATCCCCAGAACAAACTTAACATTTTAGTTGAAAAACATGTTCTCCCATACATTCCAACTGCAAATGTAAGTTTGTACACATAATATAGACTTCTTATAGGTTTTCCTCTAATCTATAGGTATAGAACTATTGTTTTTTTTTTTTCAAATTTTAGGCTCAGAAGTTTCGAAGAGGGGGGGTGGTAAATTATCGTCTATTTTCGAGAACTTTTTTATTTTAAAATTTTAAACAAATATATTTGAGACCCTCACAGTAAGCCCTTTCAGTTAAAATGTCACATGGTACAGTTTGCAATTTTTTTTAATTTTCTTATTTGCCTCCCAAAAATTGCCACCATATTCAAAATTCATTTATTTACATTACACATCGGTGTTTGGGTCACAGAAATTCATATGTGTACCAAATTGAAACTTGATTGGTCCATTCGATTTGGAGGAAATTGGCTGTGACAGACAGACACACAAGTGATCCTATAAGGGTTCCATTTTTCCTTATGGGGTACAGAACCCCCAGTATTTTATTTCATTTAATCTATGAAATAAAATAATGTTTGATGGTTGTTGTACTTTGAGAGTGAAATAAAAAAATAATTTAATTATTACAAGAAAAAACAATGTTTGCACCACATACGAAAATTTAAAGTATTCTAACAATATTTTTATGTATGAGTAATCCCTCAGCCATGAATCCGTGATAGGTACTCATTTACCTTATCAAAAACATTGATAGTCAGTCACTAGCAACTTCCTGAAATTATCGGATGTGGTTAAATGCAAATCCTTAGTTCTTATTAAATTAATTATCCTCCTAATATTATTGAAATTTTAATTGATTATTTTGATATTCTTTAGTGTAGTTGTTAAGTATGGCCAAGTAAATAGGGTTGTTATAATAATTCACCATGTAATGTTCTATTCTATGATTCTGGACAAAAATTATATTAACACTGTTTTATTTAGTTTTTAAAGATCAAAACAATTAGGTGTAAAAAGTAAATGCTAGGTCACTCTGATTAGATGCAGGGTTTAACTATACTGACAATACAAAAGAGTAATTACAAAATTCATAAAGAAAGTATAAGTATATTTTTTCTGGGGCAATTCTTTTTTAGTAAAATCTGAAACAA
This sequence comes from Cosmia trapezina, assembly GCA_905163495.3. Lineage (NCBI taxonomy): Eukaryota > Metazoa > Arthropoda > Insecta > Lepidoptera > Noctuidae > Cosmia > Cosmia trapezina. The sequence continues at coordinate 17,719,993 of LR991040.1, read as the reverse complement.
TGTTTGGTTTTTCATCATTTTGCATTTTATCAGTTCTAAATCAGGTAAAGTATGTGTTAATAATATCACACTTCCTTTAAACCAATATTTCCTAGTCAAGCAATAAATTTAAGCCAAGGAGGATAACCTTCTTAGATATACAATTAGCTCCATCAATTAATCACTAATCCATCATGTGTTATACAAATAGGTTATGTGTTTAGTCTATGGTTCTATTTAGTTGATAATTTGAGTATATTAGCACTCATTGCCCCTTCAGCAGATAGGATATCACTCTGTAGAAGTCTAGAATTAAATTGAAAACTTTTATGTAAAGATGTTTTGTTGTTGATTGCATTACTGAACTGTTAACCTTAGAACACATATTTGACAGTTTGTTCTATTTGCAAACACTACACAGGTAATAGGACGAAAATAACACTCCTGTAACAGCAAGTTTGGTAACACCTACAGCTGGATATCCTTTAGATAGCATCCCACTCGGCGTGCGTGCTAGCACGACTGCGTATCGACAACACGGCGGCATGTTACACAACTTTACAAAATCTCAATCTGTGACACTAATAAATTTTTCGGCTGTAATCGCCGCTTTCTGGCGGGCGCCGCTCGGGGCATGTCTTTGCCGGCCGACCGACGTTCTGTCACCCACTAATGTGTCCATTTTGTAATGAACATCGCACAACCCAACACCCCGTGGAATGTAAATAAACTAAAAAATACACTCACCTCTCATACAATGTCACATTCCGCTCAATTCCACACAATTTCTATTCCCTTGTGTCCCAAATCATGATGGAAAATCAAGCGCAACATTACCGTCCGGCTCGGACGCAAAGCAATATCGGTCCTATGGTCAGTGTCCACTCTACACCAAAAACATATGACACACCACTACTCTGTCCCGGTTCTGGTGCACCCGGGAAACCGTCCGGGGCTTATTTTCGCTTTTTCACAGATGATCACACGACTGGAATCACTACAATATCATCACGGATCGAATCCACTGAATTATATTCCAGTGACGCAAAGCTCATATATCGTGAAGAGCAGCAGCCATTTTGAAATGTACGGGGAGAACAGTCACAGCATGGAACATTCGTAAATTACAGCCGCTCCCGTCTCTCGCTACACTCTAATACTAGAGCGATAGTTGAAAAACTTTATGCAGTTTCCATTTTAACACTTTAGGTCACAGAACTTCACTCCATTTTCTTATTGAAACTATCCAAAACAACCTAAGCGACATCCGATAATTCCAGCTTACCCCATTTGCATGACACACATAAAATAGCAAAAAAACACTAAAAACACTTAAAAACGTACATAAAACGTGTCGCGCCGAATTATGAGAAGTTAAAGCATCGCATCAATATAACAGTCCATTAGAAAAATCGCTAAAAAGATTGGTATATAATTTACAAATAGTTAATTCGGTACGAACAATAACAACGGCCGCCATTTGCAATTTTCAACTTGACATGCGCACTGACTCGCAGTAGACAAACATACGTGACGTAGCTTTAGACAAGCGTTTGTTTTTCTCATTTTTTATTAAAAAAATATTGTAAATAAAAAATATATTTGATTGTAAACACGTAAAATTATTCATAAATGATTTCAGGGGTATCAAATTTTCAATTTGGTATGCAATTTTAATAATGTGTTGATTATTTTTGAATTTTCAGCGCTGTATCAAAGTCATGTCATCAGCCTTTCATGCTCCACTGAAGGCTATCTTTGATTGGTTGATGCTGTTATCTCCATGTTTTTATAATAATTCAGAGCACGATGATTGGCTGCCGCCATGCAAAATAATGAAACGAATCACTTCCTGTTGTATATTTAAAAAAGAAATTCTTGCATTCCAGCGGATTTTATTTTTCTTTTATTGAATAACTAACATTTGAATATAACTAATCAAAGTGCCCTCCTGCCGATGCTTAGTATCTTTTCAATTATTTTATTAGTCAAGTCTTGGATGACCCGCGTGACTAAAAACGGAGGGCAGAGCTACAATTGTACTGCTTTGCTGTCCCGTCAATTTACCTGGCCAAGAGTGGTGATTGTGGTGAATAATGTAATATGGTACTTATTGGAAATCTTTCCCAAAACCCTTTGCTGATTGTGGGTGAGAGGCTACAGGGTTCCTGTTCCTGTAGCCCTGTCATAGTATCGCGGGGTTGATTCACTACTTTACAAGTATTTTGCAAGTCATCTACCTGGCCGTCCACTGCGTAATGTAGGATTGTGAATTTAGTTGCAGATTTGTAACTGTCCTGCAACTCCAAACAGGATAGACTCCTTTGAGAATTCATCAAGCTCCGCTACCTCTAATACTCTGCTGCGCAAGAGTGTCACATGCTCTGCTTGTTCTCTCCTGCTAATATACTTAAGTAGTAAAATAATATGCACTCCGTACCCACACCTCTCCAGCAAACTTCAAAATAGATTACCAAAGGACGGCTGATCAGCTCGCAGAGTATTTTTCGACCGTCTCGGACCGCTACCGGTTCAAAAGTACTCGATCGTGGTCTAGGGTATATCAAAGAGCGATTCTTAGCGAGTTTTGCCGTGTGTAAGGGCGAGCGCGCACTGTGGTGCATTTCCGTTAGTTCTGCCGCACTGGGCGGGTCCTACAGTAACAAAACGCATGACCGCAGTGCGCGCACTTCAAAGACATTCCATACTTCACAGATTATGCGGTAGAAAAACGCACCGCAGTGCGCGCTCGCCCTAAGAGCAAGAGTGTTCTGTGAAGCGGATGTCATGCAATTTGACACCTCGGCGGGACAACTTCCGGTAATCTCTGAAACCGTTTTCTTTCGGTTGGTCCTTAGTCTGTTAGTCTAGGTACAGATCAGATGCTAGCACATCAAGCTACTACAATCTGTCAAATATCTGTAATAGATTTTCATCTTTATTGTTGAAGCATTAGGTTCAAGGTTGATTGGGAAAATTTGACAGTTTCGGGTGGCTTGACCTGCTGTCATCTGTACATCTACATGAGTGAGAGTGAGAATGCATCATGGCATCTGAAGATCTGAAGCCTTAGTGCGAGTTTTTATGAACTTCAATTTGTACTGAAACATGATGACTGAAACTAAAATAAAAACGCTATCTGGTGACTATAATGGGAAACAATTATTCTATACAAATTGACGTACGCACGGCTACAGATCAAGCTACACAATTCCAGTATAAGCTGATCTCGTATTGTATAGGATTTCCTTACAACGAGAGGTCAGTGTAAACTGGAAATGTATAGCTTGATGTGTAGCCGTGTGTACGAGTTAGTAAAAACTCGCACTAAGGCTAAGGCCTCAGAGCGATGGTGTGTCGTGGCGAATTTTTCGTGTTTATGAAACCCATTGGAAGATTAAAAAAACGGTGCTTTTTTAATAAAGAAAACTTTTATTCAACTTGATCAGAGAACTTGAATAAATAAAACCCTTTGCAACTTCTTTCTTTTAGCTCCTACTCTATGGAAAATCTTTCAAAGACTCCTTTGGCACCGATTGAAAAAGTCCTTTTCTGGCCATTTCATCAGCCCAATCATCAAAACAACCTCTCCTGAAAAATAAAAGTTTTATTAAAATATATAAAATATTACTAAATAACAAATTTTGACCTAATTAGTAAGTAGAATCGACTAGGTATAAAATATCACCCAACATAATGTCACTCATTTTATTAAAATTATTTGTATGATGCTAGCAACCCTATAAATACCGCCAAAAAAAGCAAATGAAAGACACAGACGACACAGACTACTGAATGAATGTGAATGAAATCATTGTGTTGTCTTGTGTGTGAATTTTGTTTGGAGTAAATAATAAAAAATATTCTTTTTTATTTAATGACGTGTTAAATAGTGCTCCAATTAAATGCCTGTTTCAAAAACCTAGGTGCAATACTTATTTTTCGTCGATAAATAAACAAAACTGCCAGTGTTTTGTTCGACTCACAATCTTACGAACAGCTTAGGCATGTAAGTATTTTATCATTGGTATTTGCTGTATTTAATGAACTTTTATGAGAACTTTCCTGTAAGTATCCTGTAATAAATTAGGTCGCTTTATTTAATAATAACAGTGTGTCAAATGCATAGATTCATCAAAATATCACCAACACTTTCTCAAGGCATAGAATAAGATTCCGCTTTTCTAATTCAATTCAATCAATAACATATTGATTGAATTGAATTAGAAAAGCGGAATCTTACTTCTAGTAATTGTCATGATAAATTTTAGTCAGGTAAGGCGACCCACTGACCAGGTTCGGGTTATGTAGACCAAAAAACATTACCTAGACTACATTGGTGAATTTTGGTGAATCATATACCTGTAGTTACAACTTAGACAAAAATTTAAAAACAGATTTTTTTTTAAAGAACCAGCATGTTTTACCTCATTTTGTGTCCAAAGTGTTTGTCTAGTTTTAGAAACAGAATTGTTCAAAGTTCACTTTAGAAATCTATGTTACCACTATACAGAACCACAAAAATCTATATTTCTCTGGACTGGGGGAATTCACAAAGTCCTAATTCCTATTTGACTGTAGAAAATGGACCACCTTAACTTAAAATAGTTGCATAATTTTTTTCATAGAAGTGAAAATATTTTTTTTTTTATGTACATACCTAATAATAAGCCTATAATTAAATCTTAACTGTCAATGCAAAAGGATGTGGCTAACTGATAAAAATCAGCAAAAATATTAATAAGTCATTTAATGAATGGTGGGCCATATAACTACATTATACATGATGTATGCAAATAATTTGCATTTAACAATACAAGGATTTGACTTGCAAACTGTCTGATAAATAGTCTGCTTCATTCATTGTTACAAGACCAAAGAAAATGTACAATAGAGACCAAAGAAAGTGTGAGGAAGACGGATGATATGAAAGAAAAGGGAGTGAATAATAGTGTGCCAGTTGATACAGGAGAAAGGAAGAAGACTCGTTTACATTTATTATGCTTTTGCCCACATGGAGGTTGGAAATTAACGCATGGGAATGTACTACCGGGATAAAAAGTATCATAAATGTAGTGTGCTGAATCCGTTCAGCAGTTTTTGCATGATTGAGTAACAAAAATCCAAACATACAAACATTCACATATAAAATAGCAAAACATATCACACAAGATCAGCTCACTATAGCCTGCAAGACGCTCCGTGGCACTATTGACGCACCTGATCTGCATGCTGTGCTGGCTCGCTTCTTCGTCCCAGACAATTACTGCCGCAGCAGAAAACACAGGCTGTTTGCTGTGCCCCCATGTTGCACTGTTGCGCGTGCTAAGTCCCCAATACTTCGCACTCTGGCCGCACTTAATGATCTCTTGGATTTTAATCCAACAAACGATCTGTTTGCGAAGATATTATTGGCATGTCAGAAGTACTGTGAGAGGGATTCATGAAAGTACCTATGGCAAATTTTTTAATTGTTTTTTATTTTTTACAAATTTTGTTTTCTGTGTATATGTGTCTTTAATTGGTTTTTAACCGTGCTAATTAAAGTTAAATAAATAAATAAATATACTATTCTATTTTATTCTTAGAATGTATGTTGATGATGAACTAAGTACCCGGTTTCTAAAATGACAATCAACACAAAAGATTGCCAACTGACTGTTAACAACCAAGATTGGGAGTCTGTCTAATAAATAACAGACATCATTATCATAATCATTCTAAATAACTGACGGAAATGTAGACTATAGGTACAACTACAAGAATTCGTCCTTCGTGGAATACAGTTTTAGGTATGCTATCATCATCTGCCTAGCCTTTTCCAACTACGTTGGGGTCTTTACATGGAGCGGCTGCCTATCTGACCTCCACAACCTAGTAACTGGGTAATACGACACACCTTGGTTAGAGTGGTTGTCAGACTTCCGGGCTTCTGACGACCCGTAACAACTGTCAAAGATCCAAGAATGACAGCCGGGACCAATGACTTAACGTGCTACCCGAGGCACCGGCGGTCTCGGTATGTTAAGATGGTCGCCCATCCACGGACTGAACGCGGCAAGCGCAGCTTAACCTGATCGATCGACCCGTGCCGCTGTCATTACTTAGCCACGAGCCCCTTAGACAAGAAAATAAAATTATATGAATTACATGAAAATGTGAAATTGTTACCAAAGACATGCAGTTGACTGTACACATCTCAAATATTATTTATCATAAAGATTTGAGAATGACCTGACACACTATCAAAAAGTTTAGGATTTAGTTGTCTTTTTCTCAAAGTAACAAATAAACTTCCATACAAGTTAATTAAGACAACATCATAATATAACCAGGAGTCTTAGTGTGGACTCCCAGGCTGGGCCGTGTTGTTAGTTTATTCCACACTAGTTGCGCCCCGCGGCTTCACCCGCGTAGACCGGTATAAAAAATAACCTATGTGTTAATCTGGGGTATAAGCTATCTACATATCAAATTTCATCCAAATCGGTCCAGCCGTTTGAGCGTGAAGAAGTAACAAACATACACACACACTCAAACTTTCGCCTTTATAATATTAGTGTGATTACAGAGATACTTTAACTGGTTGTATGTATGATGACAATTGTATACTTAGCTACTAATAAGCTTTATCAAATAATCGCAATATTTATCAACATCATTCAGACCACAGCCCAACTTCATTCACTGCTTATAAACTTCTCTGTCGCATAATCAGCCTATAATGATCCCACTGCTAGGACTCAGGCCTCCTCTCTGGGGAGTGGACCGTAATCCACATTGCGGTCCCAGTGCGGGTTGGTAAACCTCGTAGGTTCGTGCCAATCTCCAAACTCTTATACCAGGCAAATGTAACACCCTAAAAAAATTAAACACATAGTTACTTATAATATTCTGCGTAGGCCGCCTTTCTCTGCACCCCCATGTAATAGACGGCTGCACCGGCGGCCATAGACAGAAGGATCGCCTGGGCCAACGTGCGTTTAGTCTGCGTCCAGTGCAGGCCGCGCATGATCGGCTTGCTGCGGCAGGGCGGTAGCTCCGGGGGCGGTGGGCAAATTTGCGGACACGGCGGGTAGGGGCGCGGGGGACATGGCGAGCACGGGGGCAACTCGCAGGCCATAGTGCTGGAAGTGTGTGAGAATTAAGAGGAGATGAGGGTTTGCTGCTGAATACATAGTTTTTGTGTTTTTACTATTTAATCTAAATCTCCTTTCTTCCTCAGATCAAATGAAAAATGGCTCAAAGCTCGCACGGAGGCAGTCACCGGCGGAGCAGAGACCACGATGGACCCGCTATGCGATACACAAACACGGATTGGGAAGCCAAAGAGGCCCTCTATCAACGAGAACTCGACGAAGCAAGAGCTAGGGCCACGCAGATGGAGAAAACTATGCGCTGGTGGTCTGACTGCACAGCCAACTGGCGCGAAAAGTGGAGCAAAGTTCGTAACGAAAGAAACAAGGCTCGAGAGGAATCAAAACAACTGAAAAACAAAGTTGACACACTCTCCAAAGAGCTGTCGACCTCCAAAACAGAAAAGAACGATCTAGAACAACAGTTGATCGAACTGAAAAGAGACAACGAAAAGCTTTTAACTATAGGAGAGAGCAGGATACTAGCTGGCGATCTCACGACTGAAGATGGCGTAGAGTTGAGGCGGAAGAACGTAGGATACATATCGCCCAATGAACCTTCGATGCGACAGAGGGCCTCTTTGGACTCGCACAAATTCTCAAATGTAGACAATGTCCTCGCTAACAAATTGAGCGAGCTAAGACTACGGCTAGACGAAACAACTAAGACCCTTCAAAGCGAGAAGGACGAGAAAGCATTCCTTCAAGCCAAAATCGAAAACTTAACCGCAGAACTACACAACATTAAATTGGAAGTAACTCACAGCGACAGAACCTTAGGATCTACTGACTCCAGTCATAGTGAAGTTGAAAGGCTCCAAAACGAGCTGCAAGACGAAATAGCAGCCAAACAAGTCTTAGAAGAAAAGATCGCCGAACTAAAAATGGAGATAGAGAGGCTGAAATCAGAAAACACAATACAATGGAGCAAACGAGAGTTGCTGGAGACGGAAAATATAGCAATACTGAGAGAGAATAAGAAGTTGTATAGTCAAGTGTGCGAACTAAGAGAACAGATACACAAATTGAACCGAATATCGGATGGGAGTGCTTATTTCAGCGATCACAACAGATTAGACTCAAATATACTTTACGTTAGAAAGACAAGCGCAAGTCCACGGTCCCACGAATCAAGTAATGGGTCTTCTGAAGCCAATTTGCACTTTGACGCCAAAACGAATACTTCCGGCGAAGACGACGAATTAGCAATAGTAGAACGAAATGACAATTGTTAAATATTTACCTTTTTCAGCTTTTTACTAGAACTTTGAGTTGTAAGAAAGCAAGTTTATTGAAGTTCTGTCAAATTTGAAATAAGAACGTGTAGTTGTGGTAGGTATACGTAATTTATTCTTCTTTGAATTTAGAGCTCGAAGTAGTTTGAAAGAGGTTGTATAATGGTGAATATCGTTGTGAGGTTCTCGAATGCGAGTGGATATGTAGAATATTATTTTCTGAAAAACTAGGAATAGCGATCTCACTAACTCATGTAGGTTTCGCAATCATCTTGAATACCTCGGAAGGACGAACCCACTAATACTTACGACTATTGTAATGATACAGGGAAAACGGTTAATGCCACCGTCTTGTAGGCTAGCAAACCGAGTAAACGAAACTAGATGATACTCTATTAAGATTTTTGAATAGATCTCTGAATAAAACGCGTTGTATCATGACCATTTTTTTTTTTAGTCCGTGGCAGCGGGGTTTGACTGCGGTGTCAAAAAACGCTCTCAAGGGAAACACCAACTTACTTTCATAAATAACTTTTTAGTGACGTCATTCGGTACGGCCACCGCCATCTTAGGAAACGCTAACATTCAAGTTCTATCGTTGAAATTTTCAACTACGTAACTGGCACCCAACTCTTCGATTACTTTAAAATATTGTCTAATTTACGCTTTATATCAATACTTTCATTTACAGAATAACAATGCTTAATTTAAGGCCTAATCGTATTTTTGTATATTTTTTAAGTTATTTATTTGCTTAACTTGCCCGTAAGAATCTGCATTTAACTCTGAATTTAAAATTATGTGAATTAAATTTTCAGTACCTATATATTTAAGCAGCATTTATGAATTTAAACTGGTTTATTATAACCTTTTATTTGTATTGGCTTAAGAAATGAAGTTCAAACAAAGTGTCCTACGACGAATACGATATTAAATTGTATAGTAAATATTATAATGTACCTAATTATTAGATATTAATAAAGAAATGTCGTGTATAACATGTCTTTTCATCATCATCATCATAATTTCAGCCGAAAGACGTCCACTGCTGGACATAATATGCCATCCAAGCACCGCCACTTCTACCGGCTTCCCGCATCCAGCGGCGGATTCCTGCGACCTTCACAAGGTCGTCGGTTCTAAATATGTCTGTTGTTTTCTTGTACTTCTACCAATACTTCACGAGTTTATGCTTTTAGGTGCTAATTAATGCAGCTTCTTTAAAAATTCGATCTCGTCTGCAAATATATTTAGTTTCTAATGAATTAATAGGTCAGCGACAAACTTTTAGCGTATAATAAATGATTTTCAAGCGTATACCAGGTTTTTTGATCAAGAACCGGTCGACGGAGCCCCGCTGCGGGGTAGAGAAATAAGAGCCCCGCTCCAATTTCTGTATGCACGGTTTAAAGGAACCTAATCTAACCGTACCTCGGGGTGCCCCTGACGCCGACCGTCTTCTTCCGGTTCTTGATCAAATTGCTAGAATTTGATTTTATTAGCAGACAGATGTTGAATCTCTAAAATATATAAATTAGGCCACTTACAACATTAGTCGCCGAGTTATTAATTCAGAAGTAAATATATTATTGGTAGCTCTGAGTCATATTAATTTACGTTCGTAGCCGAAAATTCACTACTTTTAAAAATACCTTCAAAAGTTACAGAAGACAAGAAAAAACAATAGTTACTTCCATATCTTTATTTATTAGATTACACTTAAAGATACACTTTACAAGTTTTACAATTAAGTAATATGTATAATAAAGTAACTAAATTATTATCACAGAAAACATGAATGAATATTGTGAGAAATGAATGAATTTACTACAAAAACATTGGTAGTGTTCCAATTTCGAATAAACGACGGAAGTGCACACAGCGCCTCTAGCCGTCGAAAACATAAAGAGTTTTCTTACTTAGGTACTACTAAAGACCGCACGGTCTCCCGGGAGGCGGCGAGCCTCCTTGCCGGATTGCCGCCGTGGGATCTGGAGGCAAAGGTCCTCGCGCACGTGTGGGAGTGGCGCGAGGAGGCGAAGCGCCGGGGCGTAACTCCGCTGCCGCGAGAAATCACGGTACAGCGGACAGAGCTCCGGCGGGATCTCATGGCGGCATGGAGAGCGCGACTGTCGCAACCCAGCGCTGGGCACGCCACAATTGCGGCGATAAGTCCCCTCTTTGAGAAGTGGTTAGAGAGGCGCCACGGCGTCCTCACCTTCCGCCTGACGCAGGTCCTCACCGGACACGGTTGTTTCGGGAGGTTCCTGTTTCGCATAAGGCGGGAGGAAACGCCCGGGTGTTATACAGTGGAGGTCTGCCCGGCTTGGGCAGAGTACCGCCGTGTTCTCACGGAGGCGATCGGCGGCGGCGATCTCTCGCGTCCGAGCCTGGCCCAGGCCATGGTGCGGAGCGAGAGTGCATGGGAGGCCGTCACCTCCTTCTGCGAAGCAGTGATGCTCGCGAAGGAGGAGGCGGAACGCGTGAGGGAGAGGCAGCCTCACGCCCTCAGTCGCCGCAGGAGACGCCCTGGGCGGCGGGAATGGCGGGGCGATTTCCGGCCACCGTAGGCGCGGGCCTGCGGACGGTGAGCAGCGGGTAGCTCGCCGTCCGGTAAGGACCAGGCCCGAGTCGACGGCGCGTTGTGATCCACGCGCGCCTCAGAGATGTCAGCAAGTGACGGGGTCCAATAGGGCCGACGCCGCTGGGGTCGCGGATTGTTTGAAGAAGTTACCGCGGCCCTGGCATAGGCAACTGAAGGAACACGGGTGGGTTTTAATCAGTAAAAGTCTGACACGCCCTTCCACTCCACCCAGAGCGGGAGAAGTTATTTGATGATTTCCCACCCTCAAAAAAAAAAAAAAAAAAAAAAAAGGTACTACTAAAGACGGAATATAATAAACTAAAAGTCTGTTTCAGAACTATCCGATGAAGGGGTTACTATAATATAATTAATATTATTTCCTTTATTTCATTTACAAACATATAAGTTACATTTTTAAATATTTTTTAGTATAAAAAAAACATTTAAAAATATAAAAAATAGTAGCCCACCGGTATCGGGAACAGGGTCCAAGCTACAGGCGGTCAGGGCTCCAGAGAGAGGAACCTCCTAACCATGCGGGCCGTGTCCAGAAGCACCGCTTTCTGAATCAAGCCCTTGATCCAGCTGCCCAACGAGAGCCTCCTTAGGTGTTGGTCGAGGCTCTTAGCAATTAATATTATATTATTATAAATATAATAATATTAAATATTATTTTAATATTTAATAATAAACTTTATTGTCAGTTCCTTAAATTGCAATCTAGCACGAGCGCGATTTGGGTCTTTGGAACTTTGCACTATTATAACATCGTCATAATAGTTATTTATGCAACTGACGTATAATAAGGGGTATTAAAACACGAATGTGTGTGTGTGATAGTATCACATGAGTGTTTTAATACCTAATTATGTACAGTTGCATACAAGACTATCTACATCCATGTTATGAATCCTCTATAAAAGGTTCTGAAACAGAACATGGCGGCCGGCGTCATAGTATACGACGTGAATTCGAATAAGTTATTTTTTTTAATTACGGCGCTGTTGTAGTGAAACGCGCGTGCATTACAATGTTCTTTTTTTGAAAACGAGTTGCATTATGAAATTCAGTACAACATTAAAACACCCGTTTGGATGCTATTAGGGTTACCTTGGTTACTATGACACTAGCTGTTTTAATGTTGGCAATAAGCTAACTGTTTCAGAAACTTTTATAGAGGATTTATAGCATGGGTGTAGATAAAATGTATTATTCAACGTCATCAGAAAATCTCTCCATTCGTGGTTTTCATAGAACAGTCCATGCGCACAGATACGACACAGCCCGCTTATTCTGCCTACCTATTGTGTGATTCAATAATTAACCCTTCGTGTGCCGCACGCAGATCTACGCGAGACTAGGCTTTTTAATTAAATCCGTAATTACGGTATACGAAAAGTTAAAGTTCATATTTGCATGTACATACTAAACATTCTACAAAATACGTCAGAACTCGCTCTCCGACAGGTGAGAATCGTAAATTATTCTAGTCAATTAGTGTCAAAAGCCACAGGCAACATACCCATCCTTTTAAACCTAGATTTCAGTATTGTCTTCTTCAAGTCCCTCTTATGTGTATCTGTTGTTGACGTAGATGTTGAATTTAGCCCAGAAGTCGATGGCTGGTCCAGTTCATCAATAAATTCTATCTCATAAGGATGAGTGACTTCGCCTCTTAAAACGTCTAAAGTGTCAAATTCAAGTTCATCCGACATTCCATCTTGGAAATTAGATTTATTGAATTTCGTCAAATCCAGGTCTTCTTCAGTAAGCAATTGCTCTGCAGTTCCGATGTCTGAGACCTTCGCGGTATAATCGCTGTCAGACGAGGAATCGGATGCTTTTCTTCTACGTTTTTTGCCTCTGTTATTGTTGGTTTTGGTCGATTTGTCTTTGGATGTACTGGGTTTTGAACTGTGAAAGAATATTGTTTTGGGTTTATAATATTTAGATAAAATGGTAAAATATTGTAGTCATAGAAAAGTTAATAGTTTTTTATTCCACAGCATGTATCAGAAAGTCGTAGTCATGTTGACCATCAAACTGACCAACTTTCTCCATGGGACCAACATCGTAATCGCGAAAAAAGCCGTCCCTTACATTTGGGTCCAGTAGGGTTGGCCTAGTTTCGTGGTGTATATTACAATCAGTTTTACCTTAAAAGTAATATTCCTTTTTACATAATTTCAGTCAAATTTTGAGGGTCTTGTCAACGTGTCAAAAACATCCTATAAGTTACTGCTAAATGTTATGGTAGGTATAATATGTGAAAGGTGAAACGTAACATCACTACATATTAGAAAACAAAGTCGCTTCCCGCTGTCTGTCTGTCCCTATGTATGCTTAGATCTTTAAAGCTACGCAACGGATTTTGATGCGGTTTTTAATAGATAGAGTGATTCAAGAGGAAGGTTTATATGTATAATACATGCGCGGGCGAAGCCGCGGGCAGCAGCTAGTAATTAATATAACATACATTGAAACGAACATGTGAAAATTTAAAAAATGTATGAAAAAAAACAGCTGTTCCCTACATTTATGTTCGCATAACTGGTCAAAATGTAGGAAACAGCAGATAACCTGTAATGATAGTGTAAGATTGTATAAATAAATAATATTTTTTTTCGCGATATCATTTTTCGTCCCAGAATAAAAGTTGTTCATAATGGTTAGTACAATGACCCCTTAAGAGGTTGTGCGTTATTTAAGTTACACCTTGTATTTGGACGACATGTTTCAACTAGAGAATACAACCCTCATCAATCTCGGGATTTCGGGATTTTTGATACTTAAGTAATCCCGACCATGAAGTTCAAAATGGACTGAAATAAAGCTAAACTTATTATATTTTTTTAAATGGTTTATTTTATGAAGTAATTAGTATTTTTGATAATAAACTAATAAAAATCAAAGTTCTATAGTCCAAACACAGCAAAATGTACTTCATTTTATGTAAGTGTTAAACAAAACAAAAAAAAAAAAATTGGAATTTGAAGTGCAAAAAATATCAAACCATCTAATGTTTCATTTCCAAGCCTGCTTCTTAGTTTATTGCCAATATAAGCAACAGCTGAAAACGCTTGCTCCGGTTCTACACTGGTTAGAGGAGCAGACAATAGATATTTATATGCATCCACAAACTCCTCCAATTTCAAATAGGTTTATTTCACGTCTAATGCTAAATAATTATTCACTGGCTAGACAATTATGATTATGAGGAAATAGAGAATCTTTTCGGCAGCATAACATGATACCCAGTCACATTCACCATACACAACTTACACGCACACACCTCACACACACACACACACACCCACACACACTTCACTCACACTCACCCACCCTTTTTACAAAACGCATTGTTATTTTAAACTCTTTTATCATTACTTCTTTATTTTATTTTTGTTTTATTATTTTGTTCTCATAAATATTTTGTAAATCTACTTGTCAATGCATGCCATAACTGTAATTTATTTTTTTTTGTCTATCTCGCTTCTACATTATATTCCCTGTAAATAGAGAGGTCTGTCTCTTGTGATACAGGAACTCCTAGTACAAGAGGCAGGGCTACACAGATGTTTGTGACTCCGAAGTGTAATAAAGATTTATTATTTATTATTTTTATTTATTATTTAATGCTTTTGACCAAATCAGACTCATTTTGAGTGTAATAAAGATTTATTATTTATTATTCTAGAGTGGTTCCTTCAGTGTTATTAGCAGTTGTGATATTTTATGCATTGTTTCTTCATCTGTTTGTAATCCTGCTGGCAATCCGGAAAATCCCGGGATTCGCCAAGTTCAAACCCGGTATTTTCGGGACTAAAAACGGTTGGGATCCCGGACAGTATTCTCTAGTTTCAACGTAAGTTACGTTTCACATTATGTGTACTTAACCACCATAAAACTACAAAAAAAAAAAAAAAAAAAAACAATAGCAAGACGTACTTATTGTCGACTCCAACACGATGTCTTATGGGCTTCACTTGGGCCTTCATTGCTTTATTCTTTAAATTCTTAATAGCATCACCGCTGCTAGTAGATTCTCCTGAAAAATATTGAGTCATTAACAAAAATTGGCCAGGACTTTTATGAGTTAAATTTTTAAGGAATAGTCCAAGAGCTAGATCGAAGATTTTACGAAAACTATTTGATGTAGCTCTTGGACTGTACCTTAATAAAAACTTTTTACAAAAAAAAAAAAAACAACCGACTTCCAAAAAAAACTGCAAAGTGACTTTAATTTCGGAAGTCGGTGTCTTTGGATCCGTATTTTAGTTTTTTGCCACCGACTTCCGAAATTAAAGTTATTTTTCACTTTGCAGTTTTTTTTTTGTAAAAAATAAATTATTTTTCAGTTTTTAGTGGCTCAGTTTGTAATTTATCTAAGTGACAATAGCCCAATGTCAACTGCTCATCATCTTTTACAAAATACTGCTTTTCCCGATGCAGGGATGTTAGTTATTGAGGAGTTCTCCTAGTAAGAACCAGGAGAACTGGAGCTGATGGTGAAATCGCCAGCTCCACTTTACCATTATGCACTGTGACCGACGATCATAAATTGGTAATCGAATCGCAACCCGTGAAATACTTATTATTGTGTAGTTCCGATGGCCATATGTGGTCTTCATCATCAGTCCCACTTCACCAAATGATGCTTTTCGAGAGCAAATGCACAAGTCACTATAAAAAATACCCAAATCTGTATAGGTGTGCCTATAAAATTTGAGGGTTTCCCTCGATTTCCATGGGATCCCCTCATCAGATTCTGACTTGGTGACAATGGGACCACTTCGAGAGCATACCCTATCAAATACGAAAAGAATTTTTAAAATCGGTCCATTATTGACGGAGAAATCGGTGTACAAACATAAAAAAAAAATATAATATACGCGACAAATTGATAAACTACTCTTTTTTTTAAAAAAAAAGTCGGTTAAAAATGGTGGCCATGCCAGTGTCAGTCACACGTAGAGCTAGTCTAAGCTGAAATGAGTTTACTTAATCAGTATACGTACACTACGGTAAATACGATAGTGGGGCGCGTCTTTTCAGCTTAACCCTTTAACCACTTACGTCGGATTAATCCGACAAATATTTTCGTGTCCATTTCGCCCGGGTCGTATATTTACGACCAAATACCACAGCTCCTATAATCTGCTTTTTAGGGTTCAGTACCAAAATGGTAAAAGGAACCCTTATGGTGCGACTCAGTCTGTCTGTCTGTCACAACTGGATATCAACTTTAAAATAAGAAAGAATTTTTTTTTTTGCAACAGGGGCTGAAAGGGAGTCTTAAAAAGTGCCCCACTTGCCCCACTGCTAGGGCATAGAACGCTGTTTGCACATTCTCAAACATTTTTTTAAGCCGCATAGTTTTCCACTTTTGATGAAAAATGTAAAATAAATAGCAACCCCCCCCCCCTCCCCCCTCCCGAAAACGGTATTTTTAAGGACCCCGCTCTTATATCCGAAGTTTGCATACAGAAAAATCTGAAATTATTCTATGTGATAGAAGTTTATGTAAAGATTACAGGAAAAATAAAACGATGTCTATAACTAGCACACTTCTTCATAAATCGGAACGGAACCTTTGGTGCGCGAGTCCGACTCGCTCTTGACCGGTTTTATTATTTCACTAGCTTTTGCCCGCGGCTTCGCCCGCGTGGATGTCGGAAAATATCCCAAGGGAACCTGCTACCGGGAATTCCTTCCTTATTCCTTGTCTTCATTATAAACGGAACCTCTGTGCAAAATTTCAACTTTCTAGGTCCAAGCGTTAGGGCTGGGCGTTGATGAGTCAGTCAATCAGTCAGTCAGTCAGGACTTCTCTATTTATTTATACAACGTGTAACGTTAAATGCGCAAAACCTCTTAAGGGGTCATTGTACTCATCATTATGAACAACTTTTACTATGGGACCAAACCTGAAATCGCGAAAAAAAATCAGCTGTTCAGTACATTTTGACGAATTATGCGAACATAAATGTACTGAACAGCTGATTTTTTTTTTCGCGATTTCAGGTTTGGTCCCATAGTAAAAGTTGTTCATAATGATGAGTACAATGACCCCTTAAGAGGTTTTGCGCATTTAGCGTTACACGTTGTATAGATTATGCTGTATTATATCAAAAAGATATTTTAATTTACTGTGCTTGGCGCTGGGGGCACGACAACTGATATGAAGTCGGGCGGTTAAAACGTTAAACGAGCTCTATTAACACTATATGGGTATTGTGTGTCCGAAATAAAAACATTCTATTCCATTTTATTAAAGCTACTCTTTCGAAAAAAGCTTAAAAACAGCGTGCAGATGAAGCAGTTTTTCTCCGGAACCTACAGAGAAATTACATCTGAAAAAAATTGTTAGTAATCTACATGATATGAATCGTAATTTGGTTTAGCCATAATTTTTCTATCGGTATCACATAATAAGAAAAAAAAAACCCCAAATCACCTCCAAATCGTTAAGATGAAACCATTTTACTCCTTCATTTTTTATCAAAAGAATATAAAAAAAATATCTACTACTTTGCAATACAAACGAAAATGATTTGGTTTTGTTACTTTTTAAAAACATGTATATTTTTTATATTATAATAAATTAAAAATGCGTCTAATTTGGGACAGCGCTCCTTGATGGGCGAGTCCTATTACTGGCTGGACGTACGACGCGTTGCGTGAGCTCAGGCCAGAATGCGCAAGCTAACCACTCAAGGTCATTGGCGTATAGTTCGGCCTTAAGCTGCATCTGGTTAGACTGGAAGCCGAACCTTAGTTAACATGTAACATTTTTAAAATAAGAACAAATTCATGTATTTCCTTTGCCTGTTAATGAATCTTACCACCATTGTCATCATTAGTAATGATCCCATTGATGATATTCTTCAAAGACGTGCCCAGGTCATCCGCGAAGTTTGTGTCCAAGTAATTGAGGTTACGGTCATCACGTGGGACACCTGAAATAATAGTAAATGATAAATTTATTTGATGTTAAAAGAAGAAATTTGACGCGGACGAAGTCGGGGCATAAGTTACTGTATTATATTTACCTGGGATATTCTCTTTCGCCTTGGTGTACCGAATGGTGAGGTTCTTTAATTCTTTTAGTATATCCAATTCTGTATTCTGTCTGTAGAATACGCCTTTGGGACGAACTCCTAGTTTGTCTACGGTTGCGTAGCCTGGTGACAAAGAAAATTTGGTTTAGTGTGTTTATTTATAACCCGGTGACAAAGACAATTTCGTTTTAATGTGTTTATTTGTAACCTGGTGACAAAGAAAATTTGGCTTTAGTGTGTTTATTTGTAACCTGGTGACAAAGACAATTTGATTTTAATGTGTTTATTTGTAACCTGGTGACAAAGACAATTTGGTTTTAATGTGTTTATTTGTAGCCTCGTGACAAAGAAAATTTGGCTTTAATGTGTTTATTTGTAACCTGGTGATAAATAAAATTTGGTTCAAGTGTTTATTTATCAGCCCAAATACATTAAATTATGATTTAAGTTTTCCTGTATTGTACTGTGTACTGTGATGCAAAACCCTATCACAATGACGTCACGCAAAATCCTGCATCGCGCAAGCAAAGTTCGACGCGCGACTAGCATTCTATACAACGTCATAACATCAACCGTTGGGCAGTAGCCCACCAGACACAACACCCGGCTGGTCGGAGTATAAACACCTTTTCTTTGGAGGATGAGAGAACTTTACACCCCTAAAACTCATAACCTCACAACAACAACCAACTCATCCAGCTCTGCTGTCGCAGGTCTGCTGGAATCAATTTCTGTTCAATTAAGCAGTGCCTTTGTGCTCTTCTATCTTCATGTATTTTTCTTTATTAAGTGTTTTGTAAATGTGGCAGTAAGTTGGTTGTAGCCGTGACATAGTTATATCCCTAGGCATATAATATATTATACGGTACAATATTACATAAAAAAATATATCTGTATGTAAATAAATACCATAAAAAAAAACACAAATAAAAAAAAAAACACAAAATATAAAAAAAAAATTAAAAAAAAACACAAAAAAATAAACACAAAAAAAAAAATATATATATAAAAAAAAATAATAAAAAAAATATATATATGTATATTGCATTAACACAGGGCAATATATATTGCCGTGTTAATTTTTAGCAGACTACGTACCTTCCAAATACTTCCTGATGGAATACTCCATGCCCCTCTCCCGCAGCACAGCGTGATACTGCACGGGGCCCTGTATGAGCACTGAGCCAAGCACATACAGTACATCTTGTCTTCTGTCACGTCTGGCTACTAACTCTAAGCGTTCTATAGCACGTATGTCTTCTTGGACTATACGGAGTGATGCGAAGTTTGAGTAAGGTTGAAGATGCATCAGGCTGTAGACTAGGAAGAGGCCGGCTACTGATTCCTGGGGGAGAAATAGTTTTTTTTTTTTAATGAACTCGGCTTTAAATAGCTGTTTACTCTAAAGCCGCGTCCTAACCAAAAGCATTCGTCGCGTTCATATGTAACTTTTTGTTCGGCGAACAAAAAGGTAGAAAAAAAGTTTTTCCCAAAAACCTTATATTTCCATAAAACCACAGAGAGCGCCTTCCGGTTTTCCAAAAAAAAAGGTGACATGAATGCGACGATCGCGTGCGATCGGTAATTTTAGTTAGGATGCGGTGTCACTGTAAAGGTACTTGATTTGTGTTCGTTTCAACCGCGCGGCCGTGGCGTTAAAAAAAAAAAAAAACTATGCCAACATTTTGTAACAATTTGTAAAAGTTCACTCGCAAAACCTCAAATTTGTCAAAGCTATGGTTAAAAAGTTAGAAGGGTTTGAACGTGGCCGCGCCATCGAAACGCGGAGAACCGCGCGGCCACGGAGATCTCAGAAACTAAGCGTTGCACAGACCTGAAATTTTGGTAAATAACAGATTCAATTTGTAAACAATTTGTAAAAATATAGAAAAAAATCCCAGGTTAATATTTTAGGAGCTGTGAGACTAAAACCCCGTGGCCGCGCCATCGAAACGGTGACAAAAACGTGATAGCCGATATCTCGCTGAAAAAGCATCGCAGACGTCTAGAGTTTTTTGTAAAACCCAGATTTGAATTTGTCAAAACTTACAAAAATGCAACAAAAAATACTAGGTTAATATTTTAGGAGCTGTGAGACTAAAACCCCGTGGCCGCGCCATCGAAACGGTGACAAAAACGTTATCACCGATATCTCGCTGAAAAAGCATCGCAGAGGTCTGAAGTTTTTTGTAAAACCTAGATTTGAATTTGTCAAAACTTGTAAAAATACAACAAAAAATCCTAGGTTTATATTTCAGGAACCGCGCCATAGAAACGGTGAAAAACACGTTATCGCCGATATCTCACTGAAAAAGCATCGCAGAGGTCTGAAATTATTTGTAAAACCTAGATTTGAATTTGTCAAAATTTGTAAAAATATAACGAAAAATCCTAGGTTTATATTTCAGGAGCCGCGCCATTGAAACGATGAAAAACACGTTATCGCCGATATCTCACTGAAAAAGCATCGCAGAGGTCTGAAGTTTTTTGTAAAACCTAGATTTGAATTTGTCAAAATTTGTAAAAATACAACAAAAAATCATAGGTTTATATTTCAGGAGCTGTAAGACTAGAACCCCATGGCCGCGCCATTCAAACGGTGAAAAATATGTTATCGCCGATATCTCGCTGAAAAAGCATCGCAGAGGTCTGTAGTTTTTTGTAAAACCTAGATTTGAATTTGTCAAAACTTGTAAAAATACAACAAAAAATCCTAGGTTTATATTTCAGGAGCTGTAAGACTACAACCCCATGGCCGCGCCATCGAAACGGTGAAAAAAACGTGATAGCCGATATCTCGCTGAAAAAGCATCGCATACGTCTAGAGTTTTTTGTAAAACCCAGATTTGAATTTGTCAAAACTTACAAAAATGCAACAAAAAATACTAGGTTTATATTTTAGGAGCTGTGAGACTAAAACCCCGTGGCCGCGCCATCGAAACGGTGACAAAAACGTTATCACCGATATCTCGCTGAAAAGGCATCGCAGAGGTCTGAAGTTTTTTGTAAAACCTAGATTTGAATTTGTCAAAACTTGTAAAAATACAACAAAAAATCCTAGGTTATTTCAGGAGCTGTAAGACTACAACCCCATGGCCGCGCCATCGAAACGGTGAAAAAAACGTGATAGCCGATATCTCGCTGAAAAAGCATCGCATACGTCTAGAGTTTTTTGTAAAACCCAGATTTGAATTTGTCAAAACTTACAAAAATGCAACAAAAAATACTAGGTTTATATTTTAGGAGCTGTGAGACTAAAACCCCGTGGCCGCGCCATCGAAACGGTGACAAAAACGTTATCACCGATATCTCGCTGAAAAGGCATCGCAGAGGTCTGAAGTTTTTTGTAAAACCTAGATTTGAATTTGTCAAAACTTGTAAAAATACAACAAAAGATCCTAGGTTTATATTTCAGGACCCGCGCCATAGAAACGGTGAAAAACACGTTATCGCCGATATCTCACTGAAAAAGCATCGCAGAAGTCTGAAATTATTTGTAAAACCTAGATTTGAATTTGTCAAAATTTGTAAAAATATAACAAAAATCCTAGATTTATATTTCAGGAGTCGCGCCATTGAAACAGATAAAAACACGTTATCGCCGATATCTCAGTGAAAAAGCATCGCAGAGGTCTGAAGTTTTTTGTAAAACCTACATTTGAATTAGATAAATTTTTTACAAATAAAACAAAAATCCTAGGTTCACAAAAAACCGTATTTCACCGTTTCAATGGTGCGGCTCCTGAAATATAAATCTAGGATTTTTTGTTATATTTTTACAAATTTTGACAAATTCAAATCTAGGTTTTACAAATAATTTCAGACTTCTGCGATGCTTTTTCAGTGAGATATCGGCGATAACGTGTTTTTCACCGTTTCTATGGCGCGGGTCCTGAAATATAAACCTAGGATTTTTTGTTGTATTTTTACAAATTTTGACAAATTCAAATCTAGGTTTTACAAAAAACTTCAGACCTATGCGATGCTTTTTCAGCGAGATATCGGTGATAACGTTTTAGTCACCGTTTCGATGGCGCGGCCACGGGGTTTTAGTCTCACAGCGCCTAAAATATTAACCTAGTATTTTTTGTTGCATTTTTGTAAGTTTTGACAAATTCAAATCTGGGTTTTACAAAAAACTCTAGACGTCTGCGATGCTTTTTCAGCGAGATATCGGCTATCACGTTTTTTTCACCGTTTCGATGGCGCGGCCATGGGGTTCTAGTCTTACAGCTCCTGAATTATAAACCTAGGATTTTTTGTTGTATTTTTACAAGTTTTGACAAATTCAAATCTAGGTTTTACAAAAAACTTCAGACCTCTGCGATGCTTTTTCAGCGAGATATCGGCGATAACATATTTTTCACCGTTTGAATGGCGCGGCCATGGGGTTCTAGTCTTACAGCTCCTGAAATATAAACCTAGGATTTTTTGTTGTATTTTTACAAATTGTGACAAATTCAAATCTAGGTTTTACAAAAAACTTCAGACCTCTGCGATGCTTTTTCAGTGAGATATCGGCGATAACGTGTTTTTCACCGTTTCAATGGCGCGGCTCCTGAAATATAAACCTAGGATTTTTTGTTATTTTTTTACAAATTTTGACAAATTCAAATCTAGGTTTTACAAATAATTTCAGACCTCTGCAATGCTTTTTCAGTGAGATATCGGCGATAACGGGTTTTTCACCGTTTCTATGGCGCGGGTCCTGAAATATAAACCTAGGATTTTTCGTTATATTTTTACAAATTTTGACAAATTCAAATCTAGGTTTTACAAATAATTTCAGACCTCTGCGATGCTTTTTCAGTGAGATATCGGCGATAACGTGTTTTTCACCGTTTCTATGGCGCGGTTCCTGAAATATAAACCTAGGATTTTTTGTTGTATTTTTACAAGTTTTGACAAATTCAAATCTAGGTTTTACAAAAAACTTCAGACCTCTGCGATGCTTTTTCAGCGAGATATCGGTGATAACGTTTTTGTCACCGTTTCGATGGCGCGGCCACGGGGTTTTAGTCTCACAGCTCCTAAAATATTAACCTAGTATTTTTTGTTGCATTTTTGTAAGTTTTGACAAATTCAAATCTGGGTTTTACAAAAAACTCTAGACGTCTGCGATGCTTTTTCAGCGAGATATCGGCTATCACGTTTTTGTCACCGTTTCGATGGCGCGGCCACGGGGTTTTAGTCTCACAGCTCCTAAAATATTAACCTGGGATTTTTTTCTATATTTTTACAAATTGTTTACAAATTGAATCTGTTATTTACCAAAATTTCAGGTCTGTGCAACGCTTAGTTTCTGAGATCTCCGTGGCCGCGCGGTTCTCCGCGTTTCGATGGCGCGGCCACGTTCAAACCCTTCTAACTTTTTAACCATAGCTTTGACAAATTTGAGGTTTTGCGAGTGAACTTTTACAAATTGTTACAAAATGTTGGCATAGTTTTTTTTTTTTTTTAACGCCATGGCCGCGCGGTTGAAACGAACACCTTGATTTGCTGATTTTATATCAGTCAGCTAACCTATTTTCATGGCCAGGGAAGTTAAGGACCACTCGATCTGCATACTCTGAGACAGCATGGGTGTCCTGCAAGCTCTAAGCAGACACACAGTTAACTCTTGGCTAATATACGAGTGCCACCAGCGCCTCAACCACAGGTGGGTAGACTCAATATCATAACCATTCAATGGATTAAAGGACACAGCGGTTCGCTAGGTAACAACGCAGCCGATGAACTTGCCAGAAGGGAGTCAAGCATTGGTACGGAATCGGAACCCGTCGTGCGATTCCCCTTCGGGCACTTACGCACTCTGGTAAGGAAACGTTCCAGGGACCGACATCACAAACTATGGTCGGACCAAGGTGAGTGTAGGCAGGCTAAGGAAGCACTCAATTCATGCCCGCCTCAGAAACAGGTTCTCCCACTAACTAAACAACAGCTGCATACAGTTACAGCAGCTATAACTGGCTAACGAGACAGCAGCTCATATGCTTCTAAACTGCCCGGTGATCATCACACATACAAGGCAAAGTAATTCTGTAACCCAGGTACCCTACATGAGTCATGAGGTTGTCAGTAACACCAAGGCGTTGCTGACCTTCTTTGAGGAGCTGGGGTGGATTGAATAATCGAGATGGGCGGACGACATTGTTGCCATCACAGGCAAAACCTGGATGAGGCTGGCACAGGAGCGTGGGGATTGGCACAAGAAAAGAGAGGCCTATACCCAGCAGAGGGTGAAGTCGGGCTGTGGATGATGGTGATGAAATAACTTTGCATGCACTAACAGACTGACAGATCCACTCAAAAGACTTCTTTCCTGAAAAGACCATCTCAGACACTATCCTGCACGGTCCTCATATGGCCTGACCAAGATTATGTCTAGACTTTAAAGGAGATTGTGACCTCTGAGTTTGTTTAGTGGTGTTCGGATAGGAAATGCCAACCTCATCTAGTTTTAAAACATAAGTTATTTTTGATGTGTAAAAGTGTTTATTGAACCACTTTAGATAAATATATATATTATTTATCATGTATAATATAAGTGATAAAAGTCTTTTAAAGTTTAGGGTAAACCAGGGTCGAAAAATGCAAAACTGAAGTTAAGTAAATGCCAACCAACCAAAATTCTGACCGATTTCAAACTTGTTACCTTGATGCAAGAGCTCACCTCAAAATTGCTAGTATCAGCCACCATGTAATGCTTGGCTATGTGAAGTAATTCTTCTGATAGTTCTGCTAATTCTGCACCTGAAGACCTTCCCCTACAAGCAAAACAGTTTCATTTTAAAAGATTAACAGTTTACAATTTTATTAATAAGCTGGCAACACCAACGTCAACACGTCACGAAATTTTCATTTATATTTATTTTCAGTTTTATTAATTTTAGTCGCAGTTTTTAACCGACTACCAAAAGGAGGAGGTTCTCAATTCGTCGGAACCTTTTTTTTTTTAAATTTTTTTTTTTTATGTATGTTCCCCGATTACTCGAAAATGGCTAGACCGATTTGGATTTTTCTTTTTTTGTTCGAAAGGGTATACGTCCCAAGTGGTCCCATAATCATCAAGTCAGGATCTGATGACGGGATCCCATGGAAATCGAGGGAAACCCTCAAATTTTATGGGCACACCTATATCGATTTCGGTATTTTTTATAGTAACTC
Source organism: Cosmia trapezina (assembly GCA_905163495.3). Taxonomy (NCBI): domain Eukaryota; kingdom Metazoa; phylum Arthropoda; class Insecta; order Lepidoptera; family Noctuidae; genus Cosmia; species Cosmia trapezina. The sequence continues at coordinate 17,694,831 of LR991040.1, read as the reverse complement.
GTGCATTTGCTCTCGAAAAGTACCATTCGGTGAACTGGAACTGATGATGAAGACCACAGAGGGCCATCGGAAATACTCAATTATATCTAAGTATATAACAGGTTGCGATTCGATTACTTTAATATGGTTTATGCTCGTCAAAATAATGGTAATGGTGACTTCACCATGAGCTCCATTTCTCCTGGTTCTTACTAGGAGAACTCCTCAACAATTAACGTCCCTGCATCGGGAAAAGCAACATTTTGTAAAACGTGATGAGCAGTTGACATTGGGTTATTGTAACTTAGATAAATTACAAACTGAACCATTAAAAAGTGAAAAATAAAAACTTTTTTGCAAAAACAAAAACCGACTTCCAAAAAAAACACTACAAAGTGAAAAATAACTTTAATTTCGGAAGTCGGTGGCAAAAAACTAAAATACAGATCCAAAGACACCGACTTCCGAAATTAAAGTTATTTTTCACTTTGTAGTGTTTTTTTTGGAAGTCGGTTTTTGTTTTTGTAAAAAAGTTTTTTTATAGTTTATGAGAAACCTTACAACAAACCTGAAGCAATAATAAGCAAGACATAATTTAAAAATACTAAAATGCACCAGAATCCTACAGATTTATTTCAAAAACTGCCGAACCGGAGGTGACAACTGTCATGTTACCTCCGACAAAACACAATGAAAACCTACGAATGAAAATTGAAAAATGTTGACGAGATCAGCTGCACGAGCACGCCCACCACCTCCGGATTCTTCGCTCAGCTCCGCCTCGCCGCCGCCGGTATCCAGCCCCACTGTGGGCGCTGTGATGACACCGGCCGCGGCAGTTGCGTCGAGCTCGAGCGACGAGTATTTTTCCCCGCCGACGTCGCCAACACCTGTACGTCGGCAGGGGAGAGGCCGGCCACCGAGGAGCTTGGGACTTAGGGGCCAACCGGCCCCGAGCCGGGTCCCCGCTGCCGGTGGTTGTGTGCAGCTCATGAGATGGACTCAGTCTATGAACGAGAACGTCATGCGCGCATATTACGGGTCTACAGAGGGGGGAACTAACCTCACTGCGTACCGTGTTAGGATGCTGTCTCTGTTTCAGGAACTGGAACCAACCGTCAACGTTTCGGCCCAACGAATATCGGATGAGGTGCGAGTCATCCAACGCAATCATAGGTTGGACGATGCCGCACTTGATAGGCTGCGCTCAGAGGTACTGAGCAACCATATCATCTCAAATCCGACACAAACCGCGGTACAACCTTCAAACTGAACTTGACGCCCTGGATAGGAGGGTCCGTACACTGCTGACCGCAAACCGGATGCATCACCCACGATCGTCGGTGATGAGACTGTACATCCCGCGGAAGTGCGGGGGTCGAGGCTTTTTAAATGCGAAGACCCTCCACAACCGCGAGGTGTGCAGCCTCAGAGAATATTTTTTTTAATCCGATGTGGGTATGCACCGTGATGTGGTCGCAGTGGACAAGGGACTCACCCCGCTCTCCATGGCTAAAGAGAACTGGCGCAAACCTGTAGTACTAACTACCGATGACCGCAAGAAGTTATGGCAAAGCAAGGAGCTTCACGGACGCTTCTATCGGGCTCTTCATGAGCCCGGTGTAGATTTCTTAGCGTCCGTATCCTGGCTACGTTTCGGTGACCTTTTCGGGGAAACTGAAGGTTTCGTTTGTGCAATTATGGACGAAGTTATCTTGACGAATAACTACCGGAGATATATTATGAAGGACGGGACGGTTGACGTGTGTCGGGCATGCCACCGTCCGGGTGAGTCCATCAGACATATTATATCGGGTTGTTCTCGTCTGGCTAACGGCGAGTACTTGCACAGACATAACCAAGTCGCCAGGATTATTCACCAGCAACTTGCTTTGAAATATAAGCTTGTGGACTCTGAGGTACCGTATTACAAGTATGTGCCTGACCCAGTTCTCGAAAATGCCCATGTCACGTTGTACTGGGATCGATCTATCATTACTGACAGGACTATTGTAGCCAATAAGCCTGATATAGTGGTGATAGATCGATTAGCGCGCCGCGCAATGATGGTCGATGTTACCATTCCACATGACGGGAACCTCGTGAAAGCTGAGAAAGAGAAACAAATAAAATATCTCGACTTAGCTCACGAGGTTGTTGACATGTGGAATGTGGACTCGGCTGTCATGGTGCCGATTGTAGTAACGGCAAACGGCCTGATAGCCGATAGCCTCGACCAACATCTTTCGAGGCTCTCGTTAGGCGGTTGGATCAAGGGCCAGATTCAGAAGGCAGTACTCCTCGATACGGCTCGTATTGTGAGGAGGTTCCTATCTCTGCAGCCCTAACCACCGGTAGCTTGGACCCTGCTCCCGACACCGGCGGACCACTATTTTTTATATTTTTAAATGTTTTTTATTTATTTTTTAAGAAATATTTAAAAATGTATTTTATAAGGAAAAAATATAAATAAACGAAATAATAATCTTTATTTTCAAAACTTTGAGTACAGGGGGCTTACTATGGGCTCTTATAGCAGGGCAGAAGTTGAATGGTTCCAGTGAGAGAGAGTGACAGAGCTATATACGAATATAGCTCTGTCACTCTCTCTCACTGGAACCGTTCAACTGCTCATGGTAGGGTCCCAGGTTAACATAAATACTACATCACGAGTGAGAGTTGGGAATGTCATAATGGATAGCGGAGCAAAACCCAGTTCTGTGCTAGGAATTAACCTGTGTTACGGACACTAGGGCCGCTCCATCATCTCACTAAAAACATTGCCTCAAACGTCCGTAGTAAGAAAGTTCAGTAATCGCCATGCAAGCTGTCAAAAAAGTAGTTGATTTATCAGTATCCTGTTACGTGATTGGCTGCGTACCTGTGCAAACTAATCCCCCCCATGCCAAAAATTTGACAATTTGTTTGGCGGCTACTGTAGCAGGTCGGATGTATGGAGGTTGTAAGTAGCTGAATTCCAGTGTAATTTAAATGAGTTTATAGTTTGGTGATACTGCTTTGGTAAATTATATTATACAAAAAAATTAAAGTGTCCATGCCAGTAATACAAAGATGGATAATTTGGTGAACAAACTGCTTTGTACAACCCTCTCACCTTCCACATTATTGACTTCTCAAAAGGTAAACAATTTAAAGTTACAATTTGTAATAATATTATTCTACATTGATATCTAAATGAACAAACTTACTGGAATATACAAGACAGCTGCATATCCTTCCAAATTTCAGAGAATATCTCGAAAGTGAGGGTCCCTGCTTGGAGGCAACGGTGCATGAGCTCATCGCAGTCATCTGCGAAGCCATCAGCTATGTACACTTCACCTTGTACGAATGCCATTGCTAGAATATAACGAATATATAAATATTTTGTTACTTATTATTAATTTCACAACCTTAGATTATGAAGTTCACAACATCAAAAACTTCAAAATACTCTGATGTATTATTACCTGTAGGTAGCCAAATTAACTTTGTTGAAAGGAGGTTTTATAGTCTAATATCCATAGATCTATCTCTCTCTTGGAACTGATAATTATAATTTGGGTAACACCCCAGTGAGGACTAACAGACTTTGTAAAGTTTTAATGTTGATAAACAGTGTTCACTTCTCTAAAACAGTATCATTAATATTAATGTTAACTTTGATGGATTATATGACTTGACGCTTTGTTGAATAATCTAATGCGAAATTAAATAATGTTTAGTTAATTTCGCACAACAAGAATTAACTTAACACAACCCACACCACAACACAAATTCATTTGATTTTTTTTGACAGAAATCTAGAAAATTTCAAGATGGAAATGATGGAATTTAAAATCCTTTCGCAAGTTCGCAACGTATCGTACGAACGAGATAGAATTATCGAATTTACGTGGGAGAAAGAGAGAGATAAGATATACTTTTAGTGATTTCTGAACGCGCTAAACAAATGTCATTATCCGATTAGGGATAGACACGTGTCAAATATACTAATTCACGCAGAAATCGACTATTTAGGACGTTAGCCGAATACGGTTAACCCCTCAAGTGTCTGAGTTTGGCTGATTTTAGACCCAAAAACCCAGCGAGTGGGGAGGGTTGGGGGTTAGTTGCGAACCTCATAGGTTCACAACTACTGATAATGATATGTTTTCCATCGGATGATGTTTTTTTACGTTTATATATACGTGATCTAAGCTTATATACCTATTATGTAGTTTTGTCCTTTTGCACACTTGGGGTGCATTTGACACGCGGGGGGGGGGAGGGGAGGTTAGCTGCGAACTCCATAAGTTCACAACTAATGATTTGATTGGTTTTCCATCGGATGATGTTTTTTTACATTTATATATATGTGATATAAACTTATGTACCGAACAAAAAAAGGGTTTTTCTTATGCACACATGGGGTGCATTCGACACTTGAGGGTTTAAATAAATAATACATTAGTTCACGGCTTAGAGCATTTACGGCAACTATTGTAACACTACAATAACATTAGGGCCTAAGCACACCTCCGCTGCAAAGCTTTCTAGTAAGAAAGGAGGATTTTTTTGTAATCGAATCACTACTTCCAGGGATAACTTTTTACAAACAATTTTATTTCTTTAAATGACCAAGGCGCAGCAAGAATACAGGACACCGAATAGGGAGAGACACTTCGCTGGTGTTATTTACCTACTTGTCAAACACCATACATTTTTTACGTATTAATTAAATAATCATTTAATTATTCATGCAGTCAATGCAGTGCATTGAATAAGTTTTTTCATTATTACTGATAAAAGTGTTTTATTTGTATTTGTGTCAAATAACGCAGTTTTTTTTCTTCTAAATAACCGAATTATAATAAAAAAAGGCGTAGGTACACCGTTTCCCTGCAGACAAGGAAAGAAGAAAACTGTGAGTCTATCCCTCAGATGAACAATAGTTGTTCTTCTGAGGTCTATCCATGTTCAAAACACCGACGACAGCAGCTGACGGTTACCTTCCAGCAAGGGTGGCGACATCTGTAATTAGCTTTGCCCTTCCCTCTCCATTGAGAACGCATCACTGTTTGTCAACCATATCAGCGATAGCGTTGTTAATGACTTATAAAATAAAACATTTACCATATTTGCTTGCCCGTATTACATTAATCAACTACTGTACGTATGGTATGAGAGACAACACCAATCTTGCTATAATTTAGGCTTTTAGAATACCCGATTGGAACAAGGTCAATAGGATGCATCGTCACTAAAAATAAAATCTCGTGCGCCGTAATTAAGATTGTTTATTTAACTACATACTGACAAAGTAAACCCAACAAATACAGTACTAACGCAGGCAATAAAACACTTGTTTAAGTATGCTTACAATTATTTAATGATTTGTCGATTTTGGTAATAATTATGTTCAAACTAACGCATCTTCGATTGTTATTATTTTATACACATAGTAACACTGACCATAGAGGAAGTGCGATGCGCATGATTGTGTGTTACACCACTACTATAGAAACTAAAATATATAAGACGCGTTTAGACTGGCTGCTTCTCGATCAGTTTGTACCAATGACCGCACTCGCAGCGACGGGGGTGGTCCTGCAGTGAATAAAAAACAATTTTTAATTAAAACAAAATAAAAAATAAAACTGGCAACACAAAGTTTTAACAATGGGGACTTTTGTTATTTTGAAATAAAAAAATACTTTCAATTGAACATGTTAACAATTTTCCTGTTGCTATTCCATGCATCACTATCCTATTTCTTTGTTTTTGTAGAAAATTTCATCTTAACCAATTGGGTCACTTCGTTATGACTACAAAGAAATGATGATTTTATTTCCAATCTTCCATCAAATCATTCTCTTGCCCTTGCTTGCACCAATTTATTTGGGGTCAGCACAACATGACTTTTCCTTCCAAACTTATCTATTAGTTGTCATCTCTCACCCCCTTTCTAGCCGTATCATCTTTCACACAGTCCATCCTAGTGCGGGATCCAGTGTCATACCAAATTTTAACATGTATCAATAAAGGAATCAATAAACTTTTTTCCTTTTTAGGGTTCCGTTATTCCGTACCTCAAAAGGAAAAAAACGGAACCCTTATAGGATTACTTCGTTGTCCGTCTGTCTGTCTGTCTGTCAAGACCCTTTTTCTTAGGAACGCGTGGAGGTATCAAGTTGAAATTAATATCAAATACGTAAGTCTATGGTCCCTTGGAGTTCTAAAAAAATCAAGCTTCTAAGTCAACGCAATAAAAAATACGGCCATTTCTGCGACATATTTTGATGCTCGCAAGTAAATCAAAACCTATAGGGTACTTCCCGCTGACCTAGAATCATGTTTGGCAAGAAGCAAGGTCTTACAGCACGAGTAATGGAAAAAGTCCGAAAATTGTTAATTTATAATTTTATTACATAAAAAAATTCACAAACATCACAGAAAAAAAGTTTTTAGTTTTCTTTTGTCTGGCAAAATGTGGGTGTACTATAGGTACACCTCTGCCCAACCCTTCGGGGAAAACAAGGCGTGATGTTATGTTTAAGAATAGTGTTTTCCGAATACAAACTTAAATAAGCAGTTGGAGAATTGTCCGTGACGTATATCAATGTATAGAACATGTTTTTCAACTCAATGATAAATTCTTTTCAACTACGGAACCCTTCATTGTGCGTGGTCCGACACGCACGCCGGTTTTTTTTTTCTTATAGCACAGCCATCCGCATTCATACTCAAAACTTTTCTCACAGTTTCCGATTTTATCTTAACATTATAGGAAAAGGATCAAATATTCTCAATTCACAACAGTAGTTAGTAAGAATTTATAAAAGTTACATTACCTTGTGTAACCAGAGCCAAGTGACGGCTGTGGCATGCTCTTCACCTGAAAACAATAAGTTGTTAATTATAAAAAATTTTACCACAGTATTGTTATAAAATACCTTGCTATGCTATGCTTTAACCTATTTTGTTGGCTGTACCAGACCATAGTAGACACTCGAAGGGAGTGTCTACTATGGTCTGGCATCTGGAATTCACATGAGTTCATTCTAGATAGACAGGTTTTGGGTCATGGCACGGCAAGACTGCCAGGCCTATTGGCGGGTTGTGGGGGACAATATATTAGCAGGGGGTGGGTGTGTTCCTTCTCTATTTAGTAGTACGTCTTTGCCACAAAGGTTAAAGTGGGATACTATACTGCTCATCCCCACTTTTTTTTGCCAACTTGTTTGGTGGCTACTGTCACACTAATAAAAAGAATGAGTAGGTACTGCACACTAATTGCGTAAAACACTATCGATGGGAATCTGAATCGTTTTGAAACAAATTGCTAGGTAATATGGGGTGGTATGCGCAACTCCACGTCAATGCGCGTATTTTGCTTATGGTAGCAAATTGCTAATCTATTGCTTCATTATGTTCGAAAAGTTTGCTCGACAACGTAAATAACGGAATGAATGATGTTGAACTGTGAAAATGAAACCGATTCCGATGATTGATAGTGGGTTACGCAATTAGAGTGCAGGACTATCAAAAAGAACCTAGTACTGGATCACTGCAGTAGATTTTCTCCAATTCATTCCTTTTCTTGTTTCTATGGAGATGTACAAAACATGTAATAGATCACATAAGAGCTTCCCACCCTAATATGGCACTGTGCCACAACACTATTGATTGTGTAATAAGATTTAAAATCCTCTCTAAGGATTATTTTAAGCTGTAACTAAGTACAGAAGTTCAGAAGTTGTTATAGAATTTTCGAACTTTGGCATAACAACTATTGTTTCTTGTATATGACTTTTGACTATAATACCAGCCTATTCTGTCCCACAGCTGGGAAAAGGTCTCTTCTGATACAGAGAAGGCACGAGCATAGATTACCACACTTGCTCAAGATGGGTTGGCGATTTCAGACTTAAACTATAGATTTTGCCAGGGGTTTTGCACGGGTGGAGGTTGGAAATTAACCCATAGAAACACAGTACATGTTCGGGATAAAAAGTATAGGTACTATGTGTTAATCCACTATATAAACTACCAGTGTGCCTTTCATCCAAATCCTATTTGAAGTATAAGACTAATGATTCAATTTTCGATTATCGTTAATCCATGCAAGTACCTACTTTTTATTAGGTTTACTGCTATTCTAGTACTTTTACCTGTACTGGTTATACAGAGGTATTTCTTTCCGACGTGCTAAGTAGTTTTTTTTTGCATTTTGCCAAACTGACATAACTTTCATATTTATGAACTGATTGAAATCACAAACCACAAAGCACAAACCGTCTTATTACATAACAAGGTTCATCTTCAAACCCAGGTTTAAACCAACCCCTTTTTTGAATTTTGAACTTCATTCCGACACATACACCGGACTAAGTTGTCATTTTTGTATAAAGAACTGTATTACTATCACAGCTAGGTTCTTATTACAAAAACTGGCGCGATGGTTTAAACCATGACAGAAGAAAAACCTCGTTTTGTAATAAGGCGGTACATGTTAAGTGAAGCTTACCACAATACATTAGTGAAAACCGCAACCAAATAGGTTAAGACGTTACTGAGATTACGGTGGTCAAACGCACAGACCACAATTCTAAATAATTATGATTTTTTTTGGATTCTATTGCATTAATAAAGTCCCCCAATAATAGTGTTACTCCTTACTCAAATATCTTCCATGTATAGACAGCATTCAGTTACACTTTTACCATGTATAGATAAGTCCAGGTTGCCTTTTTGACTATTTGTGTTTATTTTAGTTACTACTGCTAAGCTAGTCTTCTATAATGACATTGAATTTCATCTTAAAAAAGTCAATAGCTACAAGTTTTTTTTAATACATTCCCATAGATCTTACTAGTAAACTAAGATACATTAGCACCACACCAAACCACTATACAAAGACTTTATTTATTAGCCATAAAATTGTATGCTTTACTTGAATGTCAAGTGTGTGTTAACAGGAAAATCAGTTATTTCTTTAATTATCAGTAAAGCTCTTGTGTTTATTATCTAGCTTTACATTTATGTACATAGATGTAGTGAGGTGTGGCTTTTTAAAAAAAACAACACACAGAGTAAACCCCTACATAAAGTAATTAGATCTATAATAAGAGATACTTACATATGCATCCAACAATACGGGCATCAAAGCAAGAGGGCACTAGGGTGGGGCTGTCACGGGTACCCGCATTCTTCTTCAGCACTTTCATGTTGAAGGGGTCGTCGTTGCCAGCCTGCATGGCCATCAACTCCTTCCTCTCCATGCCGGTAGCATGTTCCAGGGGATCGGGCATCACTGGCAAAAAAAATATGATGATGTTAAAAGGTGTTTTTCTGTTTATAAGCTGCCTAGTGGTAGTACTTCGGTAACCAGGCTAAACAGGTACTCTGCATGAGATCATCAGTAACATCAAGACTTTGTCGGCCTTTCTTGAAGAGCTTTTTTTTTTTTTTTTTTTTTTTTTTTTGAGGGTTGGAAATCATCAAATAACTTCTCCCGCTCTGGGTGGAGCGGGAGGGCGTGTCAGACTTTTACTGACTAAAACCCACCCGTGTTCCTTCAGTTGCCTATGCCAGGGCCGCGGTAACCCCTTCAGACAACCCGCGACCCCAGCGGCTTTCTTGAAGAGCTGGGGTAGATCAATTATTGATTTTCCCACACATATGCAAAATATTTGCTAGGATGCGGACATTAGCCTGTTATACCATACAATAGGTGTTTCTGGCTATAGAACTAGGCAAAACAATGTCATATGAAACAATGGTCTTTAGCGGCATTTTATCATTTAGTTTACGTAAAACTGCAGCAAATTAATGGAAATAATTGTGCCATTGTTGTATGTGTGCTCAAGTTTAGGATTATGATTAGATTTGAACAAAATACTAAGACATCTTTTGTTATAAGTTGATTTTACAATTTAGTAGAATATAGTTTGGGATGCATGATTATGTCACTCTACCAAATTATGAATACAAAAGTATATTCACTGAGAATTAAGTATGTATGTGATAGACCCTGAACAAGGAAGTTAGAATCTACAAACCTGTTAGAACTAAACATTCATACAGGAAAATTTAAACAAAAACTAAGTAAGTAATAAACATACATGATTTAAAACATGTCTTTTTATCGCCTTCAATGTGGGAAAGAAAGAAAATACATTTATTTAGCACAAACTAAATATGCACACAATATAATATAAGTAAAAAAAGCAGATAAAAAAATTAACAAAGAAATTAGCAGGAATGTGTGCTTCACGGCTGTGCTAAAAAGGCTCAGTTTAGCAAAAATGCCAGAGAACTAGTGCCTGATGCTGGTTTTTAACTGGACCTGAAGGGTGAAATGACCAATGTAAATCAGTTTTATACTGAAAAGATACTAGTAACTCCATCATGGTCATTGATGAACTAGGATATTCAAGGTGAGACTTTTGCCTAATATTGATTTTTCTCAGCTGTCAGTAAAAGTGAATGACCTTGTGACATTATAATTTTTGTTGAAACGTAAATAAATCATTACAGAATTAACAAACGATTTGAATCAACTACAACGTAGCTACGGTTCACATAATCTGAGATTATAAATGATAAGAAAGATAACCTAAAAATCAATTTATTTTCTGATGTACTGGCAGAAGGAAAATCAATAAATTTACTGTCTCCGCGAAATAAGTAAAAAGACTTTGAGATACAGAAATAATGAGTAACTTTTTAATTCACTATCGATGAACAATAACAAAAATAATCAATAAAACGTGCATGACATGGAAAATGACGTCTTTAGTTTTAACTTTACTACGTTTAGAAAGTAAATTTCTATTTTATGTAAAAATATAGAACTGTTTCGTTAATTTCTGGCTAAACATAAACATATTTCAAATCAGATATAATTTTACGGGAAATTTGACATTACGTAACTTTAGTGACAGGGGTGGCGATACTCATGAAAAACCTGTAATGAAAATATCACGATTTCTTACTTTTGTCGGCATATCCCCGTCGGGCAGTTGATAACAGAACACTTTTAAATGCATTTCCTCTAACAATTTGCCTGCATAAGGATGCCATTGTGCTAAATTTCTCACTAGACCGCTTTTCACGAATGCAAGTGAAACACTTCTTTCTGACGAATTAGGGAAAGGAAGAACCGTACTTTTCCAGCACTGGCAACAACCAACCGTTAGACCGGTAAAAAAGTATATCGATTCTTTTATCAATGCGTAATTTGTATATTGTTACTACGTTACTGCAATAACTAACCGATAAATAAAATGTAATGTATTCCACTATAGTATCAATCGGCAAGTAGTTTTTGAAGTTTATTCAATATTGAAAGATGTTTTTCTATTAAGTTTTAAAACGCCATCTTTGGGTGAAAATGGAAATTAAAATGGAAACTACGTTTCGGTGGAAATTCTACGTGGTTCATTCTGCTATGCTGAAGTTTCGTTGCTTAAAGTCTAAGAAGTCTAGAAAGCATCCATTTGGCTGCATGGAGGGTCCAGGTGAATCCAAACCATCTAGCAAAAACAAGGTTGGCTGAACATCATTTTTGCTGAGCCTCTGTGCTTACGAACAACTTTTTCAGACATTCTGAAAAAGTGATGTTTAGCAAGAATTATGTTCAGCCAACCCTGTTTTTTGTAAGTTGGCGCTAGCGCTACTAGCTAGATGGTTTGGATTCACCTGGACCCTTCATGCAGCCAAATGGATGCTTTTCATCTGGCTTTCAGTTTTGATATGTAATTAGAAATGCTTTTCGGAATACTTATCAAGTAAATGGAAACTCGTAAAATATGTGACGAATATTTTATTGCTCGTATTTCCTAGTGTTTGACACTAAACTTATGACAATGTGCACTTTATTGGCTGGGATTCAAATTATAATAACAAAGCTGCATTATATTTTATTAGCTGGTTATTATTTAACGGGTTGGTGTCACCTTTCATGTGTGTTTAAATATTCATGAGTTCAGCGCGTGCGTCAGTTAAATTTGATATTTGATGGAAGTAGGTACAGAACAACTATGTCCCTCAGCAAACACCGTGTTTCGCCAGTCATCGGATTTCTATCAGCTGCCCTTTGCACTTGGTGCAAACTGGATGCTATCAATAGACTTGGAAGTATATAGAGTTGTTAACACTCTTTTAACTTAATGCAATTTATTTTAAAAATGGGAGGAAAGCTGCCAAACACGAAGTTTGCCGAGGGACATTAAGAAAATAGTTGTACTATACTCTTATTTGTACTAAATAAATTTAAATGTACTGCAATCCGTGAGAGTAAAATAATTAATGCTGCAGTGAAAAAAATGTATAGGTACAGTACATGTATGAAAAATAATCGATGACAGTTTCCATCTTCATCAAAAAACAGTAAGTACCTAGCTACAATTTTTGACTTTCCTAAAAAATTGTTTAAAATACTTTTCGTATCACGCCATTTAAAAATGTACCTTCTTCTGTGGTCTTGAAGAGCTGAAACAAATTAAAGCATTTTTTTATATTCTATTAACTGAAGAAAAAACACATGACATAACATATCATCACGCTACCAATAGTACACCCATATTTCGCTAGTTTTATATAAGTCGTTCTACCTAATTTTGACATCAACCAGTCACAAATCCAGGCTTCGGGCCGCTACTTAATGAGAAATTCCTGATGGAAACCCATTAACACTTTACCCGACCCGGGAATCGAATCCAGGACCTGCTGCTCAGCAGTAGCGCTTACGACCACTAGACCAATGAGGTGGTTAAAAGAAATAAATGATTAACAAAGCAGTACTTACTAGTAACATAAAACGCACTTTTCGATAGATTTTAACAATCTTATTAGCGCATAGTACCAGTAAAGATACTATTTTTGGACGAAATCAATTTCTCGTTCGACCACTTCTTTGTATGAAACATCCCTTGAAGGAATTTAAACGGACGTCGATTTCACCATCCTCAAGCTGAAATACATGAAAAAGAAACATTACATTACATGCTCATTGCAGCAAACGTAAGTTAGGACACCCTCAGGGTAGGTGCAGATCTTCGAAGAGCGGCTGATAGCAGCTGGATGAGAGTTGCCGTAAATCGAGTTGAATGGCGTGCAATAGGAGAGGCCTATGTCCAGCAGTGGACTGTTTCAGGCTGATGATGATGTTTATGACATGCCCATTTACTATTATTTTCTGTGGGTTTTTCGTGTATTCGGATCATTTACAAAACTATGCTCTAGATAATAGTAATAAGTCTAATAGGTTACCGCATCTGTCTGGTAAAGTTCTCGATAGCAGGAAGGTGAGACACATTCCCTCACGCAGCGTGTTTTTAGGAGCCCCGTAATATGACTGCAAGCTCCACTTTGTTCGCATGCAGTTTCAAATTCTCTGAACGTCATCTCCTGAAAATGTAGGTTTTAACATTTTTGAAAAAAAATTATTTTTCATCACGCTGTAGATAGATGAATGATGTTCGTTCTCAAGCAGCACTAACAAGCAGTTAGTGGTTCAATTTTAATAGAATGTAAATAAATTAAAAAATAATATGGAAAGTAAATAAAAATATTATGTGTAAATAAATTAATTTACGGATACACTTGGTGCCAATAATTTTGAATAACTCACGAGTTCAACCTACGTTTTTTGGTGAATCTTTATATTGATATTCCTTGAAAGTGAAAGTCACCGGAGTTTTCTCAGCAAACGTTTCCCGTGTTACATAAGTACCTAAGATAATATAACAGCCTAAAAAAAAATGTAATGTCGACATTTTGCCTAAACGTAATAAACGTAATTTGTACACGGATAAAATCAATAAAATGTTGTGGTGGTTGCATGTTGTAAAATTTAGCTGAATGTATTTAAGTTTCCTTACTTATCTTATTTAAATAAGAATTACTAGTTATTGGCCATGAAATGTTATCATAGTAAAGTCTACGTTGTAAAGTATTACTTTTCTGAATAATTCCAACAATAATATCGAAAGAAAACCGTAACTGAACAAAATATAACAACACTAAGAAATCGATTGTTAATTTTACAATCTGTCTTTTTCGATTATCTGTGGTTTTGTCCTAGGGTTGTTACCATGGTGGTTAGTGTTACCACAGGTTGTTACACAGTCACAGTACACACACAGCCTCTGTCTAGAGTCTGATTCAAAATCGACTAAACCTTATTTGAAAATATATTGTTTATTTTTGTAAATATTACGTTTCATTCTTTAATAAAAGTAAATGAATAGTTCCTATATCACAAGTCACAACACATTCAATTAATTATCATTTTATTTGTGGATAGATAATAAATAAATAATAAATAAGACAGCCGCACGAGTCGATCCATCAGGTTAAGCTACGCTTGCCGGGGTTGGTCCGTGGATGGGTGACCATCTTTATATCCGGGTCTCCTCCGTGCCTCGGAAAGCACGTTAAGCCGTTGGTCCCAGCTGTCATTCGTGGATCTTTGACAGTCGTTATAGGTCGTCAGAAGCCCGAAAGTCTGACAACCAGTCTTACCAAGGGGTATCGCATTACTCAGTTACTGGGTTGTGGAGGTCAGATAGGCAGTCGCTCCATGTAAAATAGTATTCAGCTGCATCCGGTTAGACTGGAAGCCAACCCCAACATAGTTGGGAAAAGGCTAGGCAGATTGATTGATATTAACAGTAATCGTCTAAATAAAATTATTTTCACATTTCATTACACAACACGCACTACACTATTTCTGTCAAACGAAACGAAACGATTGGGACTGGTGGATGGTTCAGTGTTTGCTGAATGGATTTTGTTGATTTTCTGATAATTTTTAATGGATTTTCATTATTCCACAACCTGCGGAACTATCTCCCGTGTTAAAACTCGGTGACTTGTGTGTGCGTTATTTGTTTTGTGTTTCGTTGTGCCAAGAGGAAGTTACTTACTGGATTGACTGAGCAGACATCACAATAACAACAAGATTTGGTGAGTGAAAATTGTATATTATTGCTATTTATTGTATGTTTGCATGCTTACAGGCGTTCAGTATCTGAAATAATTAGGTAGACTGTAGGTAAACCAGCGTTGCGTCATTATAATGTGATCATGAAACAATGGAGGGATGTTGTACTTTCTCGAGTATCATTTTGATATGACACATTTTCTGTCTTTTTTTGTTATAAAACAAGCCAAGCCAAGGCACAACATACCATTTAAACAGCCTTTGACTATGCTTCATACCTCTTGCATTAAAATCTCCATGGTAATCCTAAATTTTCATGGACTATAATTGAGAGTGATTGTCTGAAGTAAAAGGCGAACAATGAAAGCTGTTACTCTACTCCAGCGCCTTGTTACGTGCTAACTCAAGTGTTACCTACACTTAAGAGTAACACACATGCTCATTTTTAATGAAATTTTTATTATTGGTTGTTACCAAGGGAATGTGAGCAGTATTGTTGAAAAAGAAAGAAAGAAAGAAAGAACTAGCACAGACTAAATTTAAGAGGCAAAAAAAAAAATAAAAAAAAATAATCTACATTTGCGATGCAACAACAACAAAAAATTACAATGAAGGAATGTGTGCCTCACGGCTGTGCCAAAAAGGGCCAGTTCAGCAATAATGCCAGACAACTAGTGCCTGACGCTGGTTTTCAACTGGACCAAAGTGTGAGGTAACGGACGTAAATCAGTTTTATACTGCATGTTGAATAAAATAGAATACTCTTTATACCATACAAATTTGTGGTAGATAATAAGTGAATAGAGGTTTGTACACCATACACATTACTTACAGATATAATTGTAGAAATTTTACATAGGATGACACAAAGGGCGGTCTTATTGCTAATCTAAGCAATCATTTCAGGACGCTGTTACAAATGTGTAGTCAAATCATTACTTTTTTACACAAAAGTGTGTTTATTAAATAAGATGCGACCTATCTAAAATTATATTTATTGTTCAGAATCGTACCATGCACATCTATCAACAATTTGGCCAAAAACATTTTAAGAATGCAAAGCATTTTATTTAATAAACACACTTTTGTCTAAAAAAAGTAATGATATGACTACCCATTTGTAACAGCGTCCTTAAAGACCACCTTTGGATGGATTTAAAGGGAGAAGGAGAAAATATTTTTAAAATGTATGTGTTAGGCACCAAATGAAACCCGGTTAAGGTGCAATCGGGTATAATTATTTGATCACAAGAGTCTTAAGATAATATTAAAAATTTGTAAAAAACACGCAAGCTGCTAGCCAACCATTACCAAACAGACCCTAGCAACGGGGTTGTCAATTCCAAACTAATTTGCAGCTTACAGTCGTAACTATAAGCTGGCCATATATTAGTTTGGAATTGAAGTGCTAGTCACAGCATGAGGTATGTTAACGGTGAGACGGGGGAGGTAACTTAGTCTGCCAATCTTGTCAATCATGCCCTCCCGCCTGAGGTATGTGAGCGTCTCACCTCTCACATACCTCAGGCGGTGACTAGCTCTTGCGCGCACACTATACTATGGCGATTTGTTCTGATTGCAGTAGTCCTGTTTATGTCTGACATAGACTTTAAATAAAACACTGTAATTTTTTTAGTTTTTTTTTTGTATTCTTTACAATAGCTTAAAATCGTAGTTGACCATAATAATAATACAGGAGTACCCAAGTAATATGGCTTATCGATGTACCTGCGCAGAAGATGAATTTTTAAAGCGCGGGAAATGCTATTGACCAATCGGCACGCACCACGCTTTTTCCTGTACCGCTATTGGTCGGTAGCTGCCGCCATGTTAGCGCGCGCCGCTTGACAGCCGCCATACTTGCGAGTGAGACGGAACTAACAGCTGCAGTGTACTATGAACCTTATAGTAGTGATCTAAGGTTGATTGTAAGTTTTAAGTATTCTCGTTAATCTTCGGAGCCATACTTTCTTTTCTGTGCGAACGAAGATTCACGACGCGCCTTATTAGTTGAGTACTACTGTACCAGCCTGTTACTGTCCCACTGTTGGGCAAAGGTCTCTTCTCATACAGAGAAGGCACGAGCATTGACCACCACGCTTGCTCAAGACGGATGGCGAGTTCAGACTTATATTAACTACAAGTCCAGGTTTCCTCACAATGTTTTCATTCACCAATGTCAGTAACGTCCAAGATAAACTCAGAAAGTACATATTATGATTATGATTTGAACCTAACAACCTCGTGTGTGAGAGGCGAGGCCTTAACCACTGGGCATTACAATATTTTACAGAATTTTTATTAATTTTACAGAATTTTTGACCAGCGAAATTATTTCGCGCGCCCCACAATTTTTCTGTAATCCAATTTTCGAATTAGATTAACCTCATACAGTTTAAACCATGAAAAATTGCCAATTTTCACTATCAAGCAGGCAATTTAAATTAAATTTTTGCTTGGTAATCATAATCAATCAATTCTATGCATTTTTATTATCATGTAAATAATACATTAAAAGAAACTATAGAATGGTTGGACAATAATAATTTAAAAATAAATTTAAAAAAGACTGTAATCATGCATTTCAGCCAGCGCGCATTGACTCTTTCCAATTTTGACATAACATACAATGACATTACAATTGAAACAGTTAATACAACTAAATTTCTAGGACTTACAATAGATCGCAACTTAAATTGGAAAGCGCATGTAGAGGCCCTGACTAAAAGGATAAGTAGTAGTGCATACGCCTTGTACATCCTGTCACGCTCTGTTAACATAGATGCGTTACTTACAGCTTACTACGGGCTAACTGAATCTGTTCTCAGATACGGTGTTATATTTTGGGGTAACTCAACAAACAAAGAAATTGTATTTAAAGCACAAAAGAGATGCCTCATAGGCATGTTTCAGTTGAAGATTACAGATAGTTGTAAGCCCTATTTCATACGCTACAAAATATTGACATTAGCTTCGCTTTATATTTTCGAATCAGTAATGTTCGTTAGAAATAATAGTATTTTATATTCGCGAATGGCAGATAAATTTCCCAGAAACAGGCGTGATCAAAGTCAGCTCTGTCTGCATAGTAGTAGGACTGCACTTATGCGCAAGAGTGTTTTCTGCATGGCTCCAATTATTTATAATAAGTTACCGAAAAGTTGGAGGGAGCTTAATAATGTACAATTGAAGAAACAACTTAAGTCATTTCTAACTGACAAAGCATATTATAATATTAAGGAATTTCTGACAGAAGCATTTATTTTGACATAGATTTTATTAATTATTTTTATTTACTGTTGACATTTATGATATAATTTCGTTACTGTATGCTAAATTCAAGGTAAATTAATGATATCGTCTCTATTACTTAAATTATTAACAAACATAAATTATTTATATTTGCACGCCATATTAAGTGGCAAACATGTCTGAACCTATTGTTTTTATTGTTATCCTGCATGTATGTTTTTATTCTTGTATGTGTACACATGTTTGAGCAAATAAATTTATCTTTATCTTTATCTTTATCTGTAGCTTTTGTCCGCGTCTTCGCTGAGAACCGTTGCGTAGCTTAGAAGAACAACACGATCATACACAGACAAGAAAAGCGACTTTAACCTTTAACTATGGACGTTCTTTTATTGTCACACTACCATGGACGCGCGGTCTCACAGACCGCTATATTTCATGGTAAAATTAATGATTAGATGCTTGTATTTTTATTAGTTTTTTATTATTATTATCAACTAGAGGTTTCAAACTTAAAGACTTTACTAGTATTTAACCAAAACTTATTTTATTTTTTATGAATTTTAACAAATTATCATTTTAAGGCACTTTCAGTCTAAATTTTACCTGAGATCACTTAAGAGTGTGGTTACCTATTTTCGCGCTCGGATTTTAAACATCTGACGCTCGACGCCGCGTAGCGAGTGCGCGTGTGTGCGTTTTTCCTCATGTACGGCACACAGTTGCGATGCTGCGACGACTAAACGATCTTGATTTGTAGCTATGGCGTACCTATATTTTTTTGAAGTAAAAGCTAGAGGTTTACGGAGAAAATAAAAAGACTGTCCACAATACATTATTAGTGTATTTTAATTAAATTTATACAAATATGGATGAAGAAAATAATATTATGTAGGTACTTATAAAAACTAAACTCATTTTACTTATTTGCTTAAGTATTTGTATACTTATAAGTAATTGAAGTTTTATAAAAGTATTTGTATTTGACGACACGGTTGGCGCAGTGGCTGAGCAATTGACTGCTGCGCAGCATGTCGTGGGTTCGATTCCCGCACGGAACAAATATTTGTACGACCTACAAGTATTTGTTTCCGAGTCTGGGTGTTTTTCTATCTATAATATGTATGTATTTACAAAAAAAAATGTATTTAAGTAGTTTATCAGCCATCTCGTAACAATAACACAAGCATTAGGTTGCTTAGCTTGGGACTAGATGGCGTTGTGTGAAATGTCCAAGGATATTTATTTATTATTTATTTTATTTATTTATCTAAGGGGATTGATCGACTTTTCCTTGGATCTATAATTTCTGGGAGAACACAATCAGAATAAAATTTTGTTAACAGCGGAGCCATCTTTTGTCCAAAATCATCGTTTTTTTTGTGTAAAACAGTTGAATTTAAGCCCTATTTCAATGTAGATAAAGACGCCACGCGCTAGCTATAATTATTTATTTTTCTTGCGGCATTATAGGTTTAGCAACCGCATCAAGTTCATAAAACAGTTGAATTTGAACCAACAATAATACATAAATACATAAAGCCGCCTCATGCGCAAATGTTTGGTTTAATGTTTTCAAATTTCAAATAGGTAGGTAACCCCGCTGCCACAGAATAAATAATAGTACTGCTGCGTTCGTGTGGGGTTGGTTTTATAATGTTTATTAGCCTAGGCAGGTATTGTACGTGCCCAGTCGACCTAATGACTATACAGTCGACCACACGTCGCACGTCAGTGGTAAGTGATAAGGATTTGTATAAGTATCGTTTTCATAGTTTTCGATTTCGACTATAGCCAATAGTGAAGTCAAAATTAAAATCCAAGATGGCGGCTGCGAAAATTTTAAAATTTTTCGTCATGGATGTCGTTTTCATAGTTCTTGAGTGTGCTAAAGCCGATATTGGCGTTAAAATGTAAATCCGAGATGGTGGCTGCGAACATTTTCAAATTTTTCGTCATGGGTGTCGTTTTCATAGTTCTCGAGGATGAAGCCGATAGTGAAGTCAATCATCCTAGAAGGGATGATTGGCTGCACTATGCGGCCCAAGAGAGCAATGCAATGGTGGCCCAATGGTAACGATCCCGACTTACGAGTAGGTCATGGTTTCGAACTCAGGCAGGCACTTTGTGTAAATAATTTCATCACCACTACTCTCAAAACAGTGAAGGAAAATATCGTGAGGAAACCGCCTAGAACCAAAAATTCGAAGACATGTGACATCTACCAACCCGCACTGGGTCCTCGTGGTGTATTACGGCCCACTCCCTCTCACCGAGAGGAGCCCTGTGTCCCAGCAGTGGGAACATTATAGGCTGATTATGATTGAGACCCATTATGTTGTGAGCGAGCACGTTTCAGTGCCAGAGGTCATCACTGATGTGAGACGAGAAGATATATTACGCTCAACACCGCCGCGCGCGGCCCTTGTCCGATCAGAGCGCGGCTAGGCGCGCGTGGCAGCCGCGCTCAAATGCCGCTCTATATTTGGACACACCTTTATATAGTGCCTTTATCTATGCCTCACTCGTTTCGTATCGTTTAGTGCGGTCGCGATTTGAGTGTATTTCCCATAGTTTTATTGATGTTTTCCTCGACCCCTGTTTTCTTTCTGCGGACTTCTGATCTTGCTTCTTGTACGAACCTTGCTACCACACCGGACACGGTACGGAGAACCCCGCATAAACGTTGGACTTGAACTTGTTATTTTGTATATTACGACCAGCCTACCGATTTCATATTGGCACCATGGATCGTTGTGTAAATTGTGGCAAAGTGACTAGAGGCTGTAGTTTACGTGGTCGTCGAGCTGAAGAACTTCAAAAATCAGCTGTTAAGTACCTATATGTAGATCGTTATGTAACCTCACTTTTATTACATCTCTTTTAACTCGGAACTGAGACCTCGAAAATCCGTAAAATGTTCAGTGATGGTTTGATAATAATATTATCAAACCATCATCGCTACTATATTATAGTAGCTATAAATTGACACCAATTTCATCTTTTTACAACCCAGGCCCAGGCCCAAGTTTATATGACATGGTTTCCGTCTCCTTTGTCACGGATCCACAATAGAGATTGTGGCAGTAGAGATTTCAAATAAAAATCTGATATAAATTTTTTCTCCATATTCATCATCCAAAATTCTTGTAGCCATCTTGGATTTACATTTTGACTACACTATCGACGTTAGCACCCACAAGAACCATGAAAACGATACCCATGATGAAAAATATGAAAATGTTCGCAGCCGCCATCTTGGATTTACATTTTAACGTCACTATCGGCTTTAGCATCCTCGAGAACAATGGGAACGATCCCCGTGACGAAAAATTTAAAAATTTTCGCAGCCACCACCTTGGATTTACATTTTGACCAAATTATATTGTATTATTTATATTGTAATTACAATATCAATTGTAATATTGATATTGTAATTACAATAAGTAATACAACATAATTCAAGAACTGTAACATAATTCTCCTAAAGTAAGTGTGCCTACCACTTTAGCTTCTTAAAATATTACTTAAATGAAAGGATTAAAAATATTTAGTCGCACTACAATTTATTATATATCACGCGAGGCGCATGCGCGGCGGCGGGAGGTCAACCGACATGGGTCCTGCGTCGACGAGCGCCAGAGCGCGACTGACTTAGGCCGTTCGATGCACCCGATTTTATACTTACTTTAAAAAATTATTTTCGTAAATGATTGAAGACAGATATGTTTTATTTTTTACACATATATAGTACAATCTTTCTTCTTACGTATAAAATGATTTGTGTTGCCAAATGACTTTTAGATTCTGAGAAATGACGTGTTTTTTTGTAGTCGATTTCTCGATTTTTGATTATTTTAGACGTGATTAAAATACAAGTTAATGAATTAAAAATCAAACTTTTCTCAATGCATTTTAAATTTCAGGATATGCCTCTTCGAATGAATATCATTTTACCTTCTTACTTAATAGTAATAATTGGTGTAAGATTACTTCAAAGTTGAGCCTTCGCGCGTCATCTGGAAATCGCGCCTTCGAAATCGACTGTTTTCGTAGTCAATAATTCAATTTGAACAAGTTTTTTTTAATAGACTTTAAATAAAAATATATGATAATTACGATGATTGAAGTCAAAAGAAGCTAAAAAAATAAATTATGTGACCAAAATCACTTCAAAATCTCCCAAGTTCTCGATTTACGTATGAAAAATGCAACAACGCTCTTAAAGGAAGAAAAAAATTAAACTTTAAAGTATTTTGAACAATCATCTAAAATATCTTTAAATCTAAAGTTTAACGAATATAAAAAACAAAAAATGTACTTCTCAAAATAAAACAAAAAAAATCTGACAATGGTCCAACATTGGTAACATTATTGGCAGTCTTTGCATAAGGGCTTGGAACACTGCAGGCAAATCGCTTGTTTACAACTTACACAAGCGTAGTTAGTCTTTCGTTTTAATTTTGACGGACACAGCCTGCACGTCTTTCGCTTAGAATCATTCATTTCCGGTGTAGAGGACTCTCCAACAGGCATATCCAAAAGTAGTTCGTTTACTTCATTTTCGAAAGTAGGATCATCAACTCGCAATATTTTGCTTGGCCTCTGTTGCAGTGGCGATTTTTGTGGTCGTTTTGATCTATTAGTATTTGATGGATTATTTTCTGACATTTTGAACCAACCTAACCTAAAACAAACACAGTATTGATAAAAAATAAAATGTATTGCAAATATGGACCCGAGGTCTCACAGACCGCGATCAAAGTTTAAAGTCAAATTACTCACCCGATTCGCAGCCAACGACGCAACCTCCCGCTTCAACAGTCGTTTCGTTACTAAAACCGAAGCTCAGTGTTGCCGTATGAAGAAAAAAATATCCACTAAACCCATATCAAAAATGCGCTATATTTTACGAAAATCCTGTTTCTAAAATCCACTAAATTCCGCTAAGTTTTTTTTAATGAATTTTAATAGAAATAAAAAAAAGTGCGATAATTTAAAGACTTCTTCGTTTATTTAACTAACATTAGGTACTAAAATCAACTAAATTAAACAATTCCATTACGTCTTCATGGTCATCATCAGCATCACCCCCCGATGCCGATGTTGAGCCAACACCAGCTGCTGTTCCTTTTTTCACAGTTTTGGTAATTTTGTCGAGGACATTTTCAGGTAAGTCATAAGTGTGGCAACTTTGATTGATGATTGAATTTTCAATTGATGACGTATCATTATAATTGAGTTCATTGTTTCAGCTGACATTCGGTTACGTAGCTTACTTTTGACTATGTTCATAACGCTGAAGATTCGCTCTACTTCGGCATTTGAGTGTGGAAGCGACAGCACGGTGATAGCCAAGTCCACTAATTCTTGAAAGGCATTCATCCCAGCCGCATTTTTGTATCTGGAGACTTGAGCCCAAAACTTCACTGTATCATTACCATCATCTCCCCATTTGATGAATTGAATTCCATGCCACTGTGTCAATATTTTATCAATCTTTTCATCGTTAAATCCCAATTCTTTAGCTAAAATTGTAATCGAATTGTCCTTGATTTGTTTCAATGTATTTTCTTTTGATAGCTGAGTCATTTTTTCTAGAGCAGTATAATTAGTCGGTAGTCTATTTTGAATTTGCATCGACAACTGAACCGTAAATTCGATACAGGTTTTTTTAACAGTGGCTACACTTTGCGGTGACAAATTAGCTTTTTGAATGTGATTCTCGAACAGATAGCCAAGATAGGGGACCGGGTTCATGTGGTTGTGGATGTTTAAGTTTAAAAAGTCTTTATCCGTAATAGCAGCATTTGGTATTAAGATTCTGTTAGACACAGATCGTAATAGATTCATCAAAGACGTCAGTAATTTGACAGGGTCCGTGTTTTCTCCTTCAAATATTTTAATTCCTGTTTGGACGTCATTCAAAACAGTTTTTAGATATAACAAATGTAAACGGTTAGCTTCATCTGCATACATGGTGCTTAGCAAATCTGAAGTATGGCATTTGTCCTTGGTGAGTTGAAAATGTAGTTTCAACTCTTCCCATTGTTTTAAAATCCGTGAAACAGCTGGTTCTATTGATAACCAGCGAGTCTCACACAGCTTTAAGACTTTCAGGGGCTGTTCTCCACAATTGATGAGATTGTATATTTCTTTATACTCTTGCTGGCGCTTCGTGGAAACTGCGAACCACTTATAAGTCTCTCTAACAAGAAATTCAATATGTTTCGGAATTGTTTTTTCGGATGCATGGCTAACAGCCAGTTGCAGTGAATGACAAATGCACCTAATCAGTATTAAGTTTGGCAAATTATATTGTGTTCGCAGAATTTCGTATACGCTGTTGTGCCGTCCTGTCATAACAGAAGCATTATCGGTGCCAATACCGACCAAATTTTCTATTGGCAAGTTATTGGATTTGAGGCATTTTACTAAGCTTGTCACAAGTCCGTTGGCATCAGCTCTCTCCACAGGCTCTAGTGATAGAAAAGCAGATACAACTTCTTTTAATGTTAGGCTAAAATATCTCACTATAATCCCCATAAACTTTATCACGCTGACATCGGTGGATTCATCAAGAATAACGCTGTATTTTTGAGTACCGATATCTTTCAAAAGAATTTCTTTAAAATGTGGCGCCAATACTTGGTTAATTACTTGAGTGCATTTGGTTCTGTGCATTTTAAGATCTATTACCGCTTTTGAATCAGCAAAGATATCTTTACATAGATCTGTCAAATGATCAATTGTAGAAATGGAACTGTGTTCCGTAACAAATAATGCCAATTTTCCTTCTGCTTTTCGGGATCTACTGAATTTTTCCTTTGGTACGTTAACAAAAGATATTTGGTGATTTTTTGATACAGATTCCCATTTATTTTTATGTTTTTTAGATGCTGCATGCCTTCGCAAATCAACAAGTTTAGCAAACATTTCTGCGTGGCACAGTGAACAAAAGGCTTTATTTACATCATTACTCACGGGTCTTAGCCAGTTTTTAAATTCTTCCATTTGCTCCCACTCCGATCTATATTTCTGGCTGTAAGCCTTCTTCCTCAGTGGCACCTCCATTAAAATGTTTCACGAAACGAAACAAGAAACAATACAACTGACCGAAGCTAACGTGAAACTCCAAAAGCAAAAAAAAATAGTTCTTCTCAGTTAATAAAGCTTAGACGAATAAATATTACAATGCAAAGCCACAGCAGACAACAAAAACAGACAACAAAAGACAAGTCTGTTCGAAAAGAGACCTGTGGCGTCCTCCTCCTCGCTAAATCACGGGAAATCCCCCGCAAAAGTGTAGCAAAGTATAGAGTTAAAGCGTTTTGTTACTTCCCACGTGGCTGCGTTTTGTTCTGCGGTATTGAAAATTCATCGCCGTATGATCGCTATTTAGCGCTAGATTAAGTGCTGCCGGTCGGCGTCGTGGGATTTGTTTGAGGGGCAGCTTGCATAATTGCCTTTTTTGGTTAGCGAGCAATAAAACTGCTCATCTGTGCTTTTTGATCCTTTTAACTATTTCTTTTAGTTTCATATTTCACATTTTGGCCTCGAAAAAGAGCGGGAGACAAAATATTAAACGCATCCAGCTACCTTTTTAAATCACATATTGGGTTGCCAACTAATGTTAAATTTTCCACCAGATTCCACTAAATATTTTTTAGCGCTTAGTTATGAAAAAAAAAGCGCTGTAGACCCTATAAATGCACTAGATCTAGCGGAAAATGCGCTAAAACGGCAACACCGAAGCTACTGAGCGAGCGCGTCAGTAGTGAGGGGGCGGGGAAGTGCGTGAACACGAAAATTAAAAACTGCGAGCGGTCTATCAGACCGCGCGTCCATAGTTAAATGTTAAGGCTCCCGCAGACTGGCGCGACGCGACTGGTGACACAATTTCTATGAAAACTTTATTTAAAATTATTGTTCTACCGGTGCAGCGTCGCCCCTGTCTGCGGAAGCCTTTAGTTTATAATATCTATAGAATATAGTATGCATACATTATGTAATACGGCACGAGGATGGTTAGATCCATTCATCCATGTCATGACGGCCACTGTATCAATTACCGGTCTGACGTAGATACTTCGAGTATCGAGTACATAGAGCTAAAAAAATTCCTAACGAGAAGACCGATTCGCAATGACGAATACGGGATATGTACAGTCGAACAATCTATTTGGAATACAGGCAAACATATTTATCTTTCCACTACACGGGCTGGCTGTTGCTTAGGCCATTTATTCAATAAGACTTCTGCAACGTCACCGGCGCTGCGCGAAGTGCAACTGTTTCGCCCTTACATAACAAATCATAGGCACCCATGCTCACCTCAGCAGCTTCGGCTTGCTGGTCGCCGCCGCTATGGCTCGCACGGGTGCCTAAGCTTTGTTACAACGGACGGGGGTCCCTTCGCGCTTCCGGATTTTTATAATACACTCTAGGGGTAGTAGCAGCCAAAAGAAAGTGGAGTCGGGGTGCCCCGATTCAGTTTTGCGTAAACGCATTTAAAAATATTTATATTTTTAAAAGGGGGAATTTTTAAAAATATAAATATTTTTAAAAATTTAAAAAAGGGGGTCTTAAAAATTTAAAGTGGGGGCTACTAAGGTATGTGGGTTATCATAATGAAAGAGCGCTGCCGCTGTTTGCACATTCTCAAACATTTTTTTATAGGCCGCATAGTTTCCGACTTTAGATGAAAAATGTAAAAAAAAATACCGTTCCCCTTATCTCCGAAGTTTGCAAAGAGAACAATCTGAAATTATTCTATGTGATAGAAGGATTACTTTTCCTGTAATCTTTACAAGATTACAGGAAAAATAAAACGATGTCTCTAAATAGCACACTTTTTCAGAAATCGGAACGGAACCCTCGGTGCGCGAGTCCGACTCGCTCTTGACCGGTTTTTTTTATATTTCTAAGCTTTTGCCCTCGGCTTTGCCCGCGCTTATTATATAAACCTTCCTCTTGAATCACTCTATCTATTAAAAAAAACCGCATCAAAATCCGTTGCGTAGTTTTAAAGATCTAAGCATACATAGGGACAGACAGACAGCGGGAAGCGACTTTGTTTTATACTATGCAGTGATGGTTTAACCGTACATTACCTACTGACGTTTAAACGACTCTTTAACCAACGTTTATAAATAAAGCCAATAAGTGCTATGTTTGCCGTACACATAATATGTATAATCGAAATTATCTAAACCTATTCTAAAGGCGATTCGCTTTGCGAGTCGCGCTTGTTTGTAGGAGCCTTAATAACGCTCTTTTTAGGTAACGTCACGGCCGAAAACATTAGTTACCTTGCAAAGTTGAGTAAAAAACTTCAAATTAATTGCTTTAGTTCCATTTAAAGTTCACCCAATTTTGACTTGGCTAAATTGCTATCGAGAGCAGTGGTGACTGGTGGCCCAGTGGTAATGGCCCCGACTTAACGATTTGTAAAGTTGTGGGTTCGAACCCAGACAGGCGCTTTATTTTGTGTAAATTATTTCATCACCACTACTCTCAAAACGGTGAAGGAAACCGGCATCTCCCAAAAATTCGAAGACATGTGACATGTACCAACCCCCACTGGGCCCGCGTGGTAGATTACAGCCCACTCCGTCTCGAAGAGAGAAGGCCTGTGTCCCAGCAGTGGTAACTTAAAGGCTGATTATGATATGATGATGAAATTGCTATAAAAACTGAATTCCGATAACCAGTCGTAGATAAGTACTTAAAACCTTTTTAGGTTTTGTATCAATTATGAAACTATAAACAATAATGTTGTTGTGGTTTTTCCTCCTCCAAGTTTTTATAACTCTGCTTCAACATTCAACGTTGTACTCGGTGCAAACTGAGTGCAAGCGCACTCACGGAGATTGAATTTCGAGCTAATACACACATTATCTCACAAAGAATAGAGTACATTTTTCAGTGTATAGGAATACTTTCATGAATCCCGCTGTCAAGGTATTTTGTTAGGTATTCTGTTAGCAATTGGGTCGGTATTCAATTGTGTATTGTTGATTAAATTACGTTCATTGTGCTAGCTAGGTTGTTTAAAGTTGTTTGGCAATGTTGGACTTTTTTTTTTACATTAATTGGCTTCGGTTGCCTACTTAGGTATATGTGTTAAATAGGTGGTAGTTCTATTTTACTTTTGACATTTAAGCAGGCCTATGAAGTTCCTTATTTATTGACAGGCAACCAATGCATACTGCCTAGCCTTTTCCCAACTATGTTGTAGTCGGCTTCTAATCTAACCGGATGCAGCTGAAAACCAGTATATTACATGGAGCGACTGCCTATCTGACCTCCACAACCCAGTAACTGGGTAATACGATACCCCTTGGTATGACTGGTTGTCAGACTTTCGGGCTTCTGACTACCCTTAACTACTGCCAAAGATCCACGAATGACTTCCAAGGCACGGAGGAGTCTCCGGTTCTTAGAAAAACCCTATAGAAAACCCTTTCAATGGATAACCAAAATGGTCCCTGGTTGCGACCACTAGAACAACAAGGAAGTCTATTGATCCATATCATCTTTGGTTCCCCTACTCATAATAGCCACACACATTCATGCTCAAAACTTTCCTTTAAAATCTCCTTTCATTGACACCTTAATTCTCTGAAAAAGATCTTAGGTATTTATTAAGGATGATGCGCCAGGGTAGCCCGCGAAATTCAAAATTTCTTACGTTTTTTTGCAATTTGTAGGTCAGTGTGAGCTTGTATGTTGATTAAAATACGATTCGCGGCCGTAACTAATATGGCTTTACAGAATTTTAATCATTAGAATCAGCAATACAACTCCATAAGTTAGCATTTACCCCAAATCTAGCGATTTCATGAAATCATGAGGTTTGAGGTAAATGGTATACTGAAAAAAAGAAGGAAATATATAATATTAAAAATCCCTAGGACAAGGACTTTGCTTGCCAGTATGCAGTTTAGTAAACGATCTGCTGCGTTATATAATAAAATTAGTAAATACATCTTCATTTATCCCAAAAACTACTATGATAGTAAAAAAAATATAATGGAATGGATACAAACGCTTACCTACAATGAAACCGAAACACTTCTGAAACCTTGACACATACACACCCTCACACTCATGTACTCTCAGTCACACCTACAGGCTACACTTTCACTCACTTATACTCACACACATACACCCACATACACCCACATACACCAACACATACTACACATTTAATTTATTTTAAGTTCAATTTTAATTTAAGTATGTAGTTTTAGTTTATAAATTATACGTTTTGATTTTTTGATATGGAAGAGCGGACTCTTCTAATACAGGCTCTATTTGCCTAAAAGGAGGGTCCAATCAAAAATTTTGTTTATTTTTAAATTTGTTTTACCAATAAACTATTTTTATTTTTTTTTATTTTTTTTTTATTTACATGTACACGTACAGAGGTATTGTGTCTAGGATTTATTAGTGTCTGGATAAGAATTTTATGGTTCTGACAAGTTCGAGGATATACGAGAACAGAGTACTTACGGGAATGATCTAGAATGCTGCAAAACGACACTTAACCATGTAGAAAATTCTGGAAGGGTTTAAAATGTTCTAGAAAAGTCTGTCACGAATCGACGTATCGTGTAGTAGCACAGACAGACACGAAATGCGGGTTGTTCGAAAGAGATACCGTGGCCCTGGCACAGGCAAGTGAAGGAACACGGGTGGGTTGTAATCAGTAAAAGTCTGACACGCCCTTCCGCGCCACCCAGGGCGGGAAAAGTAATTTGATAATTTCCCACCAAAAAAAAAAAAGACGAAAAGCGAAGAAAAAACTAATAAAAGTTACATATAAACAATTGTTGGTAAAAACTTAAGATTTACAGACATGTATCTTAATATTTCATTTGCCACTTTCAGCCCAGTGTATATGAATAAATCACAAAATAGAAGGGTCTTCGAACTCAACACGTTACCTAGCACGTTAATTACCACAAATATGGCAAACAGGTCATTAATCTACAAATCATTTTCCCACATACTCACATGAATGTTACATCTTCTAACATCGTAACAGATAGCCATAAACAGTTCTGACAGTACACAACTTTGCAGAATGCACGAGTTACTGACGATGACGTAGAGATTAATCAACCTGCCTAGCTTTTTTCCCAACTGTGTTGGGGTCGACTTCCAGTCTAACCGGATGCAGCTGAAAACCGGTATTTTACATGGAGCGACTGCCTATCTGACCTCCACAACCTAGTAACTGGATAATACGATACCCCTTGGTAAGTGTGGTCGTCGTAACGACTGTTAATGATCCTCGAATGACAACCGGGAACAACGGCATAATGTGCTTTCCGAGGCTCGGAGAAATCTCGGTATGTAAAGATGGTCCCCCATCCACGGACCAACACCGGCAAGCGTAGCTTAACCTGATAGATCGACCCGTGTGGCTGTTATTAGTTAGCCACGAGCTCCTCCACTGACGTAGTCATTACTATTATTACCACAGAGCACGGAGGCGCTGCTAGAGGCGGCACTGTCAGTAGACGCTTTCCATAAAAGATTGCAAACCAAGCGTCACCGTTTAACTGCCTCGCATATAATGCGACATGCTACTGCGATAGCTCGACGATAAGACGCTGCGATAGCGCGACATATTTCAAAACGATACGAATTTTTTTCGTATCGTTTTGAAATATTGGAATACATTGATAGAGGGCGTCAACGACTTTTATTGCACGGTTATCTGGCGGAAGGTATAGTCGCCTATTTGTCGCCTCGCAGTCGCATAATTATCGCATAATGTGCAAGGTGGTTTACTCGCACTACGACACAAATTAATGACGTATAGAAACTGACTTTCTGATCTGTACTGCCGATTCTGATACGCACAGAGTATAAATCATTGTAACACGTGCCGTTGAAATGCCTGAAGCTTTTGCTGATGAACTAAATCTCGAACGAGTGAGGAATGTAAGAATGACTCATAGAGATTGTGTAGACGCACCGTGTTATGCACATTTTGCTGACAGATGTAAGAACTATCATGCATTACCGGCTTTAGAAATCTAATTCTTGATAAATGGAGAACTATAAATAAACGATAAACTGAACGTAGTTGTCATATGGCTAGGTACTGATTTATACGTAGTTTAGCATTAGTTCGGACTTCGTGCTTAATATTAGTAATTCAGGCCTATTGTTAGATTATTGGGCTACTGATTACTTGCCAGTCGAATGACAACCGGAACTGCCAGTATAACAGTCTCTCCAAGGTCTTCCAAGGTTTTGGATTTGCGTTTTGAAGCTCATGCATCTCAATACGATATCATCAATTTCGAAAGACCCCAGGTTCACATATAATCAGTCTATCTGGTTAGACCGCACATGTTTAAAACGTGATTAATAGAAACATAGACAAGGATAAAGTTCGCTGCAACAATGCAAAAGTTGCAACAATGTTTCTGAAGCATGAAATCGACCGGATGGCTAAACAAAAACAGCCTAGTATGGTTCTATACGGCTTCATGAAAACAGGTAACGATTCTTAACTACATGTTCTATAAAAAGATGGGCATAATAAACAAGTGCACCCAAGGCTGTAGCTCGACCTTGAACGGGAGCTTGAAACGGACGATGATATTAGTTCGAAGGGGCGACTATGGGTTACGGTATGAATAATAATGAATATTGATCCTTATTGGAACGGGTTTGTGCATATGTTGTGCCCAGATTTTTAAATATATTGCTGCCACAGTTACAGGCAAAGAAGATAGAGATGGATGATCGTGGAGCTGTCGACTACTTGATTTTTTAATTGCAGCAATATCTTCGTAGGTTGAAAATCAATTTGATGATTTAATTCAACCAACACTCTTGATGCCTTGATGAGTGAGACACATAAAACATCCCAACGGAATTCAGCTATTGTGTTCTGGTTAGATGAGGCGCCAAATTAAGAAGTTCTATTCTAGATGAGCAGCAGTATCTCCTTACTAATTCATGCGATCACGAAATACGCATCTACAGGGCCCCACTTCTGTTGCCCTGCTTATATCTTACCACATGCAAACCACGTCAACATCGTGTCTTGTGTCTTGTAGAAATCCATCACAGAGTACTTTTTATATATAGGCGGTTTCGTTCATTGTGTCATAGAGAATAAGTTATTAGCAGATCTTGTCGTGATTAGCTCAAGGAATTGACGTGGTTTCGAAGTAAGGAATTGTTAAGTGGTCATAGTGAATTAGGGCCCTGGACTTTGAACTCAGAGGAACTTACATACATATTAATTATTCATAGAATATGTCTCGGTGTTGTCTGCTATATCGAGCTTTGCACCTGCTGTACGTCAGTTGCACCGGTTGCACGTGATTCGTCGCCCAGTTATTTATTCATAAGTACATAAGTATTGATCGTGTCGAGTTCTCTTCACCTTGTGTGTGGTATGTAGTTGTACGCTTTATGGCATCTGCAAACCCTGCTATAATGTGTGACCCTGGAGCTCTCTTTGTTTTGAGGTTAATTGCTGTATCTTTTGGCTTTAATATTTGGAATCTATGATTTTTTGAAAAATATATTTGCTTTGATATCTTTTTTGCTTTACCTAAGTCGGCTATCTTTCTAAAAACCGGCCAAGTGCGTGTTGGACTACGCACAATGAAGGGTTCCGAATTGGGATGAAATTATTCCAAGAACAAACTTAACATTATACTTAGTTGAAAAACATGTTCTCCCATACATTCCAACAGTGAATGTAAGTTTGTACTCGCAATATTGAGAGATTTTGCATGTTATTTTAAGTCCACAAACTTCTTATAAGTTTTCCTGTAATCTACAGGTATAGAACTATTTTCTGTTTTTTTTTTCAAAATTTTTGGCTCAGTAGTTTCGGAGATAAGGGGAGGGGGGGAATGGTTGTGGCACTCGGAAACATTGAAAAAACATTGGTACTTGCCCGGTTTTGAAGCCACAACCTGGTGCATGAGAGGCGGCCTTAAGCACTTGGCCTATATTAATCTAAAATTATTATTAACACAAACGGGATCTTTACCATGTTTACTGTTAGATTCGAGTTCTCGATATTTCGGCGCTGTTGCGAGCACCATGATCACGGATAAACTGAAGTTGTTACGGGTGGGTGTTTTATGAGCAGACAAAAACCATGACCATGACAGTTTAAAAACTTATATCTTAATCTAAAATATTGAAACTATAGATGTTCCAGAAACTAAACAATACAATCGTCTACAATTCCTTCGTTATCTGAAACAAAGACAACGGAGCAGCCAATGTCATAATCATAACATTTTATGACTGCAGAACTTGATAATGTAATCACATTAATAATCCGCGTAATTGCTGGTTTTTCCATTGACTTATCAGAAGTAACAATGCTTTCTTTACGGTAGTCTGGGAGATTGCTGACAAATATTTGGTAGATAGACAGGACATACATATACATAGTATTACATAGGTAGTGTACTTTATTGATGATGTTCTTCAGAAAGGTTTGTGCGTTATACTCGCAACCGGCGTGTGTATGATCGAAGCAAAAGGAGTATGTAAGGATCATAAAAACTGGCGTTCTGTAGTTTCTATCTGCGTTCATGGGAAGAAGTCATGAATTTATGTTGTATGTATGTGCAATATCTATAACTTTTCAGTTCTATCTAGTCAATGAGAATTAACTTTAGCAAGGTATTACAGTAGGTGCTGGCTCGGGAAGAAGGTGTGATGTGAGCAAGTATTTAGTAGACATCGATAACTTATTCATTTGTTTAGTCTAGCTAGCGATATAGTTTGGAAAGCCCGAGTCCCCTTTGGTGTCGTAAAAGTCACTAAGATTATAGATTATGCAGAGGTCAATACTCTGAACCAACTCTCTGATAAATCATAGGTTGAATCATAGTAGACATTGCCTCTCCCAAGACGCACATCAATAATAATTATGATTGAACGCGTCATTACGAAAAGGGCAAGAGTCATACTGAAAAGAGCGTTAGTACAAAAAATTTAAATTCAAAATATCTGTATGAAAATAGACTCTTTTTTTAAATAAATAAATATCCCAAAATATCATGTATGTTTTTGTTTATCAACTTCTATATTCAATTTCTTCAGCACCAATTACTTTTTTACTTCTTGATGCTGAAAAGTTTTAATTAATGCCCTTTCGAAATGACGGGTATAATTTGGCCTTCCGCTTCCCCTCAATTTCATATTTTCGCAAAGCATCTCATCTTTAGAAGCCTCTTACGTTTTATTTGCGCCTCAAGGACTTGTACAAATATTTTGACAAAACTCTCCAAACATTGATTTTCTGATTTATTTCTCTTGTTGCTAAGTCGCTAATTGCTCAAGTATTATTTGTTCAGTGTGAAAACATCTGTGATCTTTGTCAACTTTATCTTAATTTCTTTCATTATCTTTCTTAATATTTGTAATTTTTACTTTTCTTGGAACATTGATGTAATTATACTCAATGAGGTCATAGGTGTGTTTTTGTGATAACGTTTGTTTTCGTAACATTATTCATATTCATCATTATGTTAATCGAAATACGTAGGGGAAATAAGTGCAATGAAACGTGTTTCTTTTTGCAGTAAAAATAATAAAATGAAACAACATAGTATGGAATTTATAATGCCCTCGAATGCATTGAGATCGAAATGTATCTTTCATTATAGAAAGAGAAAGAAAATGAGGTTGACTACCTGTTTGTAGTTCAACGTGTTAACTTTGAAAAGTCCTACAAATGGGAACCGTTAGAATAATGATGCTGATTCATCACACTTTCACATGCATGAGTTTCAAAGCGCCGGTGCATCGAGTGCAGACGATTCTATAGGTATTAGGTAGTATGGGTTGGTATCCGCAACTTCATGTCAATGCGCGTATTTTACGTACGGGCGGGAAATTCGATTATTTGATCCACCCTAGCTCCTCAAAGAAGCCCAGCAACGCCTTGGTGTTACTGACAACCTCACGGAAGTTACCTGGGTTACCGAAGTACCGACCACCGGGCAGTTTAAAAGCACATGAGCTACTGTCTCGTCGTCCTCCATGCAGGCCCTGCACAGCGGACAGTCTGTGACTCCTATTGCAAGGAGGTGTTTATTAAATGGCCCGTGGCCAGTTTTAGCTGCTGTAACTGTACGCAGCTGTTCTTTAGGTATTATCAAAGTGTATGTGCACTGAATTGAATGATGTCCTTGTAACTGAAATAGATGACAGTCACAGTACAATGAAGGGTAATCACACTTAATCAATCTAATCTGTCTAGATTGTATCAAACTTAAGTGCATCGATTAGGTACATTTTGTGATGTTCTGAAAACTTAACCAAGTCATACAAAAGGTTTCCGTTAGGATATGATTATGAATCAGGAAATTGTTTGCACTTTATAATGCACTTCGAATTGTTAGTGCACCAAGCATCTTGTTATCTGTCTAGATCTTATCAATGTAAACAGCAATGAATGACTACTATTGTGTTTTGATGTCTGAAGATTATAAAGGTTTAGTTGTATTTGTGTTTGATTTAAGTTCATAGATAAAATTGTATTTATCACTCTAGATGGCTTGTCATTGAAATCTTCATGTTCCTCCATGCTTGCAATCCGATTATAAACATCATTAACGTCTTTAAGGGCTTTAGATGCAGCATTGCTAATACCTTTCTGAAGATCGATTTATCCTATGATGTTAAATAGACTTCACAAGGTCAAGTCTTGGATGGTCGTTACATAGAGACCTCTCCGTGCCTCGGAGCGGAGAGCAAGTATTTACATATCTCAAATGTAAATCTTTATGCATAGGTTTATGGTGATAGTCATTATGGGTAGCGCAGTAAAATTTTGGGCAGCAGTAAAACCCAAGTCTGTCACCTCAAGAAAAGGTTGTAAAACTAGATGATTATACACATACGCCATGTGGCAGAATTTGGTGGAAACCTAACCTAAAATATTTTAGAAAAGATTATCTCGAACATGGTTCCATTTCCAGCCATAGTTTTGTTGTTTATTTTATAAAAGAAATCAACAACAATGCCTTCATACTTTGATCTTGATATCATAAATGTTACAAAAATAAATGGTGTTAATTGTCAATTGTGTGACCGCTTTCAGTGCAATCGGTGCAAACAATAATGATCGGTGCACGCGCACTGAAACTTACACACACGGTGTACTGTACTCTTTATTATGGAAATTAACACCAATCGGTCCTGTCAATGTATAATCGGAATCTAGTGTGGTCCCGATATAAATAATGTCATTGCGCCTTGCCGCTTTTTAAGTGGCTTTAATAGTGGAACTCTAATCCGACTATTTTTTGTTGTTTTGTGTGTTTATGACCTTGATAAGTTGCGAAGATTCTGTGTAGTTTCAAAAAAGAAGCCAATCCAACTCGGGCTGATTTGTAGACGTTTTATTTTATTACTATTTTCGGAGTTAGATTTCCCCTATTTGTCGCTTAAAAGGGATTGGAAGTCTATCCTACGAGTACAAACATCATCTTCAATCCCACAACAACACACAAGACGCTGCAATCACCAATTTGTCTGAAATATTGGGGAAAGGCTAAGCTGAAGTGGGAGTGGGCTGGCCACGTCGCACGAATGCGCTCGGAGAGCTGGGCAAAGATCGTCACACACTGGACGCCTGAGGGAGGACATCGCCGTTGAGTCGCGGCGAAGGTGGTGTGACGATCTAGTCATGTTTGGGGTGCCATCAAAGATCGAACAAAATTGAGGGGCATGGAAGACAAAAGGGAAGACCTTTGCCCAGAAGTGGGACAAGATATGGCTAACAAAAAAAAAAATGGTATACTCACTGTTCATGATGAAATTGCTTAGGCATGTAGGCATTTTCAAAAAAAAATACCTCATTACCTCTCCACCAGCCTCTATTATCGCTTTTCTATCCAATTGTCATGTTCGCTGTTTTTATCGATTGTCCTATGTCATCGGTACAAAGTGCGAACACAAGCATGACCACTGAGCAAGTGCTAACGTACTCAATGCACTGGCAGAGTGCTTTAGCACTTGAACAAACATACGAGGAAAAGCGAGCATTACGTATTGTACATTCATATTATTATTAGCAACTACAATAGTATCAAGGATTGGATAGGATTTCCCTACAATGAGAGGTCAGCTTATTGATATGTAGCCGAGTGTAATATTTTTGTTAAACACATATATCTGCACCTTTACCTTATAATAATAGACATAGTACACCCACAATTCGCCAGTTCTGCTTAAGCCCCATGTAATTCTGATCGAATGTGACCGAAATAGGTAAAAATCGATTGCAGTCTTCTACGCTTATCGCTTGTGCCTCTGATTCATCATCATCATAATTTAGCCGAAAGAGTTCCATTACTGGCCACCTCTAATTATCACCGACTGGTCCTGTGCTTCCCGCATTCAAAGGATCTCTGATTATAATGTTTATTTTAACTAATCTGGATCTGGGGGTTTTGCCAACCGTGACGCGTTTGGCGTTTTATATGTGGGGATTAAGTGCTTCACGCTTTTATACAACAACACTTAGCGTATCAGTATCGGATCGATGTCCTTATCAGTTAATGTGAAACTCCCAATCAAATAGCTAACATGGCTAGATTTAAAAAATAGTCCGCTAAATTCTGTGTTGGTTAAACTGAACCAACTCTTCTCACGATTTCTTCGTCATTATCAGTATATAACTTTTCCAATCGAATATCAATAATTACTTGATCCGCTACTGCTCTCATTTAGTTGCCATCAGCCATCTTGCGATGATCGTTTGTATGCTTTAGCTCGTCTTATTACGTTGTCCAGTTTTGAGCTCCTCTCTATATGTTCTTCATATACCATCCCAACGGTCATCGGTACTAATAGCTACAGTTGCCAGCGCATTGTCACTTTTAGGCACAATAAGGTCGTTCAGTACAAACCCATACGTCACTATTAGTCAATGCCTATTATTATCACTTAATGTTTTATAAGCATACAAGTATTATTACTCAATTGTTTCCTTCCATGTTAGTACGCGGTGTTTCAGTGCATGTAGTGCGCGCGTACTGAAACGAACTCGCGCGCTGTAAAGTGATAGTCATTGTTGGTTCGTTGGCTTCTGTTTCAATAAATTGTTTACATTCATGTTTTTAGGATTAGTGTACTGTTTCTTTTGGTTGGTTGGAACGTAGTGATTATCCGTCGATGTTGCAAAAGCTACTAAGGTGTTGTCAAGACTCAAGACTAATAGAACTATGAATTGCAGCATCCACCTGGTATGATTATGTAAATTCGTTGGTTTTGAAACTATTCCATGACGCGATGATAAATCATAATTAGGAATGTAGCGACGTCACGAGAGGAAGTAATGTAGCGACGTCAGAACTCTTGCATGCTGATGGTGCATTATAATTATGTATTCTCTTTTTAATATTTTAATGTACCTATGTAGGTACCTACATTGGTTTTGAGGTAAAAGAACTTCGACTTTAAAAGAATCCGTTTGCACTTGACCGAATCCTGTTAAAACAAGGTCGACCTTTGATTTAATTTACAAACAATATGCCCTCATTTCAACATGATGAAGTTTACCATTATCATAATCATCATCATCATCATCCTCCTGCCCTTATCCCAATTTATTTGGGGTCGGCGCAACATTATTTTTCTTCCATACTTTCTATTTTTCGTCATCTCGGTAGTCACCCCCTTTCTAGCCATATCATCTTTCACACAGTCCATCCATCGTTTCTTTTGTGTTACACTAAGAACTTGCTTGTTAGCTACATGATGTCTCTAAATTGATTTCTGTGAAATGATTAGTTTGAGTCATTTTGAGCACGAGTCATGGATCTAATTAAAACAGCTAACAAAAATTTCTTTGCGGATTGATGAGACCTAATCAGGTTTTCAGATAGCAGATTAGCCCAAATTAGTCATCAACAAAAACGCCACACAGGTCCCCCCCCCTGGTACAAACAAAAAATGCATCCTACTCACTCCTTCGGATGATTTTGTTTCAGATGTTTCTCTATGTCTCGTTTTCCCATCTATTTACCAAAGAAGACCTTCAAAAATGAGCATATTAATAGATTCTTAGCTAAAAACATCCTCAAAACAGTATAAAAATCCGTCAACACTTACTAAAACATGGTAATTTATAGCACATAGCGTAAACTGTTGAATGTTGATGGCTCTGTCAAATATTGTGAAAACAGCGCAACACATGTTTCGGTTCCTGGAAACAGCAAGAAGTTATAGACATCATACAGTAGAAACAGGATTTCAACAAAGGTGGCAAACACTAGAATTTTCGACACTGACGATGACGTTGAGCTAGCAATTAATTGTTGTAACTTGTAACATGCAATTTCTTTTAAATAATTATTGTCTAACTTTAAAAATAGTAAACACATTAAAGAATTTTAATGAGTCATCTGAAACGAATGCGTGTTGAAATAGAGATTAGTAATGTAATAAATAAATACAATATTACTAATATTATACACTACTATGTCCTCAACATTAATATCGATTATCAGAAGTTTAGTTGAATAAATTGAATAGTAAGGCCGTTTGTCCACCGCCACGTCAACGGGACGTCAACGAGAACGAGATAACGTGACGGCGCCGAAGTAGCGATACATACTTTTACTATGGCCGCGTGTTAGTCAACTGTGCGCCGTCACCGGGACGTCACGTTCGGTTCTAATAATCTCGTTTCTCGTTGATGTCCCGTACTCCCGTTGACGTTGTGCGGTGGACAAACAGTGTATGAGTTCAAGGGACCGAAATATTTTTCTCGCTTAAGAAGGTTTTTCACTTACTTAACCAAGTTTTTTTCTTAAAGAGGTGCAGGATCGGTTTTTCTCACTTACAAAGGTATACAAAAAATTACAAATACGCTTAAGGCGGGGTGAAAGCAAGCGCCGTAGGTATTAAATGCTTACCGCAGCCCCCGCAAGGAGTAGCGATACGTAATAAATTACGATGCGCGGGAAACGCGCGCCAAGCGCACCGCTCATGAGTTCATGAACTCGAGTAGGTACTATGTTGCGTCACAGAATAGAGCAATGCAGTAGATAAACTTGAACTGATTAGTATACAAGTTTATTTTGTTTTATTTTTCTAGTAAGTATTTTTTAAAGTTTTAGACAGATTAGGTATGCATTGTAAACTTGAACAGTTAAAATAAATAAAAATAACTACTTATACATATTTATTTTCGTGAATAAGGTGGATTTAAAATCTGACTGACACGAAGACCTTTACCCGTACGATTCAAAACTACGCGCCGCGCACCATTTTACTTTACGAAGGTGTCGCATGGCGTGGGGAATAGTAGTTTCTGTCATTCCCCACGATACCACACCAGTGGTATCGTTTTCAGTGGTGTCGCTGTCGTGGGGAATGACAGAAACTACTATTCCCCACGCCATGCGACACCACCGACTGTAGTGTGCTGTTAGTGATGTCCAGCTACATAACAATGTTGTGTTACATAACAATTTAGACCTTATTGACATTCATGTTTTTTTGTTAAATTTAGCTTCCAGACCATTTACCAAGTATCTTGGACCAAAAAAAACAAATGGTTTGTAAAATGTCTATAAGGTCGAAATTAGCTTGACACCCTAGAAATGATGTGCATAATAATCTAGACACTTTCTGAGGTGTCAAGCGAATTTAGACCTTATTGACATTCATGTTTTTTTGTTAAATTCAGCTTCCAGATCATTTACCAAGTATCTTGGGCCAAAAAAACAAAGGGTTTGTAAAATATCAATAAGGTCGAAATTAGCTTGGCACCCTAAAAATGATGTGCATAATAATCTAGACACTTTCTGAGGTGTCAAGCGAATTTAGACCTTATTGACATTCATGTTTTTTTGTTAAATTCAGCTTCCACATCATTTACCGAGTATTCTGGACCAAAAAAACAAAGGGTTTGTAAAATGTCAATAAGGTCGAAATTAGCTTGAGACCTTTATCGTTTTCAGCGAACTTAAATACCACGAAATGACCGTTCATTCCCCACGACACCACTGGTGGTGTCGTCGGGAATGACAGAAACTAGTATTCCCCACGACACCAATGACTGCATTGTGAGTGATGTCCAGCTAATTTTTAAACGTAACAATGATGTGTTATTTTTAAACGACTTCAAAAACGCAGGAGAATATCAATTCAGTTGTATTTTTTTTTTTTTTTTTATATTTGTTACTGCAGTACTCCGTCATTTAGAAGCCGATTTGGAAAGTTCTTTTTTTTATTTTATTCGTTATGTCAACACAAAAAAAAAAACGGAGGGGCATAACTTCTTACGCTCTAGTTTTTTTTTTTCTTGAGAGGATGTGATTACGGTCAAAATGAAAATCCAAGATGGCGGCTGCAAAAATTTTCGAATTTTTCGACATGGGCGTCAATTTCGTGATATTTGAGGTCGCTGAAAACGATAATGGGGTCAAAATGAAAATCCAAGATGGCGGCTGCGAAAATTTTCTAATTTTTCGTCATGGGTGTCATTTTCGTGATATTTGAGGTCGCTGAAAACGATAGTGGGGTCAAAATGAAAATCCAAGATGGCGGCTGCGAAAATTTTTAAATTTTTCAACATGGGTGTC
Source organism: Cosmia trapezina (assembly GCA_905163495.3). Lineage (NCBI taxonomy): Eukaryota > Metazoa > Arthropoda > Insecta > Lepidoptera > Noctuidae > Cosmia > Cosmia trapezina. Next base: position 17,653,059 of record LR991040.1, on the reverse strand, counting down.
ATTTTCGTGATATTTGAGGTCGCTGAAAACGATAGTGGGGCCAATATGAAAATCCAAGATGGCGGCTGCGAAAATTTCCTAATTTTCGGTCATGGGTATCATTTTCGTGATATTTGAGGTCGCTGAAAACGATAGTGGGGTCAAAATGAGAATCCAAGATGGCGGCTGCGAAAATTTCCTAATTTTTCGTCATGGGTGTCATTTTCGTGATATTTGAGGTCACTGAAAGCGATAGTGGGGTCAAAATGAAAATCCAAGATGGCGGCTGCGAAAATTTCGTAATTTTTCGTCATGGGTGTCATTTTCGTGATATTTGAGGTCGCTGAAAACGATAGTGGGGTCAAAATGAGAATCCAAGATGGCGGCTGCGAAAATTTCCTAATTTTTCGTCATGGGTGTCATTTTCGTGATATTTTAGGTCACTGAAAGCGATAGTGGGGTCAAAATGAAAATCCAAGATGGCGGCTGCGAAAATTTCGTAATTTTTCGACATGGGTGTCATTTTCGTGATATTTGAGGTCGCTGCAAACGATAGTGGGGTCAAAATGAATGACTATCGTTTTCAGCGATCTAAAATATCACGAAAATGACACCCATGATGAAAAGTTAGGAAATTTTCGTAGCCGCTATCTTGGATTTTCATTTTGACCCCGCTATCGTTTTCAGCGACCTAAAATATCACGAAAATGACACCCATGACAAACAGTTAGGGAATTATCGCAGCCGCCATCTTGGATTTTCATTTTGACCCCACTATCGTTTTCAGCGACCTAAAATATCACGAAAATGACACCCATGACGAAAAATTAGGAAATTTTCGCAGCCGCCATCTTGGATTTTCATTTTGACCCCACAATCGTTTTCTGCGACCTAAAATATCACGAAAATGACACCCATGACGAAAAATTTGGAAATTTTCACAGCCGCCATCTTGGATTTTCATTTTGACCCCACAATCGTTTTCAGCGACCTAAAATATCACGAAAATGACACCCATGACGAAAAATTAGGATATTCGCAGCCGCCATCTTGGATTTTCATTTTGACCTCACTATCGTTTTCAGCGACCTAAAATATCACGAAAATGACATCCATGACCGAAAATTAGGAAATTTTCGCAGCCGCCATCTTGGATTTTCATTTTGACCCCACTATCGTTTTCAGCGACCTAAAATATCACGAAAATGACATCCATGACCGAAAATTAGGAAATTTTGGCAGCCGCCATCTTGGATTTTCATTTTGACCCCACTATCGTTTTCAGCGACCTAAAATATCACGAAAACGACACCCATGACGAAAAATTAGGAAATTTTTGCAGCCGCCATCTTGGATTTTCATTTTGACCCCACTATCGTTTTCAGCGACCTAAAATATCACGAAAATGACACCCATGACGAAAAATTAGGAAATTTTCGCAGCCGCCATCTTGGATTTTCATTTTGACCCCACTATCGTTTTCAGCGACCTAAAATATCACGAAAATGACACCCATGACGAAAAGTTAGGAAATTTTCGCAGCCGCCATCTTGGATTTTCAGTTTGACCCCACTATCGTTTTCAGCGACCTAAAATAACACGAAAATGACACCCATGACGAAAAGTTAGGAAATTTTCGCAGCCGCCATCTTGGATTTTCATTTTGACCCCACTATCGTTTTCAGCGACCTAAAATATCACGAAAACGACACCCATGACGAAAAATTTGGAAATTTTTGCAGCCGCCATCTTGGATTTTCATTTTGACCCCACTATCGTTTTCAGCGACCTAAAATATCACGAAAATGACACCCATGACGAAAAATTAGGAAATTTTCGCAGCCGCCATCTTGGATTTTCATTTTGACCCCACTATCGTTTTCAGCGACCTAAAATATCACGAAAATGACACCCATGACGAAAAGTTAGGAAATTTTCGCAGCCGCCATCTTGGATTTTCAGTTTAACCCCACTATCGTTTTCAGCGACCTAAAATAACACGAAAATGACACCCATGACGAAAAGTTAGGAAATTTTCGCAGCCGCCATCTTGGATTTTCATTTTGACCCCGCTATCGTTTTCAGCGACCTTAAATATCACGAAAATGACACCCATGACGAAAAATTTGGAAATTTTCACAGCCGCCATTTTGGATTTTCATTTTGACCCCGCTATCGTTTTCAGCGACCTAAAATATCACGAAAATGACACCCATGACGAAAAATTAGGAAATTTTCGCAGCCGCCATCTTGGATTTTCATTTTGACCCCACTATCGGTTTCAGCGACCTCAAATATCACGAAAATGACACCCATGTCGAAAAATTTGAAAATTTTCGCAGCCGCCATCTTGGATTTTCATTTTGACCCCACTATCGTTTTCAGCGACCTAAAATATCACGAAAATGACACCCATGACGAAAAATTAGGAAATTTTCGCAGCCGCCATCTTGGATTTTCATTTTGACCCCACTATCGTTTTCAGCGACCTAAAATATCACGAAAACGACACCCATGACGAAAAATTAGGAAATTTTTGCAGCCGCCATCTTGGATTTTGATTTTGACCCCACTATCGTTTTCAGCGACCTAAAATATCACGAAAATGACACCCATGACGAAAAATTTGGAAATTTTCGCAGCCGCCATCTTGGATTTTCATTTTGACCCCACTATCGTTTTCAGCGACCTCAAATATCACGAAAATGACACCCATGTCGAAAAATTTGGAAATTTTCGCAGCCGCCATCTTGGATTTTCATTTTGACCCCACTATCGTTTTCAGCGACCTCAAATATCACGAAAATGACATCCATGACCGAAAATTAGGAAATTTTCGCAGCCGCCATCTTGGATTTTCATTTTGACCCCACTATCGTTTTCAGCGACCTAAAATATCACGAAAACGACACCCATGACGAAAAATTAGGAAATTTTCGCAGCCGCCATCTTGGATTTTCAGTTTGACCCCACTATCGTTTTCAGCGACCTAAAATATCACGAAAATGACACCCATGACGAAAAGTTAGGAAATTTTCGCAGCCGCCATCTTGGATTTTCATTTTGACCCCACTATCGTTTTCAGCGACCTCAAATATCACGAATATGACACCCATGTCGAAAAATTTGAAAATTTTCGCAGCCGCCATCTTGGATTTTCATTTTGACCCCACTATCGTTTTCAGCGACCTAAAATATCACGAAAATAACACCCATGACGAAAAATTTGGAAATTTTCGCAGCCGCCATCTTGGATTTTCATTTTGACCCCACTATCGTTTTCAGCGACCTAAAATATCACGAAAACGACACCCATGACGAAAAATTGGAAATTTTTGCAGCCGCCATCTTGTATTTTCATTTTGACCTTGAAATACAAAAAAAAATAAGAAGATACCTAATTAGAAAAAAAACTTAATTTAAAAAAAAAATCTTATTTATGTAGGTATACAGAAAAATACATTTGAGGGCCTACTTATTTTCTGAACATCCCTGCCCAACCCTTTGAAAGAATTCAGGCGTGATGTTATGAAGAAATCTCATTTCCTATCCGATATTCATTATAAAACCACCCGTACTAACTTTATTCTGTGGCACCTACCTATTTGAGATTTGAAAATAGTGAACCAAAAATTTGCGCGTCAGGCGGCTTTATAAGCTCCAGTGTAGGGTTCAAATTCAACTGTTTTACACACTTGATGCGATTGGTAAACATAGGCCGTGATAAAAATAAATACCAATAAAGCTTTTGCGCGCGTGACGTCTTTATTTACATAGGCATAGCGTTCAAATTCAACTGTTTTCAACACAATGTTAATTTGTGCCGGTCGCAGCCGGTGACAGAAGTTAGCGGGGGTGGCGGGTTCGAAAAATTGGCACACGTCCGACCTCCATCACGTTCCGCTCGGGACTAAACGACACGGAGCGAGCGCAAAACACTTGACATTGGAATTAGTGATATAAATATTTTGATATTTCAAATTATGATAGCCGTTATAAATTACATTTTTTACGACCTTTATTATGGCATAAGTTTTATTGTTCAAAGCCTAATATAAATCAAATGAAATAAGATATAGATCATAATTTAGACTTGTCTTTGCGATTTAATTGGATGCAGTAAAGTGCAAGTAATCGTGTATCGGACGGCCGAAATTTGTAGATGGAAGTCTGAACTAAGTAATATATTTTTTTCAAAATTTAAATCCGTGTTATCTACGAATAAAACACTAAACAAAACGACGTTTTTACGGCTCTCACCGCCTTAACTCTCGCTCAAAGAGTTAATATTAGGTCTTTACCTATGAAATTGCCGTTCTGCAGTACTGGCCATTTCAAATCAAAATAATTTTTGTTTGGCTAAGAATTCTAATTTCAAATTAATTTTATTTTAAAAACATGGATTTTTTTTTCCAAAAGTAGTCATTTGTTTATTGATTAGTGTTACATTTCATCGCTTTTCAATCTTTTTCGTCATCATGGATACGTTAAAAATTCGAGTAATAATGGAATATGAGTACCGTCGTGGCAGCAACGCGGCACAAGCGGCACGCAACATCAACGACGTTTACGGAGCTAACACTACAAACCAACGCACCACCTGTTATTGGTTTGCTCGCTTCCGTTCTGGAAATTTCGACCTGAAAAATGAACCTCGCGGTCGTCCGAAGACTTTGGTCGACAATTACAAATTAAAGGCGATTGTGGAAGCTGATGATACAGAATCTACGGCTGAATTAGCAGCAGCTTTCGACGTTAGCGTCAAAACAATATTGGTCCATTTGCGTCAAATTGGCAAGGTAAAAAAGCTTGACAAATGGGTGCCCCACGAACTCAATGATCGCCAGCGCGAAGTACGCATCGAGACGTGCCTTGCACTGCTCAACAGACACACAAATGAAGGAATTTTGAACCGCATTGTTACCTGCGATGAAAAATGGATTCTGTTTGATAACCGCAAGCGCTCAGCAAGTTGGTTGGATCCTGGTTCAGCACCTAAACAATGCCCTAAACGAAAACTTACCCCTAGAAAAGTGATGGTCACTGTTTGGTGGTCTAGCGCCGGTGTGATTTATCACAGCTTCTTACCAAACGGGGTGAGCATTACTGCAGATGTGTACTGTGAAGAACTGAACATAATGATGAAGAAGCTGGCACATCTCCAACCAGCATTGGTCAATCGCTCGTCTCCGCTGCTCCTGCACGACAACGCGCGACCTCATACTGCACAGCAGACGGTCTCCAAGTTGCAAGAACTGGGGTTGGAAGCTCTCCGTCATCCGCCCTACTCACCAGACCTTGCGCCTACAGACTACTACTTTTTCCAGAATTTGGATAACTTCTTGGCGGGAAAAAAATTCAATACCCGAGAGGCAGTACAAAATGCCTTTGAAGAATTTGTTGCCTCCCGACCAGCTGATTTCTTTGAGAAGGGCATCAATAAACTGCCACTGCGTTGGCAAAGATGCATTGATTGCATGGGTGATTACTTCGATTAATACAAATAAAAAATACATGAAAAAAATTCGTTTAAATTTTTTCATACAAAACGGCAATTTCATAGTTAAAGACCTATTATAGGGCCAGTGGCAGTCTCAGTTATAGAAGTACAAGTGTGATGTGATGAACGACTCTCATACGGGTTACTGTTTCTCACTTGTAGAGTTTTCTCGCTCACCCATGTTTGACTGTACTTAGAGCTAAAACAGCTGTTGAAATCGCGTTATCTGTTGCATGTCATAAGACTTGTGCTTAAAAGTGTTGTACTAATTTTTTTTTTTTTTGTTCACAGGTATGTATTGGACGGTGCATGATACACTCAAACGTATCTTCAAGCCTCTTTATTTGCCTGGGGAGAGAATGCAGCAACTTTTTTACTGAATCACCTGCAGCGGTGGTTCGCTTAAGTTAGAGTTTCCTAAGACTACGGTGGCCGCCACATAGCGTCCGCAATTTACCGTCGAATGACGTCATTGAAGCGTTATCAATGAAAGACAGTTGGTGTGTGTCCCTAATAGAGAGCGTTTTTTGACACCACACTGCCAAGAGCGGCCGCAATGACGGCTGTCATAAAAATGACAACCGTCATTGCGGCCGCTCTTCTAGGAAACTTTTCCGTAAATAAAGTAAGAACATACTTCGATCACTAATCGAGTAAACGTTCAAGTGTGGGTTTTGTTTGACAATAAAAATGAAATTGGGCTAAGTCCCTCTGTCGCCTTTAATGACTTCGACGGCTAGACAAGTGGGTAGCTCATTATTCAACGAACGGTAATATTTTCTCATCAGTGTCAAATCACTGGTTAAAAACCGGACGAACATGCATTATTACTTTTCTTTGTAGATATCATTTGATTTTTATGCAGCTGAACGCTCATTATGATTTTGGATGGGACTGGAGACTGCTGAATCCATAATAAAAAATCTGCCTAGCCTTTTCCCAACTGTGTTAATAGTCCAGTAAAAATAGATCGATTTGTATGGAGTAGATTGCAATAAATGCTCTTTGGGTGATAATTCAGAATGAAATATATAAATAGCTGAAATACATAAATTGACAGTAATCCCCGATATTTTTTTTATATATATTGAGTTATTAGCAATTATAGCAATAACATTAAATTTAAGTGGGAACAAAAAATGGACCACTGGTGATTTTGTACATGACTGCTCCTTTTCAAAAGTTTTAATTATGGAAATAATTATCCCCGGTCCAAATCAACATATTAGTACCATATTGACTATTTTATATAAAATAAATGATAACTTCAAAACAGTAATTGCCTAGAGAGTGAAATTTTGTCAAAGTATTTAAATAGTTACTACAAATAACTAGGTAAATTATCACCAAGGTGACTATTATACTTTTTTTTTCGTGAAGTTAAATTTGTATTTAACCCTTGTACATTAAAGACACCCAGGATATTTGTATGAATCTTACTACCAACAATTTTTGTCTACTCAAATTGGAAGAAATCCCCTGAATATAATTTCTAATAATTAAATGAAAATCAAACACTCGCGAGAGGGTGCGCGCGGGCGGCGCGCGGGGGGCGGGTGGCGGCGGCGGCGTCGCGTCGCGATGCATCAAGCGGCCGCGTCTATTACATAAATTTTATTTTGGATTCGTGTAATTAGACCACATGAGTAAACAAAGATGTGGTGTTTTAAAATGAAATAGTACGCACGGCTACAGATCAAGCTATACATTTCCAGTATATGCTGATCTCGCATTGTATAGGATTTCCTAACAATGAGTGGTCAGTGTAAACTGGAAATGTATAGCTTGATGTGTAGCCGCGTGTAACTACTTCTAGGCAAAATATTAATATCAGCAAAATTTAAAAAAAAAATTTTTGGAACAATAACACAAGAAGTAGGTACACAAGTAAAACGATGATAGCTGCAAAAGTATAAACTGTAGCGCAGCTAACAACGTCCTTCTCAGATACAGAATAGAATAAATGTTCCATGCAAGAAGAGACTAATAGGTAATTTTAGTACTTTAGATAGTTAAAAAAAAAGGGCGATTTGTACCAATAGCCGTCGGATTTGTACTATTACTCGTCAAAAGGACCCAGTCGTGTTAAATTTTTTGTGTTAATGTGAACTCTCAGACCTTGAACATACTGTACGTGTTTGTTAAGAGTCTAAGAAACAAAAGGTAGGTAGAAGACTGAATGCTAAGATTTACTAAAGGTTGTAGCAGAGCAGGAGGTAATAAAAACAGCAAGGTTAATTAAATTGTAACATATTTTTGAGTCGATCAGACGTCAACTCCATGCCCAAAAGCTCTAGGTGGTCGGTAACTAGTACAGATGCTCCTCGGAAAGTAGGAGATAACTGAAACTGGCTCCTTTTGGCAGTGAAAAGACACGCCTTTATTTTCAGAGCATTGAATTTGACCAGATTGCCATCTCCGGCATTGTGGAACTACAGTCGGGTATGTTAGAGGCCGCATCAAGGCGTGAATTTTCGGCAAAGATAAAGGCTAATAAGTTTGCACTCTCTTGCGCAGGATGAGCCAGTGGTCCATCAGACTTAAGCATAAGAGGCAGCAAATGGCAGAAATTTGTCTAGACCGATTTAGACAGCGATCAGAACTCCTTGCTATCAGGAAGGTATAGGATGCCAACTTGGCCTCAATTCGTCCAACATGGTCAAAACGCGCCTTCCGTAACACCCGTTCGCAATACTTGTCGGGAAAATGTATTAAGTAGTTTACTATTGCAAAATATAATTTTCTAAAAATTTAATGAATGTTGTGTGTACAAAAGAGTTAACAACTATGTTGCGGTCACAATAACAGTTATTATTTGCATTTTGGGGCATAAAACACTAAAATACCTAGAATTTGGCGGGTTTAGAGGCAACTATTAAGCGTGTCCCAGTAATCGTTACAATAGTACTTAAAATGACGAGATCTGGATCAAGTAGGAATTTTTAGTTACCAATAGATGTCACGTTCAAAAAAAATACTTTTGTGAATTTCAAGTTATTCCTGTCGTTAGCAAATTAACTTAACTAATTCATCAAATAATCAGACTTACCGTAGACCCAACTGAAGTTTCACAAATCGAAAAACAAAACTACGTGCCGACTTCACATTTAGCAGCTGAACTTGCAAAAAAATTAAATTTTTGTCGGACACACTTTTCAAGTAAAATATTTCAGACGTTGCAATATGTTACCAAGAATAGTTTGCCATAAAATCGGCAAGTTTAATGTTTAGTCAATGAGGTATTATAATACTAGAGGCGCAGCGTCCTACAAAATAATTCAGAAAAACGTACCGACTTACCGACTTGTACGAGTTTAAACACGTAGCTTTGAAACGGATACATAAATATGTCAATCTGTCAAAATAATCTATGTTTGTCTCACTTCTTCTACCGTCAAACTAATTACGTTGGAATGAGACAAGACATTGTTAGCCGAAAAACGGCCAGAGTTGCGAACGATCAACATCATTTCCCAAGAATTTAATGAAGGTTTTCATTGAATCAATTATAATGAAAGATTGTAATATGGAATATTTCCATGTGCTTCTGATCTTTAGGTACCCTGGAAAACAAATTAGAGATCACTCTGTCTAGTACTGCACCTATTGACGCGTTTATGATGAATGTGCATACGTTGCGATAAAAATTAAATAACGTAAATTACTATAGTTCATCTGTTTCGATCCATTTTAATAGTAATAAAAACCGGCCAAGCGCGTGTGGGCCACGCAAAATGAAGGTCTCCGTAATTGAAAAGAATGTATGCAAAAACAAAGTTAACATTTGTAGCTGAAAAACAAGAAATCCAAAAAAAAAATGTTTATGCGATAAAATGACAAAATAATGGTTTTCGGACTTTTTCCTTTACTTGTGCTGTGAGACCTTGCTTCTTGCCAAATTTCATGATTCTAGGTCAACGGTAAGTACCCTATAGATTTTGATTTACTTGCGAGTATCAAAATATGTTGCATAAATGGCCGTATTTTTTTACTGCGTAGACTTAGAAGCTTGATTTTTTTAGAGCTCCAAAGGATCATAGACGACTTACGTATTTGATATTCATTTTAACTTGATACCTCCACGCGTTCCTGATAAAAAAGGTCTTGACAGACAGTCAGACAGACAGACGGACAACGAAGTGATACTATAAGGGTTCCGTTTTTCCTTTTGAGGTACGGAACCCTAAAAAAGTACGTCATTTAAAAGAAATTACGACGACTGTTCTGGGTTTCACTACTGAGTTAGATAAGTTTGTCAATCTTAAAAATTCTGAAAGGTATCTTGGATTTATAAACTGACTTGTATTTGATCGTAGTTTAACAATTTGATTTAATAATCGATTACTAATCACAGTAATCACATCACACTAATATTATAAAGGCGAAAGTTTGTGAGTGTGTGTGTTTGTATGTTTGTTACTTCTTCACGCTCAAACGGCTGGACCGATTTGGATGTTTGGTAAGTAGATAGCTTATACCCCGGATTAACACATAGGCTACTTTTATCCCGGTCTACGCGGGTGAAACCGCAGGGCGCAGCTAGTTTACTTTAATTGAAAATGAACCGGTTTATTTTCGCACAGTACACTACTATATAACACAATGTGATCATAAACAATCTATTATTTTTCATTTAAAAATATAAACTCATAGTCATTAGTCATCATTACGTATAAGATTATTTATTGCTAATAAAATTAATTTTGGTGGACGATGTAGTGATATATTAGGTTTAAAACCTTTGACATACTTACACGTGACATGTGTTACTTTTGTATTCAGTGACTGTTTGGGTACTTTTCCATTCAGTGAGTGTTTGGGTACTGTACAGTATGTTTAATCCAAACAGACTACAATAATAATTTAGACTTACAGGAACATACATTCGTCATTCACTAAATTCCCAAAAGTCGGGCAAATCAAAATCGTTTTTACTGGTAACACTGATGGCAAAAACAATGTTTGATAAATTTTTGGATAATCTGAACAAAATGCAGCAAAGTTACTTGTGAAATGTATTACCACTTGCCTTAGTAATCTTTTCAAACCGTGACATACAAATTTTAATCGCACATTTCACTATTTTGATATTTTTATCGCTAAGCAATTGCTCACTTGACGTCAAGCTGACAACTGAACTCGGATATGCCTGTGGACATATACGATGTAGTAACGCTTCGGCGCCGTACGCTACTGATCTAGTACTATTAACATCATTGTGTTTAGTAGAAAAAGATATTGATGTTTTTAGATAATTAGACGACTACTGGGTCACTTCACCCGCGTTTACCTTACATGATTCGAACCAGAAGTATCGGTAGTTGATAGAAAAAATGCGCTTATCTTGAATGTAAAGCGCATTTATTATATCCCATAGGTATAACTGTGTACTGAGTTTATTAAAATCCTAACAATAGAATAATTTCAGATTTTTCTCTTTGCTGACGTAACAACAACGTCAGTTTCGTGTAGTCGGACAATCCTGGCTTTTCATTCCGGTACAGTTTCGTGCAATTGTCGCGCGAGTGGGTAGATTGCAGAGTAGGCATGGTATTATACCTTTCGCATTTTTGATTTGTGTACTGTTTTCGGCAATTTGTATGTAAAATCACTGGCACATTATCCGAGAAATTAAATAAATTGTCTTTCCGAAGCTCACTAAAACATAGAGTTTTAAAACCTTTACTGCCAACGGTGACAGAATCACCATCTAAGGGCTTTCCGCATATTACGCAAGACATAATAAATAAGTACCAAAAATCCGGGCGCATAGTAAACAATCTCATTGCGTAATGAGAAGAAAATTTTCAGTAATTATTTGAGCAGTTAAACAATAGCTCCATCTTTTTCACATCCGATAACTTCGTCCCTCTCGCACACCGACGCGGGGGATGCAAGGCGCTCGGTCAAGGTTGGCATTTTATATTGTGTATGTAATTTAGGTTTTATGCATTTTGCGAAGAATCCTTATCACTTAATCAGGGGATTATGACACTTACATATGAAGAATGAAAATGTTAATGCACAGCCTAAAAAATATTTCAAGTGTCTTTTATGTACAATATACAAAACATGATAAAACACTTTTTAACTATGTTCCTGAGAAGTCACCAAGGTGAAAACTGAACATAGGTTCGAGGCTAACGTTTGGAATGTATAAACAGAAAAATCCCCGAAAGTGAGATTTTTTAAGTCTCATTTATCACACCATGAAAGAAAAAATCTCGTAATGTTAAGAATTTTGTACCCAAACCGAGGGATTACTTATGTACTATAATTTTAGGCTGGCTATAGACGATAATCTTACTTTTCACCTAAAGTGTGTTTTTTGTTTAACGTTAAACAGTAAAAACACAACTTTAGGTATTTCTGAGGTTCCTCCGACCATATGAACACAAAATTGCTACGAATGCATACGTAAATAACTATACTATTATTTCAAAACCAATTTACTAAAGTGTCTTTAATGCAATCTCAAACACTATTTTTACTGGACTATAACCCCAACCGGGGGGGTTGGGGTTAACACAGTTGGGAAAAGGCTAGGCAACAAAACCCCAGCGGTACAAAAAAACATCATCAGTAGTTGTGCACCTATGGAGTTCGCAACCAATGACTATTTCGCAACTAACCCCTCCCCCCGCGTGTCAAATGCACTCCATATAAAACAAACAAACAAACAAACACTTGGACAAAACTTTACATAGTAGGTATATAAGCTTATATCACATATATATAAACGTAAAAAAACATCTGGAAAACATATCCTCATCCGTAGTTGTAAACCTATAGGGTTCGCAACTACCCATGTTGGGGAGTAGTTGCGAACCGTATAGGATCACAACTACTGATGAGGCTATGTTTTCCATCGGGTGATGTTTTTTTACGTTTATATAAATGTGATATAAGCTTATATACCTTATATCCTCATCAGTAGTCGTGAACCTATAGGGTTCACTACTACTCCCCAACATGGGTAGTTGCGAACCCTATAGGTTCACAACTACTGATGAGGATATGTTTTCCAGATGTTTTTTTACGTTTATATATATGTGATATAAGCGTATATACCTACTATGTAAAGTTTTGTCCTTATGCACACATGGAGTGCATTTGACACGCGGGGGGAGGGGTTAGTTGCGAAATAGTCATTGGTTGCGAACTCCATAGGTGCACAACTACTGATGATGATTGGTTGTACCGCTAGGGTTTTGGGTCTAAAAATAGCCCTAACTCAGACACGTGAGAGGGGTGCGCTTGAAGTCTAACCGGATTCAGCTGACTGCTGAATACCAGTATTTTACATGGAGCGACTGCGTGTCTGATCTCCACAACCCAGTTACTGGGTAACATTATACCCCTTTATAAGACTGATTGCAAACTTTCTGGTCTTCTGACTACTCACAGCGACTGTCAAAGATCTACGAATAACACCGGGACCAACGGCTTAACGTGCTTTCTGAGGCTCGGAGGGGTCTCGATATTTAATGGACGGTCACCCATTCACGAACCGACCGCGGTAAGCGTAGGTTAACCTTCGATCATACCCGTATGGCTGTTAATATTTAGCCACTAGCCCCTGAATCCATAACAGTTGATTAATAATTGTCTCTGAAAGTTGCCAAAGATTAAATTTTTCCTTGTTATCTCCATCAAAACATGCTTAATGCTTTACATCAGCAAAAGACACCAGGTTAACCAGTGTCAATCAAGTGTTTACACTGCAATATTGGCAATTGGTAGCCAACATTGTCGCCAAGGCTGCACGTGACGATTCACCTTGGCCTTGGCGGACGTGTGAATCGTTTGAATAGCTGGTTTATTTATTACTGGTACATAACGATTCCCATAGTGCGGCTCGATAAATTGAAATAGAAGGCGGTTTGAAAAACTACGCCAACTTGAATTCTAGACTTTTGCTTTCTTTTAGGGCCATAGCACATCTGCGCCACGAAACCGCGAAACCGCATGATGTTTTGCTACTCAAGTAGTTCAATTCAACTGACTCGCATGATGTTCCGCTAGAACATTATGCGAGTTAGTTGAACTGAACTGCTGCGGTTTCGCTGCTATAGTTTCGCGGTGGAGGTGTCCTAAGGCCCTTAGTCTGGGTCAATAGAAAGATTTTTTCATGTCCCAAAAGTTTCATTGTCTGTCTGCATGTTGAGCACCTTGCAACATGCCCTACGAAAGGCTTGTCTAGATTGTTAAATAATTTGACGATAGGTACTATTATTATTTACTGTCATGAATAACATATTCGTATTTTGCACTTTCTTTCATCAATCTTCACATTCCTTGTTTCTAAAAGTAGGTATACTGAAATCTCATCTCATCTTCATCATCCCAAAATTAACTGCAAATTAAGTGGTTGGTCTAAGACTATAGTGTCTAAAAATTACTAGCTGCAAGTGTCGACCTACAGTTTATTATTAACCCTATAGTCTTCACTAGAACATGACGATATGACACGTCTTAGTCTAAAAAAACCCATTATTTCTGGCTACCTCCACGTCTTACTAGGTCCAAACATCAAACGAGTTTTAAGAACCTGTCGTAAAATCATTAGTGGTCGCGTGACGTGACGACTAACGACTGTTTGTCCTCTGTTCCTTGAGAAACTGGTTCTTGATTAACATTTATCTGTCTTCTACGTCAGTTGCGTGTTCCTTCCTTCCTTCCTTGTGTTTATTGTTTTCTAGTATGTTGTTGTCTCTTAAAATTGGGCATCTAAATTCAATCTTGGTCTCCTTGGTAACTGGCATCCTCATGTAACCTCTGGTCCTGTCCTTACTTATACTGGTTTGAAGAGATTAGCAAGAATTATGTCAGTTGGCCATTGATGATGATGCATAATTAGCCTATAATGTTACCACTGCTGGGGCACAGGCCTCCTCTCTTCGAGAGGCTGTAATCTACCACGTGGGCCCTGTGTGGGATGGTAGATGTCACAAGTCTTCGAATATTTGGTTCTAGGATATGCCGGTTTCCTCAAGAGGTTTTCCTTCACCGATTTGAGAGCAGTCGTGATGAAATAATTTACCTACAACTCGTAAGTCGGGGCCTTTACTAATGGGCCACTACTGCTGATGAGCTGTTGTTCTGTAGATTTTTAGTTTGGAAAGGAATTAGATTTGAAGAGGAAATACCACTCCCACGCAGATGCGATCTTGTCGCATCGCTACTATAAAACTTCCTTCTTGCTGTCTCATCATAGATTCGCGCGATTTCTTACAGGGATAGATTAACGAAGTCGTGACACGAAAAGTCGCGTGATTATCGATGTTGTGTTGAAAAGTCGCGTAGCGCCTGTGGGTGGAAGCCTCAAAACAAACAGAACTGTTCTTAATTATTTAATTAAGAAACTGGGTCTAAAACATTACAACTGTAAATACTAAAGTTTAAATTAAATTCGGAAGAAGTTGAGTTTTCCCCAAAATGAACTCATATAAATCTTGAACCTTCCTCAGTAAATACTCGGTGAATTCGCACTGAAGCCTGTCTACTAATTTACGAGATTTACACTTATTTATCTGCTCTTATACACTACAGATACCTACCTACCTGTTTATTTTAAAGCTGTTTGTCAGTCCTTATAAAGATGAAATGACTATAATGGGGTGGAATTTTATGTGAGTTAATTTGAAACTGAAACATATTTGTTTCAGTTTCAAATTAACTCACTCATTGAAACTGAAACAAATACGGCCTTATTACAAATCAAGGTTTTTCTTCTAACACGGTTTGGGGCCTTGGGCCTTAGCACACCTCCGCCGCGAAACCATACCAGCAAAACCGCAGAAGTTCAACTGACTCGCATGATGTTCCCCTACTCGAGTAGCGGAAGTATGTGTATCATGCGGTTTCGCGGCGGAGGTGTGCTAAGGCCCTTAAAGTGTAAGCCATCGATACAGTTTTTGTAATAAGATCTTAACAGTAATTGAAACACAGTTCTTAATACAAAATTGACAACTTAGTCCGGTACTAAGTTTTCAGTTTTGAATTAAGGACTTTACCTTCGTCGAAATAAAGTTTGAAATTCAAAAATGGCTCCATAGTTAAAACTCACTTCAAGCTCATTTCAGCTAAGTTTTCAACTTGAGATTTTTACGGAATAGACCGGCTGGTTCTGAAGATAAAATATTTTGTTTTGTATTTTTTTTAATAAGACCGATAGTATTTTGTCAATTTAGAAAGGATTGGCTACCGAGAATCGTACTACGTTGGTCCGTATGTCCGTGCTATAGTATCTTTGTTATGTGACAAAGGTCAGGTTGAACAAAACGTCGAAGTAAAAGACAATGTAGAGGACCGGACGTGGAACCGCATCCGGCGCCCGCGCAATGATGATACACATCTGCACGAAATAATAATCGACTTGTGCCTAGCCTCTTGCCGTTTTTAGGACAAAGAACCCTTTTGTAGTAGTGTAAATAAAAGTCCAGCTGGTGTTGTATGTTGCGTTTCGATGTTCAGATTTTTGTGTTCCCGACTTGTAATTTGATATTTTTTAATGCGATGATCATCCTATTTCCTGTCGTCTTCAATTTAGATTGCATGTTCTTATTGGTGCATCAGTTATCTTCTTTGTATTGTATGCTTGATCAAATGATCATCCTTAAGTCGAGATAGTTACTTACTCACTGAAATTCTGCGATTGTTTCTCCTGCCACAATCTTGTTGTTGCAATATTAAGCGCCTGTTTTGCGGCGGAGATGTGCATCTCCGCCGCAAAACAGCGAAACTGCTTGATGTTTCGCTGATGCTCCGCTGATGTTCCGCTACTCGAGTAGCGGTACATCATGCGAGTCATTTGAAATGAACTACTGCAGTTTCGCGGCGGAGGAGTGCTAGGGCCTATAGAATACTCTTTATTATGTACACCATGTGGACTATACAGGGTGTAAGGGACAGCCCTCCGCAAACTGATAGGGTGAATTCAGTATGTGTTACTAAGATGACTGGTACATGAAATTTTTTCAGGAACGTAAAGGGAATCCAATAAACCTGATATGTTTATGTTTTTGTGCACAAATCGGAACGTCTATTACTGGTTGGGAGGGGTAGGTAATAGGTATGCGGTGAGTTCGATGAACTCTGTAGCTAGACAGAAAGTGAACAGCTGATTACTCGCGTCGTTGGTTAGAGTATTTCAACATCCATTGCTGGATTTTTTTTTTGCTGTTTTTTTTTTGCAGTTTTTTTTACATAAATGGAATGCTGCGAACACACAATGCAATTTTACATTGAAATAATGCAAATGTAACTGAAAAAAAAATTGAAAAAATGAAAATTTTCCTGAGAAAATTTCCGGTAGAATATGATTCAAAATGAGGACCTGAATGCACCCTGTTAGTTTGCGGAGGGCTGTCCCTTACACCCTGTATAAATGTAGAAGTTTTACATAGGGTGACACAATGGACGCGGGAGGTCTGATCGAAAGACAGCCTTTAACCATTATCTTTCTGGATTGAAGCTTTGTCTTGGACTTCCATAAATGTCTGCCCATTTAATTTATCTTTGAACTGAGCGATGAAACTCTGCTGTTATTTTCTCATACCAAGAACAATTCGTTAATATTTCTTTGTATTCTTCATCTTGAGTTGAACACTAGGATCTAATACAGTTTAACTTTTGAATCCTCGTTTGTTCAATGAACAAAATATCTCCTCAAAACATGCCTGTTGTTTCAACATAACCCACAGAACAACTGGTTTTCCTATACACTGGAGGATTTTAAACCTGTAATATGAAAATACGTAATTAATTGACATTCACAGCCTCATTATGGCGTTTTTCTACCTAAGATATGTATTTTCCGAAACTCTGGCTCCTTAGATGCCAGTTATAGAACAGTTGTAAACAAGGCAAGCCCTTAAGTCGGCCTAAATGTGCCGCGAGGGAGAAGGCTCCAAAGAAATGACGTCACGAGGCTTGAGATGATCGACGTAAAATACCCACGCTCCAGTAAAAAGGTTTCTTTCAGAAAGTACTTTCGAAGTAAGAATAGTTTCTTCTTCATTTTATGGTTTTCTTTTGTGGTTGTTTTTGTGAATTTGTGACGTATGTATGGCCAGTGCCTTGTGAAATATGAGTAGCAATTGATTTTCGGGCTTGGATTTAATGCTATATGTTTTACCAATACCTGTTTTTTTATTGTTGATGGTTTTCCTGTGTATTATCTTGTGTGTGAAGCTTATTTTAAGGGCGATTTAAGAGGCCGTACACGAAATTTTGCCGATTACGCTGATTTACGTGATTTTACAGTTATAATACTGTATTTCTATAAGTTTTAATGCACAACATGAAAGATCATTTCAATGATCAAATTAATGTAAGATTTTCATCTCGCATCTGGGATTGATCAGAATGTTGGGCCACAAAAGGCATGAATGAAAGGCAATTGCAAGCAGCTGAGATGAGAATGCTAAGAGGGATAAATGTGGTGTTACACGTAATACGTGTAACACCACACCCTCAGGATATAGAATAAGAAATGAGTACGACAAAGACAAAGACTGAAAGTGGCACCGGTGACTGAAAAGTTGTGCGGAAATTGTGTGATGCGGAGGAATGAGGAAAATGTCGTGAGGAAAGTTTTGAATATGTTTTGGTTTGGATATAAGAGATGAGAAAGATCAAAGAAACAATGGATGGACACTGTGAATGGCTAGAAAGGGGGGTGACTGCCGAGATGACGACTAATAGAGAAGTATGGAAGAAAGGGACATGTTGCGTTGACCCCAAATCAATTGGGATAAGGGCAGGAGAATGATGATCAGATTCTTAATTAGTCTTCAGCACTGTCGGTCTATCATACCATGGAGGTAGGCAGAAACTACAGAATGCCATTTTCTATGAACCTTACATACTCCTTTTGCTTCGTTTACGTTCATACACGCTTGGCGCTCTACTATTCGCAAAAGTATAAAATCTTTCGAAGAAAAGCGACACGAAGCTATTATTGAGAAGCGCCAAATACGCAAAGAGAGACCTAAGCCCTCCTACACCTACACATACAACACTGCGGGCCAACTTTATTGCTCTAGTTGTGACCGGGTGTTCAAAACTAAATTCGGTCTAACGAGCCATCTAAGAGCACACTATATATATACACGCTTGCGAGTACTACCCACCTGACCTTTCTGAAGACCATCACCAATAAGGTCGCTATATGTCCTACTAGGGCGTCTCCTCCCCTTCCGGGGTTTCCACTCACCTCTCAACTTTTTTTAGTAGCTTTTCATTCATCCTCTCAACATGCCCAAACCATTTAAGAGAGTATCTCTTCAATTTTTGGCAAGTCTTCTTGAATTACTTCACTTATCCACCAACCGCAACCCGTACCCCTCATAGAGTGAAGGCCTGAGTTCCAGCAGTTGGAACATTATAGACTGATTATGTTACTTAACCATTAAAGATTTCAAACGTTTGTTATCTCATTTTGCGTAATGCAATCATTATTTTTTCTTTATCGCTATCGAGTATTAGTATCGGGCTCGTATCATCAATCAAATCTTGTCTGAGACGTCAAAGACTGTCTTTGTTACGTTGTATACCGGAAAAAAATATGGTTGTCCGTTTTGCCATTAAACTCTTCTAAAGATTTTTTTGTGGAAGTGTTTAACATTTGCATAATAAGTTCGGTTTTGAGTATGAGAAAATTGTATTTTGTTATTTTTAAATCCATATTACGTTGATATTTAGCAGCTGGACATTGTAGACTGTAGGTATATAGGATAAAAAATTTGAAACTGTTGAAAATCAATAATTATGCACAACTAGCTGGCAGTTTTTCTCATTTTTCCAATTTTCCGGGAAACTTTTCAAATTTTTTTTTGCCTTAAAACCTAATTCGTACTATTTACGAACATTTTAAAACAAAACAGGTGTAGTTATTATTTGAAAAATGTGTTTCTTTTTAAACAAGCTTTTATTAGTCTGGATATAAGACTTGAGTCCTTGTCAAAACGAGCCCAAACTCGATAGGCTTGCGTCGTTTTAATACTGAGTTCCCATGGCCGCCTTCCGACTCCATCATCAGATCAGCTCCATGTTATATTAATATTGCATTGTCATCCGATTTACATATGCATGTACAATCTCAGCTCAATCGGAAACCGGGAAGTCGGTCAAATTTAACTTGCAAGATTAGATTACAGATAGACACCGGGGCAGGTGAAACTAAATAAAAGCTTGTAAATTCCCAAATAGATCCAGCCATTCTCAAGTGATGCGCTTACCAACGAACTAACAAAGCATTTTAATTTTATTTATATAGATACTCGTAGATTTCTTCATTTGCGGATCTTTGACAGTCGTTACGGGTCGTCAGAAGCCCGAAAGTCTGACAACCAGTCTTACCAAGGGGCATCGTATTACCCAGTTACTGGGTTGTGGAGGTCAGATAGGCAGTCGCTCCATGTAAAATACTGGTATTCAGCTGCATCCGGTTAGACTGGAAGCCGACCCCAACATAGTTGGGAAAAGACTAGGCAGATGATGATGACTCGTAGATGTCTTATAATCTATGAGATAGGTAGAGATAAATCACATTTTTTTTTTATGAAACGATTACTAAGAAAACTACATAGTTAGCAGCCCTAGAGTTATCGACGTAGCGGCTGCACTGTGGGCAGTTTATTTTTATTGACTGTGGCGCTGGTCGGTTTTGTTGTAATTTCTCTACATCATTATGAATGTAATTTAGTTTGTTAATTGCACTTTAATGAGCTTGAATAAGATTGTAAGAGTTATAAATAACCTTGTTTTGGTTCGATCAATAATATTTGTTTTGATATCCTTCGTGGCACTTACTTTGTTCAGTTGCACAATGAAATCTATGCATAATTATTTAAATTGATGTCGTTACGGATAGTCACAAACCAGAAAATCTGACAACCAGTCTTACTAAAGGGTGTCGTGTTACCCAGTGTTGTGGGGTTGTGGAGGTCAGATCGGCTGTCGCTCCATGTAAAATACTGGTATTCAGCTGGATTCGCTTAGACTGGAAGCCGAGCCGACCCCAATGTAGTTGGGAAAAGGCTAGGCAGATGATGATTAATTCGAAGTCGCTTTTCGTATCTATCTCTGTAACTGCGTTGTTCTTCTAATCTACGCAAACAAAATATTTAGTAAAATTCCAGAAGGTTTATGTGTATAATACACTACTAGCTTCTGCCCTGCATGAAATTTCTTGTTCCCCCAACCAACCGCATTCTCATCGCATAGCCCGCCCGTGTTATTACATCGTTTACCGCTTTTTTCCTTTTTGCTCGGCTCCTAAGGAGTATAGCGTGATGTTAAACCGCCTATAATCTTCCTCAAAAATTGCGGTATCAAATGCAAAAAGAATTTTTCAAATCTGACGGGTAGTTCCAGAGATTACCCCCTACATAACTACAAACTTACAAAATTTTATCGCGATGTAATATTAGTAAATATAGATTAGTATTTAACTTAGATATAATAAAAAAATCTTTATGTTTTGTCAAGTCCTACAAACCGTGCAAAGCAGGGGCAGGTCGCTAGTATTGTGTAGAATGTGTAGATAACAAATTATTCTCAACAACATTGTTTCTCATGAAAATAACTGGAGCAAATAAATAAAGTAATATATTTTTAAAACCAGCGCGCTAATCGTTCTCATATTATCAAAGAAAAATGAATGAGGAACCTAGCATATAAACAGTGGCTATAAATCTAGGTTAGACCTACATAGTTATTACGAGCAACAATCACGCATTCAGCATGTCTTGCAAACAAGATATCCGTCAGCACACATTCTAATGTAAATAATTAATGTTAGGTTAGTGTTAGAGACGTTCGAACCCTGACAGGCGTAGGCGCTTTACTTTGTATAAATTATTGCATCACCACTGCTCTCAATACGGTGAAGGAAAAAATTGTGAGGAAACCGGCATGTCCTAGAACCAAAAATTCGAAGACATGTGACATCTACCAACCCGCACTGGGCCCTTGAAATAGAGTTGTTAGACTGAGTTTGAGTTTGATTTCACATAAAAATCAAGGCTAGGCAAGGCTCCAATTTTGTTTAATTTTTGTCTCTGCAAGTACGAACATCGCAAGTACAGCTTTGATTGCGTTATATTGTGCGTATATCAGCCAGATGTCGACGACCGGCAAACCAGTTTATTTACCAACGGCCACCAATCCAACATGGCTGCCGAAATCGTGATGTCTTGATGCACAGGAGTGCGTCATTGTTTGTGAAGCTGTCAGTTCTTGTTTAGACTCCTGTTGATGCAGATTTGTGTCGCTAATCACTCCCAGAATGATGAAATACAATGGTGTCTGTCGATTTTGTTACTGGTTCTAATGTTTTTCTCCCTTCGTCACTCCTTGAATTGTGAAATTCCATAGCATCGTGCTTTGCTGTTGTGGAAAGTAGCTCCACAATAATGGAATTCCCTTTTTTCGTGGTGTCACACCAGATATTCCTATCTTCAGTAATATGGAAGACGTCAATACTTGACTAGCTGACTTGTATTTATATTGTATCAATACCTGGATAGACTTAACGATACTGCGGTATCTAACAATGCCGAATGATGATTAGTATTCAACCTACTCCATTCAGTCTTCCAAAAAGGATTGTCACTTTTAGCAAGCGGTTGGTGACCGTAAAACAAGACTCCAGTTCTTCCAATGATTCATAAAGATTAATGAATCATATTGGGAATCTATAGAGGTTTTAATCCAATACGCAATAGTGGATATCTTCCCTCCGATATGATAATGATGATAAATATGAAATGATTCATGCTGGACGCTGGTGTCGATGATATAAACAATTATGCACATTTACTCAGTATTTCAGTATTTAATTAATGTAATTAAGAGATTGAACTATTTATTCAGCACTGACCTAATGTAATAATGTCAGTAAGACAGGTTTTGAAAACATATGATAACCTTTTGGCCATGTTCCAAAGATTCACGGTTATTCAACATTCAAAGATAGGTGGTCCTAGGTGCTTCATGAATCCCTACCTAGTAGTTAAAGGGCCGATTCCACTGCTGTCTGCTAGAAATCAAAGTAAGCAATTTACTGCATTTTGAGGAGCTATTCTGCTCATCATGCCGAAGATCCTCATCAGATCTTCAGCAAATTTTTATGAGACCAGCTTAATCTTAATGAACCAACGAAATCGGATCTCAGGCGGAGATATCTACTAGGCCCCTTTTTTGCCCCTTTTTGGAGGAAGTCCAATCAAAAATACCAACCGAAAAATAAAACACTATACTTAAAGTCGTAAAACCTGTATACCAAGTTTCGTCCAGATCAGTTGTAAAATACGACCAGCATACGTAGCATGCATGACGTTTTGTCAACGGAAGAATAGACACGCAGAATACTAGAGACGAGAATAGAGACGCGTAGAATGCCTAGAAATATTTCTACAATCAGCCGTTTTGTCTATTCTTCCGTCGACAAAACCCTATTCTATGGCGTTCATGCTAAGCGTGCTGTAGAGGAGTAGCCACAAACTGACAGACGAAAGCAAATGTTGCCAGACTTGAAGCAGAGACGCTTCACTCGCTTCGCTCGCTCGTTCATTAATAACTGGTTTTAAATAATACTTATTGATGTAGATGTTTAGCCAAGCTTCCAGTGTACGCGGATGCGGCGGATTCGCGGAGAATTTACACAAAATTGTTTTAACCTTAGGTTGCGCGAAGTTAATTAAACAAAACAAACAACTGTCAAGTTGGATTCGCTTCACTCAACATCTTGGCCTTGAACTAGGCAAACTGGTTTCAAACGGTATTTAAAGAAATCTAACTAGATGCATAATGTCTTATGATATTTGCGTCAGTGGATTCACAATATTGACTTCGTTTTTTCCCATTGGTGTAGGCAGAAACTACAGAACGCCATCTGCTATGATCCTTACGTACTCCTGTTGTTTCGCTTACGTTCATACATCTGGTCATACACGCACGCCGATTGCGAGTGCTACGCCTTTCTGAAGAACTTAACCGATAAGGTTGCCAGATGTCCTTCTAGGGAGTGTAAACTAAGTACTTTGGCGAAAATCGGTACGGTCCAGTCCAGACAGAACAAACTCCATCTACCCCATGGAGATGGATTACTCAATTGCCTTCAGTCTTGGTTTATTTCATTGTTGATCATTTCAAGAAAATGCCACCAGTGAGGCGTCAAAATATCGAAAAGAAAAATTAGAAAAGTTGTCGGGAAAATTGGAAAATTCGGTAAAACTGAAAGTGCATTTTATATAGGAATTTTGTATGAATTGTTACAATTTTGACAGGACAACGTGTGTCGGGTCAGCTAGTTTGTCATAAAAATACGAGTAACCTTATCTATTCGTTACAAATTAGACCGCGTAGGAAGTAGGCACACAGTCGCGAATTCGCGATACCTACATGAAAAGGCTGACGGTTTTGTTCCGCTTTGCAGAAGCGTGTTTCCAAGCCAACTGATAAAAATTATATGATTAAAAATGCCATAAAATAATATTGTGTATTCTAGAACGATAGTCTGTCATGAACTCTTGATCTAAATAAATAAATAAAAACTAACTTAGCTAGATTTGATTTGAAATTGTAAAAAATTGTGTCAGTTTTAAACTCAAATTCAAAATATTCTAGAATCACAAATCGTTGATGGCCAGTTTCACCACATCCTGATAACTTCCGATAGATATTTGAATGTATGGTTGGTAGAGTTTTTTTTGCGTCGGTAATCTACGTATTCTACGTAATGAACATAACATTACGTAACCGCCACGTTGGAAGAGGTGTACCTACAGTATGTTTAAGTCCCTTGTAATAAGGGATTAGGTGTGAGCCTATTGCCCACAACCTCCAAAATTCAGACTCCTGACTGCTACTGAGAAATTCCTGATAGAAACATAACAATTACTGGATAATGAAGTACCCACGTAATACAAATTTCGAACAGCGGAAACAGATTTTAACGATCATCAACTCCTCAGTATCAGAATTTTAGTAAACGATTTGAATAATAAATGAGAAGTTAGCGTTCTTGTCGCATTGCCATTCTGTCAAGGTCGATGTCAGCTAGACAGTATCAATCAAGGATTAGTCGTGTATTCGTAAATACTTGAAATTGTATTTTTATTAGAATTTTAATTAAGTTTTGTTGGAGTGAAACTTAAGCGGTGATTGGTTAATAGGGCAGAAAACTGTCAAATTAGTTCCGCGTAGATGGCTCTAAGTGTTTGTTACTTTCATTCGGCTGTCAATGGAGTTGCTTGCTGAAAACTTTGTCGCGAGATGGCGCTAAGAGTTTTTTTTTGTCGCCGATTGGTCGCTTTGTCTTCAAGATGGAAAAACGCACAGCGCTCTCTTGCAGCGAAGCTTCCGGGAAACAACTCCATTTAGTACCGTTTAGGTACATTTCGTTACTTGAGAGAGAAAAAGATCTAACTGTCTCTCTCTCTCTCTCTCTCTCTCTCACACACTAAAACTCTCTTATTCTTAAAAAAAAAATATGGTAATAAGGTTAATAATAAACAATTGATTTTTGAATTTGCGATTTGAAAATTTTGTAAGATTTTTTTATCTTATTATGTAATGGCAAATGTCATAACTTTTTGGCGGGCAATGAGTGACGTTTCCTCAAAAATAGATCGGAGGTAGTAATCAAACTGAAATTTAAATTCACGGAATTAGCTATTTTTTTTATTGCGCGCAATGTAACGCGAATTCAGGCAAACGGAGTTAAGTCCCGCTCATTTGCTCTACGGTACGCGTAGTACCTACTTGTCGGAAAAAGTTTAGATAAGGGCGAGCGCGCATTGCGGTGCGTTTTTCTACCGCATAATCTGTGAAGTATGAATGTCTTTGAAGTGCGCGCACTGCGGTCATGCGTTTTGTTACCGTAGGCCCCGCCCAGTGCGGCAGAACTACCGGAAACGCACCGCAGTGCGCGCTCGCCCATACACTCGTCTTTAGTAAGAAAGTAAAAAAAAATGCGACTTTGATCTTCAATATCTCCAGAACCCGTGTATTCCCAGGTAGGGACACCTAGGGGGTCTAGTCCCCTAGTGGAAAAAAACGATCCAAATAATGGGTAGAATATATTATTTTATAGATGCAGTTGATACTCTTATTAGAAGCTGTCAATTCATAGACATATCACAAAGAACATCGGTCATATTTCTATAGAAGCTGGACCTGAGTTTTATTTTCAGTGTACAGAAGCAAATTATAGTGAGATTTGATTGTTTTATGTAGTAAACACCATCCCTTTCGAAAATAATATCTAAATAGCCAAGATATTTCAATAATGCAAAAAATACTTTTGAGGTTATCGGTGTCCGGAAATCAAAAGCACAGAATAATCGTCACAAGCGGTACCTAGTTATCAGTCTGTAAAACAATGCCAAGGTCAAACAACAGAAGGAAATCCAAAACAGTACAGTACTTATCACAATATTCACACTAACAACAACAACACAACAACAATGCGAGATCGCCGGGTGCAAAGACTACACACTACAGTATATTAGTGTCAAATTGACACCCGTTGTAATTGACAGTATTGACACTGTCAATCCATGGCGCGCGTCGATGACATATTATGACGTTCCGTTGTACACAATTGAACAAAATGCTGATACTTACTATGAACCCACATAATTATTTTTATGACAAGAATCCAATACATAATAAAAACAGCACTAGTTGGTTTGATACACAAGTATATAGAATTGAATTACATCTAATAACGTGAATAATTATAATCTTTGAGTACTAAATCATTTCTTAAGCAAAATGAATCGTCAAAGGTGCGTTCTGAACATGTTATTCTAAATAATTTGCAAATTATGCTATTAAAAAAAAATGTGTTTGTGCTTTTTTTTCTGGCGACTTAAATATCTATTTCTTATGTTTTTTAAGACCTTAAAAAATACTAGATTTTTACATATATATGGCATATCTGTACACCACCGCCTCGTAGTCAGGTACGATTTGACCGTCCTTCTTTAGTTGCTTAATAATTGGTAAGTAGGTATGATCCACATTTAAATGAAGTACATACACAGTTTTTAACAAAAATACAATTTTTTATTAGCAGTTTTAGATAAGGAAAACAAAGAAGTTTTATTATTACCTATATTTTTTTTTACATGAATTCGTTTCGAATAAAATTTGTATACTTACTAACGTTTAAAATATTTTAAATTATTATCTATGACTTATTGGGCATTAGATATTAAGATTATATAGACTTTTGTCAAAATCTTTGAAACTATGCGCTTCACCCAATGATATATTACCTTTAGATGCGTTACCCGGGCTCAAAAATGGGAAATTAAATGAAGGGTAATTGCCCGGCGTGATATCAGTCACGCACGCGCGCCAGTGAACATGCAGCAGCTAGTGACGTAATTAAATAAGTATATTCATCTCTTTCTTACAAAAGGTATCGGCATGCGTCTTTCCTTTTCTTTGCGGCCAGTATATACTGGTATGTTGATACATCATGTCTTACGCTGTTTTTGAAAGCACTGATGTTCGTGTATGACGCGTCTATCTATAATACGTCATTAGCTTCACCATCAATAGTTAAAATCTCTTTTGTGTAGAACCATTTTCCCGCCGCCGCGGCGTGTCAAAAGTCAACGTTCTAAATTTAAAATGAACAAAGAAGTTTGTACACACTTCGAATAAATACATACGTAACGAGTTTTACGTTTGGATAACATTATTCGCTATTGGTATAGATAGGTTAGCGCTTGGCGCGCAGTACGCGTCGAGTGCCCGAACCGGTATCATATTCAGTTGATAATTATTTTATTTACTTTTGTAACGAGAACACGCGTGACTGAGCGTGAAGCTTTGTTTGTGTTGTTCTTCCCAGCGCTGTGAGCGCAGCGCACGTGTTCCAATTTTGAAATTTCTTTTTAAAAGTTTAACCAAGGAGTTTTTTTATATGTGGTTTTAATGGTGTGATTAGTCGATGGGTGTTTTTTTTAATCGACTAAAGTGTTGTTGTGTTTTAAGTGATCAGTGTCAATTAGGGAATAGTTTGTGAAGAGTGGAGTCTATTGCCTTGTTTTTGGCACCATATTTTGGCAAAGGAGTAACGGTCACAGAATTATAGCGAAATTACTCAAGAATGTTGCTGCGTGAGTACTTTACAAAAGAAATGTTTAAATTCTCTCTTTTTTATGTATTTTGACTTTCAACATAGTACTTTTAGGTCTTTTGTTAAATTAAATTAAATTGTATACGAGTATTCAGTACCTAAATAAGTAGGATATCGGAATCACTTTTACACGTCATATAAAAAAAGACATGAGTTAGCTAGATGGAGTCGACATTTCTTATCTGACTATCCCTGAAAAGAAATGACGAAGCAAACTCAGGGGTCAGACATAATCCTGTTCAGATCATGGCAGGACCATGTAGATTACCTAATGTCTGAAATGGTCTATTGAGGAAGTAAAGAGTATAATAATATTATTATGACTATTTTGGTTGACTCATGTTTGACGGAAGTTTCTTTCAGTTAGTCAGCAGTTTTTATCTGCGATTTATTTGAAGGACAAATCAAAAACTGTCAAGGTACCTACCTTATCTTCGCTTGAAAACAATTTCGATAATAGAATATCTACTGTTGTTTTTTATCTGAACGGAAATAATAAATTATGTACCTACATAGAAATTACGTTTTTGATTGATATTAAATCAAAATATAATTTTAATTATCTATTGTTTAAGTATTGGTTATTTATTATGTTCTTATAATCACCAAATCTGCAATCAAAATGACTAGTGCTTATGTATTTTTATATTTTTTTTATAAGTACAAAATGTTCTTTAACCCTTCGTACGTGGATCCACGCGAGACACAATGGCTTTTTCATTGTGTCTGTAATTACGAGATTCAACTCGTTAACTACGCATCATTGATGTACTCACTATTTTCAGTAGGTACTACTTCACCACATCACAGTTAAAATTAATTTCTATTATTGTTCTATACCCAGTTTCAGCAAAATCTAATCATCACGAAAATCCTGAAAAACTAATTGTATCTAAAAGTTAACTTTACAGAAAGAGATGTAATGTGGAAAAGAAGTAACATTTTTCATTATCATAAAATGATTTCTACTATCTTATAATAATTTAAAAAAATCTTTTACAATAATATTGCAATTCAAACAGTGTAATCCAATAAAAATCTGAATACAAATAAATTGGCATCGCAAATTGCACGTAGTAAGAAACGATTGTGTTTTGTTTTACTCGTAACAACTGTCAAAGATGCACGAATGACAGCCGGGGCCAACAGCTTAACGGGCTTTGCGAAGCACGGAGGAGTCTTGGTAAGTATATAAAGATTAAAGATGGTCCACGGACCAACCGCGGCAAGCGTAGCCAGCCCTGATCGATCGACCCCTGCGGCTGTTATTACTTAGCCACAAGCCCCCCCAAGTTACGGGCAGGATTTTAACATTACAAGCCAAGCCTGTATTTAGGGCAATAAGCTACTATGGTTATTGACTTTAACACCATCTGTTTTTGAAATCCCGCCATCTGCCTTAGCAACAATTAGTCAGAGTGTTTAAATACATATTATCTTGTTTCACACTGCGTCAAATGAAGTAGAATACCTAATGCGATTGTCAAATATTCACAAACATGTCTGAACTTTGATATTATATTAAGTTTAGTTTATACTGCGGGGTAGTTGGGAGCTATGGTACTCAAAATACAAATTCCTAATTCGTCAAAAAACATGAAAATACATGTGACTTCTACCAACCCGCTTTGGGGCCGTGTGGTGGATAACATACCAGTCCCACAGAGAGGAGGCCTGTGTCCATGCAGTGGGAACATTATAGGCCGGGAGTCCCGGCCCGGGACCCGCGTGGTGGATTACGGGCTTACACACTCCTCACAAAGAGGAGGCATGCCAGTCAGTGTCCGCAGAGTGTCAGCAGTGGGAGCCAGGCCGATAATGATTATTCGTGATAAATGTTGATGAATGGATATGAAAGAGAAGGGAAGTGAATGATAGCGTGACGGTTGACAGGGGAGGATGGAAGAAGAAAACATTATGGCCAGTACCCGAATTGCGTAACACAATATCAATCGGAATCGGTTTCATTCAATTCAATTCAATTCATTTATTCATTAACGATTTTTACATCATTAGCACAGTTCAACAACATTCATTGCGCTATTTACGTTGTCGAGCAGACAAATTTTTCGAACATATGAAGCAATGGATTAGCAGTTTGATTCAAAATGATTTAGATTTCGATCGATAGGTTGTTACGCAATTAGGGTGCTGTGTTGCAGTGAAACTAGTGGGTGTTGTAATCACACTATCGCTGTATACGGGAGTTTAAAGGGGGCTAGTATTAATGGTGTTTTTGCAATGGTGCCAAGAGCCCAATGGAAGCTATGATCAGTCAATCTACTTTCACATCCCATGTAAGCTTGTGATTGGTTGACCCGAATAAAGCCGTCGTTTATACTGATGAAGATTTAACACCAGATAGGGATTTAAAAATACAACGAGTAGGTAGTTTAAGAGTTATGAGGGAACAGATGAACATACATACATAGCATGTTAAAATCATAACTCTCCTTTGGCTTAGCAGTAGTCGGGTAAAAACAGAGACTGATTCTGTGGTCTATGTACAGTTATAACATCATTGGGGTAACTAGTGCATAGTGGCTTTTTTCTTTCTTTCTTTCTTTTTCAAATTCAACAACTACTACACTACGTACTTAGCCAATGTAAACTAGCCTTAACATTTACCATTCTATATGTACTTACCTACCTAGTGTGAACATTTACATATTCATGTAAGTACATAAATTAACAAGTAAGTGGTTAGGTGTCTCCACAATATTTATTTACTTGAGTAATTTGCAATGCGAGGTACTGATGACTTGTATACAAAGTACACATATAATACATAAATCACTCATTCCCACATGAATACAGTGAAGTTAAAATTAAGAATCAAATAAATAATATTGTTCTTGTGAAAATTTCCGCGTTTGCTATCTAAAGTCATTCGTAAGAGTGGTAGAAGATGATTGTACAAGTTACAGTTTTTTGAGAGAGATAGGAGATGATTGTGCAATGTACAGTCTTGGGGGAGGCAAACAGAGTGGTAGGATATGAGTGTACAATGTAGTCTTTTGGGGGAGGCCTTGAGAGTAGTAGGAGATGATTGTATAAAGTACAGTCTTTTGGGGGAGGCCTTGAGAGTAGTAGGAGATGATTGTATAAAGTACAGTCTTTTGAGGGAGGCCTTGAGAGTAGTGGAGATGATTGTATAAAGTACAGTCTTTTGGCGGAGGCCTATATCCAGCAGTGGACGTTTTTCGGCTGAAATGATCATGAATGATGATTGTACAGATGTTCAATATAATCAGTATAATCACAAACGCAGGACTAGAGAAATGTTTGCGTTTATTGGAACGAAGTTCTTTAACGCTGCTTGCGGTAGGAGTAAACTGGTAGAAATCGTCACGTAACGAAAAAGCGTTATGCTCGAAAAAGTCAGTTTAATACAGAGCCATGTAGTGCTAAAAACACTTGATACTTGAGATCATAATAGATGGCTCTATACATAATATACAACGAAAAGAACTGCTTTCCAACCGACTGTCCCACGCGAACCTCCTGTTTTTTTTTTCGTCGTGGGAGTCTCGAAAGTTCAAGTAATGGCAATACTAGATGGTTTAACAAAATTGATTCAATTTTCTCACGTTTAACCACTAGTTTACCTGATAGTAAGATATACCTATCGACTTTCATCGAAAGGCGCAGAAATGAACGGTACTTTTGTGACCTATAATAATAAAATTAATTAAATTTTCACGAATTTGGTTGATTGCACCAAGTTCAGCGTAAGTTATTTCTAAAAGGGTTAAATTAGTCTTCCCGTCTGCTAGCACCGTTCATAGTTTTATGTTGTGAGTGCTTGAGAGGCAAAGTGCCGTCGTTTCATGTGAAAATCCCGTATATTCAAGCCAAAGTGCTGTCGTTCCGTGTGAAAATCCCGTATATTCAAGCCAAAGTGCTGTCGTCCCGTGTGAAAATCCCGTATATTCAAGTCAAAGTGCTGTCGTTCCGTGTGAAAATCCCGTATATTCAAGTCAAAGTGCTATCGTTCCGTATGAAAATCCAGTATATTTAAGTCAAAGTGCTACGTTCCGTATGAAAATCCAGTATATTTAAGCCAAAGTGCTGTCGTTCCGTGTGAAAATCCCGTATATTCAAGTCAAAGTGCTGTCGTTCCGTGTGAAAATCCCGTATATTCAAGTCAAAGTGCTATCGTTCCGTATGAAAATCCAGTATATTTAAGCCAAAGTGCTGTCGTTCCGTGTGAAAATCCCGTACATTCAAGCCGAAGCCTTGC
Organism: Cosmia trapezina; assembly: GCA_905163495.3. Classification (NCBI taxonomy): domain Eukaryota; kingdom Metazoa; phylum Arthropoda; class Insecta; order Lepidoptera; family Noctuidae; genus Cosmia; species Cosmia trapezina. The sequence goes on along the minus strand of LR991040.1, from coordinate 17,621,172 downwards.
AATTTCCATTCCAATAAAGATTTGTTTATTTCAACTGTATATAGCATACTTATTTCTATTTGAAATTACAGTAAGACGTCAACATGTTATTATGCATTTATATATTTTACACTAGCGTCTGCCCGTGGGTTCGCCCGCGTGGAGTCCGAAATTATTCCACAGGAAAGGACTACCGGGATAAAAGTAACCTACCCAGGCCAGGATCTTTTGTCTACAATGCCTCCCGCATTGAGAGTGGTAGGATATGAGTGTACAATGTAGTCTTTTGGGGGAGGCCTTGAGAGTAGTAGGAGATGATTGTATAAAGTACAGTCTTTTGGGGGAGGCCTTGAGAGTAGTAGGAGATGATTGTATAAAGTACAGTCTTTTGAGGGAGGCCTTGAGAGTAGTAGGAGATGATTGTATAAAGTACAGTCTTTTGGCGGAGGCCTATGTCCAGCAGTGGACGTTTTTCGGCTGAAATGATCATGAATGATGACTGTACAGATGTTCAATAATCAGTATAATCACAAACGCAGGACTAGAGAAATGTTTGCGTTTATTGGAACGAAGTTCTTTAACGCTGCTTGCGGTAGGAGTAAACTGGTAGAAATCGTCACGTAACGAAAAAGCGTTATGCTCGAAAAAGTCAGTTTAATACAGAGCCATGTAGTGCTAAAAACACTTGATACTTGAGATCATAATAGATGGCTCTATACATAATATACAACGAAAAGAACTGCTTTCCAACCGACTGTCCCACGCGAACCTCCTGTTTTTTTTTTCGTCGTGGGAGTCTCGAAAGTTCAAGTAATGGCAATACTAGATGGTTTAACAAAATTGATTCAATTTTCTCACGTTTAACCACTTGTTTACCAGATAGTAAGATATACCTATCGACTTTCATCGAAAGGCGCAGAAATGAACGGTACTTTTGTGACCTATAATAATAAAATTAATTAAATTTTCACGAATTTGGTTGATTGCACCAAGTTCAGCGTAAGTTATTTCTAAAAGGGTTAAATTAGTCTTCCCGTCTGCTAGCACCGTTCATAGTTTTATGTTGTGAGTGCTTGAGAGGCAAAGTGCCGTCGTTTCATGTGAAAATCCCGTATATTCAAGCCAAAGTGCTGTCGTTCCGTGTGAAAATCCCGTATATTCAAGCCAAAGTGCTGTCGTCCCGTGTGAAAATCCCGTATATTCAAGTCAAAGTTCTGTCGTTCCGTGTGAAAATCCCGTATATTCAAGTCAAAGTGCTATCGTTCCGTATGAAAATCCAGTATATTTAAGTCAAAGTGCTACGTTCCGTATGAAAATCCAGTATATTTAAGCCAAAGTGCTGTCGTTCCGTGTGAAAATCCCGTATATTCAAGTCAAAGTGCTGTCGTTCCGTGTGAAAATCCCGTATATTCAAGTCAAAGTGCTATCGTTCCGTATGAAAATCCAGTATATTTAAGTCAAAGTGCTACGTTCCGTATGAAAATCCAGTATATTTAAGCCAAAGTGCTGTCGTTCCGAGTGAAAATCCCGTATATTCAAGTCAAAGTGCTGTCGTTCCGTGTGAAAATCCCGTATATTCAAGTCAAAGTGCTGTCGTTCCGTGTGAAAATCCCGTACATTCAAGCCGAAGCCTTGCAATTTCCATTCCAATAAAGATTTGTTTATTTCAACTGTATATAGCATACTTATTTCTATTTGAAATTACAGTAAGACGTCAACATGTTATTATGCATTTATATATTTTACACTAGCGTCTGCCCGTGGGTTCGCCCGCGTGGAGTCCGAAATTATTCCACAGGAAAGTACTACCGGGATAAAAGTAACCTACCCAGGCCAGGATCTTTGTGTGATACGTGTCTGCCAAATTTCATCGAAATTAGTTCAGCCGTTAAGGCGAGTAGTGCTACCAACTGGCGCCACCATTTAGACAAAAAATAAAAAGTCTGGAGATAATGTGGCACATTTAGAAATTTCCTATGCTCACATTTTTAGTCGTTTCGACATGGTCTTCAGTTTAAAATAATTAAAAAGGTAACAGAGTACTTTCGCATTTATAATATTAATATTAGTATGAATATCTGTCAAAGGTCAACTTTTATGCTCGTACCGTTACGTTCGAAGTAATCATTATGTCTATAGTTGTCTGTTTGTTTGTCATTTCAACATGAATATAAAGAGTACAATGTAAGTACTGTTGTTATTCAGACATAACGTTAGGTTGTGGAAATTCCGAAGTTTTTCTTTATATAATACGTAACGTAAAAGCTTAAATCGTGTAAAACTGGGTTTTGTGGTATGGTGTACCTACTTTATTTTTCACTGAAACTTTTTCGAAAAGTCTAAAGCTAAAAAATATGTTTGAAATGCTCAAATATCAAATATCAAAGAAACGATAGATGGTCTGTGTGAAACATGATGTAGCTAGAAAGGAAGTGACTACCGAGATGACGACTAATAGAAAAGTATGGAAGAAAAGACATGTTGCGCCGACCCCAAATAAATTGGGATAAGGGCAAGAGAATGATGATGATGATGTTTGAAATGCTTATTATCGTCATCATCATCATCATCATGGGCTCATTCCCATTTTCTTTTTCTTAGCTTTTTAAGGATATCTCATGTCTTTGTGAAATATTAGACGTTAGCAAGGTTGATAGCGGGGCTGCACATTGTACATTCACGATGTCCAAATAGCATAATATTTTGCCTATACAAGTGTTTTCCCTGACAACCTGATCCCTGACAACGAAAACTCGTAGAAAACCGCTCAAGCCATCTGCCACTACGACATCAGAAGAACTGCTTCCCAATAACTTTCCTATTATCATCAGAAAGCAAAACAAACATTAGAGTAATTTTGTTTACTATAACGTGAACCTTACGTTGGGTTATGACACGACGCGCGGCGTCACAATGTCTGGTAAAAAGGGTGGTATCCGGTGTCATGGCCGTCTCCCTCATAAAAATCAGTGCCAAGAATCCGATTTTTGTGCACCTTGCGTAGGTAACACACTATCAATCGCAATCAGAATAATTTTGAAGCTTATTGCTAATCCATTGCTTCATATGTTCGAAAAGTTTGTCTTCTCAATAACGTAAATAACGCTATGAAAGTTGTTGAACTGTTAAATGAAGCGGATTCTTGCTGTGTGTTACGAAATTACCTCGCTGAAGTAGAAGTGCAATTATTGCTGCTCATTGCTGAGATGTGTACTTGTGTAGCCCGTAATGCAACGTCAATCAGACAACATATCACAAATCAGTGGTAAAAGATAATGATGTGTTTCTTTTTGTCTTCCTGTTCCTTTTCTAATGCCACTTGCTAATCTACTACGCATTTTTGAATCGACTTTTCAAATCTTCACCGCATTCGTAATCTACCGCACCGGATGTAAGCAATTTGCGCCATAGTACGATTATTGATTCTTTACTGTCCTTTGGAATCATCATTTCAGCCGAAAGACGTTCACTGCTGGACATAGGCCTCTCCCAAACATCGACCGGCTCTGTGCTTCTCGCTTCTCGCATCCAGCGGATACCTGCGGTCTTTACAAGTTCATCGGGCCACCTTGTGGAATGCCTTCCATCGCTACGTCTTTCGGTACTCGATCGCTTCTCTAGATCCTTTCGACCTCATCGGCCATCTGTTCTGCATTTGGAATCAAAATTGCCAAATCGTTTCGCTTCTTCTTTCATACTAGAGTTATTATTTTTCAGTGGTTTCACACCACGATCCTGAGCCTTTTGCATCCAATCTGCTCCAGATATTTAATTAAATATGAAATCCTAAATAAAACTACAAGTACCCTCACAAATTAAATGAGGCAGTAAAAATAACAAGAGCAACTTTTTACTGACCTAACCTTTGACACTTCGTACACCGCAATGCGTGGAGTGACGTCACAATATGGTGTCTGTTGTCTAGCCGGCTCGTAGCCAAGAATGCAGTCTTTTATTTACGGAGTGTATGAATTATGAAGAGCTTTGGCGATTGTCTTTCTAGTAGAAAAAAAAAAGAAATGTGAGTTTTGAGACAGTTTTGGTTATAAATTATATGGTTGGTCCCTGGCTTTCCTCATTAAATGCTTACATCAGTTTCGCTATAAAATTGACAAATCTGTAAATGCCATTAGATAAGTTACTGTTTCTAAGTCCATCCTAGAGTTTATTTACAATCGAAGGTTTGCATCCTTGTCTTTATCGTCGTTTCACGGAAAACAACTATAACTTTTTAAAGTTATCAAGATTAGGGCTTGCGTTGGTAGTGAAGGCTCTTAAGTAAGCCTTGAAGATACTGAGTACTTTTGCCGAATATAATCACGTAAATGTAGGAGCCGTTCTATGACACACGAATGCCTCGCTGCCTGATTTAACGGGATTGCTTTTTAAGTTCTAGGCTAAATAGGTTGCCAGACCTAGCGTGTATCATCGTCCGTCTCTTATCCGTAATTGTGTAACAGTGGTCAACCACAACCCTGCGGAACTGCGGCTAACCGCTACTAAGCATAAGTATTCAATCCGTCCTTGGCACTAGTCCAAAAAAATCGTTACAATGAAAAAGAAGTACACATTTATCGAGCATATTACATCAATCTATCTGTAGTTAATTCTCGAGCATCAAAACATCACATTGGTTACCCAATCACGTGCGATTCCCATAACTCCTAACTACCTTCGTGGTCCAAAGACACCGAACCATAAATAATTCAACTCTACGATCACATTATCTATGGTTATACTGACATTTGAGCATCGACTGAAGCACGTGAGGGTTCTATTTTGGTTGAAGCGTGTATCTTTGATGAGCGCTTAAAGCTGACCAGCATATTTTAGACTCTGGCAGTAATAGTAGTGTTGCTTGCAAAGGCAGACATCAAGACTATTATGTCAAAATCAGTACCGACATCTAAATGTAGTGCCATATTTTGTAGTCTCTCAATATATATTGGTCGTTTTCTGAATGGTTTGATGAATATATTATGAATTTACGAGTTCATTTATTGGTTTTGGTGGCAGCAATTGTTTAGTTTGATTACGACGACGACGATGGTAGGTACTTAAAATTGAATAATACTTTTAGGTAATTAATGTCGGGTTAAGAAGCCTTCATGTTACATTATCGAATTGGGACATCAGTTGATACTCACTTAAAGTCATGATCTGTTATATACACTCAGCGGCACGGAATCTTGGCCAAGCGCTTATCTCGCAAATAGTTGCGATAACAAAAGCTTTAAGTGTTTCTAACGGTTGTTTCTTATGAAGGTAGGTCAAAAAATGTTTACCCTTAGTTGAAGAGGGTAATTCATTATGTTTGAGTGCACTGCAGCGTAAATTCTAATGTTTAGTTGAATCCCGTGTCTTGAGCGACTAAGTTGCAAGTTTAAATTAGTGTGTCGTGAATGTCTACGGTTAAGTTAATCAATAATTGTGTTTTCGTGCTTTTAATTCAAACACTAAAGGTGCTTTATAAACAATAAAAATGCGATTAACACCTGCACAGGTTGTACAGGCTGTAGCCTTAATCGACCAAGGATTGACACAGCGCGAAGTTGCTGCGGTGCTTAACGTACCACGTTCGTCAATGCAGTATGACCTGAAACGGTACCAGGAGACAGGCCACTACTCTCGCAGACCATGCAGCGGAGGTGGCAGATGCACATCGGCCTGGGACGACCGGTTTATTGTCCTGGAAATTTTAAGAAACCGCTACCTTACCGCTGTTGACACACGCCAGCGGCTCCAAACCGCAAGAGGTGTGAATGTTAGTGAGCGTACGGTGAGAAGACGAACGGGGGAAGTAAAATTAAAAGCCCGTAGACGAGCACGTAGTCCCGAACTTCTCAGACATCATCGAGTAGCTCGACTTCAATTCGCACGTGAACACGCCAGCTGGACCCATGAGCAATGGGCTAGGGTAATGTTCACAGACGAGTGTCGAATCGCATTGCGTGCTCCAGATGGTCGGGAGCGAGTGTGGAGAGGAAGAGAAGAGAGGTTTCTACCCATTACCACCACACAAACTGAGTTTTCATGGAGGCTCTATAATGGTTTGGGGAGGAATAAGTTCCAATGCTCGTACGGTGTTAGTTATTGTTAACAACCGCTTAAATGCAACCCGATACATCAAGGAGGTCCTTCAAGAACATTTTTTGCCACATTCGGGGTTCATTGGGTACGACCAATTCCTTCTAATGCACGATAATGTTAACCCACACGTTGCACGTTGCGTTAAAGCATACCTTCAAGATGTTGGCATTACAAAATTGCAGTGGCCAGCACGTAGTGCGGACTTAAACCCTATAGAACACATCTGGGACATGCTCAAAAGAAAGATTAAGTCCACCTCAGACCCACCAGAAACTCTAAATCAAGTTAGAAATGCGGCACTGGACGCTTGGGAAGACATACTGCAAGTTGATATCAGAAACATCATTCAAAGCATGCCAGATCGTATGCAGGCTGTTATTAGGGCCAGAGGGGGAAACACCCGATATTAAAACGTAGAGACAATTAAGAAATTTGGTACTTTTTTCGTTTTTTACTGTTTTTAAATTGATAGTGCAAAATCCTTTTTTTCCGCGAAAGTGCTTAATTTCGAAAACATGCCTAATGGTGTCCTCATTTTGTGATTACTAAGTTCTAAAAGCATAAGAAACACTTATAGAGTGTACCTACCCTTAATTCAGTGTCAAAAATATGTGTAAATACGAATTATCGATAAATTCACATGTGGCCAAGTTTCCGTGCCGGTGAGTGTAGTATACAGCTAGAGTATAATAAAAGTAAAAATAGGTGCAATCGAAAGTAACGCTTATATTACGGCAATATTCGGTTCAACTAATTTATTCACTTTGATCGGTACAGAAATGAAGGATATGGTTGACATTCAATGATTCTGCTGCTATATTTACACGATCAATTTTGGTTACTTCATCCAAATTAAAACGCAAAAGTGAATCGTGTAGAAATTTAGATGTAGCTGGAGCTAAAAACTTGGTTCCTTTTTCCAGTGTTCTCAAACACAAAGAAATCCTACTAAATAAAAAGACTAAACACAAATTTTCACATAATATTAACAAAGCTAGTAATTTAGCAACAGTCACATTCACATGTTAGGTACCTACCTAATCATCACAAAAAGTGCCGATTGACCTTTTCAATCACCTCCGATTAATAAGAAGCAAAATGACAATTTATATGACAAACATCTCCGATATGACAAACAAAAATACAAAAATATTAAACATAACAATTTTAATGTAAAGTTCTAGAAAATTATAAATTAAGAAATAATGTAGGCTTGTTCTGTGGAAGTTTTAATTGAAATTTTCTGGATGTGCAATACGCTACTGTCGTCTAATAATGACATGGCTTTAATAAAGGTTGAGGGTCACGAATCGAACTCATCCAATTTGGTTTTGGCAACGCCTCCTGAACAGTGGTGTTGTGGTTGCTTGTGTGATAATAATTGTATAGGTACAAACACCAGTATGCTTACTCTTGAAATCAATCCCAATCTCGAACGCATTCCAATCCGATCCAGTTTCAATTCCAATCTTCAAAAAATTGGCACTCTTGAACGAAATCGAGATTGAGATTGGAATCGACTGCATGTTCGACTACACCAATTGACATGGGGTAGCCATACAAATGAAAACGTTAATTACCAAATTTAAAAATATTGAATAACTCGTTAAATCTATTATTAAAATTGTTCAGATATTTATTTTAACATGAATAGACACTAAAGTGGTCTTTGCTTGCATTTATATGTATTTGAACACTAAATATTTAGGCAACAATGGCTCATTGTGAATGCCATTGCCTACGTTACGTTAAAAAAAACTTATCGCGCATTGGTCATTCTGTCATCCACTTTAAAATCGTATTAGGTTTCTACTTGAATAAAAACTGTGAATTATTACTGTTGCGATAAACAAAAGTTTCAAAGCGATGTTATCTGAAAGTTTTCAAGTGTTTAGTTTGGAATAATATATGTTAAAGTACCTACGTTTGTATGCTCAAGTTCAAGTTAGTTGTACCTACTTTAAGACAAGCATTCAACCGAGGAAGACGAAAATATCAAGGTAAGGCCACAATTCTATTAAATATATTGTAATTCCTTAAAATTTTAATATTTAACACTTGCTTAATACAAACTTTCATTGTTCTTACAGGATGAGTAGGCCAACACACCAACAACTAGAGACTAGTAGATTTCCTGGTACAGAACCCAATGCCAAGGGGTTATTGCGTACTGCACATGCTAAGCAGGAGACAAAGAAAAAGTGGAACGAGATAGCAGTAACCTTAAATGCACTAGGCGGTGCACAAAAAGATGGTAAAGGCTGGGCTACTGTCTACACACTAATATTTTTTTTACACTTAATTATATGACTACAGGTACAATAATGAATACATTTATTTCCTTTTCAGCATCGGGCTGACAAAAAGCATTCGCTTATGAAGATATGTGGTGAGCATGGACAGTCGATGACAGGTGGTGGGTCTGAAGAGAATTTACCTGTACCTACTAACACCCATCGACCATCGATACTTATATTAATTTACCATAAAGTGAACCAGTTTTATAGTGTTTTTCTTTCCATTAAGTTTTAACATTAATTCATAGTGTTAACAGTGTTAATTAAGCAAAAAGTTGTGATAAAATAGCGATTCTACGTAAAAATCGTAAGTACAACACTTATAAACCTCAATTAAGTGGGCCCCTATACCTAGCCATAATTTAAGTTTTTATTTTTGGTGCGTCCAGGTACCCTAGACCGAGACCTAGCCCTGTTGAAAAGCCTACTCAATTGAGTTTATATAATATGTTGTAAAACTTTAGTTTGTTAATTTCTGTAAATATGGTTTTTACAACCATCATTCGAGGGCGTGTCAAGCCCTGAAAAACACTGTAGTGTTATTTTAAATGTAGGATTGTTTTAGTTCAATAGAGCAGCCTGAGGTATCTATATTTAGCTTATAAGTCGGTTCAGTACTTTTCGAGTAATAAATCATATAAAACAGTTTTTGATTAAAAAATATAATTTTATCCTATTTACACTGAAATATCTTTTCAGTGGAAAAAAATAGATAATATAGATAAGAGTACCTCAGTGGATAGATAATTTTGTACGGGATCCAACAATGTGTAACATGCCAAACACAGCAGGTACTTTTATAAATATGGTGTTTAGTCCTAAGTTATGATGTGAACAAAATAAAAATTGGTTTTGTTTTGGAAATGCCTTGTGAATATAAATGGAAACTCATACTAAAAAGGCTATGATTATATTTATTCAAATAGATACTTTGTAATATTAATTAGACATTACCTTTTAATCTTAAGATTTTTACTAATTAAAATTATACCATGAACTTATATTATAATTGACTTTTAATGTAAGCTTATTATTATTTGATTATTAGTAACCCCTCAGCACAACACATTACTTACATTATTTTAATACATAATAGAACAATAGTCTTACAATTGAGTCTTAATAAGAGAGAGTACAAGTCCCTATTTCTCGGTAATTTTTCCTAAATTTATCGTCAGTCATGGCAAACGCGTTGTCTGCATAACGCGCCATTCGTCTCAAATTCCGCCTTTGTCTCATATCTAACTTATGAGCATTGTCCAAAATATCACAAATAAGTTCTAAACGTGCCATTATTCACAATAAAAACTTCAGCCATGCGTTACAAAAACAAACTCGATCCCGAAAAAGTAGCCTTTTTGTAATCGTTCAATTTTGACACAAACACGACTTCAAACTCGATACGGTAACGTCAAAATCTCGTCAAGAGTACCGAAAAAGTGCATTCGTTCGAGTAAAGTCGATTTCATGTAGTTCCAAAAAAATCCGTTTAATACGATTCCAATCGTGCGCTAGTATAGCATTCAAGAGTGCCAAATGACAAGATCTCGATCCCAATTTCCAATTCCGTTTGCGATCGAGTGTCGAGAGTAAGCCTGCTGTAATAGTTATTTATGCAACTGACGTATAATAAGGGGTATTAACACGAATGTGTTTTAATACCTAATTATGTACAGTTGCATACAAGACATTATCTACATCCATGTTATCAGGCCTCTATAAAAGGTTCTGAAACAGTTTTTTGCAATACTAATATTCTTATCGAACATGGCGGCCGGCGTCATAGTGTACGACGTGAATTCGAATAAATTCTTTTTTTTTAAATTACGGCGCTGTTGTAGTGAAACGCGCGTGCATTACAATGTTCTTTTTTTGAAAACGAGTTGCATTATGAAATTCAGTACAACATTAAAGCACCCGTTTGGATGCTATTATGGTTACCATGGTTACTATGACACTGGCTGTTTTAATGTTGGCAATAAGCTAACTGTTTCAGAGACTTTTATGGAGGATTTAAGGCATGGGTGTAGATAAAAATAATTATATACCAATCCAATTGAAATAATTTATCACCGTGACGTACCAAGCCGAAAGTGGCGGGACACTCCTACCAATGCAAGGACTTGCCAGATGTACGGAAAAGGAGGTATATATTTGCACTGTCGTGATTGTCTGACTGGGCAAAGACCTGCCTCTTTTCAAGAGAATAGAGACTAGATAAACGGAAGTCATTTAAATTACATTTTTACGATTAGGAAGTAGATCGAGCTTATTTCATACTAGGTAGATACTAAGGCAGCAGACGAGATGAGAATGACCTGGTAATTGGTGTCAGTATGACACTACGCACCAAAATTTAGTTTTATATATAACTTGTAGAGGCTTGTGGAAGAAACCACTGTTCAGCTGCAACATAAATTTATTTTATAGTCGAACAAAATACTTGTATATTCGTCGCACAAATGCTTGTATTTTTTTGCCAAGTTTCGAATCTCTGTGGGAGATTGCCAAATTGCCTTCAGCGCCGGAGAATGTTGGAATATTTGGGTCCAAATCCACCGTTCAATATGTCTTACAAGAGATTGTAGGCAATATTTGAGAACTATCATGTAAATGTACTGGTTGGATGCAATTCAAAGATTTCAGACGTGCAGTAGGTACCAGTAGTACTGGCATCTGTCATCGAAACATGTTGATGGAAACGAAAATGGAGTTTATAGGATCATAGTGACATTCTGTAGAAAGTGTTTCAGTTTTTCGAATGCATGGGAATATGATCTCGTATGTTTATTCGAATTAATGTATTTGTTATTGATACTGCTTCTTTAATTTAAACATTCCTTTACGAGAGGAATTGTGTGCTGTTATGAATCCAAGAAAATTTTGTGAAAATTCGGTTCTAAATGTTGCTGCCGCATGTGGCGTTTGGGTTCGATTTATTATTGAACAAATGTTTATACAAATTGTACTACTGCTACGTACTTACATTTACTTAACATTACTTCTATTTTGCGTAAAAAGTTCGGAAACATTCTAAATTGTCGCCATAGTAATTTATTTGGAGATCTCGGTTGTGAAAATTCAGAAAATTTCCCAAATTTCCCAATTTTTCTGTATGGAAAACAGAAAAAGTTAATGGGTTCACTGTTCTGTGTTGTCATTATTTAAGTATACGCCAAAGTTATCAAAATACGTCAGTTCATTTTGCACGTTTTATTAGATATTATTTTTTTTTGTTAAAAATCATTTCATCTACAAGGTTTATCCTCAATCCGATTTTTTCACTGATTGGTGAAACTCTTGAGCTAGCCTGACGTGTTTTTTTAAAAACAAACTAAATCCAAGTCTATTTCTGTCTATTTTTTCGAGTTTTTACCATATTACTCCTACAGTTTCCATTAAAAATATTCATAAATTTATACAGTTCTTTACAAAATAATAAGGAATGATTTCATGTGATTACTTTTTTAGTACAATCAATAGATTTTTTTGTAAATCGGTAATTCTTCACATTTTGAAAGCGTTGTGCTTTTGCAAGCTTTTCTATGCAGTCCGACAGTGACCGCGCTTTTTATGGCGGACAAGCCTTAAATAAATAAATAAATAATAACACAATTTCCTATAACCGAAAAGGGCTCTAAAATGTACAATTTACATGAAGTCTAAAAGTGATTAGCGAACTATCAACAAAGTTGTATATTGTGTGTGACGTAAACAATCAGTTTGTTTACAAATGATAGGAATTCAAGGCCCGACTGTAAACTATCCTACAATGTTAACATTAGGCTGTTCGTCAATATTTATGAAACTCCGGTTATGTGATGTTTAGATAGATAATATTTGTTTTTGAACGTTTTTTGTTGTGGTAGTGAGTGTTTCTTGTTGCAGATATTCTGTTTTGATAAGGTGGATCTGCAATGGTAGCCCGCGATTTTTTTTTTTTTTTGCAATTTGCATGTCAGTGTCTGGTTGAATCTTGAACAAAATATGATTCGCGACTATAACAAATAATGTATTTACATAATTATAACCTTAAGTATCATCAACACATCTCTCTCTAAGTTAGATTTGTTCTCTTTTGAACTGATTTCGGAAATCATGACATTTTAGAATAAATCTAACTTAGAGAGATGTATTGATGATACTTATGGTTATAATTATGTAAAAATGGTCAGGGCTTTGACAATGTAGCCAACAATTTTGATCATTATACTGAAAAACTAGAAATTTTCTAGCCTATTTTCATGGTTACCCCAGTAAAAAAACCGGCCAAGTGCGTGTCGGACCACGCAAAATGAAGGGTTCCGTAATTGAAAAGAATTTATCCCAAAAACAAACAACATTGGATACCAAAAAAAAAATTGTCATAAAATTACAAATTCACAATTTTCGGTCTTTTTCCTTTACTTGTGCTGGGAGACCTTACTTCTTGCCAAATATCATTATTCTAGGTCAACGGGAAGTACCCTATAGGTTTTGATTTACTTGCGACAGTTGCGAGTATCAAAATGTGTCGCAAAATGGTCGTATTTTTTTATTGCGTTGACTTATATACCTACTTGAATTTTTTAGAACTCGAAGGGACCATAAACTTACCTGTTTAATATAAATTTCAACTTGATATCTTCACGCGTCGTTGAGAAAAAGGGTCTTGACAGACTGAGAGACTTGAACATTTTTTATAAGTGATAGAATTACAAATTAACAATTTTCGGACCTTTTCCTTTATTTGTGTTGTACGACCTTGCTTCATGCCAACTTTCATGATTCTAGAACAACGGGAAGTACCCTATAGGTTTTGATTTACTTGCGAGTATCAAAATATGTCACATAAATGGCCGTATGTTTTTATTGCATTGACTTAGAAGCTTGAGTTTTTTAGGACTTCAAGGGACCACAGACTTATGTATGTGACATTAATTTCAACTTGATACCTCCACGCGTTCCTGAGAAAAAGGGTCTTGACAGACTGACAGACAGACAGACAGACGGACAAACGAGTGATCCTATAAGGGTTCCGTTTTTTCCTTTTGAGGTACGGAACCCTAAAAATCAAGAAATCAAAAAGTAGCACAACAAAATCTTTTATCATTAAGTACCTACTCACTTCATGATCTCATGATTTTTACGAGTATTTTGTCAATATGACAAGATATAAGCCTCCCTTCATGAAAATTTTAGAATGACAAAGACAGGAATATCTACTCTAACCCAACTTCCATTTAATTTTAGAACCCTGAATTTTGTTCCATTTTTGAACACATTAGATAGAAATGTTCGTTTATAAAAATAAAAGAATGTGTGTTTATGAACCGACAGCTGCAGTAAATAAGATTATATGCCTACACGTGTTTGTTGATACGGTTATCGATTTCGCTTTTAGTTTAATTATAATATTTATAATTAAAAACAACTTTAACTATGTACGGTGGTAATTAATTTTTTGTGCAATATCGATGATGCAGAGAAAGATTGTAAGTGTTAATGAGGGGATTTTATGCGATAAAATGCGTTAATTATAATTAAAAGTTTGAACTGCGAAACTTTGTTAAAATGTTAAATGTTATCAGTAATTTTCAGCAATAAATCTATAAATATAGCAAAACTCATAGCTAAGTTATCCATTCAATAAAACATTTTATCACTATGAAACTGTTACGGCTACTTTACGTTCGGCATGATTGATGATGCGCCTGAGTTCCATCCTACGTAACGCATCTACAATATGCCTAGCCTTTTCCCAACTATGTATGTTGGGGACGGCTTATAGGAGCTCGTGGCTAACTACCTAATAATAGCCGTACGGGTCGATCCATCAGGTTAAGCTATGCTTGCCGGTGTTGTTCCGTGGATAGGTGACCATCTTCGCCTCGGAAAGCACGTTAAGCCGCTGGTTCCGGCTGTCATTCGTGGATCTTTGACAGTCGTTACGTGTCGTCAAAAGACCGAAAGTATGACAACCAGTCTTAACTCTTACCAAGGGGTATTGTATTACCCCGTTACTGGGTTGTGGAGATCAGATAAGCCGTCGCTCCATGTAAAATACTGGTATTCAGCTGCATCCGGTTAAACTGGAAGCCGACCCCAACATAGTTGGCAAAATGCTAGGCAGGTTGATTGTTGGGGTCGGCTTCCAGTTGCAGCTGAATACCGTATTTTACATGGAGCGACTGCCTAGCTGACCTCCACAACCCAGTTACTGGGAAACACGATACCCCTTGATAAGACTTTTGGGCTTCAGACTACCCGTAAAGAGTGCCAAAGATCTACGAATGACAGCCGGCGCATCTAATATAAATAAATTATAAACACATGTTATCAATTTACTCATGAATTCATAATCTTAATTGGGCATTTTTTTTTAAATTGCTACCTACTTTGAAAACAGCTTACTAATATTGTTTTGGATATTTTAGCAAATTCTTGATTTAGTCGAATGATAAATTTTACGAATTTTGCTAGGTATGTTTTTATTTTTATTATATGGAGCTTATTTCAAATAATATATGTAAATAAATAGTAACTTCAGATACGTTTTGGTCATGACCGTTACCAAATAATAAGGACAGTACTGCAAGACGTAAGATGCCACATTTAAGGATTTCATTTTGTTACTTTTTTTTTTTAATTTCAGTTGGCAATTTAAGTAAAAACGAAAACTAGTCTTTTGAAACTATTTAATAATTACTCGGTCCTTAGTGTTGTGTGTAGAAGTACCGACAGTGACATTTATAAAAATTGTGAAGACCAAGTGAGGGTAGATGCACATACCCGCACTTTACGAAGACGTCGCTGAGCTGTCATCAGTCCTCCCGTGACCACGATCGCTGCAAGGCGGTCGAAACGTCGGGAAACAAGTAGGTACCTGTTTACCTCGTTAAAAAGAATATCGCGATAAGACCCGTTTCGATAGTGTTTTATAATGTGTACAAATCGCGAAAGTTTAAAAAGTTTAATTACTCGACACTTCTATGTTATAAAAATGTTAATTATTTGCAACTTGTATGTATGGGACATCCCAAAAGTGGGTTGGTAGACATTTTGACGAAAATGCCCAATTATGGAAAACGTGTTTAATTTGTGCCCACTTTACTGGGCACTGCCCCATCAAGTGTCACGGCCGTGTTTACGTATCATCGCTACTTTCATTTGTTTTTCCGTGCCTCGGAAAGCCCTTGGTCCCGGCTGACATTAGTAGATCTTTGACAACTGTCATGTTTCTGTCGGACTGTGGATGGGTGACCATCTTTTCATACAGACCCCTCCGTGCCTCGGAAAGCAGCACTTTGACAGACGTTACGGGTCGTCAGAAGCCCGAAAATCTGACAACCAGTCTTACCAAGGGGTATCGTGCTACCCAGTAACTTGGTTGTGAAGTTCAGATAGGCAGTCGCTCCATGTAAAATATTGGTATTCAGTTGCATCCGGTTAGACTGGAAGCCGACCCCAATCAATCTGCCTAGCCTTTTCCCAACTATGTTGGGGTCGGCTTCCAGTCTAACCGGATGCAGCTGAATACCAGTATTTTACATGGAGCGATTGCCTGTCTGACCTCCACAACCCAAATACTGGGTAATACGATACCCCTTCGTAAGACTGGTTGTCAGACTTTCGGGCTTCTGACGGCCCGTAACGACTGTCAAAGATCCACGAATAACAACCGGGACCAACGGCTTAACGTGCTTTCCGAGGCACGGAGGAATCTCGGTATGTAAAGATGGTCACCCATCCACTGACCAACCCCGGCAAGCGTAGCTTAACCTGACGGATCGACCCGTGCGCCTGTTATTACTTAGCCACGAGCTCCCCCAATATAATTGGGAAAAGGCTATGCAAATTGATTGATTGGTTTTTCCTTAACTGCGCATAAATGTGATTAAGAGGTACGGTCAGCAACAGAAGTCGGTTAACACTGCTAGTTTTTGACATCATCTAAATTAACACAAAATGATACGATAACCTGCTTTTTAGCATTTCATTTGTTAGTTATCATTTAATTTTCTTTTAAAAAAAATCTGTTCGATTTTAATGAAGTATTTTTCTCAATAATTAAGATTTAGAAAACACAAGTGTTAATCGACTTCTGTTGCTGACTGTACATGGGTTACGTAGGTAGGTGTTGGCTATAGGTACCTATAGTTTGCAGGTGTTTCGGATCTGATAAGGTTGATAACACATCATGATATTCAGATGTAACACCAAAACATTGTGGTAACGTTAGTGACTGAGTTGGCACCTATCGAGTTAAAAAATCTGTAATAGGATTCTATATTATAGAAAATTTTTTTTGATTATCGCTTTTCTGTTGCTGAAGAATAATTATGACTTTCATTATTATGATCGAGTGTACGCGTAAGTTCTTTTGATATTTTTTTTACTTTTAATTTTTGTGCGTTTTATCCATTTTGGTTTGAAACGCTTAATTAATATTACCATCAATAATAGTCGTTTTTAGGGTATTTTTTAACATTCTTCATCATTCCTTCATTCTTTCTGAATTATCTATTGTTATTTATTTACCCTTGTAAATATGTCGTCGGTGTGCCTTGCTCAATAAATAAATGAATAATTCTTGCTTCCACATCTTCTCTTCTTCTAAGATATCTAAACATAAACATTATAATAAATTAAAGTCGCTTTACCGCGTTGTTCTTCTAAATTAGGCAACAGATTTTGATGCGGTTTTCACTCTTGTTCAGTGAATTTATTCCGGAATGTAACATCAATATCTAACTTATTTATGAAAGAAGTCTTGGAGGCCTATAACGGCCACATTAAGCAATTCCTCTAAAAGCGATTCATTTCCTGAATTCCCAGCAATTTACTATGATTGGGCTGTTTGACGTAAGTATTTGACATTAAACTTCCATAAAGCAATTCATAATTTGTGGACCATTTTACGAATCTCCATACAAAACTGTCAAACAGATGAATTGCGTGCTATGAATTGTACGCAGACAAATTATGAATTGTCAGTTTGTGACCGTTTTACGATTTCAAATATGATTCATAATACCTATTATCCTAATATGATTCTGCCAAAGTGGCCGTTTTAGCCCCCTTGATGTTTTATCAAGTCGTAAAAACTGGCGTATAGGGGCAGGTCGCAAGTAAGTATATCAATAAGCTAAAAATGTCTGGGTTAAAAATTACAAAATTGAATAGACAATTTGATAAATAAACATTCAACCAAGTCTGACACTCATCCGACTTTGCAACGTCTGCTTACATCTCCATTATCAAAGAACTGTGTACATTATGTATCTACCTATGTAAAATATTGGCACGTGTAGATATGAATCATATGTATGTCCACACGAGGTCACTTTTAGCAAGCTGGGGGCTTACTATGAGCTCTTATAGCAGGGCAGAAGTTGAACGTTTCCAGTGAGAGAGAGAGAGAGAGAGACAGAGCTTATCACCTCTCTCACTGGAAACGTTCAACTTCTGCCCTGCTATAAGAGCTCATAGTAAGCCCCCAGCTTGCTAAAAGTGACCTCGTGTGGACATACATATGATTCATATCTACACGTGCCAATATTGTGTAGATAAGAGCTAATAGTAAGGCCCCTGATCTTATAATTCATTCACACTGTAAGGAGATAGTGTTTATACAACCCTGGCTGATCTCCATTACATGATGATTCTCATCGTAAAGAAACCTACGACCTTTTGGCAACTCGAAGTTTCCGTTTTTGTGCATTGATGACAAGCTCTGGAATCGTCTGTTGGCAGGTTGAGTAAAGGCCCGACTACATAATTGTACAAACAGTGTGGCAAGGACATCGACGCGCAACCTGGGGCCGTACTATGACGTGAAAAAACATCATGGATCCTCGTGGTTCCAGTGAGAGTGAGACGGAGCTATATATATGACCTATAGCACCATCCTTTTTTGTCAACGGAATCATGATGGATCTATGATCTTTTTTCACGTCGTAGTATGTTGATTTCAGCTGTTTCCTACATATACGCGGTCAAAATGTATGGAATAGTTTTTTTTTAATAACCCGCGAAAAATGTCATCGCAGTGGGGTCCAGAATCATGTAGGTAGGTACTGAATCCATGGTAACAGGTTGAGCGTCGATGTCCCTGCCACCCTGTATAAGATTGCAAAACAGTCTACCTTGAGGTGTAGGGTGGAAGCCGCCTTACAGAGCACCATGTTGTTGACGATTGCAATTCGCTGCAACAGACGCGCTGCAAGCGGAAGAGGGCGTCCACAATGACTCTCCATCTAAATCAGTCTCAAGCTTAGTCGTTAATTCAACTGAATGAGTTTCCGATCATTCGTCGCCACGCGACATCCGTCAGCTAAGCAGTCGACGACCGACCGGCTGCTCAGCCGACACGTGTCGGCTGTGACGCGCTTTTAATCCTGCAGCCGATATGCAATTCGTTTCGTATCCGTCCTACAACACCGTCACAATCTGAATGATTTTTAAGGGGACTACATGACCTAAACGCAACTAAACGCAAGTTTTATAATGCCTAAAAGTATATGATCTACTGCAGTAAACAAAATCAGAAAAATATATGATATTCTTCAGGATATATGCTAGTTAGATAGTGTGTTGAAAACATAATACAAGTAATTTGATACGATAGGAAAAAATCACGGAGATACCTCTAAAAAATTTTTTTAACGAATAAAAACCATAAGTACCTACATGCAATCATTCTGATTTTGTCAGATTATTCTACAAGCAACATATTAACGTGTTTAATTTTTTTAGTCCAATCAATAGATTTTTTGTAAATAGATAATTGCTTCATATTTTGCAATAAATTACCTGGGTTGTGTCATCGCGGTTTTCTTTCTTTTATATGCAGTCTGACAGTGACCGCGATTTAGGCCCTGTAGTCCCTTAAGGATATTGCTAATCCATTACTTCTTCATTATGTTCGAAAAATTCGTCAGCTCAACAACGTAAAGAGTAGTTGAATTGTCAAAATGATATTAAGCCATTGCTATGGTTAGTCAATCGGATTTCAGTCTTGCTTGACTCTTTATTCAATAACTTTGGGCTTATCCCATGAAAAGTGAGTCTGTCGTGATAAAAACGAGCTGTCGCATACTGGAGAAATGTTACGTTTATGGGTCAGCGGAGCGCACACCAAGAGCAGAGTATTTTCTGAGACTATTGAAAAATTTGTCTTATGACAATTCCATACATTGCAAAATTAAATACACGCCAAGCATGCTCGAGCATGCTCGAGCGTAGTTGAGCATCAAGTTTGGACGATTTAATTTTGCAATGTAACGAATTGTCATAAGATTCATTTTTCAATAGTCTCAGAAAATGCTCTGCTCTGCTCTGCTCTTGGTGTGCGCTGACCCTGTCACGTTTTTGAAATGTACGTTTTTGTTTACACCTAATAGCAGCATCAGTACCTATACATAAAGAGATTTTCCAAAATCTGCCACATTCATCATCATGTTTATAAAACTACTACTTATGATAAATAGAAGCATTCTACAAATTAATGTTTTAGGTATGGAAGTCACTTGTATGTTATATAGTAAACATATTTATCTTTTTATCTACCACAAGTTTAAACCGATCGATAATTATCTTGATAAAAAAACGTTCAAATGAAAGTAAACAAAGTGCTGACGTCATGAGATGTTTTTCCTGGTTTTTCCTTTTTGTGATAACGAGTGCGTGGACACCTCAAAAATCAATCTGCCTAGCCTTTTCCCAACTAAGTTGGGGTCGGCTTCCAGTCTAACCGGATGCAGCTGAATACCAGTATTTCACATGGAGCGACTGCCTGTCTGACCTCCACAACCCAGTAACTTGGTAATACGATAGCCCTTGGTAAGACTGGTTTTCAGACTTTCGGGCTTCTGACGACCCGTGACGACTGTCAAAGGTCCACGAATGGCAGCCGGGACCAACGGCTTAACGTGCTTTCTGAGGCACGGAGGAGTCTCGGTGTGTAAAGATGGTCACCCATCCACGGACCAACCCCGGCAAGCGTAGCTTAACCTTATGGATCGACCCGTGCGGCTGTTTTTCCTTAGCCACGAATATTTTGACGAGTTATGCGAACATAAAATGACAGCCGGGACCAACGGCTTAACGTGCTTTCTGAGGCACGGAGGAGTCTCGGTGTGTAAAGATGGTCACCCATCCACGGAAACCCCCGCAAGCGTAGCTTAACCTGATGGATCGACCCGTGCGGCTGTTATTACTTAGCCACGAATATTTTGACGAGTTATGCGAACATAAATGTAGGGAACAGCAGACTTTTGATTTCAGGTTTGGTCCCATAGTAAAAGTTGTTTGTTATCATGAGTACAATCATGATTGTGTTTAAGTGGTTTATGTATCGGTCACTAATTAACAGTCATCCATTCAAGTTTTCATTTCTATAGAGCCAATATCGAATGGCTTCAACGATGCCAATGCTATTGTTTACAAACAATACATCAAAGGAATGTAGGTTAATTGGCCATGTGGGTCATATAATCTAGGAAGTCAGGGTAAAATTTATTAAAGTAGTATTTATGACATAAAAGTGTGATAAATAAACAAACAAGTTTTGGGTTGTCCTTTCCGCAATGAGCTTTGAATGGGTCATCAGAAATTCCGGGTACAAATAACTGACCTACTAATGCTGTTTGTCCACCACACCGGGAACCGGATTATTCGGCCGTCCTAACTAATATTATAAAAAAAAAAAAAAAAAAAAAATATAAATGCGAACAACTGTCTACCTTTTACGGTTCATGAGACACAGCCCGCTGGCTGACAGACGGACAGCGGAGGCTTAGTAGTAGGGTTCCGTTTTGACCCTTCGGGTAAGTAACCCTAAAAAGTCACTTTTGTTCTAGACTCTCGATGGCAGATGTCACAATTATCTGAGGGGCTATTCCCGTATTTTTGAAAACGTTCGCAATCTCATCTCAGTCTCAATCTGTCAAAAATTGTATAGCGTTCACCTACATTTGATTGTCGCTGGCATGAGATTGCGACTTGAATTTGAACGTTTTTAGGTACCTACGAGAATTGGCCTTTGTTGGTTCAACAAATACTACAATTCTATTTATAAATTTCAAGTAGATGAAAACTACCACTTGACCATACAAATAAACAGCTATTATAGATCTAAATAGACACCAGTCGTGCTAATTGCTACAGTTATCTCGAGTTTTGACCCAGTTCTGCGTCGGCGCACGTCCGTGCCACGAGGGCAATGCGCAGGAAAACGCCCTGTATTGTGTGTCTGTTGTATGTTTGGTGTGTGTGACCTTGAGCCTAGATGTTTCCTCTATGGAGTGTTGGCTCCATAAGCTTGCTTTGTTGTCTGATTAAGTACTGTCTTGTTAAATTATTTATTTTGGATCGGTTGGCGTTAGGAGTTTAGCCATTGTTGGCTGTTTTTGGTGGGCATAGCATAGCATAATCAGCCTTTAATGTTCCCACTGCTGGAACACAAGCTTCCTCTCTTCGAGAGGGAGTGGGCCGTAATCCACCACGCGGGCCCAGTGCGGGTTGGTAGATGTCACATGTCTTCGAATTTTTGATTCTAGGACATGTCGGTTTCTTCCCGATGTTTTCTTTCACCGTTTTGAGAGCAGCGGTGATGAAATTATTTACATAAAGTAAAGCGCCTGCCTGGGTTCGAAACTTCGAACGAACCCACGACACTCAGTAAGTCGGGGCCATTACCACTAGACCACCACTGCTCACTTTGGTCAATATTGGCAGTGATTGGTCATGTAAGTTAGATGTGGTGGTCAAATACTATTAAGGCCCAGGTTCCAAGATTCTATTCTATTCTATTTCTTATTATGGCAAGCAAAGCCGATGTCGACTATTCTGCCAGTGTCAAAAGTGATAAGGAAAGCAAGTGTGCATTGAAGAGAAAAAAAAAAAAAAAAATATATATATATAATAATAATAATAAAAAACAGGTTCCAAGATTGGTTTAGCTCGGTGTGAAATGGCGTTATGGCTGTCTAGTTTGACGCACGAGATAGAAGATTCTCACGCGCACCGGAATTATGTCGTAAAAATGCAAATAAAATCGTATAAAATTAGAAATTAACTGTTTAATAAAAAGTAATCCATCACTGGATGCAGTTTTGAATTTGACATTTCATGGTATATTTTTAATTATAATTATAATTGTTAATGAAGGGATAAACTGCTTTTAAAGATTATTAGGAGGTATGTTTAAAGATTTTTTTGGTGCATTAAAATATGTATAATTATGTTTTGGCTTCCATCACTGTATGCGAAAAAGACTTGAAAATATCATATTTTTTTTACATGTCAAAATTATTTACGGTTTATGAGATACACTGCTTTAAAAAACCACCTTTTTGATCGTTTTCAGGAAATCTGGGCCTTAATAGTTGTATGTCAAGCGGTCCAAGAAGTAGTTGATTTTAAATATCCAGTCCGATAATGTTGGTCATGCGTAGCGTAGTGGATCTATGAAGGTGGATCGACGATCTGGTGAAGGACGCGGTACGCTGGATGCGGGCGCTAGACTAATCGTTGTGGCGATGCTTCAAGAGGGCTATGACCTGAAGTGGACGTCTTGATGGTGGTCAGTGATGGTTTGTAGCAACGAAAAATTTTGCTTTTGTTAGCGTGTTTCGAGGTTAGCTGTTACTTCGTCTACGAAATTCTGACAAACTGTTAATCAATAACTCAATAACTGCTACCGAGTTATTCGAAGAGTTTGTCTGGAGTGTCTCTTGAATACAAAATAATGAAGAGCTACTATCGGTACTCAAAGGTATAATAAGATTCAAGAGTTATTTGTGTCGAGGCGTTATGTATGACTATTTGAAACAAATGAGATGAGGCAATTCGTAAAGAGAGCTTTACCCTTACCAATCCTGGCACACTGGCAAAGTTTTGGAACTAATATCACTCTGTTGAGCAAGCCACCTTCTTTGGTAACCAAACTGCACGGTTTTTTATTATTATATTTCTCCAACATACATTAATTTTTAATTTAAACAGTTTTACTCCCCAAACTTTTAAATTTTATGCCGAGAAGCGCTTATTAAATACACATACTTACTATACTTACTATGGTAATGTTTTTTCGTACCACTTGCTCAAAAAAGTGACATTCTATGCCACAAAAAGCGAACATAACAATAGTCATTTTTAATCTGTTAAAAACAGGGAAAGAAAATTGTACTGAATTTCATTCATCCTCTAGGGGGAGAATGTGATTTAAATTTGGAATACTTACCGAAATTTATACTGAACTACATCTGTGTTTACACCATTGAGTTTGTATATAAAGCATTATACATCTTTTTGAAAAAGGAATACGCATTTATTATGCAGTTATGATTATTAAATAAAATTACGAAAACAGACGAGGCCGTATATTTTTTTGTCGGAAAAGCAAAGGCATCAAACTTTTCCGACAAAAAAATATTAGTCTAGGAATTTGCCGCGTTTTTGTTTTCTTCAAATACATAAACGTTAAGTTTATTTTAATTTATTTTTAATAAATGCTTATCTCATATTATTATTGTGTTAATTTTTTCGCAAATGGTACGAAAAGTAGAGTATTTTCCTCGGTGATAAAGCTGTCTTAGTCTTGGGTGAACTTAAATCCCTCGCTACACTCAGGACTCGTCTTAAATCCCTCGCTTCGCTCGTGATTTAAGTTTTTAACACCCTCGCTACGCTCGGGAGTAAACCTCGAGTCCTTCGTTACGCTCGCGATTTAAATCGTCTCCCGCGACAGAAGACACTGCTTTATCCCTTTATTCAGTCGATATTATAGGTACTAGTTTCTGCCCGCGTGAAATTTCCCCCGTGATTTTTTTTGAAATTTTTTGTTCCCCCGAACCACCGCGTCGCATCGCATCGTCTGCCCGCGCTATTACTTCGTTTACCGCTTTATTTATTTTTTGCTCGTCTCCTAAGGGTCATAGCGTGATGTTAAAATAGCCTATAACTTTCCTCAAGAGTTGGGCTATCAAATGCAAAAAGATTTTTTCAAATCCGACTGGTAGTTCCAGAGATTACTCCCTACATACAAACTTACAAACGCATTTTACCTCTTTATAATATTAATAATAATAATATAGATAATCCTGCTCATGCCGCCATCGCTTTGAACCTAAACAGATTTTGCTGAAACAGCGGTCTCTTCAGCTAGTCATATTTAAAAAAGTCATCTAAAGGAAAATTCCATTAATTACATTTGTGTCCTTTTGAAGGCACATACCACTATGCTAAACAAGTTTGCACATATTTTACCATAGCATGTTTGCTTACAAATGTACCATCAGGTTAATATACTCAAGGTGGTCCAGTTTTACGAGCAAACGATTGAAATAAAAGTTTTTACTCTCGGCCAAAGAGCCCTTGGTATTTTTCTTAGTGCTCGGAGAATCCCCGGGACTGTGGGCTGTGTGAAGGGCATACCTTGACCTTATTCGTGGTGTCCTTCAAAAAGGTCAGATGCTTAGTATTCACAACCGGCGCGGTCTATGCGGAAAATGTTTAAAGGGATGTTTAGCGACGGCTGCACGTTTTTCCTATAGTTTTTGTCTCCTATTAGAGACTTGCCTTTGATATTTTTCTTAGCGTTCAGCAAATCCCCGGGGCTGTGAACTGTGTGAATGTCAAGGACGTACAGCTTGACCTTATTGGTTGTGTCCTTCAAAAAGGTCAGAGACTTAGTACTCACAAAAGGTACGGTCTATGCGGAAAACGTTAAATTGGGATGTTTAGGGACCTCTGCATGATTTTCCTATAGTTTTACCTTCAATTAGGCACATGTTAGCCTATAATGTTCCCACTGTTGGGGCACAGGCCTCCTCTGAGGCAAGAAGAGGCTTATGTCATAGCAGTGAGCCGTTATCCACAAGGTGGGACCAGTGCGGGTTGGCGAACTGCACATGTCTTCGCATTTTGGTTCTAGGACATGCTTTAGCTATCTATAATAATTGATAGTTCAAAAGCCAACGAGTGAATAGCAACACGCTATTATTCTGATAAACTTATTGTAAAGGACAAAGTATTAATGAGAACGTTGACACTTACGTTACATTCGATACCAATGTAAAGATATAAATACACACAAACAGGTTCTAGGCAAAAATGAGCCGGTGAATGATGATTCTAAATCTATTCTATAGAATCAAAATCGATGTAGCAAAATTTATTTTGATTTAAAATTAGATTCGACTTGAAGTTAGTATTTTTATTTTATTTTATTTTATTTATTAGGGACAAAAAACAGTTACATGCTGCAAAATACAAGAAAATACTTAAACTAAGATTTAACAAACATGTAACCCACACCATTGTCCACATTTTAAGTAAAGGTTGAAAGTGATGAAAGAGAAAAAAAAAAAAAGACAAAATAATAGTTGCTAAGTACTACAATAATTCTGTGTTGCTAAGATTAGCTTGACATAACTTAAATCACCTCGCCAGATAAAACATCAAGAGCCATTCTCTTAAACGATTGCTTAGATTGAGAAAATATATCCAGTTTCATAAAATACGTATAAACACGGAACCTTCTCAGAGGATCATTTAAAAAATAAAACTGCACAGTGAACATTTTAAAATTTTTGGATTTGTATGTGAACGCGAAATATTTAATGAAGTTAACCTAATTTGGTATTTCATTGTAATAATGATTACGAGTACAAAATAATAATGTAGCTACATGATTGTTTTTCATAATAATTAGCGGTTTCGTTGTGCTTATCGGTAATACCGACTTCCTGAATTCCTGATACCTACCGTGATCGTGAGCATAGTAACAATGCATGACTTTGTTTTACATTGTGCAATAAATTTTTAACAAAATGACGGCTTTATATCAGAGAAGCTATTGTTGGAAACATTCAGTAAGCTCTTCAAGAAGTTTGAGCAACATACAGGGTTGAAAGAACAAACTGCACCTCGAGGCAAAGTAACGTAATCTAACTTCAATATTTGCAGTATATTTCCTCCAGTACTCCTTGGATCTTTTATCTTTCATGAACCCTATATAAAGATTAAAGATGGCTTCATCATCATCATCATCCATAGTATAATAATGCATTCAGGGTGCTGATGGGGCTGCTGCCCCGATTCTGCAGCGCATCAGGGATGTTCGACGGGTCGCAAGTAGACTGTTTTTATTCTACTATGCGAAAACGATGCACATCCCTGGTGCGCAGGGATCGGGCTAGCTCCAGTGGCATCCTGAGAGCGTTCGCGCAGAGGTTCGATTGTCAATACCTGAACCATATAACTGTATGGTTCACATACTGAGAAATCGAGGTCTTAAATTTTGCATTTGTCGAGTCTATGATCGAAATAAACTTTTTTTTATATAGTATTTTTCTACCTGCGACAGGCCCATAATCCTCCCTATACGCCATTCTTTTTTCCCACGGTCCATTTGTTCTTTCTCAGTCACCATTAATTATAACATGGGTTTAGTTCTAGCTAAGGAAGGTTGTGACTTTCATAAAAGTGTAGGTGCACTACATTCTTGCAGATTCCCTATTTCTTAACAACTTTTGCAGCCAATATTATCAGCCTATAAGATTCCCACTGCTAGAATTCAGGCCTCCTCTCCGTGAATGGGAACGGCCCGTAATCCACCACGCGGGCCCAGTGTGGTTTAGTATTTTGGCAGCCAACCTTTGGTATATTTCAAGCCACCAGCAGGAAGTGGCTTGGCAGTATATTTTTAACGGCGACAAGACATCATTGTGTCGCACCTACGTATTTAAAGGTGAAGAGAAACTATACACACAGATCTAGAGACATGACTTAAAGATGAGTCAATAGCACCGTCCGTCTTAGTTGCATAAACACCAAATTATGAGATGTTGAGTCATCTTCACTACAACATAACTTCAATGCACTTCAAGGCACTAACATTATATGTAAACAAGGTCATCTGGCTAGCCTTTTGGGGTCGGCTTCCAGTCTAATTGGATGCAGCTGAATACCAGTATTTTACATGGAGTGACTGCCTATCTGATCTCTTCCTAAATAACCACAAAGAGGTCGTCAAAGATGTTTTCCATTATTTTATGAGCTCCTCCCGTATTTCATTTCTATTCTTAATAGGTTTCGTACGTGACAAAAGCCTAACGGCTTCCATACTACTTACCTCATTCCCACAAATTTCGACCTTCAAGCACAGGGTTACTTCAAGGATGATGAGTCATGGCCGCAATTTGTTAATACAAGTACTTGTGAAGTATTATTGATAGTGGTTTTACTTCCTATTAAAAACGGAGTTAATGTAAATATTGTCTTAGGTAGGCACGTTTCTGAGTAATTAACTCTTTTGTGGTTTTCGCACTCACAATTCGCAATGGGTACTGCAGTGCGATTCCGTAACCATCTCACCGTGAAAACTTAGGTAAAGTGAGCGTGGAGTGAGCTGTCAATAGTGTCAATTCCTAGCAAAAACAAACTCACTTCACCTAAGTTTTCACGGTGAGATGCTTACAGAATCGACCGGCTGGTTGTCAATGTCAAACCTTTGTTCATTGATATCTTATATAATACTAGCTTTTGCCCGCGGCTTCGCTCGCGTGGATGTCGGAAAATATCCCATGGGAACGTTCATGTGGAAAACATAGGGCCGTCCGATATAACTGTGCAAACTCAAATCGCTACGATATATCGTAGCGATAGTAGGCATAAAGCTACCAGTCGGCATGATTTTTTCCGACATCTTCAACAGTCGTCGTCATATTTCAGCCAATTTACACACAACCATAATGAATTACACTGAATCACTCCGTTCATTGGAGAAAACCGTATGAAAATCCGTTCGGTACTTTTTGACATTATCGCATTCAAACAAACAGACTTACGCAGCGGGCGGACTTTGTTAATTACTTAAAATTTATTATGCCAGTCACGCTCTAATAACAAATAACTTTTGTCCGAGTGTCCACTCGTTCAAATAATTTCCTCGTAAAAACGTCGAATGAAATAAAGACTATATGTTACCTCAAGATTCGAACTATGACTATATTTCCAATCCCTTAAATC
Source organism: Cosmia trapezina (assembly GCA_905163495.3). NCBI lineage: Eukaryota > Metazoa > Arthropoda > Insecta > Lepidoptera > Noctuidae > Cosmia > Cosmia trapezina. The sequence goes on along the minus strand of LR991040.1, from coordinate 17,592,790 downwards.
TCGGTACACAAACATTTCTCAACCCCTATTGTGTACCCATTAGGGGACGATTTCTAAAAAACGCCGTACGATATATTTCTTAATTTCCTACCAATAGCATAAATTTGTTATCCCTAACTTAAGAAATGCTGGGTCTCCCATACAAACTTTCATCCCCTATATCAACCCCTGTAGGATTATTTTTTAAGATAAAAAGTAGCCTATGTCCTTGCCCAGGATGCTACATAAAGCCTTGCCAAATTTTATCGAAATCCGTGCAGTTTTGTAAATTTTAAAATCAACCCCTATTTTACCCCCTTAGGGGATGATTTTTCAAAAACGCTGAACCGCATATTTCTTTATTTCCTATCAAAAGCATACATTTTAATTTTCACATCCCTAACTTAAGAAATACTGAGTTTCCCATACAAACTTTCATCCCCTATATCACCCCCTGTAGGATCATTTTTGAAAAAAAAAGTAGCCTATGTCCGTCCCCAGGATACCATCTGTAGCCTTGCTAAATTTAATCGAAATCCGTTCAGTGGTTTAGGCGTGAAAAGGTAACAGACAGACAGACAGACAGACAGACAGACAGACAGACAGACAGACAGAGTTACTTTCGAATTTATAATATTAGTATGGATTGATGCCATATAAACGTTATCAAATAGAAGATTTCAGGTGATTCAAAAGGTTAAAGGAAAGTCGGTAAAATGCACCAAAAACAATGATTTTGAATAGATATTTAAAGTAATTGTTTTTGCTGCATTTTTAAACATGTTGACTCTACAAGATCCGAATTTAAGGCGTTAGGTCCGCCTTTGTACGGTTATTTTTACTTGTGCATAAAGTTTTATTAAAGAAGTAAATAAACATTTCTCGTGCCAGATTCGGAGCAGTACACAAACTCTCATTAGTGGCTCAATTTCCTAATAGAAGAGAGAAGAAGACACTTTACGTGTACGAAGCACTTCTGCATCATCATCTCCTTGCCAAATAATCAGCCTATAATGTTCCCACTGCTGGGACACAGGGCTCCTCACAGTGAGAGGGGCTGGGCCGTAAAACACCACGCGGGCCCAGAGCTGGTTGGTGGATGTCACATACCTTCGAATTTTTGGTTCTAGGACATGCCGTTCGGACCTTATCCCAATTCATTTTGGGTTCGGCGAAGTACGTCTACGTTAAAATAATATGTAAATAATTTATTTTAAAGTCAAATCGCCCCCCCAAAACTATCGCTTCGCACAACACAGTTGGACGCACTTTTCATCTCGTTGTAAGGCCGGCCGCGTATAATTTTAGAGGCGCAGCAGTGCAACGACCTCGATCCCAACACGTGGGCGTTACGTAAGCGCAGGCGCAGATGCGGTACGTCACGATCACGATGTTATATCAGAGCGTGCGTAGTACGGAGTACCTAAAGTAGAAAGGAGTTGGTTAGGTCGGTATCGGTAGTAAAGACTGTTGGGAAACCTGACTGGTCTCAAAAGACGTTCTTGGGATTATGCCCAAATGCTTAAAAGCGTCAAATGTTCTTACGAATTTATTTTTTCCAAAGATAAATTAAGACCTCATGAATACTGTTTAACTTGACAGTATTAGTAGCAAATCTAATGCAGAAGCTCTCAAAGTTCTATATGGAACGAATTCTCCGGAAAATATCATGACGATTATCATCTGCCTAGCCGTTTTCCAACTATGTTGGGGTCGGCTTCCAGGTCTAACCGGATGCAACTGAATACCAGTATTTTACATGGAGCGACTACCTATCTGACATCCACAATCCAGTTAATGGGTAATACGATACTTAGGTAAGACTTTCGGGATTCTGACGACCCGTAATGACTGTCAAAGATCCACGAATGACAGCCGTGAGTCCGGAACCCCTCGCCTTATCGTGCTTTCCGCTTAACCTGATAGATCGACCCGTGCGGCTGTTATTACTTAGTGATGATCTTAGGTAGGTAATACGGGCTGGTATCCGCAACTCCACGACAATGCTACGCGCATGGGTGATGATCTTAATAAGTTGTTTAGGGAATAAACTTTTTTTCTGGGCAGGCCCAGAAGTACCTATGCTTTCTGGCAACTCACGTTTTGTCTTATGAAAACATTGCAGTTCAAGTACGAGTATTATTTATCTAATACTCCAAATGGTTTGTTAGGAATCCAATAGCCATAAATCTCTACCGTTCGACCTAAAATGTGCTCAACATCATAATATTTAGATCATAAATTAAAACGATTGTGAATAACACAGAACGGTTTCTATAATTCTATCTGATATTGCGAAAGGGAATGGCGAAAACAAGAAATCGATAACTTCACGGTCATATACTTTTGGGGCCCTTTTCATGTTTACTATGTTATCAGTTTTCCTGGGAAACTCACCCTTTTATCACATGTGTGCGTGAAATAAAGGGCGGGGAGTAGGTGAGGTTGGGGGTGACATTGCTCGTAAAACGAATTCCCGACAGGGTGGAAGAGTTCTCGAATGATGATCACGTACTGGAAGGCGCAGCTTGAGTAGGGTCTGTTTCAAAATTATCTGATGAAAAGGTAAACAAATGGATCAGAGAATGTACTTGTGGATGCCAATTTGTAGTGCCACTTACAGATTGAGTGCTTTTATTCCATAATTTTTGACTACTTAAATTAAAAATTCTAATTTTAAGTCTGCTTAGAGACGTTTTTCTTTTGACACTTGAGGTTAATTTTATAACCGCAATTTTCGTCGATGATTTTTCAATTGTTGGAATAAATGATGAGATAATACGAGTAGTTGAAACCTAAATACACATGAATGAATTCCCTTTAGCGAGTGATTGAGTACGAATTTAACCTGAACGGGGTTTGTTTACATTTTCACCAGACAGTTTTGGAACAGACTATAGGCCTGCTAGGTGAATGGCTGAAGGTTGCGAAATTTATTGGGGTACAAATGTCCAGAAGTGGACGTATTTTGGCTGACATTATGATGATGATTATTAAGAGATGGGTGCTTATTTACCACAAGCTTATCTTATCAATCAATTCTCCAAGCTTGTTATGACAATATCCCGAACAAACGTTCTATTGTATATAGAAATCAGTGTACCGTTAAAAACTTATGGTCATAAATGTTGCGACTATGGAATATTTGAATGTGCCTGCATATCGACTATAGGCAGGCAGTCCTGAGATTATGTTACCTGATACCCAGGATTTTGTAATACTTAACTAGATTTAAAAAAATGTCCATTGAGTTTCTTGCCCGTTCTTCTCCATAGACATTTGCGCTTTGGAACGGGCAACAAGCTTCAACAAAACAAATAGGTACTTTGAGTATGAGACCACATCATGAGGTCTAAGCAACTTCCTAGAACTAACCAATTCTCTCTTTTATTCCAGTACCTCTAAGCGACGGTGACCGTCGCTCACCATAAGATGCGTTCGCTGCTAGCGTACTACGCAGACGCAGTGATGTCGGCGGCTGTTCGCGGCGCCGGCTGCGCGCTTGACTGCAGCGGCCGTGGGGACTGCATGAACGGCACGTGCCTGTGCGAGATCCGGTACGCGGGAGACGAGTGTGCTGGACCTAACATGCCCTATCATGCCTGTAAGTATTAGTAGCTAGCTTGTGCTGATTGATGGTGACCGCGGTGATTGTAGAAACAAGAAATGACACGATACGGTACGCTGGTGACTAGTGTGCCGGGCCTAACCTGCCTTATACGCTGCTGCTAGCGTGCTACGCAGACAAATTGATGCTGGTAGCGTATATTGCATGCGTAGTGGTCTTCTACTGGCCGTACAGAGCACGGTTTCATTTTCTTCCAAGTGGGATTTTAATTAGCTTAGTTAGTTGGAAGAGGAGCTCGTGGCTAAGTAATAACAGCCGCACGGATCGATCCATCTGGTTAAGCTGCGCTTGCCGGGGTTGGTCCGTGGGTGGGTGATCTTTACATACCGACACTCTTCCGTGCCTAGGAAAGCACGTTAAGCCGTTGGTCCCGGCTGTCATTCGTGGATTTTTGACAGTCGTTACGGGTCGTCAGAAGCCCAAAAGTGTGACAACCAGTGTTACCAAGGGGTATCGTATTACCGAGTTACTGGGTTATGGAGGTTAGATAGGCAGTCGCTCCATGTAAAATACTGATTCATCTGCATCCGGTTAGACTGGAAGCCGACCCCAACATAGTTGGGAAAAGGCTAGGCAGATTGTTTTTTTTTATGCTGTAATGGGTATCCATGGGTATCTTTCGTAGGTGCTATGACGCTCTCCCGCTAACCTCTTCGCAGAATACAGCCGTGCTGTGTTATGTTACTTTTGCCTTAAAACTAACCCCATCCTCTCTTTTTCCAGGCATAGGCGGCGTGTTTCTCCTCGTAGCCTTCGTCTGCGCGGTCCAACTAACAATATGCGTGGTGATGGAGTACCGACGTCTGAAGGCACCCACCTTCCTCCGTGCCTGCAAGGTCACCACCCAGAAGATGCTGTACTTGGTCGCGTTCCTGGCTTCCTTGATCAGAGGAGCCTACTTTGTTTCGCCGGTGAGTGTGAGTGACGTGAAGCATCTTTGATCGGGTGGAGGATATTTTGTCTCTTGGGCTGCTACTGCAAGATGTAGTTGGGACCTCAGACTAAATAAAAAACCAAGACATAGCGCTGTCAACAGCGACGTGAGGCCTCACGTTCCGGGTTTCCTAAACATGTTTGCACTTAGTGAGGTGTAGTTTGGTGTAAATGTGTGCGTGTGAGCGTGTATGCACAGAGCTAGAAGTAGGTGAGCGCATGCTTCACTTTATTTAGTCTGAGGTAGGGTTGGGACTGGAAATAGAAGCTAAGTAAATAAGCAAAATACGCGCATTGTCGTGGAGTTGCGGATACCAGCCCGTATTACCTATTACCTAGAAGCTAAGTATTCTTTACGCTTAGCAAACTACCACATAAAGGTAGGACTTGGAAGTCAGTCCTGCTTATTGGAAACTTATGCTAAACTGGTTCCAGTTTTCATGTAAATCATTTGCAAATTCTTGCAGAATTGCAAGAATCTTTTACAAATTATCGCTGTGCAGTGAAAACCTCGTGAATGAATGAATGAATCAATGAAATGCACCGACCCCAGCGTGATTTAACCAGGGGGTCTACTCCCTAAATCCGTCCGTCATAATGATCTATCAAAACAAGTGTAAAAGTTAAATTTTATTGGATGGGCAAAAACACATCGGGAGTAAAGACAACTGTCAAATCGTGTTGTCATTCATACTTTGTTCGGGCCCCGAACCAATCATCCATCCGTAGGTGATACGGAGTAGGAAACGCCCGTAACGAAGGCCGAAACTATGGGCTTCATGCTTAGGGAGTAGATTTCCGGACTCGATTACTCGAATGAACTCAAAAATTCACACTAGGCCCTGTAAATAAAAATTGTTTTATTTTTTAATTTATTTACTGGGTAGAAAACCTCGTCATGCATATTTAGAACAAACGTGCATAGCTCTAAGATGCTTCTAATGTCTTCTGATGATAATGAATGACTCTCGGAGAATTCAATGTTGGCCTTTTTTCAGACAGTTTTTATCTTCCACTTTAAAATAACGTTTATTGCAATCACGAAGATTTCACTGCACGGCGACGAAATGTATAGACTTCAAAACTTTGTTTTGTGTGAATGATTCAATGAGAGTCAATTTGAAGCCTTTATGTTGTTAGTCATAAGGTTTAAATTGCAATGACTAACCCGCTTTCGTCAGAAAAATTATCTATACATAGTGTGAATCGTGTCGTTTCATTGCTTATTAGTGTGTTAAAGTATTTTGTTTTCAAAAAACCGGACAAGTTCGTTTCGGCCCACGCTCAATGATGGGTTCCGTAGTTGAAAAGATTTTTTTTTTTGACAGACAGACGGAAAAACAAGTGATCCTATAAGGGTTCCGTTTTTCCTTTTGAGGTACGGAACCCTAAAAAGAACTGGGAAACACTATCGATACACGAATAATCTGATTAATCGATTGTTTGACTCGAGCGAGTTTTCACATTCTATTTGCGTTTTTTTTGTTTTTGAACAAGAATTTTGGTTCTTCCAGTCGGCGTTCCAAGAGGGATGGGCAACGAGTCTGCTGTCTGCCTACTACCCACTGCTTATGTCGGGATCATCCCTCATCGTCTGCTTTTGGGCGGAGGTAAGTCATTTATTCAGTAACTATTAAATCTCGCATGTCACTATGATTATAAGTTAAACATCACGAGACGGCGATAGATTTAAAAGCTATTTTAGAAGAGCATTTATAATTCACATTAAGAATACAACGCCATCTATTGCTGGCGGTATTGAGTTAAGTATGGGAGTTCCAGTAGCGCCACCTGTAAAGATATTGTGAAACTAATTTATATGACGACAGGTTTACTTGATGTAATGATAGATGTCGCTGTTGTGTTGAGGCGCTTGCGCAGTGAGTTTTGAATTCGTTTTATTGTTCGGCAAGAGATGTCGCCTACGGTCTTCCTTTTACTATTAAGTTTCCTAACTACATAATAGGATTAGGTAGCGCAGTTTCCTCAGAGCAGTTAGAAGTGTTAGAACAATATCACCTATAGATGTTTTTCACTTTTATAATAAACAGGGTGATTATTGTATTATATCTTAATTTTAGAAAGCATGAACGTTATTAACTCATCATGAAACTGGATTATTTGCGTATCACTGAATCTATTTCATTTTCGCTCTCTTTTTTTTTTTCCTTTTCATTTTTGTTGGAGACGAGTCCAGCCTCTTTTTTGGCAGCGCGTGCATTTAGTCGGCCGTGAGCATTAGTTTTAATGCAAGCCTACGAACGAAGCTTTGCGAAGCTGCAGCATCGAGTGAATATTTGTAGGAAGAGATTGGAAATAAAATAAAGTGAAATACTGATATTTAGCTGTATCTGGTTAGACTGGAAGCCGACCCCAAACGGAAAGGCTAGCCTGATGATGAATGATTGTTTTACCTTCTCACACCTCCAATAATAACAGCATGTATCCTCTTCAGTCATATTATGTCCCCACATACAATTAAAACCACAACATAGGTACTGCTCGCGTGTCAATTAGCTACCGTCGTTCATTCAGTGATTATAACTCTATCAGAACATCTGAGATGATATCTAGCAGTTATTGTCACTGCTGATGGTGGTAATTGTATGGTAGTTGCTGGTTTATGGTATTTTCAGGACATAGTGGTTGGTGGATTGATTTCGCTTGTTATAGTCTGTGGCATATAATTTAGTACACACGGCTACACATCAAGCCATCATTTCCAGTTTACACTGACTTCTCATTGTAAGGAAATCCTATACAATGCGAGATCAGCTTATACTGGAAATGTATAGCTTGATCTGTAGCCGTGCGTACTTGTTTTTGTTATAGAACTGAAGTGGAAATTCGGGACGTATCTGCCTGTCTAGCCTTTTCCCAACGATGTTAGAGTCGGCTTCCAGTCTAACCGGATGCAGCTGAATACCAGTACTTTACATGGAGCAACTGCCTATCTGACCTCCACAACCCAGTTACTGGGTAATACGATATCCCTTGGTAAGACTGGTTGTCAGATTTTCGGGATTCTGACGACTCGTAACGACTGTCAAAGATCCACGATTGAAAGCCGGGACAAACGGCTTAACGTGCTTTTCGAGACACGTAGGGGTCGCCGTATGTAAAGATGGTCACCCATCCACGGACCAACCGCGGCAAGCGTGGTTTTAACCTGATCGATTATTTAGCCACAGACGGACGTAGGTATTTATTGGTATAAATGTTTTCCAGCTCAGCCTGTTTGGGGACATAGACTTCATTAAAAACATATCCTACACTATTTTTTAGCAGCTGGGTATTCTAGTTTTATTTAATAGTAATACGACAATAGCTCATGTTGTAACTCGTAGTACAACAATTTGCCATGGAGCTAGATTGCAGGATTCGAAGATGCTATTGTAGATGCAGCTAAGCACGGGTTCAAGTTTAATGCAAGAAATCAAATCACTGTAGTATACACACTTGTAGTATACAAACCTACATTTCGCCAGTTATAATATAGTCTTTATCTTTATTACATAAGGAAGTGGTTACAAATTGTGTGAAGTCCCTGACACTTGTGCTAGGTGGTTAATCTGTGTTACAAGAGCCAGTGCCCTCTCCCGGGAGTAAATAGGTACTATTGAAAACTTGAAAAATAAAAAGACTAAAAAGATTAATCTTATACTAAAAAAAATAAATAAAAATGTTTAGAATAAGCCTGTAGTGGTGATTGTGTGTGTGCGTGTAATATATGTGGTGTACGTAGATATGGTCAAGTACACCTCAGCCAAACCCTTCGGGGTTTACAGGCGTAATGTTATGTCTATGTATGTTATCAAATCACCGAAAATTTTTCATAAATCAACCGGAGTCTATGCTTTGCTGAACCTGGCAAGAAATGGCACATTTTTGTCATTCACCAATAATCGCTTGCCTATGTCAATAATCTATATTATGCTAAGATTAAAATCCTTTGTAAAGCATACTTGAATTCTTTGTTCGCATGTTCTGAGAATCGATCTTTGTTTATTTTTTTAACTCAACGTCTCCGTCGTGACTTGTAAGTGGTTTTACGCTTATTTTGTTCATGGAACTGTCTACATAACAGCTTTGTTTTTAGGGTTCCGTACCTCAAGAGGAAAATACCGAACCGTTATAGTATCCCTTCGTTGTCCGTCTGTCTGTCTGTCAAGACCCTTTTTCGCGGGAACCCGTGCAGATATCAAGCTGAAATTATTTTTCGCGGGAACCCGTGCAGATATCAAGCTGAAATTATTTTTCGCGGGAACCCGTGCAGATATCAAGCTGAAATTAATATCAAATGCGTAGGTCTATGGCCCCTTGCTGCTAGCGCTCTAAAAATAGTCAAGCTTCTAAGTCAACGCAGTAAAACAATACGGCCCTATAAGCGACATATTATTTTGATACTCGCTAGTAAATCAAACCTATCCTAACCTAACACGATTTATCACCTTACTAAAAAGGCATGTAAGAGTACCTTAGTTGAGTTGCTCCTTAACTTAGATTATGTAGCAACTGAGGAATTACTTACTCATCCAAAATAGTCCGTCCCGTCTAATTTCCCCACACAGTAATTCACACATTTTTCCGCTTCCTTATTGTTTGTGTATTTTATTTCTGATTTGTTTTTTATCTTTTATCTTAATGTGATTTAAATATTGTTATGCTCAACTCGTTCACATTTACGATATAAAATTATGTTAACATTCCGTGTGGTGGGACCCTGGTGATCTGCTATACAGGTATTCCTAGTGCAGACACCAGTCTCTCACGAACTTTGTCATTTAATTTTTAAGCTTGTTTTAATTAATCTGTCATTTCATCGTTTGTGAAGAGAAAATAAATTATCTTGAATCTTAACCAAAACTGGGTACTTCCTGTTGACTTATAATCATGAAATTTGGCAAGCAGTAAATCTCACAGTAAAAAAAAAATATGTGATTAAACTAAAATCGAAAATTTTTAATTTAATCCCTCAAATTTGGGGTTGGAGAATTTGACCTTGACTTAGGTAGGTATGTCAATGTATGGGTGAACATGTTTGTCGACTACAATGTTAAGTTTGTTTTTGGGATAAATTCTTTTCAACTACGGAACCCTTCATTGTGCGTGGTCCGACACGCACATGGCCGGTTTTTTTAATGTGGATACCAATATAGTTTGTGGTTACTATTTTCCTTCCTTCCTACATGTTATTTCTGTTGAATTAGCAAGTGGGAAGAGACTTCAAACTATTACCAAATTCATCCTAGTTTAAACATTCAAATGATTTTATGTCACATGTTTTATTTGTGGCTAAATTAATATTTTGCTCAGGAGCTCGTGGCTAAATAATAACAGCCACACGGGTTGTTTGAAGGTTAAGCTACGCTTGCCGCGGTCAGTTCGGGGCTGGGTGACCATCCACTCCGTGACTCGGAAAGCATGTTATGCCGTTGCGTTGGTCCCGGCTGTCCTTTCTTAGTCGTTGCAGTCAGAAGCCCAAATGTCTGACAACCAGTCTTTTGTTATACAGTAACCGGGTTGTGGAGGTCAGATAGGCTCGCTTCATGTAAAATACTGGTATTCAGATGCATCCGGTTAAACTGGAAGCCAACCGCTACATAGTTGGGAAAAGGCTAGACATATTGATTGTACGCGACAATAAAACATATTTTGATCATGATACCTGACACGGACCTGCAAATTGCATAAAACGCAAGAAAATTTGAATTCCGCGGGCCACCAGAGCGCATCTCCCTTAACCAATAACCTCTCCTCTACCTTGGAAATCTTTAGAAATATGTAGGTATTCAAATCGAGGAGGTCCTTGAATACCTACATATTTCTAAAGATTTCCAAGGTAGAGGAGAGGTTATTGGTTAAGGGAGATGCGCTGTGGTAGCCCGCGGAATTTAAATTTTCTTGCGTTTTATGCAATTTGCAGGTCCGTGTCAGGTATCATGATCAAAATATGTTTTATTGTCGCGTAACATATTTTGATCAAGATACAACCAGACCCGGACCTGCAAATTGCAAAAACCGTAAGAATATTTTAATTTCGCGGGCTACACAGCGCATCTCCCTTAACCAATAACAATTTTTAAACAAAAACTAAATATTTACATGGGTGCTTACTTAGGTAATGAGCCAATGTGCCTATCCAAAGCAAAAGATTTGATTTTAAGTAATGAGAACCCTTTAGTTAGTTAGACATGACCTCTAAGTTAAAGAAAATAATGTTTTTTTAAATTAATAATTGAGAGCGTCTTCTTTGATTTTTTTCTTTGAAACATGGTATCACACAGGTTGAAAATCTAGCAATAAGACAAAATGACAGAAAAATGCACCATTATATTGTGACCTGTCCTGACAGCAATAGACAATATTCTAAAACTTTGAACTTTTTAATTCACTTTTTGTTTTTATTATTTTACTAGCTTTTGCTTGCGGCTTCGCCCGCGTACCTATAGGTCGACAATTATTCCACGAAAACCTACTACCTACCGGGATAAAAAGTATCCTATCGTTAAATACAGGTTAAAAACTATCTGTGTGCCTCATCCAAATCCTATTAGTAGCATAATACTAATGATTAAAATACTATCGTGAACGATAGTTTAGGTAATTGCTTTTTACGGTGAAAATAATGGCAATTTAAAAAAAATAAAAAACATAAGACCTGCTTTATAGTTAGTTCAGTTAGTATGCAAAGTTTCATGACCTAATTTGAAGTACTTTTTGAATACCAGCGGTTTATTGTTCGGTTTAGAGGTAACTTTGGATTTTTTTTCTATCGAGAAAATTTTATGTAATCGTGTTTTCGTCTAACATAGTACTTGACATCAATCCTCAACTTTACCATATATTTATTTCAAAATTAATGCTGCAATAGTTTCGACATATCGGAGGATCATGCTAAGCCGTTTGAGGTAGTATAGGCCCTTAAATTAAACTATAAATAAATATACTCAATTTGCGCTTTAAACGCCGCGTCGCGTCGGTAGACTGGCGAGAAAAACCAACAAGTTCGGATTGATCGGACGTTTTTGGGCGTCACTGGACGATGGCGGTTGTAGTAGTGTACGCCTACGCGCTCCCTTTCATTTACATAAGTTTGATTTGATCGGCCGAGGTCGGTCGAATGCGCCCGAGTAAAGATCGGCCGATAACGGTTTATGTGTACGCGTACCGTAAGGGTTCTGTTTTTTCCTTTTGAGGTACGCAAACCCTAAAACATGTTATCTCTTAAAGAAAAAACAAAAAAAAACATTTATTTGGACCAAACACTTCAAGAATTATTCAAATCTGCCAAACTGCAAGACAGTTTGTCGACAATTTGTCGGTTTGTCTTAATAACTGATTCAGTATCTAGTCATCTTCTTTTTATCCTGGCCACGCAATATTCATACAGGGTTTTCTTGCAGTGATATAATCTAATTTTCCTTTGTATATATTTCCTTATTATCCTCATATTTCCATATATTATCATCTCGCCTTAGTAAATTAGCAACAATGGTAACAACATTAGAGTAAGGAAAACATTGGAGATTTATGATCTCACTGTGATTACCGATATTGTTTAAATAACGATGCGGTTTCGACCTTCATAAAATGTTTTGACGTCGGGACTTTTCTGGCCAGGTACCTCGATGCCATCATCAGCCAATCGAGCCTATACCGAAGTAGACACCGCGAATCGGAAAATTTTACTTAGGGCCTGTTTCACCACCTGCGATTAAGTTTACTTGGCAGATAATTTCATACAAATTCTGTTCCATTTTTGAATTTATTCGGTAAGTAGTGGCTATTCGGACATCGTGAAATGAAATGAAATTGTTTATTCTGTAAATATGATATCGGAAATACAAGTCATACTTATAAAAAAAAAATACTTATTTAAAAAAAATAAGCTAGATGAAGTCAACATTTCCTATCTGACTACCGAGAGAAGAAATGGCGAAACAAACTCAGGGGACAAAGTCTCTTTTAAAGTTACCTTGGTCAGATCATGTGAGGACCATGTAGATCCATGTCTGAAATGGTCTTTTGAGGAAAGAACCATACAAATTTAAGTGGTCCTGTCCAGTCAGTGCAAGCATTTGTCAACAATCGTGTAGCTCAACTCAGGATTTAAGGATTTAAACAGGCTCTTAGGTCCGTATTATACAGAACGTCACTCAATACTCAAGCATTACTTAAAAATAGATTCAAGCCATTTGATTGGTTGAAACGACACGCCACGTCACGCGAAATTTGAAAATGTAAAATTTAACTGCATTTTTATGCCACTTATCGATTGAATAAAAATTTTGTGTTTTTTTTTTAAGTGGCTTATTAACACTATAGAATCTAATTAAGACACTTTTCAAAAATGGGTGTAATACCCTATTGCGTAGCACCGTCGCCTCGCGCCTGTCTACGGGAGCCTTTAAGCACGATGGCTCATAAATGACAATTATAACAACTTACAAGTACAACAAAGTACAGGACAAGTACTCTATTATGCTGCACAATCTACATAGTAAGAAACTTATACGTGTTTAATTTATAATGATATATTTAACATAATTAGCTTCGATCGCCACACGTTAGTTTATTTGTGATGAATGCCTAAAAATAACTCTGTATCTTATAACTATGACTTATGGTTGTCAATCGTTTGGCTTGGTATGGGCATGTGATGAGGAGGGATAAAACGCAAGTGACTAAAAGAGTGATAAATAAACTCAAACTCAAACTCAAAGCATTTATTTCAAATAAACCAATTAAAGGCACTTTTGAATTGTCAAGGGGTCGGTCTTGGGTCGGTCAGTCAGAAAAATGAAGCTAGTTGCCCATTCCAAAGCGTAGATCCTATGGAGAAGAACAGGCAAGAAACTCCACTTTTAAATCAAATATTTTACATAATATTGGTTAAGGGTTCATATTGAAAATATACATGTGAGAACAATGTAGAAAGACGTGCACGATAAAAGCGTCCGTAATAAAAAAGATAAAAACTAAAATGAATGAATGAATGAATGAATGAATGAATTGCACCGACCCCAGCGTGGTTTAAGGCGAAAGCGCCAGTGTAGCCCGCGAAATTCAAAATTTCTTATGTTCTTTGCAATTTGTAGGTCAGTGTGAGCTTGTATATTGATTGAAATATGATTCGCGGCCGTAGCTAATATGGCTTTACAGAATTATAATCATTAGAATCACCAATACAACTCCATAAGTTAGCATTTACCTCAAACCTCATGATTTCATGAAATCGCTAGATTTGAGGTAAATGCTAACTTATGGAGTTGTATTGCTGATTCTAATGATTATAATTCTGTAAAGCCGTATTAGCTACGGCCGCGAATCATATTTTAATCAACATACAAGCTCACACTGACCTACAAATTGCAAAAAACGTAAGAAATTTTGAATTTCGCGGGCTACCCTGGCGCATCAACCTTAACCAGACTCGATTTCTCGAATGAACCCATAGATTCACACTAGCCCCTGTTGCCTCATGTTACATGGTGCAACAGAGACCATTGTATATCTGTGAGTAGACCGGGGGGCGCGGTAATGGTAGGGAAGACATGCCCTTAGGATATGGAGGGGATAAAGCGCCTACCCAGTATGCACCGTATAGCAAGCCTTGGAATAGTGGAGAGACGGGTGATATAATATGGATGGGCTTTTTTACGACGTTGCTGCCATGTTTCTTCAACGTCAGCTTTCCCGGCGAATCTTTTGGGGGCTAAGCTTCGTTTTTGACTCTTTATGCCACTGCTATGCAGTATTAGTTGTTATTTACAAATTCATCGTTTGAGGTCTCGCTGCTATCTGTTTCCTGATACTTGTATATCTCGCTAGCGGCCTTCTTGTTGTATCATTCTCATTATTCAGCCGTGTCTCCCGAAAAGTTGATTTCCTTATTGGCAAGTACGAGTATTAACATGTTATTTAAAGTCCAGCTTCGGCGGTGAATCTTTTGGCGGTGTCAGACTGCGTTCTCGACATCATTTATGTCACTGCTATGCTGTGTTATCCGTTGCTGTTTCCAGTATCTTCGTCTGAGGTCTCGCTGCCATCCGTTTCAATTTACCTGTAGATCCCGTTAACAGCGTTGTTGATATTATCTCTTTATACAGCCGTGTCCACCGGAAAGTTCCTTATTGACGTCAATCTTGTCCTGTGGTAATTGGGGTTGGTGATTTATAACCGGAGTTCCTGTTCCACTCATCTGTTGTACAGGCTAATTAGGTTTACTATTTGTTGTGGTGTATTGGTGTTAGATAATTTCTGCGTTAGTTTGGTGGCTACTAATGTACTGATCGCTGTCGATCGCGATCCAGCTATCATGGTGCTTAGGTTTATTATTGTTTATGGCCGTTGTCGGTTTTTGTAGAAATCTTAGGCTTCGGCCTCACCCGAGCGATCAAAGGGTCTGTGGAGCGGGGGTGACCGCGCCGGCGGCGGCGGCGCGGCGGCGGGTAGTAGTAGTATGTTGTTTAAAGTCCAGCTTCGGCGGAGAATCTTCTGGCGGGGTTAGACTGCATTCTCGACACCATTTATGTCGCTATATTTATGTTGTATATCTCGCTAGCAGCCTTCTTGTTGTATCTCGTTATTCAGCCGTGTCTCCCAAAAAGTTGATTTACTTATTGGCAAGTCCGAGTATTAACATGTTATTTAAAGTCGAGCTTCGGCGGTGAATCTTTTGGCGGCGTTAGACTGCGTTCTCGACATCATTTATGTCACTGCTATTCTGGATTATCCGTTGCTGTTTCCAGTATCTTCGTCTGAGGTCTCGCTGCTATCCGTTTCAGTTTTCCTGTAGATCCCGTTAACAGCGTTGTTGATATTATCTCTTTATTCAGCCGTGTCCACCGAAAAGTTCCTTATTGACGTCAATCTTGTCCTGTGGTAATTAGGGTTGGTGATTTGGAACCGGAGTTCTGGTTGTTCCTGCTCCACTCGTATGTTGAACGCCCAGCTACAGAGCAAACCATACACCACCAGCATAAGCTGATCTCGCATTGCATAGGAGTTCCTTGCAACTAGAGGTCAGTGTAAACCGGAAATGTACAGCTTGATGTGCACTTAGGTTTACTGTATTGGTGTTAGAAAATTTCTGCGTTAGAGTTTGTTGGCTACTGATGACCCAGCTATCATCGTGCTTAGGTTTATTATTATTTGGCCATAAATTTGGTTGTCTGTTTTTGTAGAAATCTTAGGCTTCTGCCACACCCGAGCGACCAAAGCGTCTGTGGAGCGGGGGCGACGCCGCCGCCCATTCTATCGTGTGGCGCCTTCCACACCTGCGCGACTGCGACGCGTGAAGACCGCGTTTGCAAGACGTGTGTAGAGCTTGTTTACTCTGACTTAGAATGACTCCAGATTGTTTAGCGTCTGATCGTGTCATGTAGTGTATGTGTTACGGTAAGCGCGATCAACCCAAAACTCTATAACCGCCCATTACTACCAAAAACTACCGAAAATCGAGGTAAAAGTGAAAAATTAATCACATTTACCTGTTATTATCAATAATGTAACCTTAGTACCGATAATTGTAATAATTTTCAAAGTTTATTTAGTATTTTAGTTCAGTACCTGTAAGTATTGTATGTACTAACAAAAGACGGAAAGACATAGTTCGTCCTCGGATAGTGGAAACGAAACGTGCATTTTCGTACAAATTTTTGTTTTCCTTGGTCCGCTAATCTCCAATAGAATAAATGCAGCAGCGAACATCTATCCTCGAAATTACATGAATTGTGAGAAAACTCTCCATGAGGCTCTCCAAAATCTGATACAGAAAAATTATTAACCGTCGTGAGATAATTACTGTTTTATACTTTTACTAGCTGACCCGACAGACGCTGTCTCGTCCTAGCCATGAATATCCTAATGTAAACGCGCGAAGCTCCCGAAGGCGCAAGCCGGGAACACTCTGAATTGTGTAGGAAACCCAATTTACGCTTTAAAAAGCGAACTACGATCTTTTGCCGAAAAGCAAAGTACCGGAACAATTCAAAGTAAAAGGTCAACATTATGAAAGAGACTTAGTTTAAACAACATACATTTCCGAACGCACGCACAAATATTTGTCAACCAATATATATGTCAATCCTTTTTATGGTTCCGTACCAAAATGGCAAAAAGAACCCCTATGGCGCGACCCCGTCCGTCTGTCTGTCTGTCCGTCCGTCTGTCACAGCTGGATATCCCAAGGACGACCAACGCCATCAACCAGAAACCCGGAGCAGTTCCAGGTGACGCTTACTCAACCATCCCGCAGTTACGAAAAAGAGACAAATATATATATAGGTATTCTTCCCGCAACAGGGACTGAACGGGGGTCCATGTGATAGAAGTTTATGCAATGATTACAGGAAAAACAAAACGACGTCTCCAAACAGCACTCCTTCTCATAAATAGGAACGGAACCCCCGCTACGCGAGTCCGACTCGCACTTGATCGGTTTATATTCTACATTTTTAAAATCCAAAACACGCCACCATCCGAAGATTGTGGATATATCCTGTCGATGCGAAACCTTTACTTAAACACGTTCCCTAATTTGAGGGGAGAGTCCAACGAGGGGACGAACATCATATGGCCGACAGTTACGAAACCCATGAACACTTTGTATTGGAAAACCTTTCCCTTATTTTATTATTTCGTCAATTTTCCATTGTTTCCAACAGTTACTCCGCCATTCGGGACGGAGCCAGAAACCAGGAAAGTCGGTCCAGCCGCTCCGATGTTATAAGTGTTCGAACAAACCCGACCCTGTTCTATTTATAGATTGAGTAGGTATTAAGGTACTATCAAAAGCCTCTGCGCCTCACCCTTTTCAGAACTTTTTCGGTTGCACGTTAAAATCGTAGTTTGCAACGCCCTTTTTAGGGTTCCGTACCTCAAAAGGAAAAATCGGAACCCTAATAAGATCAATCGTGTGTCTGTCTGTCTGCCCGTCTGTCCGTCTGTCACAGCCAACCCGCTCCGAATCCAATGAACCGATCAAGTTGAAATTTGGTACACATATGAATTTTGGTGACCCAAACACAGACGTGTAACGTAAATAAATGGAGGATATGGCGGCCCTTTTTGGGGGCAAGTAAGTAAAATTTAAAAAGAAAAAAAAAAGTTTTGTAAAAAGTTTTGTAAACTGTACCGCGTGATATATCAAATAAAAGGGCCTACTGTGAGGGTCTCAAATAATTTTTTAAATTTACAATAAGTTGTTTTGAAGTTATTTAAGAAAATATACGAAATTTACCATTCCCCCCCCCCTATCTCCGAAACTACTGAGCCAAAACTTTTTTAAAAAATACCAAAAATAGTTCTTTACTTAAGAATTGTCTCTTTTAGACCATTTTAGTACGAGCTCTATCGCAACAATTACAAATTAGGAATTTGAAACTTCTGTAATATCATGTACCATATTATTATACTGTATTTAATCAACAAATACTAAAAAGGGCGATTCAAAGGTATTTTGTTTAAATATGGACGATTTTCTGCAACTGCAAAAAACAACCCTGTAATTCACAGTATCATTATGAAATACAAAGTTATCTTCTCAATTGTTAAACGTATATGGTACGGAACCCTTCGTGTGCGAGTCCCGATTTTTTAAATGGACCAATGAATGAAGGATAAGCCTTTTTTAAAGTTATTTTTTGTTTGACCAATGACCCTAAAATATACAATGTCCCTTTTCTTAAACGTTTCGTAAAAAAAAAAAAAAATGTTGTAACGTTTTTTATGATGTGCGCCGAAGCGCTATTGGTGGACGAGAAGAATGTAGTCCATTAGCCACTGGCCCGTGCATACGAAAAACACTCTTATAGGGGTGACGGACAAAAGTCGTTGACTGTACACTTAACAAATTCGCATGAAATGTATGTCTCTCTTTTCGTGTTTGCCAACTATACATTTCTATTTTATTGTAAATTTTAAATCGTGATTATTTTATATACTTAAAGCTTAGCCCATATTGCCTGAAACATATAGGTTTACCTAGTTCAGGCACATTGATTTTACAATAAATACCTATTGAACAAAGAAATAGAAGATTTTGATTTTTTACGTTGATTTTACGGAGTCTATGATTGTACTTCAATCAATCTGCCTAGCCTTCCCCCAACCTTGCCGGGGTCGGCCTCCAGTCCATCCGGATGCAGCCGAACGAACGCCAGCAATTTAAATGGATCGACTGCACATCCGATCTCCACAAACACACAAGCGACTGTGCAACACGACAGCCCCCGGCAAGACCGGCTGCCAGACCCTCAGTCCCCAGCGGCCCAACCTGCCCTCCGAGGCACGGAGGAGCCCGGCATGCAAAGATGGGCACCCAGCCACCGACCAGCCCCGGCAAGCGCAGCTCAACCCGATAGATCGATCCGCGTAGCTGCCACCACTTAGCCACGAGCTCCTCGTGCCTATGATTGTACTTATAATTTTTATTTTATCTGTTCTAAAGAATAAACGATTTTCAATGTAAGTTTCTTTTAGTTATGTATTCGTAAGTGCTGTGGTATTATAAATAAATAAATATCTACTGGACAAACCGCTTGGAGTCTTATTATTTTTATTTCATTACTTTTACCGACGAGAGTAGTGAACTATTAATAACAACTGCCTAATGTAATGAACTTCAATTTTATATTCACATTTACCAAATCATGAGGCAATTATTAATAACTAGCTGCGCCCCGCAGTGTTACCCGCGGTTTATGAGATACACTAAAACGTGTATTTAATCGGTGCAAAAAGTATTCACAAAAAAATTGCTCATCACACATTTTTCGGGATATAAAGTGGTTTATATGTTAATCTAGGGTGTCAGCTACTGCCACAACAAATTTCATCGCAATCGGTTGAGCCGTTTGAGTTTGAAACAGTAGCAAATATATTTGAATTCCTTGCTCATACCACGGGAACAGTATTTTTTCGGAATATTAAGCAGCTTATGTATTAATTCAGGGTGTTAGCTACTTCCTCACCAAATTTCATCAAAATCAGTTGAGCTGTGTGAGTTTAAAAGAGTAGCACATATATTTGAATTCCTTGCTCATCCCTCGGGAATACTACATTTTTCGGGGTACAAAGTGGCCTATGTGTTAATCCAGGGTGTCAGCTACTACCACACCAAATTTCATCACAATCGGTTGAGCCGTTTGAGTTACGCCAAATTTCATCACAATCGGTCAAGCCGTTTGAGTTTGAAAGAGTAGCAAATATATTTGAATTCCGTGCTCATCCCACGTGTTCACTATAATATTTTTCGGGATATAAAGTAACCTATGTGTTAATCCAAGGTGTCAGCTACTTCCTCACCAAATTTCATAAAAATCGGTTGAGCCGTTTGAGTTTGAAAGAGTAGCAAATATATTTTAATTCCTTGCTCATCCCACGGAAACACTATACTTTTTCGGGATATAAAGTAGCATATGTGTTAATCCAGGGTGTCAGCTACTCCCTTAACAAATTTCATCAAAGTTTGTTGAGCCGTTTGAGTTTGAAAGAGTACCAAATATATTTGAATTCCTTGCTCATCCCACGGGAATACTACATTTTTTCGGGATATAAAGTAGTCTATGTGTTAATCCAAAGTGTCAGCTACTTTCACACCAAATTTCATCAAAATCGGTCGAGCCGTTTGAGTTTGAAAGAGTAGCATATATATTTGAATTCCTCGCTCTTCCCACGAGAGCACTACATTATTTCGGGATAAAAAGTAACCTATATGTTAATCCAGGTCATAAGCTGTCTACATACCAAATTTCATACAAATCGGTCTAGCCGTTTGAGCGTGAAGAAGTAACAAACATACACACACACACACACACTCACAAACTTTCGCCTTTATAATATTAGTGTGATGTGATGATGGACAATCACTAGCAACCCTCAAATTAATCACTCCTACCGTAACATATATTTCATGTGTGGTGTGTGATTGAGTGTCAGTGATTATTTCTATCATAGGTAGTGAGTTTGTAACGGTCTGCTGAAAGTAAGAGAGGCTGATTGGCTGACGAAGGATCCCGTTTCCCAAGCGACAAGCTGGGTGATATCTTTTCATGTCTTTCAGGAATATGCTTCTCTCTGCAAAGCACACACCTCTACATTCAAATTAAGTAGGTATATCGCGAGTTTGTCAATTATAATAATATTATGTGCAGTGTATAGTGTTACTGTGTCCCAAAATTGGAGTGCTTTTTTGCGTGAAGGCGATGAAATTCTGAGACGACCCGAGAAGTAAACTCAAGTACCTACAGATGGTGCGTGGCGCCGCGATGTCCGGATTTTGGACGGTCTCTTGTCAACGTCGTTGCAATGTTGCTATAACTTCAGCTTCCCCGGTGAATCTTTTGGTGATTATACTGCGTTTTCGACTCATTTCTTGTCACTGCTATGCCACGTTGTTGTTTATCTTCGTCTGAGGTCTTTGTGCTATCCGTTTCAAGCTTCTTGTAAATCTCGTTAGCTGCTTTCTTGATTTTATCTCTTTCTTCGGCCGTGTCCACCCAAAACTTGATAATTATCCTTATTGCCGGTAGGTAGGTACGTACGTACACCAGTGTGTTCTCGTTATTTGTGTGAACATGTACATTTACGAGGCAGAATTCGGAGGCAGCGATTAAAATATCTTTGCCACCCCACATAACATCTCGTTAAACTGCGGGGTACCTAGTGTATTTTCTGTCTGTTGTTCCTGAGAGATATTGTTGTTAGGAAAAAATCCGGACTGGATATTAGTCAATTAAAGTAAATTAATTAACTAAATAATCTAAGTAAATTCTGTCGTCGTTACGATTAGCCGATACATAACTTGCTAGGTCTCTGCGAGCAGACACGTGGTCGCATGGCAGTCCCATTAAATTGTTTATTAATTTGACATGCTAGAGCTCTAAATAGACAATTTCGGTCCCTTTTCATTGGTACAATCGAAGCCATTGTTTTGGTATGTTTTTGTTAGAATGCTAACAAAATTGGTTAGAATGACCGACTCGTGTTTTAAAACAAAGACCTTAGTTCTAAGCTTTACCGAAGTTTTTGTGTGAACATAGAATTTAACTTGCCGTAAGTCGACATTCAACAAAAAAAGGATCCATTTTTTGCAGTGGTTTTTGTTGGTTTGCACTTATTAAGGGCCCATACTACCTCAAATGGCTTAGCATGATCCTCGGCTATGTCGAACACACTGCAGCTTTAATTTTAAAATAAATAGGTACCTATAATCTAAAGTTGAGGATTTATATTACGTACATAGAAAAATAGAAATAGAAAATAGTTTATTGTCCAGGTAATACAGTAAGCAGGTTTACATGTTAAAAATAAGTTGAGACGACATGAGTAGCTTAAAATATTACTTATAGCTAGGTTACATAATATTATTTGCCAGTGAGCCCCAAACTAGACAGTTAGTCTGTATCTTGGGGCTCGGGGTACGGATTCCAGAGTGGAGACTAGAGAGGTGATTTCAGTTGTATGTTGTTAAATGTGATGTTATGTAAATGTTTGTGTAAATGTGATGTGTGTGTGGTGTGAGTGAGGGTGTGTGTGTGTGCGTGCGTATTCGTTCCCATTGTGCGTCATTTGACCTTTGATTCAGTGTCAGGTCAGGGTATTTATATTAGTTGTTCCGAGTCATCATAACCAGAGCTTTGCAACATTTTCTTTATAATTTTTTTACAGCTGAATAAGGTAGTATTTTTAATTTCGCAGAGTTTGCAGACTTTGTTGTAAGTATTAATGAGAGAGTAAGCTGGGGAGCGTCTAGCTAGCAATGAGGTGTTGTCAGGTGTTGGGATTCTGTAGTTTCTTTTGTTTATGATAGATGTGTAGTCGGGTCTGCTTTTAATAGTTTTGTGAATTTTGGTGCAGGCAGAAAGAATGAAAAGCTGGCGGACTCTGAGAACTCTTGTTTCACGATAGAGAAAGTCGGTAGAGAATCTGAAGGGCTTCTTGAAAGTTACTTTAAGAAGCGTTCTCTGTGCTCGTTCTACTTCAATCAAGTAGGTCTTTCCAGCACTACCCCACACGCTGATGCAATACTGAATTATGGATTGGCATAGCGCTTGGTAAACTTGTTGTAGTGTGTCTGTGGGTAGGCAGTCTCGTAGTCTACGCATGGTGTGAGTGAGTTTTCTTACTCTGCCAGATAGGTTGGATATATGTTGCTTGAATGTTAGGTGGTCGTCGATAAGAATACCGAGGTATTTAATGGAAGTGGTACGTTCAAGAGAAGGACAGTTACAAGGGGAAGAGGAGATATTAGAAGAGCAGTGATGCAATTTGAGTTTTAGGTGTGCTGAAGGTTTTGAAGCGTTGGTCTTGGAGAAAACAATATATTTTGTTTTACTGCTATTCAATGTGAGGAGATTTTTGTCCAGGTTATTCGCGATTAGTGTCAATCCCTCGTCAGCTACACAGTGTACATGTTCCCACGTTTTCCCGTGAAATATGATGGCAGTATCATCTGCATAAGTTATAATGTCAGCATTATTCACAGAGAGGTTTAGAATATCATTAATATAGATAATGAAAAGCGTGGGACCAAGTACACTGCCCTGTGGAACTCCGAAGTTAATGGGGAGTTGATCACTGGTGAAAGAGCTTACTTTTGTGTACTGTTTCCGGTTTGTCAGGTAGCTTTTAAACCATTCGAGGCAAATTCCTCTTATTCCTATCCATTCTAGTTTCTTGAGGAGTAGGCCAGTTGAGACTGTGTCAAATGCCTTTGCAAGATCAAGGAAGATAGCAAGACATTTTTCATTTTTCTCAATATGAGAGGAGACACAATTGACTAGGAGAGTGGCAGCGTCCTCGGTCGACCTATTCCTTCGGAAACCAAACTGATTGTCAGAGATGAGATGATTTTTCTCAATGAAAGAAATAAGACGGGAGTTAACTAACCTCTCTAATATAATATTTTAGAGACAGAGCTTAATAGTGCTACAGGTCTGTAGTTATTTGGTGCATGTTTGGGACCGCTTTTGTAGATAGGGGAAACCGCAGCTATTTTCCAACATTCTGGGAAGGTACCGGTCTCAAGGCTCAGATTAAAAATGTGCATCATTGGTACTAGTAAGGACTTTAAAGCTCTTTTGACAAGTATAACTGAAATTTTGTCAGGGCCAGGAGCACTTTCGACTTTAAGGTCGGATACGATTTTAATAATTTCGTACTCATCTGTCGGTTGAAGCAGGAGAGAGTGAGGATTTGAGACTATAGGTACTATGTTAGATTTATATTAGGTACATACTATGTTATACGAAAACACGATTCCATAAAATTTTCTCGATAGAAAAAGATCCGAAAATTACCTCCAAGCCGGACAATAAGCCGCTGGTATTCAAAAAGTAAATCATTAGGTCATGAAACTTTGCATACTAACTGAATCAACTATAAAGCAGGTCATATGTTACCTATTTGTTTATTTATTTTTATAATTACCATTATTTTCACAGTAAAAGGCAATTACCTAAACTATCGGCGCCCAGCACCACACTCAGTCTCGCTCTCACTTAGTCTGCAAGTGGTATCTTGCGAGCGAGACAAAACCCTGAGGCATTATGGGCTCTTAAGAAGTAGGTAAACTGTTTGTTTAACTTTATCTCCTAAGAATTTGGATTGATGCTATAATTTTATAAACATGCATTACTTTAGACAAAGGAATATAAGGAACGCCCTCACCAAATTTGCTTGCTGGGAGAAGTCACGATCCTAAGGCGGGACATCAGTTCCACGCTTGGAACGTGTCGTTTGTTTCAGGTCACATATCAGGTGCACCGGTTAATTTACGCTCGAAACGCTAAATTAATTTTTATGACCGATGCGCTGCTCGATTCGCAAACCACTTATTTCTCGCGACGGGGATTTTTTATTTTTGTCGGAGCGACACGACCGCACTCGACGACAGATGGCAAAAAAAAAAAAAAAAAAAAAAAACTTGTCAAAATTAATTATTTAATTTAATTAATTTACGAATTAAATGTTTAAGAGCCTATACTACCTCAAATGGCTTAGCATGATCCTCCGTTACGTCGAAAATACAGCAGCTTTAATTTTGAATTAAATATATGGTAAAGTTGAGGATTAATGTTAGGTACTATGTTAGACGAAAACACGATTCCTTGAAATTTTCTCGATACAAAAAAATCCCAAAGTTACCTCCAAACCGAACAAAAAACCGCTGTTATTAAAAAAATACGTCAAATTGGATCATGAAACTTTGCATACTAACTGAACTAACTATAAAGCAGGTCTTATGTTATATACTTTTTTTAAATTACCATTATTTTCACTGTAAAAAGAAATTACCTAAACTATCAGCGTCTTGACGTTCATTCCCTTCCGCCCGACACCCCCGTTCAGTCTCGCTTCGGCTGTCGTACGCGAGGGCTGTGTCGCTTGCGCTCAGAACACAAATTACACAACAGGACGACGTAAAATTAAAATACATTGAAGTACTTAGGTTTATAGTGTTGGCGCAATGGGAAATAACCGTAATAAAAATAAGAAGCGACGGGGTTGGCGTAAAGAAACAGGCAAACATATGATAAACGTACTGAAGTAAGTAGGGTAGTTGCGCCGGTTGGCGACTTAGTTGAGTTGCTAACTTTAGACAAATCAAAATATACGCCATTTACACGTAAAATAGTTGGCATGTGAAGATTTGTGTTTGTCCACGATTTAGGATAAATCCAGGTGGGGATAACTTTTATAAAAAATAAAAAGTTACCTAAATAGGTTTGTTTTTGTTTTGACACAATATACAAGAAATAGGTAGGTATCTATGTAGTAGGTAATTGTTTTTTTTTATAATGTTGCCTCACTCCAGGACTTCTCCTGAATATCGGAGACGGTGCCAACATCCATGGTATATACAAGTGCAGGGACAATTACATGTCACCGGTAGGCAAAAATGTATTTTCGGAGTATGGTCTGGATGCGACAAAGACATCAAAGTTGAAATTATAGAGAGAGATGACCAATATTGGGAAGAAATGGAACCAAAATTAGAACATTTTTACATTACATGCATGTTGCCTGAGCTATGCGATCCCAGACATGTTCGAAATATGGCAATTAGAGATTTAAGCGAATTAAAATAATTGTTGTATAATTTTGACGATCTTTAATTACTTTCAAAATACTTATCGTATATACCTACCATACCTATCTACCTACCCTACCCACCTACCTACCTACCTACCTACCTACTTGCCTGCCTACATTCCTATCCTACCAACCTACCTACCTACCTATCCTACCTACCTACATACTTACCTACCTACCTACCTATCCTACCTACCTACCTACATACTTACCTACATCCCTATCCTACCATTCCTACCTATACCTATGCATCTTATATTTATACAAACCTTATGCGTACCTACAGAACCCTCAACGCAATGGTGACTCGCACTTGACAAGTTTTTTGTAGCAGTGGAATTTAGTGTGCGTCTATCTGACAGGCCCCAACGAGATTCATCAACGGGTGATAGCTTTTCATAAAGACATTATTTTGTACCTAAAGAAAATAAATAAGATATATACACCTCGACAGTTTTTGATTAAATGACGTTTTTATGAAGTGTCTTGCTAGTGGGCCCTTTATGGTTATTTTTATTGTTATTATACTTACAGATCGCACAATAGTGTTAGGAGCTTGATACTATTATGTACCTTACAAATCCAAAATCTCTACTTTCTGTGAGCTACACTTCAGAAGATATTCGTTATTTAAACAAGCGTCCAGCCAGCGGGCACCTTTTTTAAATACTACTATTTTATATCATACAAAAGTGTTAGGAGCTTGATACTATTATGTACCTTATAAATCCAAAATTTCGACTTTCTGTGAGCTATACTTCAGAAGATATTCGTTATTTAAACAAGCGTCCAGCCAGCGGGCCCCTTTTTAAATACTACTATTTTATATCATACAATAGTGTTAGGAGCTTGATACTATTATGTACCTTACAAATCCAAAATTTCGACTTTCTGTGAGCTATACTTCAGAAGATATTCGTTATTTAAACAAGCGTCCAGCCAGCGGGCCCCTTTTTTTAAATACAACTATTTTATATCATACAATAGTGTTAGGAGCTTGATACTATTATGTACCTTACAAATCCAAAATTTCAACTTTCTCGAGCACTTCAGAAGATATTCGTTAATTAAACGATCGTCTAGCTAGCAAACCCCTTTTCAAACATTATACCTACGTTCATAATCCAATAGGGCTATAACACCAAAACTGGGATTAAGAAAAAGAGTAAGAGAGTTAAGTACGACGCTAATGATGACGATGTAAATTAAAAGAGAAAATGTAATAGTAATTATAATCTTTAATCTGTTTAAATTGTTAGGAACAAAAGATGTCTAAACATGTCGACAGTAATTTTAAATAATTTTAAAATTTCAGACAACGCGTAACAAATGTCAATTTAGAACTTAGAAATTTAAACAACATCAAAAACCTTATACAACATCCCTATACTATTAAACGAGTAATATTTGTACTCACGTTCACGAAAACGGCTCTAACTATTTCGATGAAACTTGCAATATAGGGGTTTACGGGTGCAAAAAATTGATCTAGCTAGGTCTCATACTTGGCAAAATAAAGAAAATAAAAATAAAAATTCGTTTTCTGTAACATAATAATGACTGACGAGCTAAAGCAAATAAAAAATCACAATTAATTAACGAATATCTTCTAAAGTATAGCTCGCAGAAAGTCGAAATTTTGGATATGTAAGGTACATAATAGTATCAAGCTCCTATTACTATTGTATGATGAAAAATTGTTGTATTTAAAAAGGGGCCCGCTGGCTGGACGCTTGTTTAAATAACGAATATCTTCTGAAGTATAGCTCACAGAAAGTCGAAATTTTGGATTTGTAAGGTACATAATAGTATCAAGCTCCTAACACTATTGTATGATATAAAATAGTAGTATTTAAAAAAGGGGCCCGCTGGCTGGACGCTTGTTTAAATAACGAATATCTTCTGAAGTGTAGCTCACAGAAAGTCGAGATTTTGGATTTGTAAGGTACATAATAGTATCAAGCTCCTAACACTATTGTGCGATCTGAAAGTATAATAACAATAAAAATAACCATAAAGGGCCCGCTAGCAAGACACTTCATAAAAACGTCATTTAATCAAAAACTGTCGAGGTACAAAATATATCTTATTTATTTTCTTTAGGTACAAAATAATGTCTTTATGACAAGCTATCACCTGTTGATGAATCTCGTTGGGGCCTGTCAGATAGACGCACACTGGAATTTATGAATCGATTTGCAAAATATGTAACATATACGCAGGTATGTATATGTAGGTACTTGCATAGACCTACTACCTACATAAATACACGGCGCAAACTATAAAACGTAAACTTACTACTAAACCAATGGGCGGAACCTTCAGCGCTAAGCTAGCTCGCTCTTGACTAGTATTTTGTAGCAGTAGGTAAAATACTGCACACGGCTACACATCAAGCTATAACTTTCCAGTATAAGCTGATCTCACATTGTATAGGCTTTCCGTACCATGAGAGGTCAGCTTATACTGGAAAATATAGCTTGATGAGAAGTTACTTAGTACATTGAAATTAATTTTGCGATATATAATTTCATGTTCGTACCTATAATGACAAGTTAATATTAAATTATTATTGATAATTTTATTACTTAGTACTCGTCCGATATTAGTGTAGTTTACTCTAACAAAATCGCTTTGACCTTGTGTGTCCGCGTCACCGCGAGTAGTAGTGTGCGAGCGAAATAAAGAGTGAGGTGGCGCGGGGAAGTGGGGGCGAAATTTGAATTTGAGCTGAGGTTGTATAGGCTCTTAACATTTAATTCTTTAATTTTATTTTATCCCAAAATTAATTTTATTCATAAAATGTTGACCATTTTTCTGACATAAAAACTCTTTGCTAAGATTTAAAAAAGTACCGTTCGTTTTAGACGGAGCATCATGATAAACAGTACGTGTTACCTTATTAAAAAGAAACTCGTGCGTTTTACTTTACGATAACGCACAAGTACGTAATGACATACATTACGATATTGAAATTGGTGAAATGAGAGACCCTTTACGAGCAAATGTGTTATAAAATCAATTAAGCAAGCTACTTAACGCTGTATTTCGGTCGGAAGGATCTAGAACCGGTGATACTACAGGAACATGAGATTATTTTACTCATGTTCCTGTTTGTATTTTTATGCCCTGAATATTTTTTGAAGTGAGTTTATAAGTAAAAAAACTGAAGTCATAGCAACTTTTGAAGTATTTTCTTGTTATTTAAAAGGCACAAATGATCAAATGTGCCTTTTTAGTGTACCTAATAATAATCATATTTTTACATAATTTATTTCACTAAGTTGAAAGAGAAAATGTTGATTATTTAATAATAGCCAAAGAAATAAATTATTATTATTAATTCGATTTGTAGGAATCATATAAATACAACTACATTAATTAACACATTTTTTATAAAACAACCATAACTATGTATATTTTTTTGCCGGAAACCAGCAAAATATTTTAAACTCAATTTCCCTAAAATTTACAAAATGTTAGATGTGCCTTTTTACATTACGACGGCAGTTTTGCTGTGCCCGACAGAGTCCACAATGATCTTTATAAAATTATGTATTTATAATATATGCTAACATTGTGGAATGCAAATAAATATATTGAGTATTGAGTATAAATTTTTTCATTTCACAAAAAATGTGCGTAATATAATTTGAATTGATTTATTTGTATGATACCGTCCCGCAGTAATTAGTGTTAATTCATAGAACAATTAGAAAGGGTAGCAATTATTGTTTTCATTGTAATGGACAAATGATATTGTTGTTCACACTTTTCAAGGAAGTCATTATTTTGTTATCTTCATTTTTAACGATGTATACTTTTCTCAGACTTATAAATGATTCATTAGATAACAACTACCAATATTGAATAGCATTAAGCGTACGGATGTTATTAGGATATCACCATTAAGTAACTAGCTAGTAATGAATGTACAAGGGTCGTGGAACTTGTCTATCCTTTCTAGAAATAATCTTATGTTTAAACTAGCACTTCCCGCGCGGCTTCGGCCGATTGATGGCGGGAAATATTCCACGGGAACGTGCTTCCGGGAAATCCTTCCTTATCCCTTGTTTACTTGCGAGTATCGCATAAATGGCCGTATTTTTTCATTGCGTTGACTTATAAGTTTGATTTCTTTAGAACTCCTTAGAGATCATAGACCTACGTATTTGATATTAATTTTAACTGGATGCCCCCACGCGTTCCTAAGAAAAAGGGTCTTGACAGACTGACAACCTCCAAAATATTTTCTTATGTGATGGAATAACAAATTATCAATTTTCGAACATTTTCCTTTACTTGTGCTGTGAGACCTTGCTTCTTGCCAAATTTCATGATTGTAGAACAACGGGAAGTACCCTATAGGTTTTGATTTACTTGCGAGTATCAAAATATGTCGCATAAATGGCCGTATTTTTTTTTGCGTCGACATAGAAGCTTGATTTTTTGGAACTCATAGGGGATCATAGGCCTACGTATTTGATAGTAATTCCAACTTGATACCTCCACGAGTTCCTCAGAAAAAGGGTCTTAAAGAAAGAAAGAAAGAAAGAAAAATGTTTATTTGTGACACGCACAGGAAGTACAGTTTAGAAGGAGCATAAAAAAGTAACAAAGCAAACATTACAAAATAAAGAAAAGTAAAAAATAAACAAAAAATACAAACTAAAAAGACCTGTGCGAGGCCAAAAAGGCTCCCATCTCAGCATAAGGCTGCGATATTTAAAACAGACTGAAAACCTGGAATATTTTGTTTTAGGTATGTGATAGAATTACAAATTAAAATTTTTCGGACTTTTTCCTTTACTTGTGTTGTACGAGGGACATACTATAACAGTGTGAAAAATTAACAACTTTGACCATGGAGCCAACCCTGAAATATGAAAAAAATCAGCTGTGTCTTACATTTTGATCGCGTAGGTTTTGCACTTTGTAGAGAACAGCTGATTTTTTTCATATTTCAGGGTTATTTCCATGGTAAAATTTGTTCATTTTCATGAGTACTACACACCGTTAACACGTTAGCTGCGGCACCAATTTTTCCAACTTTCCGTTCCTGCGGCACGAGGTATTATCGGCCCGCACCGTGACCAGACGTTAGGGCGACACGCGGTCTATTAGACCCCACCTCCTTTAACAGACTAAAATCCATTTTCTGGCGCGAAATCAAAGATAAATGAAAAATTTTGGTCCTTATCGATATAGACAGTGAATTGATGAACCCTAATCTACCGTCGCCCCGGGATCTGATAGCTGGTTTAGGAATTATTGGCAAAACAAAATATGGGATCTTATACAACTCGTAACGCACTGAAATAGGGTAAATTTGCGCTAAGATTAGTGATGGGAAAAATAATATTGACGCAACAACGTTTATCTATTTTTGTGAGAAAATCTTAATGCGGTTCACAGAATAGAAAAAAAAGAAAACCAGAAGTAGAAAAGAAACTATCCTGTGTATTCTGCCTCGGGCTTTAAAAATACACTTATTAGAACTTGAATTAACATAAAAAAATCAGTACCAATATACTTTTTTATAAAAAATCGCAATACATACAGTTTTGGTTCTGTTTCTGTATTTTTTTTAAATTAACTTCTTCCGACATCGTTTAGACATGTTCGGCGATGTAAAAGGACGTGCTCTCCAATCGACGAAGATAAAAACTAAAAACAACTAAATTAAAAATAAGCCGTGGCAGCTAAAAGACGACCAGGTCCAACTGACGGCGCCCGTTCACGAACATGACGCAATAAGTATACGTGTTGATGGATGGAGAGGGAGAGGAAGGCCAAAGAAAAGATGTTTAGATTAAGTGCTATGTAGGGGACCAGCATAATACTATCAACCGGGCACAAATTCAGACTCCGGAATGTAAAAAATTAATAGTTGTCGCTCAAAATACTGATCATTTTGAGACGAAAACATTTTTTCGTCTCCTTTTTTGCGATTTTTTTTTTCAACGTTCTAGATCGTTTCTATAAGATAACTTTGTCTGTGTAAGTCTTTTTTTATACACTTCACTATACTTACACTGTATTTGAAAAAGTGGACGTTTTACGGGGACCCCTTAAATAAGTCAATCAATCTGCCTAGCCTTTTCCCAACTATGTTGGGGTCGGCTTCCAGTCTAACCGGATGCAGCTGAATACCAGTATTTTACATGGAGCGACTGCCTATCTGACCTCCACAACCCAGTAACTGGGTAATACGATACCCCTTGGTAAGACTGGTTGTCAGACTTTCGGGCTTCTGACGACCCGTAACGACTGTCAAAGATCCACGAATAACAGCCGGGACCAACGGCTTAACGTGCTTTCCGAGGCACGGAGGAATCTCGATATGTAAAGATGGTCACCCATCCACTGACCAACCCCGGCAAGCGTAGCTTAACCTGACGGATCGACCCGTGCGGCTGTTATTACTTAGCCACGAGCTCCTCCAAAATAAGTATTCACTTCAAAAACCTAGTAACTAGTAACAGTCGATTGAATAACACTGCGTGCGCGCAAGTAACAGTTACTCTTACAAAAAAACGGAGGCAATGCAGTTAATATCATACCTACAATTATATTTGATCGTGATCTTTAAACAGCACGTGAGTTCAATGGTAAAGTCCTATGTTGATTATTGTATTGATTTTTGACGAAAAGAGGTCAAATGGAACAGGGCTCTGTAACCAGCGGAAGTAATATCATTTTTTTATACTCATTTTTAGCGATTTTTCGAGTAACTTATCTTTGTAGTCGGAAGTGGGGCATTTTTGCAACCTCTTATTTGAGTCTTTTAAATTTAACTTTTAACTTTTTAATAAATATTTTTTTTTAATATGACGTGTAAAAGTGATTCCGATACATCCTATTTACAGAACAAATAATTTCATTTTATTTCACCCTAAACAAGTTAGGTGGACCTATCGTAGAAAACTAAAAATGGGATATGTAGCACCTCTATCTATCAGCATTTAAAGCAAGCAATCTATGTAAAATTTCTTAGCAAACTGTCATGTTCATCCATATTAATTTAAATACAATGAGGTGGCATCGAACCAAATTAAAATTCCGGCGAAAATAACTCGAATCAAATGGTTTGTCTATTTGTCAGGAATCATTGGCAGCTATATTACATAGATAGTATAAATACATATTCAAATACTTGAATGAAAGACGACTAACAAATTATGGTATTTACAATGAAGATGTGATGACGCCGGAAGGGGGCCTTAGGAAGATCTATAAAAAAAAACATTTATTTGGACCAAACACTTTACAAATTATAAAAACCTGTCAAACTGCAAGACAGTTGCCAAGATAGTGACCTTATTGGTGAATTTGTGATGTTCTTCAGAAAGGTCAGGTCACACTAGTACACTGGCACAATCAATATATGGACTGTAAGGCAACTACGTATAAACGGACGAAACGGCACACTCACACAGACGCACGCACCGACGAGGCCCCAAGCGATAGTCGCGGTGCTCTCAGTATATTTACTGTGGCTTAGGAATCTCGTCGATGCGCGCGTCTGTGTGTGTGCCGTTTTGTACCTTTATTCGTAGTTTCCCTACTGTCCATATTTATATTATTACACTAGTGCGTAGTACTCGCAACCGGCGTGCGTGTATGACCAGGGGCCCTATTATGACGTGTTAATGCCATCATGATTCCGTTGAGAAAAAAGGACGGTGCTATCGGTCGTATATAGCTCCGTCTATCTCTCACACTGGAACAATGATGGCTTTAACACGTCATAATACGGACCCAGATGTATGAACGTAAACGAGGCGAAAGGAGTATGTAAGGATCGTAGCAGGTGCGTTCTGTAGTTTCTGCCTACCACCATTTGAAGAAGGGGGTATATTTAAATATTCATCTTTTCTTCTTCAGCCGTTTAATTCATGCGTTTTCCGTCAGTCAGGCAGTCAGGAAGATCAATCCAGTAAATATTTAAAATTTACTCGTAACGTCCGGACACGCATTGTCAGTTAAAAATGTAAATAACAGCTTTGTTTTGTATTTAATAAATTGTTTACTTTATTGTTGCACATGACTCCATGCGCCGTCGTAATTTGAAGACACCTTGGAATTCTGCCCGACCAGATGCATACGTATTGTCTCTTCAGTTTGTATTTGCAATTTAATCTCACCAGAACTGTTCACAAGGTTGAACGTTCCTTCCGTTGAGAGCATTTAAGGGTACCCAAGATGACGGTTAAAAGACAGTACCTTTTGATAGTGCCCAATGGAATCTCCCATTGCCAAAAATGACGAACTTCTATGAAAAATTTCATCTCCTATTTAACGCCTTTAGGGGGGTGAATTTTCAAAAATCCTTATAATTAAAAGAAAAAGTGCTCACCTTCGCTGTATAACGTACTCTTGTGATAAATTTCCCGCTTGTAGACACAGCGGTTTAGACTGTGCTTTGTGTCGGTGAATGAATTAATTTAAGATTTTCATTTGATACTAGAAGCGCCCTGCGGAATCACGCGTAGACCGGGATAAAAAGTAGCCTATGTATGTGTGTGTATGTATCCAGGGTATAAGATACCAAATTTCATCCAAATCGGTCCAGTTGTTTGAGCGTGAAGAAGTAATAAACATACAAACACACACTCACAAACTTTCGCCTTTATAATATTAGTGTGATATTTTGTTGTGTCTATCAAGAGTTCAAGACCCTCGCCTCGTCCTCAGGATTGCTGTATTGAATTTATTGTCAGGTCCTAAGAGCCGCAGTCCCACACATCCAAAAAATTGAAGCCCTTACCGATAAAAAAGACGATAAAAGCACTATAGTTATACTGAAATACGACCCTTTTTTGCCTTGAACAGGTCTTTATTTTTTTTTAGTTTTTTTTTTATTCGAAGAAATATGTTAATTTTATTAGTTTTAAGGCGAGTATAGCTGCTAACCGGCAGCGCCACAATTGAAAAATTAGTAAGTCTGGAGTTAAGGAACATTTTGAAATTTCCTATGTTCACATTTTTAGTCAGATGAGATGAGAATTTTTTGTATCAAAAAAATCAACACTAAATCTCTTAGGTTCGAAGTTTTTCGCGTTAACTTTGAATCTAAGAGGTTTAGTGTTGATTTTTTGATACTTACAAAAAATTCTACGATTTATTCCGAACTAATACCAAAAAACTAATACGACTGGTATTTGTTTGAACTGTATTTATTTTGTATTCCGAACGGATACCATTTTTTAAATAATTAAATTTAATGTGCGAACGAATACCAACAACTTTGGTATCCGTTCGGAATAGAAAATAAATATGAGTTCAAACAAATACCAGTGGTATTACTTTGTTGGTATTAGATTGGAATAAATCAATTCTACAACATCTGACTAAAAATGTGTGCTAAAATCAAAATGTTCCATATCTCCAGACTTATTAATTTTTTCTCAATGGTGGCGCTGTTAGCAGCTATACTCGCCTTAAGTGATCATTTTTACTTTTTGTATTTCTTGTGCGTGTACGCACCGCTACAGATCAAGCTATACATTTCCGTATAAGCTGATCTCGCATTGTATAGGATTTCCCTTACAATGAGAGGTCAGTGTAAACTGGAAAATATAGCTTGATGTGTAGCCGTGTGTACCAAATAAAACATTTTTCTTTGTTTTTTAAACACGATAAAAAATAGGTATGTGTGTGTATGTTAAAAATCTTAATCATTTCATACCGATTGTATGCATTTGTAATGATGACTCACTCATCAAGATTTGGTTAGTGGTATTTCCCACTAACGAATGTTCTGAATGAAGAGGAGCTCGTGGCTAAGTAATAACAGCCGCACGGGTAGATCCGCCAGGTTAAGCTACGCTTGCCGGGGTTGGTCCGTGGATGGGTGACCATCTTTACATACCGAGATTCCTCCGTGCCTGGGAAAGCACGTTAAGCTATTATTCGTGGATCTTTGACAGTCGTTACGGGTCGTCAGAAGCCCGAAAGTCTGACAACCAGTCTTACCACGGGTGTATTACCCAGTAACTGGGTTGTGGAGGTCAGATAGGCAGTCGCTCCATGTAAAATACTGGTATTCAGCTGCATCCGGTTAGACTGGAAGCCGACCACAACATAGTTGGGAAAAGGCTAGGCAGATTGATTTCCCACTAACGAATACCTTTGGCAAAAGCGGCGGTTACATTACACTATAGGCACAGAATACATTTATATACAAGTATAAGTACAGAAGATTCACTCAGCAAAATCATTTAAATGACTAGCGTTTGTTAGTAAAATATACGTAATAATACTCGTACACATTATCACCAAATTTCTAGGTCATAGGTCAATGGGAAGTTAGGAAAAAATTCTTCGGAACAAAATTTTGTAAAAAAGCTGACTTTGGTGGCTTCTCATTCCTTTGTTTTCCAATATTTATGAAAACAAAAAATACAGTATTTATTTGTCACTTGAGTGACAGCAACAGGGCTCCGTTTGGACCCTTCGGGTACAGTACCCTAAAAAGTACATACAGACGACCTAAAACCTCCTTTTTTGAAGTCGGTTAACTAGATGAGGTCGGCTTAAATCGCAGTTGTTGTGATCAGGTTCATTGTTGCTAATATAACAAGTAAATATAACCTTGTGAAGAGGTTACCAGTATTGACAGGCTATTGTACCGTTATGTTAGTCGTCCTACACCTTGAAAAGCTCTCGCTTCAATGTGGATCAAGGACTTCATACAGGATGGAGCAGGTTTATTTAGTGAGTAGCGTTGAAGGTTGGGATCACCAATTAGGTTTAATGCGTTCAGTCCACTCTCGGCCCCTCGACCCCTACAAAATGATTTGTTTATTTGTTTCCTCTCAACCCCTAAACATAGTTCACTCTCGACCCCCAGGGGGTGAGACTGAATTTTCATACAAAGGACAGGCATACCTCGTCCACTTTCGACCCCTAGTTCGGTAAGTACCTAAAATTAATATTTTGGTACAGTAAGCTACAGAAAGCAAAATTCAGGAATTGATATTGAAAAAAATTATATTGAGGTTATTTTAGTTAAATATGTAGTATGCAACTATAGGGTAGAATATGTAGTATGCAACTATAGGGTAGAATATGTAGTATGCAACTATAGGGTAGAATATGTAGTATGCAACTATAGGGTAGAATATGTAGTATGCAACTATAGGGTAGAATATGTAGTATGCAACTATAGGGTAGAATATGTAGTATGCAACTATGGGGTAGACTGATGATTTACCATCGTAACTAACTGTACTTTGGGGTCGAAAGGAAACTAAAACTTGCTTGGAAAATAAAATCCACTCTCGACCCCATATTTAGGGGTTCAGTGGACACATTATTTATTGGGGGTCGATGGGCTGAGAGTGGACTAAACGGTTTAATGGGGGATCCGTTTTTTAAAATAATACGACTGTCGCGGTCCGTTTGCAAGATTAAAAAATTTAATTAAGAATAAATGACCCGATTATAACCTGAACATAATAATGTTAATAAGTAATAAATAAATATTACGTAATGAACAAAAATAACAAAGTAGTTGTAAAAAATGGAAAATTATACCTGTGTTGTGAGACGAGACCTGTGATAAGGAAGTGTGCTTAAAATAAATTAAAATCTGCCGCTTTTTCGATGTTATATTATGAGGAAAACTTAAATTGATTGCAAAGGGAAGGTGTGTAGGTACCCGGGTTGGGTTTAACTAAAAAAAAGGTTAAGTTATTTTTATAATTTTTTTATGATAATTATTACTGGTTAACAGGTTGTGTAGGTACACATGTATTGTTTCCCTTGCATTTTTTTCAAGTCAATCAAATCAAGATAATAAAAACCGGCCAAGTGCGAGTCGGACTCGTACACGAAGGGTTCCGTAACATATATGTTTAACAATTGCAAAGATAACTTTGTATTTCATAATGAAACTGTGAATTACAAGGTTATTTCTTGCAGTTGCAAAAAATCGCCCATATTTAAACAAAATATGTACCTTATGAATCGGTGTTTTTAATATTTGATGATTAAATACAGTATAATATGGTACTTATACAGAAGTTTCAAATTACTAACTTATTTAATTGTTGCGATAGAACTCGTACAAAAATGGTCTAAAATTGACAACTTTTTCGTCCCCCATTTCTCGGTTTTTTAAGATACTTAAATAAAAAAAAATAAAAATATATTTATGTATTCTACTCTAGACAATGACATGTGGGGACATGCTAGGCTAAGATTTTTTTTTTCACGATGAAAAGTTTATTGTATCCCCCTCTTTAATTTTTAATTTAATTTGATTTTTATTATTTGTTATTATTTATTTATTTATTGCACAATGCACAATGTAATGTCGTTCAACCCACAATATGTAAAAATTTCAACTGTCTACCTATTCATCATGTCATGAGATACAGCCCTGTGACAGACGGACGGACAGCGGAGTCTTAGTAATACGGGTTCCGTTTGGTACCCTTCGGGAACGGAACCCTACACAGACTGCTTGGACCTGTAACGGATGTTCAGATATAAATAATTTGGGTATGCGAGTGTGTGCGTAAGTGGTGCGGTAAGAGTCAGGCAGTGCAGGTAGTCGGTGGGTCACTGACCGAAACAACCTGAAAGTGGTTGGCTGAAGTTTTTTTTTTCTTTTAGATGTTCATACCCTGTCTGAAATCTCTGTGAACGCCTCTGCATTGCGTAGACAACCTTTACAAGAATTGTAATTTTTTCATACCCTTTAAACGTTAAAACAATTCGTAAATAATGTGATATTCTAAATCTCATAGAGCAAAAAGTCATTTTTTTTTTTGTAAAAAAGTATTTTATATTATTTAGTTTTGATTAATCGACTTAAAGGTCGATTAATAAAATCTAAATTAATAATATAAAAACTTTTTTACAAAAAAATACAACCGACTTCCAAAAACAACACTACAAAGTGAAAAATAACTTTAATTTCGAAAGTCAGTGGCAAATAACGAAAATACATTTAAACAGACACCGACTTCCGAAATTAAAGTTATTTTTCACTTTGTAGTGTTGTTTTTGGAAGTCGGTTGTATTTATAAGTAAAAAAGTTTATATTTTTCACTCTTTAGTTGTGGTACCTAGACCTACCCCACACAAATTCAAATACCACTACCTGCAAATGAAACTAGAACATCATCCACATAAAAAGTGGGGAAAAATACGTATTATTGAAGCTAACTCAAAAACTATCCCAAGCAAATTTAATAAATTGTAGGGACCAACTTTGAGGTATACCCTCTCGAACAAAATAAAAAATTATACAGAAAAAAAAATACGTGTCGAATTGAGAACCTCCTCCTTTTTTATTATCGGTAAAAAAAATAAGTAGCTCATACATTAGTTAGATTTCAAAGAAAGAAAGAAAAGGCAAAATTTCGTTTCGAGAAAATGACTTCTAGCTTTTTGCAAAAACGTCATCATCAGCCTAGCCTTTTCTCAACTATGTGGGGATCGGTTTCTAGTGTGAAACGGATGCAGCTGAATACCAGTATTACATGACATGGCGACTGCCCATTTGGCTTCCACAGTCCAGGTGCTTGGTATCACGTTACCACTTGGTAAGGTGGTTGTCAGACTTTCAGGCTTCTGACGACCCGTAACGACTGTTAAAGATCCACGAATACCTACCTACCTAGTATCTATGTAGTTTGATTGTAATTTGGCACACTAGTAGGTACCTATTATAATTAATGCCATTGGTACATTTCCCTAGTTAGATTACTTTTAATTTACCTAAAACCACATAATCCATCTCGATTAATTTTTTTATAATTTTTTTCTCTGATCGGTCGATTTTTCGGTTTAATTTTACTGGACTATACTCTGTGCATTAGGTTATTCGCTTTTTGACACCTGTCAGTTGGACAATTCCTGTAATAAGGATCAAATTCGCAAAATACATATTTGTTAGTATGAAACTGACAGGTGTCAAAAAGAGAATAACCTAATGGACAGAGTATAAAGTAGTAATATTTTTTAAAGGATTTGCAGGAGGAGGAGGATTTGGAGGAGTCACATTTACAGACACAAATCACAATTTATTCACAATTACCCTGGTTGCTAGAGCCCGGTTGATGGCAATAGGCTCGCCCCCTATTACCTACAAGGTATACTTCTGCCCAACTCTTCGGGGAAACAAGGCGTTATTATGTTTTGTGCCACAAAATGCAAGATATTTTGTTCGAAATAGCGCATCCGATACGGACAACATCGTCTAGATAAATTAATTACTATTAACAGTTACGTCTGCTTGTATCCATTTAAGGAGTCCACGTGTCCACATTAGAGATACAAATCACGTGCAATGCAAGAGTCTGTACATCATACAGATTTGGTATACTAGATTGATTGAAACATCTGAAACACGTGATCTAGCATCATCATCATCATCTACAGGCAGCATTTGAATAGAGCTTCTCTTCAGTCAAAACGGAAAGGAAAAATTGTTGTGAGGAAAAAAAGACGTTTTTCTTTACGATTTACACAAAGTAAAGCGCCTGTCAGGGTCCGAACCTACGACCAACAACTCGTAAGTCGCGGCTGTTACCACTGGGCCACCACAGACTGCTCTCAACTACTATTATTTGATTTAAAATATTATTATTAATTCACGAAAGGTCAGGTTTTATTTAAAACGATGACTTAATTAATATTCCGTCTGAATTGTGACTGTAACTGACATTGGTATTATGTAAGTCATGTAGAAGTCTGCAATAAATTATTTTCTTCGCCTTCTTAGGTATTCACATTGTGCAAAATTAAATAAAAAGATTCTGAAATCAAGTTACCTGTGAACATTAATTAGGGTTCCGTACCAAAATGGTAAAAAGGAACCCATAGGGTGCGACTCAGTCTGTCTGTCAGTCACAGCTGGATATCTCAAGAACTGCTAATGAAAGGGGGTCTTAAAAATTCGAAGTGGGGCTACTAGGGCATGTGGGTATCATCTGAAAGAGCGCTGTTTGCACATTCTCAAAAAAAATACACTTTTTCAGAAATCGGAAGGGAACCCTCGGTGCGCGAGTCCGACTCGCTCTCGACCGGTTTTTTTTCTTATCATAAAGATGCTATAGTTACTGTAAAAGATGGACACGAAGTTACACTAGATTAGAAACTTAGTTTCACCGTATTTTACAGGGGACAAGCCTTAATGTCAAAAACTAGTGAAAATGACAGACGTTCATGACGGCCGTTTTAAAATTGACTGAACCGCTTTCCTAGGAAACAGCCCTAACCATAATTGTATATCATGTAACCTGCGCATCTAAGACGACTTTGACAAAATAAATATTGTAGTATAGTCTTTAGCCGTTCAGCTTTTTATCCGCGCGCGGTTCTAATCGCAAGCACACCGGCCATTCTGCCAGTGTTGCAATACACCCTACACGGCATACGCGCCGCGCGCGCGAATTTAAACGCGTTCTTTTTTCGAATTGCGAGTCTCGCGACCTCATTATTCATTAATCTTTTTTTAAAAAATAAATTGACAGTTGTTTTTTTGTGATTTATTTGTGAAAGTTTTTTTATAGTGTTGTGATTATTGTGTTGTCGGATATCCTGCAAGGTGAGTGCAATGAACTCGCATGCACTTCCTTTTCTGAAGGCTATGAAGTACTAGTTTTATTGTCTTTCTTTTTTTTGCGTTCGCCATGAACTGTTATTGTTATAAAGAGTGTTTTGGGTTAATTGACCCGAATGAAGTGAGTTTTGGGTCAATTGAAGTGATATACTAAGTTAAGCTTACTTATTTATTTATTTTTATTTCTAACGACTTTTTGCGTGTAAGTATCACAATAAAAAAAAAAACAAAATATTCAGCAAATAAAAACTTTATTAAAATAAATTAATGTGATAAGCACATCTATATAAATAAAAAGAGAAGTCCTGACTGACTGATTGATTGACTGACTCATCAACGACCAGGCCAAACCCTTGGACCTAGAAAGCTAGAATTTTACAATGTAGACAAGGAATAAGATAGGAATTCCCGGTAGTACGTTCCCGTGGGATAATTTCCGACATCCACGCGGGCGAAGCCGCTGGCAAAAGCTAGTAAATCATATAATAATAATTGAAAAAATTGTTTTAAATTGTGTTACACGCAAAAAGTCGTTAGAAATTATTGTTAGAAAATAAATACGTAAGCTTAACTTATGCTCCAAAAATATTATGAGCGTTGTTTACCAATTCCATAAAAAAAAACATTAACACAAATATTTTTTTTTATTAACTTTTTTTTGTTAGGTTTTAATTATGGTTGCGCACACTTTATTAAACCTAAACTTACTTAGCTATCAAGTTAATGAATGTGTTAAACTGGGAAAATAATGCGGTTCCGCTGATATTGAAATTCGTAGCAAACTATTTTGATAAAACAAACTATTTTGATAAAATTAGGCACGCCTTTTCATTACATGCGCAACAAATGTGTTTTTAATGAGTGACAAATAAACTACCTAGTTGTTACTATTATGTCATACATTTTATAAAGCACTAGCGACCCGCCCCTGCTTCGCACGGTTTTTACGGCTTGACAAAACATCGAGACTTCTTTTATTTTTTAAGAAGGTTTTTCCGGAATAAATTCTTGCTTACACGAAAAGCAACTTTATTTTATAATAAACTAGCGGACCCGACTCCAGCGCCACCTACCGGGTTCAATTGTGTTTTCAAACCATCCAGGAAACCATTCAAATATACACACAAAATTTCATCTAAATCGGTCCAATCGGTTTTTTTTTCTAAGTATCCTATGTACGTCTCCTGGTTCTAAGCTACCTCCCAACCAATTTTTAGACAAATCGGTTCAGCCGTTCCTGAATTATAAATAGTGTAACTAACACGACTTTCTTTTATTGTATATATATAGGGTGACTGGTAATTAGTGACCGATACCTAAACACATGATTGTGCTCATGATAACAAACAACTTTTACTATGGGACCAAACCTGAAATCGCGAAAAAAAATTCAGCTGCTCCCTACATTTTGACTAGCTATGCGAACATGAATGTATGGGGCAGCTGATTTTTTTTTCGCGATTTCAGGTTTTGGTCCCATAGTAAAAGTTGTTTGTTATCATGAGCACAATCATGTGTTTAGGTATCGGTCACTAATTACCAGTCACCCTATACAACGTGTAACGTTAAATGCGCAAAACCTCTTAAGGGGTCATTGTACTCATCACTATGAACAACTTTTACTATTGGACTAAACCTGAAATCGCGAAAAAAAAATCAGCTGTTCAGTACATTTCTGTTCGCATAATTCGTCAAAATGTACTGAACAGCTGATTTTTTTTTCGCGATTTCAGGTTTGGTCCCATAGTAAAAGTTGTTCATAATGATGAGTATGATGACCCCTTAAGAGGTTTTGCGCATTTAACGTTACACGTTGTATAAGATGTTTGTATAGATTTTCATCATCATCATTTTCAATTTTTTTTTTTTTTGTCTGGTCATTCTTTTCATTACTGAAAATGCTATGTAACCAATGTTTACCGGAACATATAATGAACTTGAACACCTTGTCAGCTGGACTTATTTCACGCTGAATTTAAATTTAAATTGTTCAATTTGCTACGTAAACAAAATGGTTGATATATTTTTTGTGTCTGTGTGGTAAAAAACTGAAAGTTTAAAAAAATGTTGATGTTTTTGTTGTGAAACAATTTTACAGCCATTAAATAAAATGTTTTAGCGGTCTGGTTTCATAATTATCATCCATATTATCTGGTAATTTATGACGAGTAATGGTTGTAGTATAGAAGAAAAACACATGTTACGTCACATGTTACGTCGACACTAAATAAATTGGCGATCCTGGCATTATGTCCCGTATTTTGTTGTGAAAAAGCATGTAACATCTAGAAAAGTTCATCATAATCTCAGTTAAATCAGCCTTCAGTTTA
This sequence comes from Cosmia trapezina, assembly GCA_905163495.3. NCBI lineage: Eukaryota > Metazoa > Arthropoda > Insecta > Lepidoptera > Noctuidae > Cosmia > Cosmia trapezina. Next base: position 17,549,238 of record LR991040.1, on the reverse strand, counting down.
ATTAACCAAACACTAACATTAAATTAACTAAGTAAAATCAAGCTATAAAAACACATGTTACGCCGGACCCCAAATAAATTGGGGATAAGGTCATTATGGCCCGTATTTTGTTTTGACAAAGCATGTAACATCTAGAAAAGTTCATCATAATCTCAGTTAAATCAGCCTTCAGTTTAATTAACCAAACACTAACATTAAATTAACTAAGTAAAATCAAGCTATAAAAACACATGTTACGCCGGACCCCAAATAAATTGGGTATAAGGTCATTATGGCCCGTATTTTGTTTTGACAAAGCATGTAACATCTAGAAAAGATCATCATAATCTCAGTTAAATCAGTCTTCAGTTGAATTAACCAAACACTAAAATTCAATTAACTAAGTAAAATCAAGCTATAAAAACACATGTTACGCCGGACCCCAAATAAATTGGGGATAAGGTCATTATGGCCCGTATTTTGTTGTGAAAAAGCATGTAACATCTAGAAAAGTTCATCATAATCTCAGTTAAATCAGCCTTCAGTTTAATTAACCAAACACTAACATTAAATTAACTAAGTAAAATCAAGCTATAAAAACACATGTTACGCCGGACCCCAAATAAATTGGGGATAAGGTCAAAATGGCCCGTATTTTGTTTTGACAAAGCATGTAACATCTAGAAAAGATCATCATAATCTCAGTTAAATCAGTCTTCAGTTGAATTAACCAAACACTAAAATTCAATTAACTAAGTAAAATCAAGCTATAAAAACACATGTTACGCCGGACCCCAAATAAATTGGGGATAAGGTCATTATGGCCCGTATTTTGTTTTGACAAAGCATGTAACATCTAGAAAAGTTCATCATAATCTCAGTTAAATCAGTCTTCAGTTTAATTAACCAAACACTAACATTCAATTAACTTAAAATTAAAATAAAACTATGTCATTCATTAGCTAAAACGCTTAAAATAATCAAATATGAAGCAATAACAACAACCTTCAACTTCGCGGTAACATGAACTTGATACTGAGACTGAATGCGTTCCATCAGAGTGTAAACACAGGCAGTTATCAAAATATTATAATTATATAACATTATATAAGTCTGTTGTTTCTTTTTCAATCTTCTGCATCTGTAAAGTTCGGTTCGCCTTCGCGGACGGAGACAAAGAAAAAAAGTAAAAAGAAAAAAAAAGAAATAGAAAAAGAAGAATAGAACTTTTATTGTTATGACGTCTACAGACGTCAAGCGCTCGCGAAATCAAAACAGAACTGTCCTCTTCAAAATATCGTGTATTTCTACACGGTAACCTGGATTTAGATTTTTTTTCCGTAGTTCTACAAACTAAAATAGATTTCAGTACACATGAAATCACTTCTTATGTGTTGTACTTGATTACTGTGTATTTTTTCCTATCAGAAAGATGCTGTAGTTACTGTAAAAGATGGTTACAAAGTTACTTAGTTTCGCCTTCCACCGTGTTAGTAGCTCGGGACATGATTTTCAGGGCTATCGTGTTGATTTTATTTATTATTATTACTTAAATTATGTACACAGACAAATACAAAGATACGACATAGTAACATTTGAGTGCCTGCTTGCTTGTTTCTTAAGTTTTTCTTCCAATTATTTTATTATTTTTCCCTTCAGTTTATTTTTATTTGTTTCTCGACATGGGACATCTTTTCTTGGTTTTTAGGTCGCTGATAAAGGGGTTAAAATCAAAATTCAAGATGGCCTAAAAACCACATCCATGTCGAAAAAAAAATAAACTAAAGAGAAAAACAATAAAATAATTAGAAAAAAAAAAACTTAAGAAATAAGCAGGCACTCAAATGTCGTTTAAAATAATAATAATGTTGATGACGATGTTGATCTCAAATAAAAAAATTAATTCATTAATATCGTTTACTTGGGACAACCCTTGCTGTTGCGACAATGTCTAGACGTTGTCGGCATTTTCCACGAGATCAAAGGCGTCGTCCTACTGTATGTTTTTATACTGTGGTACAGTCATAGTCACAGTACAGTCATAGTCTTATATTCTAAACCTCTTACAGCAAAAAAATCACAGTACAGTCGCCGGTTTAAGCCGATTAATCAAAATTAAATGATAAAAATTAAAAAGTAGCTCATAAATTAGATCATAACTGCAATGATATTTCATGTTGTGCATTATTTATTTTATAACTTTTGGAAATACAGTATTTTAACTGTAAAATTACGCAAATCAGCGAAATCGGAATAATTTCGTGTACGGCCTCATAATACCGCGTTATAGCGCGTGGGACAACTTGTCCCATCCAACTCAACTAATCTTAATAAATAAAAATTAATGGCTAAATGTGTTACTGTAGTGCAAAACTCGAGAACGGCTGGACCAATAAGGCTATTTTTTTTTCCAATTTTTTGTTGAATCTGAGGGAGGTTCTTATGAAGAGCAAAATTGGAAGCGTTGCCGGAAAAATTGGAAAATTCGGGAAAACTGAAAGTGCATTTTCTATGGGATTTTCGTATAAATTATTGAAATTGACCATCGACTCGAAATAAAGAAGACCATCTTTCAATCATAATACAAAGACGCCAAAGCAATTAATAATTTTAGCGGCGAAATTAATTCACGCATTTAAAGTTTTATTATCTGTGCATCCTTGAATCGCGCGCGTCGCTTGCACTTGACCGAAATTCTACAAAAATATTATAATTTCTAACGTTAATATTATTCTTTATGATCTTGCTAAAGGTTGCTTTGAATGGTATGTCCTATTTGAATGCTGTTTTGAATGATCGGACGTTATCTAATGTATATCCGTTTTAATAATCCGCTCACAATAATATTATCTGTGGTGAGACCCATTTCTTTAAATAATTCTCAATTGAATTTAATGTTGCTTGGGATTGTTTGGCATGAATAATTGTGTTATGTCTGCATTTTGCTGGACACAGAATATAATAGATTAGGTACTCTTTATTATGTATATACTACTTATACTATATTTATAATCTACTAGCAGCGCCCCGCGGTTTCACCCGCGTTTGTGTTATTCATATGTTAATCCAGGTTATAAACTATCTGTGTGCCAAATTTCATCAAAATACGTTCAGTAGTTTTTGCGTGAAAGAGTAACAAAATACATACATCGTTTATAATATTAGTAGGATATCTATCCTTTATATTGTGTGTGTGTGTATTATTCTTGTTAGGTAATCAATATCTTATTGGAATGATCAGGGTCATAAATGCGATTAGTAAATAAAAAAAATGCTTTTTTGGGAAAGTTGTCTGTTATTATGAGTACAATCATGTTTAGCGGGAGAAGTCATTTGATGATTTCCCATCCACAAAAAAAAAGGGAACAGCTGATTTTTTTCTTCGCGATTTCAGGTTTGGTCCCATAGTAAAAGTTGTTCATATTGATGCGTAGAACACCCCCTTAAATTTTGTCGCATCTATTCAATTTCACCCTGTATATCTATACTTACTAGTAATAAAGGTGAAGAGTTTGTTTGTTTGTTTGTCTGAACGTACTAATCTCTGGAAGTCACAGTCATATTATTATATTATATTTATAAATTTATAATACAACAATAATTTGACTGTAGTACCTATACCTAAGTGTATAGGTGCTCACTTTAGGCTTAAATTTGGCATTTTGGGTAAACAACGTTCGATCACCTACGCAGTGCGTCTTTAAGATTTTTCATTGATTTCTAAATATTTGATGAGAGATATGGCGAAATAATTGGTTCGTAAATAAATAGGCTGTGTTCAATGCAAGATTTCGTTCATGGTAAACACCACCGCCGCCGGTGTAAGTAAATAATCCTACCTTCATCCTAATTAGGTAACACACTATCAATCGGCATCTGAATCTTTATGAAGCAAATTGCTAATCCGTAGGAAACGACCAATTGGAACCGTGCACCTAGCTTCTGACGTTTCATAAGGGCCCCATGTAGGTTTATGTGAAATAAAATATTTTTATTTTGATTATCTAACTACTGGGGGCTAAAACGGCCACTTTGACAGAATCATAATAGAATAATAGGTATTATGAATCACATTTGAAATCGTAAAACGGTCACAAAGTGACAATTCATAATTTATCTGCGTACAATTCATAGCACGCAATTCATCTGTTTTACAATTTTGTATGGAGATTCGTGAAATGGTCCACAAACTATGAATTGCTTTATTGAAGTTTGATGTCAAATACGTCAAATAGCACAATCATAATAAATTGCTGGGAATTCAGGAAATGGATCACTTTTAGAGGAATTGCTTAATGTGGACGTTTTAATAAAATAGGCCCCCACTTTACAGTTTACAGATATTTTTTTCCCTCGAAAATGGCGTTTAGTTAGATACCTTGTTTTAGATGTAAGTAATTATACTTACAGTTTTCTTATTTCATGGAAACGATAGAAAGATTAGGGTATATTTTCATTTTAAAAAAGGGCCATGAATTATTATAGTAGGTAAAGAGCTACAAACTGGCCCTTCGATCCGAAACTAAAAGTAAAATAATTTAAACCCAGTATTTTTTTCTCAAAATGAAGTTTTCCTTAGTAATACATGGTTAAGCATTTACAATAGGTATGTTTACTGGGTAACAAAAAGAAATTCTATTTAATTCGTCTAAAAAAATAATAGGTCAAACAATTTTAAAAGAGTAACGGTGGAGTTTCTGGTCCATTCTTCTCCATACGAAACTACCTTTTCGCATTGATATATCGCACACCTAGATTTAAACTGAGACAACTCAAAATCGTTAATTTTGAGATTTTGTTTGAAAAACAGTGATTATCGATAAAAATTATTGAATTTTTGCCCCAGTTTGTATACAGTGACATTTTACAAGCTATTTATTATCTAGAATCAAATTAAATTGTATAACTTCCCTAACAAAAAATGCAGATATACGTACGTTTTTATCGTCTCCTGAGAAATGACCTTTTTTGAGTTGTCTCAGTTTAGATCTAGGTGTGCGATATATAAAAACCCATGGGGCGACTAGAATCGATTCAAAATCTTTTTTAGACGTATTTTTTGCTTTGTCATATTAATAAAAAATACTTACTCCGATAAAACGCATCAAAGTTGGAGAGTGGGGGCTCGCTACGTCATAACTATAACAAACTACGTACAAAATCTAGCAATGAGTGACGTCATGCTGTAACCTTTTGACTAAGTAAAAAAAGAAAAAAAACGTGTCCAATATTTTTTTAATCAACACGACGGACAAAAAAAATTTAGTCAGCATCCCTATTAAATCAAGTACTTACTTGGCTTCCAAAATGTCAATAAGTACCTACGTAGGTAAAGTACTTATGGCGTCATCGATGAGATTACGTGGTCCTTCGAGTAGCGGTCGCCTGCTTTCATCAAGTCGTATTCCTGTTTAACCGGGCGACCTCACAGGTGTCATGCACCTTCTTTGAACAACTTTCTTGGAAAATACTTTATACAGGGTCAAAATAAATTATCTAGCGAAACTCCGCAAACGTAAATGGGTATCGATATCTAAACACGACAAAAATTAAATTAACAATAATAAAAAATAAAAAAGAAATAAATTAATTTAGCATAATTAAATTAATTAATTATTATTTTTTGTGGTCAACGACCGCTGCTATTGTTGTTATTTGAAGTATCAGTTGAGAAATCTGTTTTTGTTTTATCGTGTTTAGATATCAATAACACATCACCAATTCTTTCATAAATAATATTGTTTGTAAGTACATGACTGTTTCTTGCCAAAATTAAATAAAATAAAATAAATAAAATCACGTCTGTGAAGTTTACATAAAAAAGAAACTGATTTTGTTAAACTGATATTTTAACTACACTGCGGTTGATAACACCAAAAAAAAAACATTAAATTAATTTACTTTTTGCTTTATCATATTTAGATATCCCCACCACGTCTTGGAAATTTCGCTAGATAATTTAATTTGACCCTGTATAATAATCCTTACCAGTAACTTACTGGTAAGATTATTGGATTGATAATTTTCTTCTAACAATTTATACTCCATCGGTTTAGGTAATTAAATAATGGTAAACAAAAAACTACGTGTCTGGTTTGCCGACTAAACGTAATACCTGTGTCTTCAGTTGTCATGCTATATGTATACCTAGGACACAGTTGTATGCTCTTCAATTTAGCAACTCTAAAATTCGTTGTATAACGTTTCTAAATTGAAGAGTATAACTGTGTCGTAGCATGACGACTGAAGTGACAGGTATTACGTTTAGTCGGTTAACCAGAGACGTGGTTTTTTTTTTGTTTACCTTTATTTAATTACCTAAACCGATGGAGTGTAGATGTGTCTGCGACGTGACGTCTCTTGCTCTCTCGAAAAACGTAGGAAACAAACGGACACCCTACTGACTGGGTTAAATAGCAGTACCTACTTTACCTATGATATTTTCATCTGCAAATAAAGTTTCACTTATATATTATTTCAGTTTCGATGTTGCTGCTTTGATCGTAATAGGTGTAAAGGCTCCCGCAGATAGGCGCGACGCTACAGCGCGATGCGACTCTAGTAAAACAATTTTAACACGCTTTTTATTAGCTTCATCTGTACCTATGTTTTTTTTTTACAATGACATTAATTTTCTCGTTAATCACTTCATTATTTTATTGAAAAAAATATTTTTTACTTTTTAGTTCAGTTTAATGGTATTAAAGCATGTTTTTTTACCACTGTCGCCGTTGCTTCGCGCCTGCCTGTTCCCGAGCCTTTAATGTGGAATGGGATCGTTTCTGCTCGGTAAAGCAGAAACAATCGGTGAACTTGAAATGATTCGTATCGTACATTTAGGTTTATGTATTACTTCATGAAAGCTTTTATGGTACAGTCAGCAACAAAAGTCGATTAACACTTGTGTTTTCTAAATCTTAATTATTGAGAAAAATACTTCATTGAAATCGGAACGGATATAAATTTTAAAGAAAATTAAATCTTATCTAATAAATGAAATGCTAAAAAGCAGGTTATCATTTTGTGTTAATTTAGATGATGTCAAAAAGTAGCAGTGTTAACAGACTTCTGTTGCTGACCGTACAAGAAAATTATCTAAGGTTGCCTACATTCATCCATCGAAAAAGATTTAAGTACCTACAGCATTACATTACACACTATGTTCTATGTTCTATATGTGGACCATTGTGTGTGTACATTACACACTTTTAGGTACAGTAGTACTCGACTAATATGGCTTATCGATGTACCTGCGCAGAAGATGAATTTTCAAAGCGCGGGAAATACTATTGACCAATCGGCACGCTCCACGCTTTTTCCTACCGCTATTGGTCGGTAGCTGCCGCCATGTTAGCGCGCGCCGCTTGACAGCCGCCATACTTGCGAGTGAGACGGAACTAACAGCTGCAGTGTATTATGAACCTTATAGTAGTGATCTAAGGTTGATTGTAAGTTTTAAGTATTCTCGTTAATCTTCGGGGCCATACTTTCTTTTCTGTGCGAACGATGATTCACGACGCGCCTTATTACTTGGGTACTACTGTATCTTTTGTTTGAAGAGGGCCCAAACATTTATAGTCCGCCGGTAGTTCGCCGGGCAGGCGGAACGTATATAAAAACTGGCGGTCCAGTTTTTATGAGTGGACCGCCTGCCCGGCGGACTGCAGGCGGACTATAAATGTGTAGGCCCCTTTACAGCTTATAATCTTTCCAACTGTTTATTTTACTTTAGCGTCCATGAAGTATTGCTTTCGTCTAAGGTTGCATGTCAACAAATAAGGAACTTCATAGCGTCCATGAAGTATTGCATTTTTTGTTTATGGTTGGTTTGGTTGCCTGTCAATAAATAAGGAACTTCATAGCGTCCATGAAGTATTGCATTTTTTGTCTATGGTTGGTATGGTTGCCTGTCAATAAATAAGGAACTTCATAGCGTCCATGAAGTATTGCATTTTTTGTCTATGGTTGGTATGGTTTCCTGTCAATAAATAAGGAACTTCATAGCGTCTTTCGGGCTTCTGACGACCCGTAGCCACTGTCAAAGACCCACGAATGACAGCCCAACGGCTTAGCGTGCTTTCCGAGGCACGGAGGAGTCTCGGTATGTAAAGAGGGTCACCCATCCATGGACCAACCCCGACAAGCGTTGCTTAACCTGATGAATTGACCCGTACGGCTGTTATTACTTAGCCATCACGAGCTCCTCAAGATAATTATGATACTTAACTGAATTTAAAACATTCTCATTCATTAGTAGATCGTCAAGATTTTTGATAATTTATTGAAACTATGTGATCTCATACATTTTTAGCGGTTTCGCAACTTTCTGTTGTTCTTGGCATATTGGATGTTTTTGACCTCTGTCTCTTAAATTAACATTAATACTCGCTGATTAGGATCAATGGCAAAGAACTTTTAAGGTATTTTATATTGTTTTTGGTAAGGCAAAATAAGACACTTTCTTATTTTACCATTTTTTTTCCCGGAACATTCTTTTTGTTTTAGGCCCTAAAATTAAATTTAAAAATGTTATTAAGTTCTCCAAAAGTAAGTCGTGGTAGTAAACTAATCGTAAAACTTCATTAAATAAAAGCTAGGTATAACAGTTGAATTTACCCATGATCAAACTGGTGATTTGGCGGTGCGGAGCGGTGGTGGCCCAGTGGAAACGGCCTTGACTTACGTGTCTTAGGTCGTGGGTTCGAACCTAGGGAGGCACATTACTGTGTGTAAGTTATTTTATCACCACTGCTCTTAAAACTGTAAAGGAAAACATCAAATATTCGAAGATATGTATGACATCCACCAACCCGCACTGGGCCCGCGTGATGGATTATGGCCCACTCCCTCTCATAAAGAGGAGGCCTGTTTCCCAGCAGTGGGATTGATATAATTGTAGGTACTAGGAGATTAGCATAAGTACTGGTTGAACTCGAGTACTCGACACATTGTAGGACGCCCAAGGCGAAGCCGTCCAAATTCTAAGGTCACCAAGGTTGCTTGTGGCTTGTGTTAGATAACAATTGTAACGTCTAGTACACTTCTTATTCCGTATTCTATTTAAAAGACAGTAATTGGCTATTTTTGATTTTCGAAAAGTGTAACTGGCCTCTTCTGCTTCATCGGTTCATGGATTTGTTTCGTGGATATCGAAAAGATGATTATCATAATCAGCCTTTAAAGTTCCTACGTCTCGCTCTGGGACACAAGCCTCCGCGCTATGAGAGTGAGTGAGGCGTAATCAGGCCGTATCGTGGGCTGTGGAAGATGATGAAAGAAATACCAACACCTTAAAAACAACGTATTTTATGGAATCAGTATGAAATAATAAGTTAATCATTAATCATTTGTAATATGCTTGGCGTATTGCCATCAAATTGACCCATAACTTAATCCATTGTCAATGTCGACCTTGAAAGGGCTGATGACGCATCTACTGAACATTACTTACCTGTTGACATACCTATTAAACCTTTAAGTCTTACTAATGTCTTTGTTTGATTAACTCTTATATAACTGTGTGGAAATTCGACGACACTTGAAGCGGTAAGACTGGATGGGAAAGGTGGACCACGGAGGATTTCTTTCTGGTATTTTGACCCACATACGTTCATTAATTAAAAAAAAGTTACTGCAGACAGTGACAAATACGAAGAATACTTTAAGAATGCGCGGGTTACTAAAAGCTGCGGTAATAAAATACTCGTAACCGTGTTTGTATGACCAGATGAACGTAAACGTGTTTGTATGACCAGATGAACGTAAACGAGGCGAAAGGAGTATGTAAGCATCGTAGCAGGTGGCGTTCTGTAGTTTCTGCCTACCGCCGTGGGAAGAAGGCGTGAGTTTATCTATGTATGTAAAAACACCCATTTTTATAAAATCGTTACACATCAATGTTATATCATGCGTTAACTTATAAGTACAATTTATTTAACTTGAGGTTTCGCTAAAATACAACTTATTTAACTTGCGGTTCCGCTAAATATAACTTGTTTAACTTGCGGTTTCTCTAAAATATACTTAGAATACCAATAAGAATAATTTATTGGTCCATCGTTACAAAATAAATTACAAAAATAATTATATTGAGTGCTTACTGTAACTAAAATAAATAACATTTTTATTTGAATAGTGGTCCCCAAACTAGGCAACGCCTGTATCTTGGGGGCCAGAGTTGCGTTATCTAAAGTTTTAATTCGAGACATTTTGTGTTACAATTTAATTTCAGAATGTTAACTTATTTAACTTGCGGTTTCGCTAAAATATAACTTATTTAACTTGCGGTTCCGCTAAATATAACTTATTTAACTTGCGGGTTTGCTAAAATGTAACTTATTTAACTTGCGGTTTCGCTAAAATGTAACTTATTTGACTTGCGGTTTCACTAAAATGTAACTTACTTGGAACGGTCCATTTTTCTTAGCCGTTATGTAACTTATGCGTCATGAAATTTTACTGTATTGCTCTTAAGTAATTAAGATTGAAGAGTCAAGAGAGGGCGCGTATTCACAAGCGATTGCCTACTAACCTATGACTTGTGACTTCAAATGATATTGCGATTTGACCATTGTTGATGTAGGTACTTATTTGCGAGGTTATATTTTAGTGTAGGTTTTATACTCGCTTTTATCGTTTAGAATACATACATAAAGTACAACTACAGAACAGGGGAAGACAGAAACTACAGAAGTACAGAACGCACCTCCTTACATACTCCTTTTGCCTCGTTTACGTTCATATATCTGGTCATAGACGCACGCCGGTTGCGAGTACTACGCAGCTGAATATTCTAAACGACATCACCGATAACGTCACTATATGTCTTCCTATGGCATCTTCCCGCCGTTTTTACTCACATCTGCCTTGTAAATTACTTTTTGTTAGCCGCCTTTCATTCATCCTCTCTAAATGACCAATTTTTATCAATACATCTTCTTTTAAACCGCACCGTTGCCTTATCACATCATTCCTCAGCCTATAATAGTCGCACACACCACACATGCTTCGCAAGGAACGTATTTCCAAAGCATATATTGTACTTTCGTTTAGGAAAGTTATTTGGTAATATGCTTACTAGAATACCTGGTGCTTATGCAAATGTGTTCTCCATCTGAGCAAAGAAAGAAAGAAGCACAGGAAGATCACAAACTATTAAACTAGTAACTAGTAACAAAGTCCTGTACGAAGCCAAAAGGCTCCTATCTCAGAATGATGCAAGCAAAATTAGAATCAGCCCAAACAAAAAATTGGTACTTCCTCGTTCTTGTATCGAATCCACCCCCGAAGGACCATTTTTACTTGGTGCTCATTTCCTCTGAATCGAGGCATTGTTTTCGTAGTTAATCAAGCTTCCATCTTAATCCCAAAAGATCTAATTACGTCCTGTGCTCACTTCATCTCAGTTATATTAAATTATATTCTCCCAAAATATTATAATGATGCATTTAATGCACATGTCCTGATTTCCTCATTTCTTTATCTGAACCTCCGTCAGTCTGTCAAGCCAATTAATGTCTGTATGTTCTTCAGTGTTAGACTACAAACCTGTTTCTCTGCTAACCTCATCTCAGTGATTCGTTTGGCAATGACCATGACCGACTTTCTGGTTGTTAGTGGTAATCGCAAAATTCTTGTTCCTACGAGTACCTAGTTCTTACTTCCTGGGTTACTATGGCCCTGGAATTTGCATCTATCTCCATGTTTTGCAAACATTTCATTTGTTAGTAATTGAGTTCGTGATTTATTGATGAAAACTCCGCCCTCGTGTCTGCTAAAAATATATTGCGATCACCAACATGTCTGCCAAGTGTAGAGATAATAGCGATAATTCCTAATAATCATTTATAAAGTCCATGGCCAACCCTTTTCATTTGAAAGACATTTCTTATCAATAGTCTTTCGATTTTCTTTGCTTTCCGTTTCTATTACATCGTTTTCATCACAACATTTGTCTTCAGGGGGCCTAGACAAAATCCCTTTTCTGTAAGCGTTAACGGAAAGATCAAATTGTATGGAGTTGACATTAGCTTCAGAGATGTCACGTGACTGCTGCTATCAACTCCATACGATTTGCTTCCGCGCAATATCAATAGTCCTTATGCCCCTGTAGCCTCTACTAGATATTTTGTATATGACTATCATCAAATCATCGTGGAAAAAAATAATGGCTAACTAAACACTTCAAGAATTTTCTCTAATGGTTGTTACCTACTTGATTTTCTTTGGTAACCCTGGTACTGCTATTGGTTACTTGTTAATCCTGATTTTCTTTTGTAACCCAATACATATGTGGTGGTGGCACGAGGAGAGATGCTAGCTATGACCATGTCTGAGTCTACTTTTCCATCTTTATATTGTACATATATTTTGGCGTTAGTATTGATACAAAAATGTCGTGTCTACAGGTTCCTCAGCCCAAAGTCTGAGAATACGACGTTACTGTAAATGTTTACCGTTGACTTGCAGTTTATATTCTTTGCGATAACAGAAACACGTTTCTCAATTATTTTTTAATAGTTATGTCGCTTGATTGCTCGGATTTATTGGTAGTTCCAATTACTTCAAGTTACACTGGAAACTCGGTTATATAGTTGTGATTAAGATTATGCTGAATTGTAGGATTCTGAGTGAGAAATATTATTTGTTTGACAAAAAATTTAACGCGTAAGTCGTCTCTACAAATGTTTTTAATATTTTCTTTTTTATAAGATCAAGTTACTAATTGAACCCGAATGAAGGAACTGCGTGACCTAAAAATTGATAATTTCATTATTGGTCTTTAATTCGGACCTTAGCCCCAAACGCTTGTCTTCAACTGAATCGATCTCCTCATTACCAATGTTATGGATAAACACATAACCAGTACTACTACTTGCCACTTATTAATAGTAAATACCAGTTTATTGTTTTTGACAAACTGCGTACTTACTGTTATGATTAAACTGGATTCAGATGTTTAGACGTCACACTTCCTCGTAGATGTAACCTTATAAAGTACTATGACGTTAAAACTAATATTAAAGTTATGCATATATTTGTTAATTTGTTTAATTAATTTACGAGTTTTCTTGGTGTTTGTTTGTTTGTTTTTGTCTCGGTCAAGGATGGAGGCGACACGACTTATATATGACAGATATATATGTAGGTACACGTTCGAGTTTTTGGTTGTGTGTGTTTTTAGTTTCAGGCAGAATAATCTACGTAGCTCTAGTTTGTTATTCGTCTATAACAGTAGTTAGTGTATTATATATAGAGGAGCTCGTGGCTAAGTGAGAAGCTCGTAGCTAAGTGAGGAGCTCGTGGCTAAGTAATGACAGCCGCACGGGTCGATCCATCAGGTTAAGCTACGCTTGCCGGGGTTAGTCAGTGGATGGGTGACCATCTTTACATACCGAGACTTCTCCGTGCCTCTGAAAGCACATTAAACCGTTGGTCCCGGCTGTCATTCGTGGATCTTTGACAGTCGTTACGGGTCGTCAGAAGCCCGAAAGTCTGACAAACAGTCTTACCGGGTATCGTATTACCCAGTTACTGGGTTGTGGAGGTCAGATAGGCAGTCGCTCCATGTGAAATACTGGTATTCAGCTGCATCCGGTTAGACTGGAAGCCGACCCCAACATAGTTGGGAAAAGGCTGGGCAGATTGCACAGTAGTTAGTGTATTCAGCTGAGATGAGAATGCTAAGGGGGATGTGTGGTGTAACGCGAATGGTGGATAAAATAAAAAATGAGTACATAGGAGGGAGTCTGAAAGTGGCACCGGTGACTGAAAAGTTGTGGGGAAATCGGTTGTCATGGTATGGCATGTGATGCGGAGGAATGAGGAAAATGTCGTCAGGAAAGTTTTGAGTATGAATGTGGATGGCTATAAGAGAAAGACCAAAGAAACGATGGATGGACTGTGTGAAAGATGATATTATGGCTAGAATGGGATCAACTACAGAGATGACGACTAACAGTGAAGGATGGAAGAAAAAGACATGCCGACCCCAAATAAATTGGGATAAGGGCAGGACGACGGGAATGACGTGTAGTAAGTGCCTGGATAGAGTAGTTACTGAGTTGCGAGCTGAGGACTATTTAATGAAGATAGTTCTTGTAGATTCTTAAGAGATTAGGATTAGTACCTTTAGGTATTATTTGAAGGATGCAGTCATCCGTCTGTTTTCTCTCCTTGTAAGTATATTGATTTTCCTTGTTTATGCATATCTTCTGACCAAGTGTCCATAGTTCCTGGTAAAGCAGATATGTTGTGTCCAATTAAACAAAAATAAATGTAAGAGGTCTTAATATTGACCGATGTCGCCCCAGAAACATCGTGTATCTTGCAGCATTCCGAGGCACGGAGGGATCTCGGTATGTAAAGATGGTCATCCATCCACGGACCAACCGCGGTAACCGTAGCTTAACCTGATCGATCGAGCCGTGCGGCTGTTATTACTTAGCCACGAGCCCTGTATGGCTTCTAAATAGACTTCTGAGTTAGCGGCCTTATGGGGCACACTGTTTAGACGTCATCTTTTTTATTAGCTTTTCTCATACACACAAGATGTATTTTTATTTAGGACCTCAACCTTTAACTAAAAAAAAAACATAATTTTTATCGTACACTTCCAAGGATACGACCATATTCAGACAAAAATTATGATACACGAGTATCATTATGATACTCGTGACTTTAAAATGTTTATGAGTAAGACCTAGACAAAATTATATAAGGAGCTAGATTGCCTCAGTATCCTTGCTCCTTAAATAAGATTTAAAGTATTTGACCTCCATTGTTTGTTGTTTTACTTTGTGTAAATTATTTCATCACCACTGCACCGTTTTGAGAACGGTGAAGGAAAACATCGTAAAGGAACCGGCATGTCATAGAACTAAAAATTCGAAGACATGTGACATCTACCAACCCGCACTGGGTCCGCGTGGTGGATTACGGCCCGCTCTCTCTCACCGAGAGGAGGCCTATGTCCCAGCAGTGGGAACATTATAGGCCGATTATGTGATGTTATGTGACATTGTTCTCCATAGGAACCTACTACGTTTTGGAATGGGCGACTAGCTTCATATTATTTATCG
Organism: Cosmia trapezina; assembly: GCA_905163495.3. Lineage (NCBI taxonomy): Eukaryota > Metazoa > Arthropoda > Insecta > Lepidoptera > Noctuidae > Cosmia > Cosmia trapezina. Next base: position 17,534,179 of record LR991040.1, on the reverse strand, counting down.
ACCGACCCCTTGACAATTCAAAAGTGCCTGTAATTCGTTTATTTGAAATAAATGCTTTGAGTTATAGCTACTTTTCACTGTCCAATTACCTACTTTCTGAAATAGACTAAGTTCTTTTTAGTATGTACAAGCATATATTATGAGGACTGTAAAATACTTAATTAATCTTCTTGAAAATAACCTAAGTAGATTGTAGCTTACAAAAAACTCGTTTGCAACCTAAATTACTTATGACGTACAATTTGGCCTGGGATTATTATTATTCATAAACTATTCCAAGTGTCCGCTAGTTGTTTACTTCCTAAATCAACTTGTTCATGACGGTTTGGATACAGGTTCAGACAAAATGGGTTTCTGACAGACCTACACTACCTACGTAGTTCCATAGAGGCTAGAGAACGGTCCTTTTAACTCCTTGGTCTCTAGAGTTCAGCCAGCTCGATAGTCGAAGTCAATGCCCATTGCATTGGTGGTGAACTCAAACTCAAAGCATTTATTTCAAACTAGCTTTTGCCCGTGGCTTCGCCCGCATTGGATTTCAAAAAATATCCCACGGGCACGGGAACGTAACCCGGGCAATCCTTCCTTATTCCTTGTCTACATTATAAAAGGAACCTCTATGCAAAATTTCAGATTTCTAAGTTCAAGGGTTTGGGCTGGGCGTTGATGAGTCCGTCAGTCAGGGCTTCTCTTTTTTTTTATTAAAATAGATAAACTATTTATAGGCACTTTTGAATTGTCAAGGAGGTTGGTCAGTCAGAAATATGAAGCTAGTTCCGAAGCGTATTAGGTATCTATGGAGAAGAACGGACAAGAAACGCCATGGACACTCTTTTAAATCAAATTGTTACAAAAATATTAGTTAGTTACATCATTATGTTGAATTTCTAATTAAATACGAGAACGATGTAAAAAGACAAAAACAATTAAAAATAAAATAATGAAAATAAGACGTGGCAGCTAAGAGATAACCAGTCCTAACTGACGGCGCCCGTACACTAACTTAACGCATGGATCAGCACCATTCAGCTCACCATTTTGAAGGGAGATGAATGATCCAACACACATGCCACCATCAGCGAGACATTTGAGTGAGCATGACATACTCTCAGCCGCCAGGGCACATTTAATTCTGTATACAGGGTGAAATTTTAATGGTTATATTCCTTTTATAGCTGTTCAGTAGGTACATTTATCTACATCAAACTCGTCAAAATGTAGGGAGCAGCTGTTTTTTTTTTTTTTTTTTTTTTTTTTTTTTTTTTTTTTTTTCTCTTCGCGATTTAAGGTTTGGTCTCATAGTAAAAGTTGTTCATAATGATGAGTACAATGAACCCGGGCAGACTGTGTTGGCACCTTTAAAAGCTGTCATTCTTACCTCAAACATTACCACCAGGTTCCCGAAAGTTGGTGCGAGTGAAAAGGAGCTTAGGGTTCGAATTTTCTAAAATTATTTAAATGGTGCCTGCATTCCTTTTGTAGACAACCAATTCTTCCTATCGAAGGTATGTGACATTCCCAACCCGCACTGGGCCCGCGACGTGGGCAACTCCCTCTCTCGAGAGAGGAAGCCTACGTCCCAGCAGTGGGAACGTTATAGGCTGATTATGTTTAAGTCTTCCAACCTGTTTGGTGGATCTGGTATCCATTGGCCACATATTGAAGGCAATATTTTTTATTAGATTCTTATTTTTAATTGTATATTAGCAATTCTTATTAGGTTTACTAGGGCCCCCTTGAATGATAAGGTAGTGAACAAAACTAGCGGATCTTCTAAAGGTCGAGAGAAATCGGAATTACTTACTTAATTGACTATTAAAAGGGCCGCTGAGATTCATAGTTTTAAGCGACTTTAAGAACATATCGTTGGCAGTAGTGGCAATAAAAATTGGGCCTACTTCTAGGTCCTGAAAGGGCTGTCGTTGATAATCGTTACAGGAAATAGCGACTGCAGTCATCTATGCGGCTCGAAAAGTGCCTCAGAAAGCAGGTGAAGCCGTTGGTCCCGGGTGTTATTTCAGAAGCCCAAAAGTTTGTCAACCAGAATTAGGTACCTAATATCTGGGCTGTGGAGGTCAGATAGGCAGTCGTTAAATGTGAAATACTGGTATTCAGCTGCATCTGGTTAGACTGGAAGCTGACCCCAACATAGTTGAGGAATCATTCATTAATCAGTCATCTTTACGGCTGCAATCTGCTTTTTTAAACCTTATTGTCCCAAAAAATTAAGCTCGGCAAAGATCTTCTTCATAGCCTATCACACTACCCTCTGTGGTAGCCTGTCTTCTTCTTCGTTGTATCGATGATTCCCTTTTAATAATTAATAAAAAAAAAAAAAAATAATAATAAGCTTCGACCAGAATTCGGCCACTTTCAAATACAAAAAATCAAAATTAAAATATTTTCTTTCACATAAACCTATATGGGCACTTATGAAACGTCAGAAGCTAGGTGCACTTCGACAGCGTTATATAGCGTTGGCCTCGCAAAGTTCTTCTATAGTGCAAGTTCTTGCACAGAGAGCACGACAAGAATTGGAACATTGTTTGTGATGTGGCTCCACAGTCGCACTGTGACCCATCGAAGTACTCCCACCTGACTAAGGGGCCGCCTCCACGAGCGAGAGAATCGCGGCGATAGTCACGCTGTGCCTACAAATTATCGCCGCGATGATATCGCCGTGTGGAGACACGTTCTAAGAGAATGTATAGAAATACGTGGCACGACGATAATATCGTCGCGATACTCTCGCTCGTGGAGCCGGCCCCTTAGTCAGGTGGGAGTACTTCGATGAGCCACAGTGCGACTAAGCTTAGCAACAAAGACATATCTACGTTACTTATTAATTTAACTACAATTCCGTACTCCTTTTTGACACATTTGCAAAAAAAAAACGTTATTTTATAACGGAAATCCACTTTCCCGCCATTGTTATTGTTACGTGAAGCAGCCAACCAAAAAATATAGAATAGGTCAGTAAATAATTATGTACTAGTGATTACTCACATTAAGTAGGTATTATCAACATGATGACACAGTCGTATAATTACAACGATCATAACACAACATCACAACATCACGCCAGGAATCCCAGAAGGGCGAGGCAGAGGTGTTCATATCCTGCCAGGGTCGCGGGTTGTTCGAAAGGTTACCGTGGCCCTGAACTGAAGGAACACGGGTGGGTTTTTTAGTCAGTAAAAGTATGACACGATGAGCGGGAGAAGTCATTTGATGATTTCCCAGTCAAAAAAAAGGTCAACAGCGAGTCGGACACGCGCACGAACGGTTCCATACATAAAAAATAAATGGGCTTTAAATATTTGTTTTAGTTTAATTTAATTCTTTATTTTTAAAGTGAGGATAATTCTTTATTTTTAAAGTGAGGATTCTTTGAATATTTCAAGCGTCTACCTGTGGCCGTTATCAATACTTATCGAGCAAAAACGAGGAAAAAAATTACATTTGTTATATGGAAGCCCCCTTAAATATTTATTTTATTCTTTTTTTTTAGTATTTGTTATTATAGCGGCAACAGAAATATATCATCTGTGAAAATTTGAACTGTGTAACTATCACGGTTCATGAGATACAGACGGAAAGCGGAGTCTTAGTGATAGGGTCCCATTTTACGCTTTGGGTACGGAACCTCTAAAAAGACGTGCAAGGTCAATAAATTTGGCTGTCAAAACTTCCCATCACGTTTGTGTAATTGCTGTGTTCTGAAAGCCATTGACTATGTAACAACTGTGTGTAATAAAAGGGAATGATTGAGCTGGTTAAATTAAAACGGAAATCTCGTTGCTGCAGGCGTCTTTAAACTTGCTATTATCATGACAATAAAAAAATAAAATAATAAATTAAAATGCAGATTACCAGCGCAGCGCCACAAAAAAACAGTGTTTGAGTATGAAATCTTAGATAATTTTAACAAAATTATTAAATACCTTGGTATAGTAGGAGAACATTGTTAACAAAAATAAGGAATGTAAAGATACAAAATTAAAATATTTTATTAAAGATCGTGGGTATCATTGAACCACCATACTCCACAATGCTCACTATATTGTGGAATGTGGAGTATGGTGTGGTGTGGTGTGGTGTGGTGTGGTGTGGTGTGGTGTGGTGTGGTGTGGTGTGGTGTGGTGTGGTGTGGTGTGGTGTGGTGTGGTGTGGTGTGGTGTGGTGTGGTGTGGTGTGGTGTGGTGTGGTGTGGTGTGGTGTGGTGTGGTGTGGTGTGGTGTGGTGTGGTGTGGTGTGGTGTGGTGTGGTGTGGTGTGGTGTGGTGTGGTGTGGTGTGGTGTGGTGTGGTGTGGTGTGGTGTGGTGTGGTGTGGTGTGGTGTGGTGTGGTGTGGTGTGGTGTGGTGTGGTGTGGTGTGGTGTGGTGTGGTGTGGTGTGGTGTGGTGTGGTGTGGTGTGGTGTGGTGTGGTGTGGTGTGGTGTGTGGTGTGGTGTGGTGTGGTGTGGTGTGGTGTGGTGTGGTGTGGTGTGGTGTGGTGTGGTGTGGTGTTGTGTTGTGTTGTGTGGTGTGGTGTGGTGTGGTGTGGTGTGGTGTGGTGTGGTGTGGTGTGGTGTGGTGTGGTGTGGTGTGGTGTGGTGTGGTGTGGTGTTGTGTTGTGTTGTGTTGTGTTGTGTTGTGTTGTGTTGTGTTGTGTTGTGTTGTGTTGTGTTGTGTTGTGTTGTGTTGTGTTGTGTTGTGTTGTGTTGTGTTGTGTTGTGTTGTGTTGTGTTGTGTTGTGTTGTGTTGTGTTGTGTTGTGTTGTGTTGTGTTGTGTTGTGTTGTGTTGTGTTGTGTTGTGTTGTGTTGTGTTGTGTTGTGTTGTGTTGTGTTGTGTTGTGTTGTGTTGTGTTGTGTTGTGTTGTGTTGTGTTGTGTTGTGTTGTGTTGTGTTGTGTTGTGTTGTGTTGTGTTGTGTTGTGTTGTGTTGTGTTGTGTTGTGTTGTGTTGTGTTGTGTTGTGTTGTGTTGTGTTGTGTTGTGTTGTGTTGTGTTGTGTTGTGTTGTGTTGTGTTGTGTTGTGTGGTGTGGTGTGGTGTGGTGTGCTGTGCTGCAGTGTGGTAAAAAAATAAAATAATAAAACTTCTATTGTGTCTCTTTATGTTTCGCTCACCTGTTAATATTTTGCAAACAATCTCTCATTTGCACTACCATTTTCCTCAGACAGAGCCTAACACTTTTAGACTGTAAGTCATTAAGTCTTCATACACTCATTAAAAGTTGTTTGTATGTCTCCAAAAGTTGAAATACAGCAGTTTGTATGCAAGTGAGGTCTCCAAGAGGTATTAATGTTATATTTGATTGCGTTACATAAAATGTTGGATCAATTGTTCGCATATTGGTAGCTGTATGAAGGTTGTCATAGATGTTCCTAGTGAAAATTGTATGACAAATATTTTGTGGGATTACATAAACATAAAGCCACGCCTCCTTCCCATGGGGGGAGGCAGAAACTACAGAACGACACCTGCTACGATCCTTACATACTTACTCCTTTTGTTTCGTTTATGTTCATACATCAGGGGGCCTACTCCCTAAGTCCGTCCGTCCGTCCGTCGGTCTGACTTAACGATCCATCAAAACAAGTGTAAAAGTTAAATTTTTTGGAACGGGCGAAAACACATCGGGAGTAGGGACAACTGTCAAGTCATGTTCTCATTCATACTTCGTTCGGGCCTCGAACCAATCATCTGTCCGTAAGTGATACGGAGTAGGAAACGCCCGTAACGAAGGCCGAAACTACGGACTTCGTGCTTAAGGAGTAGGACCCCTGGTCATACACGCACGCCGGTTGCGAGAACTACGCACCTGACCTTTCTGAAGAACTTCATCAATAAGGTCACTATATTATTATGTACTCTTAGGGAGTCCCCTCTAGACGTTTCCACTCACATCTGCCTTGTAAATAGTAAATACCTGTTATTACTTGGATTTTATTCAATAAAATAAATAACTTATTCAAATTAGGCTGAGAATCAGCTATTTTTGAACTTCAAAATTACGTAAGACAGTACCACAAAACGGCCGCTCTTCACCACTTCCTAGTGCTTTAGTTTGGAAGAAGTGGCGCAACAAACTCCCCAGCAACACATCTATCTGCTATGTTGTATAATATAAAGACCATTTTGGCCAAAATTCACTTTTTGATGCAGTCTTACTTAGTTGACTGATAGATTGAAGCCTGCATCAAAAAGTGAATTTTGTCCAAAATGGTTTTTACGCCCTTTGTAGCGGAAAGAGTCGATATTGTCTTATGGAATCATTATGCATTAGCATGTGCTAGAACCAAAGATTCGATGACATGTCACATCCACCAACCCGATCTATGCCCGCGTGGTGGATTACCGCCCACTCCCTCTCGCAGCAGGAGACCTGTGCCCCAGCAGTGGGAACATTATAGGCTGATTATGAATGAGAAAAACTTCGGTTAGGAATACATCAGACAATTATCAGGGGGTCTACTACTAAGCACGAAGCCCGTAGTTTAGGCCTTTGTTACGGTCGTTTCCTACTCCGTATCACCTACGGGTGGATGATTGATTCGGGGCCCGAATGAAGTATGAATGACATCACGATTTGATAGATAACCCTACTCCCGATGGGTTTTTGCCCGTCCGTAAAATTTAACTTTTACATTTGTTTTGATGGATCGTTATATCAGACGGCCGGACTGACGGACGGACGGGCCGACGGACGGACTAAGGGAGTAGACCCCCAAGTCGGTCATTAGATTCGCATTCGACATGATGAATAGCTTATCTGTCACTTAATGAATAGCATACTCTATTCCGCAGATAGACAGTGAATTATCACAACAATGTGACTTAATTATTATTTATACTTTTAAAACAATAGAATGTATTATTACACAGACACAATAGAACATATTATTAAAATCATCACTGACGTAAAAATACACAGTACTGTCATTCTCAGTAACATTTAGTCACATCTTACTGACAGTAATAATTAGTAGGTAATTAAATTATTTAAACATTTAAGTATTGTTTTTGTTTGGTTTTAATTTGTTAAAATGATACGTTAAGTTTGCGTGTTTATTTGTTGTTGGGATTTCTTTTGTTTTGAGATGATTAGTTTTAATAATATTACCTATAATGTGTAGGTATGTGAGGATATGCGTGTGGTGTGAGGGCCACTTTATTGAAACTCTTTGAAAATATGCTTAGGATTTAGTGAACATTCCCAAACAATTGTGAAAGTTGGAATCAGATTTTGTGAAAATCAACTTTGCGAGATATGGACTGTAAAGTGGGGCCCTCAGTTCTCACATAGAGGATTGAGGGCCCGCCTGTACCTGACAAACTATGGACACTACAGATAAAGTCTTTATGCCAAAATCTAAGCTTATACCAAACAAAATTTGTGAAAACAAGATATTATCGCAAAACACTGTCCTACTTGGTATATCTTCGTTCAAAATGGGCCCTCAATCCTCACACACGTAAAAGTTTATCACGCAAATACAATGAAACCATTAACTTATAGCTATTGTTTGTAATCCTATAAGATACTAAATAAATTGTGAAAATTTGTGAAAGCAAGAGCAGGTCACCATTTCTTGTTGTTTGAAAGTTATGACCTTGACAAAATCCGGGCCCTCAATCCTCCATTTATTTTGTTTTCCGTTTGAATACGCTTATCGTATGAAAGATTAGACAAATACAAAATAGTCTCTTTTTGTGAAAAAAATTGTGCAACAAATTCGATACTAGAAAACAATTAAAAGACCCTTTATTGTAAATAAAAATCGAGTTTTATTTTTGTTCCCTGAATTAGGAAATAGGGTGACCACGATACCGTATTTTACTCTATATGAGAAAAAATCTTAAAATATATTATTTAGATATATTAGGCAAAAAGCAGTCGGAAAATATTACTTTTAGTTCAATAACAATATAAATTTTAAAATTAAATTCAAAGTTTTCAGGTTTTTTTAATGTTTTCTCAAACCATGAAATAGTAGCCGCCATTTTATGACGTCATTCGGCTGTGTGAATTAAAAAAGTGTCAACTATTAATTGATCAGTGTATCTCTTAGAGCAGGTATAGCTTTCACTTTAAAATCAAAATCTTTACCGTCCATACGTATTGTGTGTATAGAGTCATGAGGAACAGGGTGTAAAGTTCACTCATCCTTTATTGAAAAGGGAGGACCCTCCGACCAGATGGGTGTTGTCTCTGGTGGGCAACTGCCCCACGGTTAATGTGGGGTTGTTGTATACCTATATGCTAGTCGCACTGTAAACTCTCATTGCGCGATGCAGGTTGCGGGACGTCATGTCCTTGTGATGCGTAGTTCGTATGTGGCGATGTAGATGCCGCCACATGTGTATTACAAGAAGTAACAGGCTAGAATGGAGATGTTACAAGCATTAAAACAACAAATGTGAAAATTAAACTTTTTATTCACTATTTATAAATTACTAGATAAAAAAAAAAATCCTAAAACCCTAATAAAAAAAACAAAACTATTTTTGGGCACTCGTGGTAACACGTTAAGGTCAGTGTAAGGTTGTATCTTAGTCAAAATATGATTCGCGACATTAATAATTATGTATTTACATAATTTTAACAATAAAAATAATTAATTACCTACGTAACGCGGCCTTATATAATGTGTGTGAACGTGCACTTAAGCGCGGCAACGCGTACGCGGGGGTGTATACTCCATACACCCCCGCCCGCGCCCCCGCACTAGCCCGCCAGTGGACAAACTAACGCGGGAGCGTACGTCACGCTCGCTAAAGTTTAAATTTAGTCGCCTAATTTACCATCTTAGGTAAAACTCTGACATTGTTGAATACATTTAAAAGAAAGACCAAACTTTGGTGTAATCAATCTTGTCCTTACCGGACGGCGAGCTACCCACTACTAGACATCCGCAAGCGCGCGCCTAGGGTGGCCGGGAATCGGCTCTCGATTCCCGCCGCCCAGGGCGTCTCCTGCGGCGACTGAGGGCGTGAGGTTGTCTCTCCCTCACGCCTTCCGCCTCCTCCTTCGCGAGCATTACTGCTTCGCAGAAGGAGGTGAGGTGGCGGCCTCCCATGCACTCTCGCTCCGCACCATGGCCTGGATCAGGTTCGGACGCGAGAGATCGCCCCATCGATCGCCTCCGTGGGAGCACGGCGGTGCTCCGCCAAAGCCGGGCAGACCTCCGGGTGTATGCTTCACCGTGTCCTCCAGGCGATCGATGGTGACAACCGAGCGTTTCCTCCCGCCTTATGCGAAACAGGAACCTCCCGAAACAACCGTGTCCGGTGAGGACCAGCGCCAGGCGGAAGGTGAGGACGCCGTGGCGCCTCTCTAACCACTCCTCAAAGAGGGGACTAATCGTCGCAATTGTGACGTGCCCAGCGCTGGGTTGCGACAGTTGCACTCTCCATGTCGCCATGATCCCGCCGGAGCTCTGTCCGCTGTGCCGTAATTTCTCGCGGCAGCGGAGTTACGCCCCGGCGTTTTGCCTCCTCGCGCCACTTCCACACGGCACGGGAGTGCGTGCAGGGCCTTACCGGTGTCTGCGGTAAAATTTAGGGTTTACCGACTGAATACCGGTAAAAGTCCGAAATTAAAGATAGTTTTAGAATAATTCGGGGTTTTACTGGTGAGATTTGGTAAATAATAGGATTTACCCGTAAATCCTAATATTTACCGCAGTTCGCGGTTTTACACTAACATATAGGTAGATGAGTATATATCAAAACAAACTTACTCGGTTGAACTCCAAAACTCCTCGATTTTATGTGAAAATGTTTGGAACATAATAATCCTTAAATAAAATTAAATATCAACATTCACTACTCCAAGATAATTACCCATACAACTATGTGTATTATAATATACAGGGTGGAATTTTGTAATGACACCTGGAAGGAAGTACTCTTAATAATGCAGATAGAAAATTTTACTCAAAACATTCCTTTATTTTTGAATAGAAAGCAAACTGCATTCAAAGATTTTCGAAATTTCTCTTCTCCCACAACCGGGAATCGAACCGGCTAAAATCTGAAACAATTATACCCTGTACTTTTATTGCATCGATCGTTAGGGTCAATTATAAGGATGAAATCTCTATAACAAACATGATAAATTAAATGAAAGGAAAACCAGGAAATCTTAAATTAATTTAATTTTTTACAAAAAATGGTAAACTAACTAATTAGTTGCTCGAAATGGGCTCCATTCTCTTGGATACACAAATTTATTCTTTTAACGAATTCATTTCTAGTAACCTTTAATAAAGTGTTGTGGTGAATATTATAAATCGTATTCTGAACTTCAACTCTCAACTCGTTGTCATTCGCATAAGATTTCATGTAAATTTGATTTTTTACATATTCCCACAAAAAAAAATCAAATCTAATGGGGTGAGATCTGGCGACCTCGCAGGCCATCTGATTGTGCCGTTTGTACCAATCCAGGTATTAAAATGAAAGTATTGTCACCCTACCCTGCTACACACTTCAAAAATAGTTGATTTCGGTATCTATTAAGATTTTTAGTTTAATCGTTATTCTTATTAGTAACAAATAACATCAATTTGTTGCACAATTTTTTTCACAAAAAGAGACTATTTTGTATTTGTCTAATCTTTCATACGATAAGCGTATTCAAACGGAAAACAAAATAAATGGAGGATTGAGGGCCCGGATTTTGTCAAGGTCATAACTTTCAAACAACAAGAAATGGTGACCTGCTCTTGCTTTCACAAATTTTCACAATTTATTTAGTATCTTATAGGATTACAAACAATAGCTATAAGTTAATGGTTTCATTGTATTTGCGTGATAAACTTTTACGTGTGTGAGGATTGAGGGCCCATTTTGAACGAAGATATACCAAGTAGGACAGTGTTTTGCGATAATATCTTGTTTTCACAAATTTTGTTTGGTATAAGCTTAGATTTTGGCATAAAGACTTTATCTGTAGTGTCCATAGTTTGTCAGGTACAGGCGGGCCCTCAATCCTCTATGTGAGAACTGAGGGCCCCACTTTACAGTCCATATCTCGCAAAGTTGACTTTCACAAAATCTGATTCCAACTTTCACAATTGTTTGGGAATGTTCACTAAATCCTAAGCATATTTTCAAAGAGTTTCAATAAAGTGGCCCTCACACCACACGCATATATGTGAGGAGCTTCGTGGCTAGGTAATAAGAGCCGCACCGGTCGATCCATCAGGTTAAGCTACGCTTGCCGGGGTTGGTCCGTGGATGGGTGACCTTCATTACATACCGATACTCCTCCGTGCCTCGGAAAGCACGTTAAACTGTTGGTCCCGGCTGTCATTCGTGGATCTTTGACGGTCGTTACGGATCGTCAGAAGCCCGAAAGTCTGACAACCAGTCTTACCAAGGGGTATCGTATTAATGTCTAATCTTATGAGTTGAGTTGAAGAGTTACGTCGTTGTTGTTGTGTTGAAAGTTCTTTATTCTTCCCGATCAACATCAACACTCCCCCACTTGCTTTACAAATGACATAATTATCTAATTGTTTATGTCTGTATGTAAAACAGTACATACATGAGCCGCATAATTATGTTCATTGATGATCTCTTTTACATAATAGATTTTATTGGTTTGCGTGACATGTTATATTTATAATCTTGGGTCTTTACCGTGACATATCATATCGGCCAATAGAAAGGCTTTACAGCATGGGAATTAAAACTAGAATTGGACGATGCAAAATCGAACTGAGGGTTATGTTTCACGTCAGAGAGAAGTCCTGACTGATTGACTGACTCATCAACGCCCGGCCCTTGGACCTAGAAATCTGAAATTTTGCACAGAGGTTCCCTTTATAATGTAGATAAGGAATAAGGAAGGAATTCCCGGTAGTACGTTCTCGTGGGATATTTTCTGACATCCACACGGGCAAAGCCGCTGACAGAAACTAGTCTTAAGAGTCGTAGCGTGATGTTAAATAGCCCATAACCTTTCTCAAGAATTGGGCTATCAAGGGTAAAAATAAATTTCAAATCCGAATGGCAGTTCCAGAGATTAGCGCGTTCAAACAAACAAAAAAACAAACTCTTCAACTTTATCATTAGTATAGATATAGATGCTAAAGTAACTCTGTATGTTACCTTTTCACACATAAACGGAACGGGACACAGATAGACCTGGATTAGGACATAGGATACTTTTTATCCGGGTAGTATACGTTCCTGTAGGATAATTTCCGATTTATTCCGATCTAATACCACTGGTATTTGTTTGAACTCATATTTAATTTATTTAATTTTTTTTATTTTAATTATTTAAAAAGTGGTATCCGTTCGGATCGGAATAGAAAATAAATACAAGTTCAAACAAATACCAGTGCAGCAGTGGTATTAATTTTTTGTATTAGATAGGAATAAATCTAATTTCCGACGTAGACGAGGTCTAAGCCACCGGTAAAAGCCAGTAACGGCATAAAATAAGATCTCCATAACTTATACCTTTATTTCTATTGTCCTCAGGTGTTCCACTTACGAGACATTCGCTGGGAGAGGCCCAGGTTCCTGTCCAAGTCATTCCTGGCTTTCGTGACCTTCAACTTCATCAGCTACTCGCTTCTAGCAGCTGAAGTGCTGACTACTAATGTCGCTGGCACGTCTCCGAAGGAAAAGGTAAGGATTCCTTAGGTTTTTTAGAATAGAAGGAAAAGACCATTGGATGGATTTGTTTGAGGAATGATATGAAAGAGAAGGGAATAGGGTATTATACCCATTTTTGAAAAGTGTCTCAATTAGATTCTATAGTGCTAATAAGCCACCAAAAAAACCACAAAAATTTGATTAAATCTATAAGTGCATTTAAATTTTACATTTTCAAATAACGCGCGAAAGCGCTGAACACATTGTACCCTGTATTGCTCTGTGGTCATCATGACGTCAGTTCACCGTGTAAACAAACACTTTATATACGCTGATCAGTTGAGGAGTAAAGTTGACATTGACACTTTTTAATTTACAGAGCGTTATGACGTAATAACATGACGGCTAATTTCATGGTGTTAGAAAACAGATAAAACTGAAAACTTTGAATTGAATTTATATTGTTATTTTATGAACTAAAACTAACATTTTCCGACTGCTTTTTGCCTTAGAAGTTATCTAAATAATATATTTTTAGATCTTTTTTCATGTAGAGTAAAATACCGTATTAATGAATTTTTCATTTTGAGGTATGGAACCCTATAAAAGATTATTTGATGTTGTTTTGTTTGTTCCAGAGTTTCTACCAGCACGTCTTCAACGGCTGTTACGCCGTGCTGCTCTTCATAGTCGTGACATTCTTCCTCATCTACGGCGTGGAGGTTTACTTCAAGGTAAGGACTTTTTTTTTTGCATTTTGAGGCACTTTTGAGGTATGTCCACCACTCGTTCGCTTTCGTCTTCCACTCTAATCTTTTTGTGAGGCATGATGTGTACCAGAGCGCATGCCTCAAAACTGATTGTTGTACGCCGATTCGACTAATAATAACTGACGTTTATTTTAGGGGTACTATAACATGTTCGGCAAGTTAAGCTACGCTTGCCGCGGTCTGTCTGTGGATGGGTGACCATCTTTAAATACCGAGACCCCCGTGCCGCAGAAAGCACGTTATGTCGTTAGTCCCGGCTGTTATACACAAGCCGAATGAAAGCCGAATCATCATCTACCATAATCATCTGCCGAGCCTTTTCCAACTATGTGGGGGTCGGCTTCCAGTCAAACTGGATGTAGCTGAATACCTGACCTCTACAACCAAGTTACTAGGTAATACGATACCCCTTGGTAAGACTGGTTGTAAGACTTTCCAGCTTCTGACTACCCGTGGCGACTGTCAAAGATCCAAGTATAACAGCCGGGACTAACGACTTAACGTGCCTCCTGAGGCACGAGGGCCTTGGTATGTAAACATGATTAACATGTTCATTTAGGCACAGATTAATACAGATGGGACACTCCGAAAATCATTTAAATAAAAAGCGACTCTTGCTACGACACAATAAAGTGCAATTCTGGTCGCACAACCTGCAGTTATATTCTGACTCGTTAGGGTTGTCTGCTTTTACGACGCGGCGCGTGAGCTAGTATCGAACTAACGTGCGAGCCGGCCGGTGCGCGGCAGCCCACACTGAATAGACCCAGTGAGATGAGCCCGCCGTGTACTTGTAGCTTCATACCTAAACTGCGGAGTGTCCCATCTGTATTGATCTGTGATTTAGGTTAGGTCGTCTCGACACAGGCTTTTCCGAACATAATATGTACCTATCTACATATTTTCGATTTTGCCGCTCGGCTTCCCCGAATAATGCCGACGCAACCCGAGCATGGTGTGGCATGCGTTTGACATAATATTAATGTGAAAACTGATAATGAAATCACTCGAGTGATTACTATACTTACCCGTTTTGGAACTAGTCTAGTGAAACAGGAAAAATAATATAATTATGTATAGTATATGCAAATGTACGATTTTGAATATTCTTCCGAGTGCAAAATTGGTGCGCCACGTGCGATGACTACGTGTTTGCACGCAACCTGATGCTGGCATCATTGTCACGCGACTGCGCACGAGCAGCTAGATAGAAGTATTTTGGGGTTCTTAAACCTATTAAATTAAATCTTCTCTAAAAGATTAAGTCAATCTATGATAACTTTTTTCACCGTCTTGAAAAAAATAGGCTATAATAGATGAACGTAGTAGACCCGTTCACCTAATAAAACCTATTTTTTTCAAGACGGTAAAAAAAGTCATCCGGTATAGTGACGGGTTGGCATTTTGACAACCAACTACATCAGCAACATGGGATTTAACAACACTTTACTGATCAGAAATAATTGGATCAGGCTCTACAGAAACTCATGTAAAATCATATGAAAGTATTGTTTGACCGATACTGCTGTACCGCGGGGGCGACGCGATGAGCGGTGACGATTGAGTAGCCTGCACTGCCCCCACGTCTCGCCGCGTGCACTGCCACGTCTCGCCGCGCACATATGTAAGGCGCGGTACAGCGGTATCGGTCAAACTATAGCAGTATCTGTTGTTGAAAAAAAAAAATAATTAGCCCGGAAGCGACCTCAAGTACCTAACACAAAAAGTTACTTCAAACTAATGTCCCTTCTTTAAAACCACAATATCTTTCAATGTTATGGCATTGAGTGATTTGTACAACAAAAGGGCTTGACTAGAAAACGGCGTATGACCTTGAGTGCTTTACTCTAAACATTCAAGGTACTGTTATTGTACGGAGGCGTGATGTTACCATAACTGAACACAAAAGGAGCCAGGAGCTGTGAACCTTTGGTTTAAGGTACATAATATGGGGCACTGTTTTACCTTGCAAATTCTTCAAATCATTTGAGGCTTTAGTAGTAAAAAGGTTTGCTATCCTTTTATCCTGGTAGTGATGCGTTATACGTGGTGATAATATTCCATTGTCTTGCTAATGGCGTATCCTAATATGGAACGTTCCAAGCCCGTCTGGGTATTATTTGATGTGTCACGATTTGTTTTGCTTAACTTCGTTAATGTCACAAAAGTCAACTATGGAATTAGGTAGGTATGTTAGATAGATAAAACATTTATTTGGTGCACACAAAAGACAAAGCACAACACACAAAAGTACAATTTAGATGAATATAAAAACAAGGTGCCAATAACAAAAAAAGAGAAGAAAAACAAACATAAAGAAATAAACCTATGACATACTTAAAATCAAATTAATAACGACGTGAGAGAAATGGAGTGTCATCCGCACCTTTCTGCTAATAAAAACTGAAACCACCAGTTTATTTGACTGGTCTTCCAAATAGAGCAATATTGCTTGTGCCTATTTATCATAACGAACTTAGAGAGGCCCTACGTTCACAAGCAAATATATCACGGACGCAAGTTTGCGGAAAGTATTAGCAAAAACGCTTAAAAGGTTGTACATCCCCGTTTTAGCTATGTGGTGCTTAATGCTTCGCATCTGTGGCTATAATGTGCCATTGTCTGCTCATTGGCAGATTATGTGGTCGCACTCCTCAATGTTATGTTTGTCCACACTGTTTTACGTATATGGCATCTTTGTCTGCCAGTATGTAGGAGCGAATGCTGTGGAATGTTGGTTGAGAAGTTTTAACCATGACAACACTTCTAGAGGAAAATTGTTTATTTGTCAATGAATGAGGAACGGTGAGTGAATGTGGGTGGCTGTAGGATTAGGTATGGGAAGATCAAAGATAGATGAACTCTGTGTGAAAGATAAAAATGTGTGCAGTCAGGAGACCCCCATCAGGAACTAAGTTCCTTCTCACGTATGATTTAAAACCAAAACAAAATGTTCGTAGCCGCCATCTTGGAATTTTTCATTTTGACCTCACTATCGACTTAAGCATCCTCGAAAACTATGAAAACGACACCCATGACGAAAAATTTTAATCAATGAAAGGCAGCAATGTTGGCTTCTAGGGAAGCGTTTTCATAGAGTTACAAAGAAACCAGCAGTGTCGCTGTGGTCTGTCATTGCGGTTGTGGTTGCTTTCGGAATCCTTTAAATACCTAAATGATAAAATGATAAATGATTTTGTTTCTGTAAGTAGGTTTGTACAAACACTTTTACACGTCAATCATATTTTAAAAAACTACTATTCTGAGAAGAAAGGCCGAAACAAACTCAGAGGTCAACGTCTCCAGACATAATCTTGGTCAGACCATGTGAAGGCCATGTGATGTCTAAAATAGTCTTTTGGGAAAGAACCTGAACCACACAGATTGAGTGGACCTGTCTAGTCAGTGCAAGCATTTGTCAGTAACCGTGCAGCTCAACTCAGAACTTGAGGAGTTCAACGATTCGTTGAACAATACCAAAAAAAGGACATTGCTGCCAGACCATGATTAAACCTAACTGAGAAAAGAAAAAAGTTAGTCAATCAATCTGCCTATAGCCTTTTCCCAACTATGTTGGGGTCGGCTCCAGTCTAACCGGATGCAGCTGAATACCAGTATTTTACATAGAGCGACTGCCTATCTGACCTCCACAACCCAGTAACTGGGTAAGGAATACGATAGCCTTTGGGGCACTGGTTGTCAGACTTTCGGGCTTCTGACGACCCGTAATGACTGTCAAAGATCCACGAATTACAGCCGGTATCAGCGGCTTAACGTGCTTTCCGAGGCAAGGACGAGTCTCGGTATGTAAAGATGGTCCCCCATCCACTGACCAACCCCGGCAAGCGTAGCTTAACCTGATGGATCGATCTGTGCGGCTGTTATTACTTAGTCACGACTCACGAGCTCCTCCAAAAGAATAAACTAGTAAAGTAAATAAATGTATTTTCTTTCTTATCTTTAGGAATGTTTTAAAAGCTTTGCTTTTTCTTATAATTTATAGCGACATCTTGAATTTTTTAAATCAAACATAAAAATACCGGTTTCATTAATTTTATTATGTCTACGATCTTTGTTTTCGTACAATAACATACTTAGTCATTCTTATTCATCTGCACCTATTGCTGAAGTTTAGAGCAGGTGTCGGCAAGTAATTTTAAGTGGGGTCCGGATACTAATTAATATTAATATTGGTTTAATGATAATTAATTATTGTTACAATTTTACTCAACACTTGACATTATAATAGTATCAATGGTTATGACATTATGTATTATTATTACAATTTACAATTACTTATTTATTTTGACATTGTATTAAGCATTATCTATTGAGCTTTGACATGATTTTAATTCATAATTTGTTACGGACTTTTAATTAGCTGCTGATTATTATTATTTAATCAAAATTTAATTCAAATGGTTGTAATCTGTTTCTCTGCTTTTTCTTTTTGTATTTGTTGGTCCAATATGACTAATTTTGTACGCCATAAATGGCAAAACATGTAGCCTACCTAAAATAATATTATAAGACCTGTATAAGTACTCATGTTTCACAAAATAAATATTATCTTATCTTACTGTTTATAAATTTTTATCGAGGTCCATAAAAAAACTCGCAATACTGTCTTGTTGATTTTTTTAAATTTGAATAATAATAATAAATATTATATCTGATAAGGTTTGCAGGCCAACATGGCCAGAGATCGCACAAGACAGGGAGGCTTGGAAGGAAAAAGGGGAGGCCTTTGCCCAGCAGTGGGACACAATGTAGGCTAATAAAAAATAATAATAATGTGGTCATTCCCAAACAACTACACCAATCTTTAAACACGCTAGGCCTGTCTCCTTCCACCTACCAAACTTTACAGAAAGCTGCTATTTTGAACACTTGCAGAATTGTCCGAAAATTCCTTCAGAACGACAATGATGCACAAATATCACATCCACAACACAAAGCTTAAACATATCATCACATCATAATTTGTTATCATCAATCACTTAGGTTAATACTTTTTAGGTTAGCACTTGGCTTCGGCCCGTGTTATCCTATAAAACCGGCACATCGTTGCCGAGATACAAAAATGTATACCAACAAATAATAATAATAATAAATAAGTAACCCTTGCTCTTTAAAGCATTGGTATAATGCTGAGTGTAAATGTGTAGAGCCGAGCAAAAAGAAAAAAAAGTTAGAAAGAACTTTGAAATGAAAACCAAGTAATAGCTCGGGCGGGCGATGCGATGCGACGCATTGGGTCGGGGACAGAAACACGCGGACAAGGTCGCGGGCAGAAGCTAGTGCTAAAATTTATTTATTTATTACATGCATACAGCTATCATTTAAGTAACCCAATGCGATAGTGTAGGAAAAAATAATAACGGTAATTACAAATACAATTCAATTCAAATTAACATTATTATAACAAAACAATAAGTACAATACATTTATCAATTTCATACATTCAACTCATTACCATAACATAAAACGTTAAACCACATCGATAAGAGGAAATGCGGGTGCTCTTTTTCCGTACAAACGCTCTCGCCTGTTTTCTTTCTGGTTAATGACCATAAAGCAATGATTTTGTACAGAAATATAAATATTAGCTACTTGTATGCCCCTATGTTTTCCTTTTTGATGATACATTATTTTTGTAAGAACTAGAAACCTCAAAAAATGCTCAAAATTGCCTATTCAGAACGCTGTAAACAGAGGCCTAGTGTACAAATTTGACAACTTTTAACGAAAAAAGAAAAACATAGGGGCATAGTATATATCCTTCTTATTCAGTTAATGAAATATCTTTTAAATTGGTTCAATATTGGAGGAGGAAATAGGCGAGAGCCAAACCTCGAAATGTGACTTTTTACATAGGCTATTTAGTCGGATTTGCAGTTGTCCTTATCGCACGAATTTGAGGGCGGAGCGCTCGCAGAGCGACAGCAATAGTTTTTAAAATACCTAATTTTCAAAAGTCTGACCCGCATTTCCTCTTAAACGCAAAATAAAACCACTGCAATATTATTAATCTTATGACAATTTTGATTGTCTATTGCCAGTATTTAGAGTAGGTGGAAGTCACTGGTTTAACTTGTTTCTTAAAAGGAAATATCAACTGCATTTTTGGTTTTCGGGGGGTGACAATCTTTTTCATTTTAGATCAGTTGTCTTGTGGACGTTAAGTGTAGCAGTTTGATCTACAAAGTTAGCTTTTGGTCTATTTGCAACCACCTTTAATACCTAGGTGAGTGGTGGTTTTCTATTTTGTCAAGTGGTGCTAGTTGACAGGCCAAAATATTCACATATTAAGTTATTAACCCGTCACATGTAGCAAGAAAATACTCTAATTTAAGGCGCGGTATTAGCTCAATATTCACAAAAAATATTTTCTTGGATTGTCGAGTATGACGTAACGCAATTAAACTATCCGACGCAAAAACTACAGTAGACAGAGAAGGGTTTAAAGAAAAAATTTAACCGAATAGAATATTAAAAAATAGTTTGATATTCTCAATAAAAATTTTAGAAGTTGATCCACAAAAATAAACTTTGGCGTCGAACATCTTTGTATTTTCATTTTCAGCGATAACGACATTCTTTTTTGTAAGAATTTAATAGAATTAGCATTTTTTTAAAACTAACTGGACAATTATTTAATTTATTGTGTATATTCTGAATAATCTAAAGAAAACCTGGAAAATAAATCCTCTTTCGCAGCTTAGCCGAGATCTGCTCGGCAACACAAATATTATTTTCAATTTTCAACCTTATTTCAAGCCAGCTAATGGTGACAATAGATTACGCGGTTGTGTGCCGTTTAAAATCGTAGTCAGTCCGCGCCTTAACATATATTTTTTCCAAATCATTATCACTACTCGTTTAGACGTGATCATCAGTTTTTAAATCATTAAAGATCGGTTATATTCGCCTTAAACTATTCATCGTTGACCTATAGCTAGAGAAGTACATCGAATGTGTTTGTTTTGCCCCCAGCTCCGCGGCGAGTTTCTGAAGGAGACTAAAGTATGCACGATCATATCGCCCCGACCGGGGCCGTCCAGCGCAGACGATGGCGATGACGTTCAGGACACCCTTGTCACCAAACAGGTATGTTGTCTTTTTAAACTTTGCTGAATTTTCTAACGCAACTCAATTTTAAGTGGCCACACATCGGTACTTTTTGGAACGGAAACGGACTTACATATCTACTTGTAGAATAATGTGCACAAAGTTAAGGATGTGGTACAGACTATCAAACTGAACAACCTTTTCCCGGGGACCAACATCGTAATCGTGGAAAAAAAAGGTCAAGAGCGAGTCGGACTCGCGCACCGAGGGTACTGTTCCGATTTCTGAAAAGTGTGCTATTTAGTGACATCGTTTTATTTTTCCTGTAATCTTTAAGTACATAAACTTCTATCACATAGAATAATTTCAGATTTTTCACTATGCAAACTTCGGAGATAAGGAGTGGAGGGGGGGAGAACGGTATTTTTTTTAACAAAAAATACCCCCTTTCAGTCTCTGTTGCAAAAAAAATTTTTTTTGCCAAAAATGTCGATAACTCTGATTCAGCAGCAATTTGCTCGATTAATTTTTAATTGATGAATTTAATCCTAACTAGAATAGAGATCAAAGTAGCGACTCATGCGCGCTATTTTGATCTGTATTCTATTGGCGTAAGTTCGAGCATACTCGCTTGTATTCACGTATGGCGTGATTTTTCACGCCAATCCAGCAAAGAACGTGGACCAGTACCTACGGTGCTGCTTTGTCTGCGCTGACCCTGTGTGATTCTTGCCCGTTCTTCTCCATAGATCTACGTTTTGGAATGGTTTCTGACTTACCTGCTGACTGACTCTTTGACAATTCAAAAGTGCCTGTAATTGGTTTAATTGAAATAAATGCTGAATTTGAGTTTGGTTTGATTCGGAATGATGTATTTGTATGGGCTTTAAGCACCTGTCACACTGCCACGAGTAGAAGCTAGCAACTAAAAACGAGTTGGCGAGCAGCGAGTGTGCGACGGCGACACGCGACTACACGCTGGTATGTACATACCAAGCGTGCTTTCAGCGACTGTTCTGCTCGCCAAGCGAGCCTCGCTGAGCGAGTACTCTCTTTGATATCTCTTGTCGTTGCGACAAACGAGTGCTTGCTGGCGGTGTGAACAGTCAGCGATCGACTATTAATATAATAATGGATCTCTTTACTACACTGGACTTATAATATTTTGTACGTTTCTTGAGCGAGAAAATCGTTGATAGCTAGTCGCTTCCTCGTCGGTGGGACATTGGCGGGATAGATAATTTGAGTAGTTCTAAAAGTCGACACCAGTGGGCGCGTAGACCTGTCAAAACATTGTTTTGATAGGTTCGAATTTTAAAAGGCATCGTTTAATGGTATAATACGTATGAATTTATGAATTTTAGACTTTAAACCGTTATAACAATGTTTTGACAGGTCTACATTGACTGACGAGCCAACTGATGTCAATTTTTAGAACTACTCAAATTATGTAGCCATTGACGACACTTGTAACATTTTAAATCAGCAGCGGTCAGTGCTGCGATGTGTGCATTAACCTTTACAGGAAGATAAGACTTAATATCGACTATTGTATATCTAATGACTAAACACTGTGAAGCTATTATTCAGTAGGTATGATAAATCATCTAACTTAATGGTAATATAATTGTTTTACATATACTTACATTAATAATATAGGGATTACAAATGAGACATGTTAGTCATAATAGGAATTACAAGTTTGCAAAAAAAATGATTAAAAACTTGTCAAACGTGCATTTAGTTATTTAAATATTTAGATGACCAATAGCATTAACTGCAATGTTATGTGACATTACGCCGATTAGAGGTCTCCATCGATTGATTTAGTATTTACAAAGAGAGACGAGAGAGACATATAGAGGGAAGGTAAAAAGAAGGAATAAGAAAGGAAGAAAAAAGGAAGAAGGAGGGAAAGAGGGAGGGGAGGGAGAGGGTTAGAGTATTTAAAAAACAAAAAATCGCAAAAACTTTCCCAATACATTTCTTATGACATTAAGGGCTGGATGAATCAAATGATATCCAAGAAGTAGTTCTAATGAAAAGGAAGTCTTCTAAAACGGTGAAAATAGGCAAGTCCTAGAGCCAAAAATATTCAAGTCATGGGATATCCACTAACCCACACTTTCGCCCGCGTAGATGATAAATAACGGCCCGCTCGCTCTCACAGAGAGGAGGCCTGTGTCCCAGCAGTTGGAGCATTATAGGCTGGTTATTTTATTTTTTAAGATTTGGTAGAGCAATTTATCGAACTATGAAATGTTTGTTTTTATTCTCTACCTGCCAATACATAGGACCCTTTGACTAGAAGTACATAACATAACATGACGTCACGCCTTGTTTCCCCAAAGGATTGGGCAGAGGTGCACCTGTAGTACACCCACATTTCGCCAGTTATGTTTAAGTCCCATGTAATAGAGGGCGAGCCTGTTGCCATCAACCGGGCACTAATCAATCCGGGTTGCTACTGAGAAATTCTAGATGGAAAAACCCAATAACACTTTGCTTGACCCGGGAATCGAACCCTCAAGCTCAGCACTAGCGCTTGCGACCACTAGACCAACGAGGCAGTCAAGGTCTTAATTATTGAGCTCATTATTTAATTTAAATCGGAATAGAAGTAAAGTATTAATAATAAATTAACTCTTAGCTATTATATCATCATCTTCCTGCCCTTATCCCAAGTTACGTGGGGTTGGCGCACACCTTTTTTTCTTCCATTCTCCCCTGTCAATCGTCACGCTATCATACTCCCTTTTCTTTCTTCATCCATCTTTTCTTTGGCCTTTCTTAACTCTTAGCTATTATATGAAATGCTGTAATACAATGTATCGAATAATTTTGTGTCAGTTTAGTTAAATGATGTGTCAAAGTAGAAGTGTTTATCGACATTTTTGTTGTTGACCGTACCTACCTGTCATTAGTGACATGATGATTACCAGCCTACCGCCTGCCTATTACATAATAATAATGTGTCTAGGTATTCCCCAATATATTAATCATCATCAATACTAACCTATAACATCTGTAAGAAGTGATTTATTACTGTCGTGTAATTCTGACAACCGTTATGGCACTGCGTAAAATTTACCTGTCATGACCTCATCATCATTCTGCTGCCCTGATCACAATTTATTTAAATTTCTCTATTAGTCTGCTTGTGGCTAAGTAATAACAGCCGCACGGGTCGATCCATCAGGTTTAGCTACGCTTGCCGCGGATGGTCCGTGGATAGGTGACCATGTTTACATACCAAGACCTCTCCGTGCATCGGAAAGAAGGTTAAGTCATTCGTGGATCTTTCACAGTCGTTACGGGTCGTCAGAAGCCCGAAAGTCTTACCGAAGTCCTACTTAAGTTAGCATTTACCTCAAACCTCATGATTTCATGAAATCGCTAGATTTGAGGTAAATGCTAACTTATGGAGTTGTATTGCTGATTCTAATGATTATAATTCTGTAAAGCCATATTAGCTCCGGCCGCGAATCATATTTTAATCAACAAACAAGCTCACACTGACCTACAAATTGCAAAAAACGTAAGAAATTTTGAATTTCGCGGGCTACCCTGGCGCTTTCGCCTTAAATAAAAGCTTGTAAAATATGTGATTGTATAGACGTAAGCAACATGTAGTTTTGATAGCTGGTTTTCAAGGATTTTTTCTGGTATTCAAAATTATAATTAAAAATAATTTATTCATGAATTTTTGTTACCTACTTATACTAAGTTTTGGTTTGGTTCATTAGCACGTTTCTGATGGAATAAATTTACTTAAATAAAAAAAAAACCGACTCCTAAAACGAATAAAATCGCGGACTGACTATGATTTTAAACGGCACATAACCGGCTAACCGCGTAATCTATTGTCACCATTAAGCTGGCTTGAAATAAAGTTGAAAATTGAAAATAATATTTGTGTTGCCGAGATGTGACTAAGCTGCGAATGTGCATTTATTTTCTATGTTTTCTTTAGATTATTCAGAATATATACAATAAATTAAATAATTATCCGGTTAAAGTTTTAAAAAAATTCTAATTTATTAAATTCTTAAAAGTAAGAATGTCGTTATCGCTGAAAATACAGAGATGTTCGACGACAAAGGTTATTTTTGTGGAGCAACTTCCAATTTTTTTATTGGGAATATCAAACTATTTTTTACTATTCTATTCGGTTAAAATTTTACTTTGAACCCTTCTCTGTTCACTATATTTTTTCGTTGGATAGTTTCATTGCGTTACGTCATACTCGACAATCCAAGAAACCAATTTTTGTGAATATTGAGCTTATATCGCGCCTTCAGTTAATAATCGCCAATCCGTTATGGACCGTAAACTCATGATTTGAATATGGCATGCAGAACAATTTAAATTCCAGGTTAGGTTTTATATTGGTGACTCCGATCGTGAATGAAAAGATACGGTTCCATACTTTGACCCGCGAGTGCAATGCGTTTAATACAGACGACTTTCTTGAGTGTTGTTACTGTGAACTTTTTACAAACTTTCGAAATGGCCAACCCTAAGTCGGCGTTCCCACGAGCGTAATAAAATCGCGGCTGGATTTTATCGCGCATTGGATTTTCAACTCTCGTTGTTGAGCCGAGCGTTAAGAATCTAACCTAACAAAAACAGAGTGCATGCCAGCGCGACGAAAAACACACTGTTGGATTTTCAACTCCCGGCGCTAAGCAGAGAGTTGAAAATCCAGTGCGCGATAAAATCGATTTTATTACGCCCGTGGAAACGGGGGTTAAATCGACGTTCGCACGGACGTAAAAATATCGCGGCGATTTTTTTTCGCGCACTGGATTTTCAACGCTCTGCTTAGCGCTGAAAGTTGATAAACCAACAGTGTGTTTTTTCGTAGGTACGCACTGGGATGCACTCTGTTGTTGTTAGGTTGGATTCTGGAAGCTCGGCTCAACACCGAGAGTTGAAAATCCAGTGCGTGATAAAATCCCGCCGCGATAGTTTTACGTCCGTACGAACGTCGGCGTCGGCTAACACTGCTGTTGCCGCTGACTATAAAGTTACCATCGATCCTGAGCATACAGCTGCCACGGGTGAGTCCGCACCTGGTAGCGGCAACGCACCTTGAGCGAGCGTGGTGACCAATCCTCGTTGTATGTTATATTAATAGTGAATTTGTCTGCAGGGTATACAAACGGACCTGGCAGCAGACGGCACGGTGGACCCCCGCTCCGTGAACGTCTCTCAGCTGCATCAGTCTCGCTTCGGCCTCATCAGCCAAGCCCTGATGCTCATCCTCATCGCCGGCTTCCTCGCCTCCGAGACTCTCAGCGAGTTCTGGAAGACCAAGTAAGTGACCACCATCATTGTTCTTACCCGCCCAAAAGATACCTCGACCACACTCGAAATCAAAAATAAAAGAGAAGTTGTTGTTGCTAGTATTATATTTTTTTGAGTGACATGTAGTGATGTAGGTACTTAAGAGGGAAGGTGGGCTGCGATTCTCCATACAAATGTATTCTCTGTTTTTCTTCCTGAATAATGCCTCTAGAACAATTTTTTTTTTTTCATAAAATCAAAGTCTGCAGACACGTCCCTATCATTTCCTTTTTTTCAGGAACTAATTATTAAAGAAAATATGATCCTCCAAATATTACAAAAAATGCGCCATTTTTACCGCCGTGATTAGAGGACTACCAGACAAATTCTAAAAGTTTTTAACATAAAAGAAAATTATAGGAACCTAGACATACTCTTTCTTAAAATTTTAATGAAAAATATAATTGAGTCGACTCAGTTTTCGAGGAGAAACAAGGGGAATACGAAACGTCGATCTCGTCAAAAATTTTGTGATATTAATCGGTCTGAGCTGCAGCTGTCCCTATCGCACTCTCTTATCATTTGTTCGGGAGCAGCGCGACGGCAATAGTTTCTTAAGTAGAGGATTTCTTTTGAGGAACGCTCTACATCTGTAGGAAGCATAGGGCATTTGCAATGGTCACTGCAGCCCCCATAAAACATGAGGCTCCAGGGGCTAGTGCAAATCTTTGGGTTCATTCGAGTAGTCGAGTCTGATGAAACCACGTCGGATCGGTGCATTTCATTCATTCATGGCGGACTTTGCAACACAACTAATTTCCTTCTATGTCTTTTCAAATCTTAATAAAATCTTGTCAAGGGTAATGGTATTAGTAGAGGTCAATTCAAGTGCACAATATCAAGGACTGATAGACTAGGACGATTATCTCCGCAGTAGTAAGTCTCAATTAAGGGAAACGGGTCATTTACTACTACGCTTATTTTGCGAATATTGAGTCATGCTCGCCCACTGCTTGTTTTGCGACCTATCAAACAGTCCTCTTTAGTTCTTGTGTACGTGCAGGTTCGGTTGAGTTATTTAAAAAAAGTTGCATCTTCAGTAAGAAATGCTAATTTAACTAAGTTCAAGCCAAGTTTCTAGTAAGTCCAAACCCTTTAAGTACGACAGCGTTGGAAGGTTCCATCGTTTATCTTCGGAAAAACCGAACTTTGCCGAATTAAATGTGACTGGTCCAATAAGGGAGTGACAGAATTAGTGCGTCAATCTATAATAATTTTGGTGGGAATATAAATCAATTTCTATTGGTCGATAATTGATGAATTTTCTAAGATGGTTTTCCTTAAAAAAAAACTGTGAGGCGTGCACTTTTGGATTTTCAAATTTTTTTATTTTAATTTAAGTTAATTTAATTTAATTTAATTTTTAGTACCTAGCATGTTTCTTATTTAATTTTTCTCCCCACAGAGTCCCAGTGGTATCCCGCAACTGGCACGACCTAGTATTCCGCCTGGCGGAGATTGGCGTGGCGCTATGGTTCCCGTGTGTGCTGTGGAACTCGATGGCTCCCGAGCGCCTGTGGTTGCTCAACCCGCGCCGCTTGCTGGCTCGCCAGTTAGACGACGCGCGTCTCGCGGACCTGTTAGCGAACCATCATGACGCCAAGGTACGTCACCAAACACAGAAAGTAAAAAACCCACCCCTCACCATCTACTTAAAAGAAAAATGCTTTTGACAAAAGAGCTCAGCATAATGTCAATCGTGAAAATCACTTAAATATGAATTAACCACATGCTGTTTACTTGAGTTTATGAATAAGTCTCTCATCTCTTTTATTTGTATGTAAGTACATAATATATAAGGTCCCATTAAAATAGATGGACAAATTTTTACAGGGTGTTGTTCTAACCATGAATATGAACAACTTTTACTATGGGACTAACTATGAAATCGCGAAAAAAATCAGCTGTTCAATACATTTATCTACACCAAACTCGTCAAAATGTAGGGAGCAGCAGATTTTTTTTTCGCGATTTCATGTTTGGTCCCATTTGTTCATATTCATGGGTAGAACACCCTTTGAAAATTTGTCCATCTATTTTAATGGGACCTTGTATAAACTAACAGATTTAAAATAATAATATGTACTTACATGGTTTATAAAAAAGGAAGGGATCATAGGCCATCAAAAAATTCGTCCGCATCGCTGTCAACAGGATAAGAAACCAAAAGCCTGGCAGCATTGCCACGTTGTATGGCAATGCTGATTCTTTGGCCAGAAAATAGGTCACGTGAGGAATCGACCAACCGCTTAGCGATGTCTTGAAAAACCAAGTGGGCACTCGGACCCCATGGCCCCTAGTGTTTTCGATTTTGTATTTCCATTCGCATTCTCCAACGCGACATTATATTATTATGAAGATAAGATACGATTTCAAGGTTTTCACGTGACAAAATATTGCTATTGTTTCTGAACATCAAATATACAATCAATTATGTATTTCATGGCTGACCGCGTATTAAATTAAATTGTTTTCAACTAAGTAAACACGTCGATTCGCGGTTGGTTTTATTATCAAAAATAAAATATATATCTTTGCTGTACTAACACAATAACTTGTGGTCAAGTAAAAACGAATTACAATAAGTACGTTGGAATCCATGAGCGTGACCCACCCATTCATGTTAATAAAATTGCTATAAATAAATAAAACAAATGGCGATTATTTTTATACCAAGGCAACGGTATCAAAATCCGGACTGAAGGACGTGGTAAAACGAAAAATGCAGATTTAACGATACGGTATTAAAAAAAAAAGATTATTAGGAGTTGAAGATATTTTCTCCACTCTTTTTTTAAAAACCGTTACTTAAACCGTTATAATTCCGTTATTATAAAATAACGGCATATTTTTGAAACGATATTTTAAACGGTAATACCTACGCAATATTTATATCATGGTGGGTACAAATAGTTGTTGGGGTGAGTGTCAATAGTTTACTTATACAGGGTGTAAGTGTAAACAGTGGCAATTTTTAACGGGTCATTGTACTCGTCATTATGCACAACTTTTATTACGGGGCCAAACATGAAATCGCGAAAAAAAAAACAGCTGTTCAGTACATTTTATGTTCGCATAATTTGTCAAAATGTAGGGAACAGCTGATTTTTTTTTCGCGATTTCAGGTTTTGGTCCCATAGTAAAAGTTGTTCATAACGATGAGGACAATGACTCTTTAAAAGATTGCCACTGTTTACACTTACACCCCGTATGTTAATCTACAACATACTGGGCCTTAGCACACCTCCGCCGCGAAACCATAACAGCGAAACCGCTGTGGTTCAATTCAACATCAGCGGAACATCAGCGAAACATCATGTGGTGTCACGGCAGAGGTCTGCTGCCCACTTACAAAGTCATATAATATCAAAGCCGGCAATCTCCAGTTTTGATTAAAAAAAAGTTATGAATGAATGTAAACACTTTCTCTATGGTCAATTATCCATATTGTAAAACAAAATTCACTTCAAAAGCGGCATTCTCTCATAGAAAACGCGATCGAAATAAGAGTGTTGGTAACAAAATCGGCAATCTCCATTAATGTTTCTTTCTGAACAAAAAAGTTTTTCGTTGATAACTGAAATTTGTGCAAGTGGAGATTGCCGGCTTTGATATTATATGACTCATTAGTCTACTGTTAAAAAGTAGCTATGTGTATTAGGTATTTCGCTACAAAAAACTCCAGAACAAGAAACAGAGAAATGACAATGAACAAATACATTTTATTGCAGTTATGATAACTTCCGATAAACTGCGAACTGTATATCGGTCGGTCATTGATACCAGCTTGTGACAATACATAATTATGTAGAAATGGACAGTAGTGAATTTATAACTCGTTATGTTATGACAAAATGTCATACAAAGAAAGTACACATACAACTTGAAACGTGAATTGAAGTGTCTGTAAATTGTACTACTGTTATAAGTTGATAAGCGATAAAAGTAAGTTATAACGTGGTGTTGTTCTAAAAATATTTCGCCAAAACGATAAAAATTTTAAATTCAGATTACTTATAAGTGACTTATTGAAGTCCCTAGCAATATGTCTGCCTGTTTAGTTTATTAAGTACTTATTGAAGTCCCTAGCAATACGTCTGCCTGTTTAGTTTATTAAGTACTTATTGAAGTCCCTAGCAATACGTCTGCCTGTTTAGTTTATTAAGTACTTATATGTTACCGGCCAAACCAGATTTCAGGCCAAACTACTTTGTCCTAGGCCAAACCGGTTTATAACTAAGCCGGGGAGGCCACCCCAACCAAATGGGATAGGTTCCGCGCCAGCGGCCGGCGAACGCTACTTCCAAAGGCTAGGCTGTTAACTAAATGGCTAATTAAGCTAAGTATCTAAACCCGTATAGTAATAATATATTAATTAAAAAACCAAAATAATTAACTAACCCGAATAATACCG
Source organism: Cosmia trapezina (assembly GCA_905163495.3). Taxonomy (NCBI): domain Eukaryota; kingdom Metazoa; phylum Arthropoda; class Insecta; order Lepidoptera; family Noctuidae; genus Cosmia; species Cosmia trapezina. Next base: position 17,503,979 of record LR991040.1, on the reverse strand, counting down.
ACCGAATAACCGAATAATGAGTATAAACCGGTTTGGCCTAGGACACACTAGTTTGGCCTGAAATCGAGTTTGGCTGGTAAACATACATTATAATTATTATAAGAAGATGTAATTGAGCTTATCTTAATTTTAAGGAAAATATAAATGTGAGGTCTACTTTTAAATTATTTCATAGCGTCATGCACGTCCAAGACGCTAAATATTTTATATACTTACCTATAATTATATTATTTTCCATTTTATTGAGGATAATTTTTTTAAACGTGTTTTTATGTCCTTGTATCGGAAAATTCGTTGTAATACGAACTCCGTTGTCTTAATGAATCATTGTGGTATCGGTTAAGATGTCTTCAAGCTTTATATGCTTACGCTTTTGTGTTATATTATCGAATATATAAGTAGACATTCTCACAATTACTTCTATTATTATCTATAATTCGTCTGTCGTGCCTCTAGTCACCAGTTTTTATCTTCCGGCGTATATTATTTTATGTAGTATATTCTTAAGCCACTTCCATTCAATTTTGATTGAGCCAAAATGAAATATATCCAGTATTTAAGTAAAAATTCGTCTATCGTCCTCCGTTAAATAATCGAGTTTTTTTAATCTTTCGGAAATTATTGTCTCCGAAAATTTCCCTTTTAAAAAAATATATCTGTCTGTTTAGTATATTCTTAAGCCAAGTCCACCCAGTTTTACTGAGCCTAAGCGAGTTACTTCCAAATACATGTCGTCTGCAGCTACTACTTGCTTCATCAATGTTTTGTACACATTCTGGTACAGGTTTACGCACATTTTGGGTTCAAAATCACAAGTAATGCTTCGAGAACCTTATGGTTTTATATTCTCAGACTGTAACCCAGTTCTACCGACTATGTTGGACGGAGAAGGCTCAATTCGTTCTCAAAATAGTCTTGTATTGGCGCTGTATGATCACGAAGATTATTCTCAAAGCTTTCCGACCACCGTTAGCTATAAAGGAGGATGGAGAAGAGCCTATTAATGATACGGTCTTGGATTTGCAGACCAAATCGCGGGTGAGTTGAGGTGTCGCCGTTTTCTTAGGTTATTTGTTTGTTTTGTACTTTTAACAGTCTTATAGAGAACTTTAGTATTGAATAGAATGGGACTTTTCGTACGTTAGAAATAAGTAAATATAGACAGAATTGCTTTCAAGTATAATTTGTAAATGAGTTAGTTTAAAGCAACTATGACATCAAAAAAATATTTGGCTAAGTAAAACAGAGTATTTTTCTTTCATTTGAAAATTGGACCCCAGAGTCTATGTAGCGAGCTTGGTTGGCCGATTTTGAACGGGCGACTGTGCGCGATTAAAACCGTCATGTAAAAAAATCGCGCACGAGGGCTAAAATCGCTGGTGATTTTTGGTAGATCTCGCCATCTTCACCCATTCGCTGTATCTCCTTTGCTACGCCCAAGGAAGCAAAACTAACAATCCATGTACTATTAAAGAATCATCAAAAGCCCAGTCTTCTCCCAACTATATTGGGGTCGACTTCCAGTCTTACACGTTGCAGCTGAATACCAGTATTTTACATGGAGCGACTGCCTATCTGATCTCCAAAATGCAATAACTGATTGTCATATTTTTAGGCTGTTGATGACCCATGTTCTAATAAAGAATAAAAGTATCTAAATCAATAAAGATAATAATGTCAGTGAATGGCTTCATAGCCCAGAGGCTCGACCAACACCTGAGGAGGCCTCTCGTTAGGCAGCTGGATCAGGGCTTATTCAGGAAGCGGTACTTCTCTCTGGAGCCCCGACTGCCGGTATCTTGGACCCTGTTCCCGATATTCTATATGTTATCTATACACCCTGTATCAGAACGGTGTGGTACAGACATACCATTCAACTGAACAATTTTCTCCAAGGAAGCAACATCGTAATCGCGAAAAAATAATCCTAGTCGTCCTATACATTTGGGTCTAAAAAAAATACTAACAATCCATTCCACCTTTACAGCAGAATGTGGAAACTGATTCGTTGGTGGGCAGCGTGGGCTCTGCCCGTGACTGCTGGATCTGCTACGACAGCGCGCGCTCCGAGCCGCTCATCAGACCGTGTCGCTGCACCGGTGACGTGTCCGCCGTACATCACGACTGCCTGAGCCGCTGGCTTGTTGAGGTAACAATACACTACTGCTATACTTAGGGCCTGTTTCACCACCTACGATTCAGTTCCTAACTTACTTGGCAGATCATTTCATACAAATTCTGTTCCATTTTTGAATTTATTCGGTAAGTAGTGGCTATTCGGACATCGTGAAATAGTCCCTTAGACTTTTAATCGTATTCAAGTTTGACAGTTGGGAGGGATACCAGTTTCTGACAAAAAAAAGTAGAGAGGTGAAAAAGGAATGAGGGAAATATTAAATTATAATTTAAAAAAAAAAATGTAAATAATTAGTTTAAATTCATAGTTTTAATTCTATTTAATATCTTAAAGTTTTAAAAACGTTATATTCGTTTTAACATATCTTTTTCAATGACAGATTTCACGTTTTTGAAAAGTCAATTAACTGAAAATAGTTTTACGCTTACGTTGAAAATTAAAGCGTATTTTGTCGTATTAAGAATTTAAAAGACTGGTAAAATATTTTTTTGCAATATTCCAATAGAACAAACATATTTTTTGATATTTATTAAAATTCAACTATTTTTACCATTCATTCTTTTCGTAAATTCGTTCACTTCCCCAACACTATAGTTTTAGAATGGTAACATTATTTTGCAATAAACCGGATCCGGGTCCGTATACGTTCTCACGGAAGCGCCACGTAATATCACATACCGTGGGAAGCCAGTTTTAGGCCTTAAAAATTGACCGGAATTTCCATGATACCATTCCTAGTCGAAAGTGAAAGGTTACCTACTGTTGGGTATCGTATCGTTGCGACTGCTACGACAGGTCTACGAAATTTGCTACGCCACTTGCTACGTCAGTTTCGTAGCTGTACTTTTATTATGATTATTTTTAACCGACTTCACTAAAGGAGGCGGTTATAATAATAATATGTTCGTCTGTAAACAATGTAATTTTTGAATGAAATATTTGTTGTGTTTTCAGAGCGCACAGAGTCCTGATGGTTTGAAGTGCAAAGTTTGCAACACGCCCTACATAGTGCAGGAGACTAACAGGTTCGTGAATATTAACGATCATTCTAAACTCATTAATTTACGTGTAAAAGTTTTTTTTTGTTATATCTCTGTCAATTTGCTTCCCTGACTAATACTGACTGAAAAAAAAAAACTTAAGAAAATTTGAATTTCGCGGGCTACCCTGGCGCCTACCCCTTAAGGGGTTAAGATTAATAAAGATTGGAAGAAGTGACTAACAACTTATAATTTTTGTTTTAAGTTGTAAAAAAAAAAAACAAAAACCAAATACCAAAAACAAAAAAAAACACAAAAATTAAAAAAAGACATCAAAACTATATACCAAAAAAAGAACCAAAAAACGTATTTGTTTACCAGCTCATCCAAATTTCCATACTATACCATACTATAAAGTCACCCGGGGCTATTGTAGTCAGGGGCAAATGTAACTGGCTGATTAATCCTAGACCATGGAAACGCAACAATAACGAGTTATCTCAATCCGTTACATCGGCCCCCTGGTTACAATAGTCCCGGGTGACCTTAGTAGAATTATAAATTCGAAAATAACTCTGTCTGTTACTTTCATGCTTTTACACAGAACGGATTTGTATGAAATTTTCCACATGGTTTAACCATGACCTGGGTTAGGAGTGTTAGGACATAATGTGGTAATTTTTATACCAATCTTACGCGGGCAAAGCCGAGAGCAACCTATTACGTGATATAAAAAAAAAATGTATTTGTAACCCTAGCGATGATTATTATTTATATTTTCACAGTTTGTATACCTGACCTGTAGTTAATCTGTGAACAGCGTTGTGGGCTGCAATATTGTCTATAAGTTTTGTGTATTTCCTTTTCTATGTTTTATATTGTAGCTGTTAGTTGTTCCTTATAAATAAAATAAAATAAAATAAAATATATATAATAATTATATATAATTTATTTATTAATCAGACAACTTGATCCACGTTACAAAACAACAACAAAAATACTTACAAGACTAGATGTTAGTAAACAATTTAACTTATTTGCTATGTTAGTACTTAAATTCTACTACAGACAAGGTGGTTTTTATAAGATGCCTCATTATGGGGCTTTCGTCAGGCCCATCAGCAATCGCCTTCAGGAGGCTGTTGCCACTGTCCCGCAATCTTGCCAGAAGAGATGCATTCTTTTTGCGTACTACAGCTGAGAAGCTATCTACTCCGGCTCGAGCAAACATTGCAGATGCGCTACAATAACGTGGCAGCCGCAACAGCGCCCTGAAAGCGTTGTTGTATTAAACACGCAACGCATTGGTGGCACGTTTAGTACTGCTGATCCATAGAGCGCTCGAGTACAGGGATGTGCAGTAAAAGCTTTAAAAGCGTGATTTTGACCGCATCTGTACATCGCGCAAACCTACAACATATATAGATATGGCAACACTCACCTTGATATGTCATATCTAACACCCCATTTATTGAAGTGAAAATATATTTAGGTGCGTTGAACGATTTTGGGTAGGGAATCTTATGAGTTCGCGTCACGCGAGGTGCTAATGTGACGTTTGGTAGGGGGAAATTTTAGGAGTTCGCGTCACGCTTTCGCGTCATGCTTTACGCGTCACCCGAGATGCTAATGTGACGTTTGGTAGGGGAAAATCTTATGAGTTCGCGTCACGCTTTCGCGTCATGCTTTACGCGTCACCCGAGATGCTAATGTGACGTTTGGTAGGGGAAAATCTTATGAGAGATGCTAACCCTTTAGGAGTTTGCGTCAGGCGAGATGCTAATGTGACGTTTGGTAGGGGAAATCTTAGGAGTTCGAATCACGCGAGCGAGATGCTAATGTGACGTTTGGTAGGTGGAAATCTTAGGATTTCCCGTCACGTGTCACGCGACATGTTAATGTGACGTGTTGAGCTGTCAAGTTTTCACTTCTGTCGGTAGTCGCCATTACTGACTATGGTTTTATTTTTGTTTCAGGGTGGTATGGGAGCGCGGGTTCACAGTCGCGCACTGGGCGCGCACGGCGCTGGCCGTGGCCTGCATGTGCGGAGCGGGCGCGGCCGCCTGGATGTGCGTGCAGCTCGCAGCCTCACCCGTCGCACGCGTGCTGGCTGCTGGCGCCGCGCTGTTAGTGTGCTATGTGGCTATCAGGTAAGTCAATAACCATACTAGCTTATTGACCTAAATACGCTGGTTACGTAGATTTTAAGGTAATTTTACATGGAGCGGCTGCCAGTCGGTCCTGCACCAGCCATTTAGTGGGTTATTACAGGATACCCCCTTGGTTTCATGACTTCACTTAGCGCTGAATTTATAAATCACATAGTTAAACTAAAAATAAAAAAAAATTAAAAAAAATTGAATTAAATTTTAGGATTTTAAATTGTATTGAAAACTGTCTGAAATTGTCTGACGTGCCTACAATATATTATTACCATGACAAAACGAATTAACAACCAAAACACTAATTATTGATAATATCTTTTTACAGGTTCCTCGGAATGAACACAGTGAGCGCTTACCAGAGAGCTAAAGTGTCATCTCTACGCATTTTAACCGAGCCATTGACAGAAATAACTGGTCACACCGACCAAGGACAACTGTCGACCATCAGCAACACAGTCACCGTGGAAATAGCTTCAAAATGTGTCCTAGAACGAGCACTTAAAGGCGAAGTGAACAAATAACTCTAAAAATAACGGTAAAAACTGTTTCAATAACGATAAAAAAACGGTTACTGTTGCAATAACGTTAATAACGGTTACAATAACGGTGATACGTCAGTACAAACGCAGTGAACAGTGATGTGATACAATGAATGTTACGAACTTGTAATTTATTTTTCTGGAACTTTCAACTCGTTAAATATCAGTTACTGTTAAAAACTCTTGTATGACTTGAGAACAGTACCGAAAACTGAATGGAACTTTAATGGGGTTCAAAATAGTAATACGTCCCCAAAAATTGTGGTGTACTGTCAAAATTTAGTCGATTCGGACTATTCGACTAACTCGCGAGTTTACGGAATAATCGACTAAATACTTGCTAGTATAAAATCGATTCTAAAATTATATTTTATTATAATCTTCTTCAATTTATTGGAGCAAGATCATTATTCCACACAATTAGTATTGCCTTACGATTTATTTGTATTTAAATTTTGACTGTTAAGTCTTAAATTCGATGTAAAACTTTTTATGTTATTCTCTTTATGCCAAATTCCTTTTTTTATTGTTAATTCTAAAATTAAAATATGAAAATTAAGACGGTTGTTTGAAAATATGTATATACTCGTACTTACAGTAAGTTCAGGCGTAATGTAATAATTAATAACAGAAAGATACTTTTGCACGACACATGCTACTTTACAATACTTAAATAATAATATGTTACCAAAAATAATACCTACAATTGTATTATGTAGTTACTTTACCATTTTATTTCAATATACTAACTGTTATTTTCACAAAATAATAGCTTTTTTGAGATCTCAGTGTGTCGTGAAATCCATTCCCACGTATTTTTCAATATCATTATACGTATCTGCGGTTCGTTTCGTGAAAAATTTGCTTGATGTATCGTTAGGTTTATTTTTACTAATGGTGATTATATAACTTTATTTATGCATTATGCGAGTGTGGGTATTCCTTGTATTTAAAAAAAAAAACTTTCTCGGTGAGTAACATCTTCTTTGATAATATGTGTCGCCTTCAGAATCCGACGAAAGTTTTAATCTGTTTGGTGAAGGTGGTAATTTAAAGACAAATGTTTTTAACCTGATTTCTCATTATTCTGGCCAAAATATTCCTATACATTTTTACAAATATAATAAAAACAAAACAGAATACGTCCACGAGCATAATATATCACGAACTGCTATTCACGAAACGAATTGTATATTTATAAATAAATAACTTAAATAATTCGAACGTAGGAAGTATATAGAAGAGGCTATGGCGGGGCGCTCGTTCCTATCCGCTGCGTGTTGTGATATTAAACAGCGGTTTTTGCCTGATTTATACGGAAATCCTTAGAAATACATAAAAATATAAAATAAACATAAATTACCTAACCCTTTTTGTTTTATTTTGATTGGCTTTTCCTTTTTTTTTACTTCGAAATTCGTTTTTTTTTCCATTTTTTTTAGTTCGCAATTCGTTTCTTCCTTTTTTATTTCGAAATTAGTTTTTCCCATTTTTTTAATTCGAAATTTGTTTTTTCCCATTTTTTTTAGTTCGAAATTCGTTTTTTCTTTAGTTTTTTTTCTGAGTTTTGTTTGGAATAAAAAAAAATGGAATACCAGTGATTATCTTATAATATAATTTCATAATATTAGTACATTATTTAGCGTTTCTGCTAGAGAACTATCTTGTTTGTGGTGTTTTAAGCTTTGGTTTCGCACTGTCGGCTGTCATGAAAATGATGGCTGTGGCAAAGATATAAATCGTTAGATTCGCCCTACTGCGTTAAATGATAGTCGCATTTCTGATTCGCGCACTCACTCTTCCCAGCATAGACACTTTCTTGTGGCTAAGTACGGTGTAGGCAAATCTAGCGATATAAATCTTTGAGGGGCGGGGTTAGACTTACCGTTAAATACTGGTGAAAATGACAGATTTTTATGACGCCCGTAATAATATAACGGAATCGTTCTTCTAGAGGAAACCGTAGCTTTACTTCCTGTATGTTTACACAACATCGACTTGTACGCAGTTGTATATGTGTATGTTGTCTGTGCCAAAATAGAAATGTATGGGGAGTCAATACTTAAAATTTGTAGTCAGTTTCATGTAAAATAGCTGTTAATTATCAAATGGAAAATGTAGATTATTAGTAGTGCTGGTGACAATTGCTAGTTATTATTTTTCAAGACCAACGGTTTCAGTGGATTTTAGAAGGAAAATGCAGTCTGAGCAGCTTCGCTTTGTGTCAAAAGAATTAGAATGTATGCTTCAAAAATTGAATAGAAATAATGTTGTTGTTTGTTTATTGGTTGTTAAATATTGGTTAGTTTGGTATAAGAGACTTTTATAGTTAAAAAATTGGAATGGAAACGTTCCCGCGCATTAGCCACTCATTTGCGTAGCATGTTTGGGGCAGTTGACATTAAGGCCCGGACTCCACCAAAGAGTAAACGAGATAAGAGGAACGGAAATGTATTGGAAGCAACCAATAGGAGCGCTACCCTGTCAACGTCATTCGAGCACCAAAAGATCCTTGCAGCACTGTACAGACCGTTCCCTGTAACTTGTCCCTTGGTACTATAGAGGTATGAGGAACAGGGTGGCGATGTAGATGCCGCCACAGCACCATTGCTAGGGTATATTTACTACTAGGGTTTATCATTGGTTAAGCAATGGTGCCAACATGACGGCGAGGGACTTGTGAAAGGCCTTTAGCTGAAATGAGATGTTTGGTGGTTATCCATAGACTAATATATGTATTATATAGGATTTTTTTAAATCACTAACCAAATTTTCACAGCGTGAAAACCCACCCATAAATATGAACAATCCATGAATATGAACAAGAAAGGTGTTCATATTCATGGGTTGTTATGAACAACTTTCTTATACTATGAGACCAACGAAATAATGAAAAAAAAAACTGCTGTTTCATACAAAAGTTCAATACCTTGGAAACAGCAGATTTTTCTTTTCGTGATTTTAAAGTTGGTCCCATATTGAAAGTTTTTCGTATTCATGGGTAGAAGTAGAACATCCTGTGATAAAAAAAAAATAGCCCTGTATACAACGTGTTTTTTTTAAATCCCATAACTCTAGCTGGGGTATTAATGAGACCATCATTTTGAACATTGAACTTTTATTATGGGACCAAATCTGAAGTCGCGAAAAAAAATCAACAGTTCCCTACATTTTGACGAGTTAGACGAATATAAATGTAGTGAACAGCTGATTTTTTTTCGCGATTTCATCTTTGTTCCCATAGTAAAAGTTGTTAAAAATGATGGACTCATTAATAGCCTAGAGTTATGGGATATCAAAAGAAACACATTGTATAGGTTATTCCCAAGGAGATCATTTTACTGCAAATGTGTTTGAACTTCAATTGTTGTTGCTGAAACTGTCCTTTCGCTCTTGTTGGTAGGTTGTCGTAAAAGAAGTATACGGTACATGTATTAGTATCAGTAATTCTGTTTTTTATTAGATTGAACACTGTGCTTCGTTTGAGCGTGTCCTTTGAGATTGAGCTTGAGAGCAATATAATATACATGCAATATCAACCTTATACTAAAGAGAATAAAGATCACTGATTTTGACAGACTAAACAGTGGCTGCAGCCCAATAGTAACCTTATTGTATCGAGTATAAGGATCACTGTGATTTTGCAGTGATGGAAAATTAGTGACTAAAGGACTGGTATATTAGAAAAGATGTGAAAGGCATTTAGATTATGAACAACATTTTTGTGACTAATGGCTGATTTATACAGTTAGTAGGTGACTCCAAACAAGAATACTGTCTTCATGTAACTTGATTTGGAAGTCAGTACTGACTGGATGTACACAGTGAAAGTCAGTTCTCGGCGCCAGCACTGACTTCGTTTGGACTTGGAGTCAGCTACTGACTCTGTCTAAATCAGCCTTTACACATACTAGCTGTCTTCTTTCTGCTTGCTTATTTATTGCAAAACGAAATAAAATCAATGTAAATATTTAGGCTTTAAAATTACAATTTACTACTTTAAAAGATAATTTAGTGTCGAGGAGGATATTTTTATAATGTAATTCGCAAAAGTTCAAAATAGAATAGATACATAAAAAAATAGAATTGTTTAAAATGCTGGTAGACCATAATAATACAATAATTATGGCCGATGCATCATGGCCGGTCCGAACTGTGCGCAGAAGGCTGCGCAATAACATTTTTTAGGAACCAATTGGTGACATGAGGCGAGTGTGAGTGAGAGAACATGCGCGAAAGTTCGGAGAGCCTGTGTTCACACCGGCCATAATTCATCGACGTATTGTCAAGGAACAGATTTCTGAATTTTAAATAAATATTGCCAAACTGTTGACGTTGTAGTTCAAATATTGTAGGTAGGAAATTGTGTTTTCGAAACTAGGAAACAATCTAAAATAACAAAATGTAGAGTTTTAATAATTCTAGTTCTGGCCAATCTTGACTGCTTTTTTTGGCTTTTAAATGAGGCACAGATGAGGTTAAATGAGGTCAACACGGAGTCATTTTTGTGTAAATTATTGAAATAACTAAATGTAACTCCTCCTTTTTGAAGCCGGTTAATTAACACAGACATAATATTTTAACAGAAGTTAGTTATAGTACAGTATGATAATGTAAGCAGTATGACGTCTCGGCAGTGTCTTTGAAATAATTACCCATGGCCGCTCGGTAAATCGCTGACTGTGTCTCTTGGGACAATTTAATATAGCAATTGATAATGCTATATTAAATTGTCCTATTTTATATAGGTAAATTAATATGCGGGAGCGCCTCGCTCCGTCAGCGTTCGTACGTAACTGCGGCGCACTCGACACTGTTGTGTACCGAAATAATCCGAGATTTCGGAGCACGTCTTTTCGGCCGTTTGTATGAAGACGTAATACTGCTTAGGTAGGTACTTTATTTCATTTGTCATTTTTATTAAATTAGGTAAGGTAAGGTAATTGTGTCTCAATTATTAACCTCTTGCTAGGGCAGACGGTAGCAACTTGCAGAAAGAATGATTTCAAAATGTTTATTTATCTGGTACTTATTTAAATCAGTAATCAGCCTTCTTTTGACTTCGCAAGAGACTCGACCAAAAATGCCCTTCAATATTCCTTAGGCTGAGATCTAGAATAAACTCAAGCTGAGTACTGTAGCGTTTCATACAAAAATGGACCTAATTTGTATAACGTGAATGTCCATAATCCTAAAAGCGACTGTGATCAAGCGTTTTATACGAATATGAACATTAAAAATACGTGTAAAAGGTTCATTTGCGTATGAAACGCTACAGTACCTATCTACTAAGAGTGAAGAGTTCCGCTCAGACATCGCTTGTATTTCCGTCAATTAGTAAATAATACATTTCGCGCCATTCAAATATATATTTTTAATATAAAACATATATATTTTGCTATTCTATTCTAAATTAGTGGTAGATTGCTAGTTGTGAGTGATCTATGTCTTATTACTTGTTCAGTAGAATTAATATAAGAACTAAAAAAAAACATTACCAATCCTCTTTTTGGAGCAGTGGGGTAAAAATATAGTAGGAAACGTATGAATAGAGGATGACAATAGACATAATTATTATTATCGTGTAAAACGCAATACTCATTTTAAAATTGAAATATTTTTTTTTTTTTGTAGTTTTTTACACAGGAAAGATTGCACTATGTTTTTTCACTTTATTTGAATTAATGAATACCTACCTACTATTCTGTAAAATCTTAGGTGAAGTGATCTGTCAATAGTGACACTATTAACAGATCACTTCACCCCTAGCATCAGCAACCTAATTGCGTAACACACTATTTGAATGATTTTGAAGGATATTGCTAATACATTGCTCTGTATGATCGAAAAAATTGCACATAAGTTTGTTACGCAATTACCCCGCAAGTGGAATAACATTTCACTTAAGATCGGCTGATAAACTGTAGATTAGAATGCTAGACATACTTATCATGTTCATCGACATTTATGTGGAGTAAGACATTAAATTATTTTACGATAGTTTTATCTCAAAATTTTACGTATAGGTACTATGTTAACTTCGACAATGACACCAGCAGTGCTATTCTGTAAAGATCTCGCCGTGAAAACATAAGTGAAGTGATCTTAAAGATTTTTTTTTTTTAACACACGTTTTCTCTTATGCCTGGGCCGCACACATCGCGATGACATTCGGGCGATAAACTTCGTCTTCGGTCTACAGCGAAGCTGCGCGGCCACATAGTGCGTGTTGTCAAGTTTATCGCGATGTACGAGCGATGTACAAACGAATAAAACAAAATGGACGCCGCGGTTGCTCTGTATTTTATGGCAGCAAATAATTATTTTTTACATTTATGTCATGTAAAAAACAAATTAAAAGCAAGAAAAAGGAGGAAGTGGATGATAACTATTCACAAAATTAAGAACTATATTAGCTATATTATGCACTGTAGTTTAACTTAACACTTCCACTACGCACGAAGGGTGGGGGCCGACTGAAGTGTGGCCGCGCAAGCGAAGTTCATCGCGATAAAACGCTTTGATCTGCGAGAGTTTACCGACAGCGGAGCGAAGTCCTTGCGACTACGCACGAAGCTCCGAAGTATACGCGAATACTTGGCTACATACATCGCGATTACGCGAATCTTCGGGTTATCGCGATGTATGCGGCCTAGGCATTAAAGTCATAACACATCTGACATTGGCAGAATTTGTTGACATCGGCACCATTGCCATAGAGAAAAAAGAGAAAAATAGAATAGAATTAAAGTGAACTGTCTACAACGTGTAATGCTAAATGCGCAAAACCTCTTAAGGGGTCATTGTACTCATCATTATGAACAACTTTTACTATGGGACCAAACCTGAAATCGCGAATAAAAAATCACGTGTTCAGTACATTTATGTTCGCATAATCCGTCAAAATGTATTGAACAGCTGATTTTTTTTTCGCGATTTCAGGTTTGGTCCCATAGTAAAAGTTGTTCATAATGATGAGTACAATGACCCCTTAAGAGGTTTTGCGCATTTAGCATTACACGTTGTATATTGTCAACCCCTAGCGTCAGGTAGAATGACGGCTCACTTCACCTAAGTTATCTTATCACGGTGTAATATTTTTATATAAGTAATGAAAACTTATTTCATTAGGTATGTGTACCTATTTACAGGGTGAAATTGAATTCATGGGCAATATTTGAAGGGGTCATTGTACTCATCATTATGAACAACCTTTACTGTGGGAACAAACTAAAATCGCGAAAAAAAATCAGCTGTTCCCATTTTGACGAGTTATGCGAGCATAATGTATGCAACAGCAGATTTTTTTTTCGCGATTTCAGGTTTGTTCCCACAGTATGAGTTGTTAATAATGATGATTACAATGACCCCTTAAAAGATTGCCACTGTTTAACTTACACCCTGAATAGGTAACTTACCCATCCCAGTAAAATAATGTTAAAATTATAATAATAATATTAAATTGATCTCTGCGACGCGATTCTTCTAAAATGTTAGTGATTCAAATTAAAATAAATTTCGGCGAATTTTGTAAATAATAAAAATAAGGTTCCAGTTATTTCATGTAAATCTGGATGGTCGTGACTTAACTCTAAATTAAACAAACATTTGTAAGTAGTATGACTTTGTTTTATTTATTCATCCTATTACCTTGAGAAACTCAAATGGTACTGGGAATGGGACTGCCTCATGCGACAAACTGTGGCCACAATTGCCCTGAGACAGTAAGTCGGCATTCGCACGAGCGTAATAAAATCGCGGCGGGATTTTATCGCGCACTGGATTTTTAACTCTCGTTATAGAGCCGAGAGCGTTGAGAATCCAACCTAACAAAAACAGAGTGTATCCCAGCGCGACGAAAAACACACTGTAGGATTTTCAACTCCCGGCGCTAAGCAGAGAGTTGAAAATCCAGTGCGCGATAAAATCCCGCCGCGATTTTATTACGCTCGTGCGAACCCCGACTAAGACGGGGTCGCGGCATTCCGGCAGACCACGTAGCCAGAGGCGGATTTGCAGTCTTGGCCCCAGGCCCCAGGCCATGTAGTACCTAAGTACCAACCGCCCCTTTCTCACCACCCGTCAAGACTACATAATGAATTTACTTTATTGCCAACTTTTATTGAACTCGATTCAGAAATTTAGTTACCTAACTTTAATAAATACCTACCTATTAGACTGCTAGTTAGTTACTGATTTTTTTTTTCGCGATTTCAGGTTTGGTCCCATAGTAAAAGTTGTTCATAATGATAAGTACAGTGACCCTTTAAGAGGATATTGATCAATAACCAGTAGGTAACCCTGTACATACAGGGTGACTGGTAATTAGTGACCGATACCTAAACACATGATTGTGCTCATGATAACAAACAACTTTTACTATCGGATCAAACCTGAAATCGCGAAAAAAAAATCAGCTGCTCCCTACATTTTGACGAGTTATGCGAACATGAATGTATGGGGCAGCTGATTGAGTCACCCTATATACGAAAGTGATTTAGGAAGATTATTGTTATACGATGCGGTGCAGTGCGGCCCGCTATAATGTGCGCGAGCCTTTAGTTAGAATATGTAGGTACTTTGTTATTTCTTCTTATCGTCAGTTCTTTCGTCAGATTGGCGTCCCTAATATCTGGCCGCCCCAGACCCGGGCTACTGTGCCTTAGGGCAAATCCGCCTCTGCACGTAGGAGATAGCGGGACGAACTGCACGCGTAACATGACGACGTTTAGTCGACGGAAGAATAGACAACATTACACATTGCCATGCTTAGACGCGTAGAATGCGTAGAAATATTTCTACAATCTGCCATTTTGTCTATTCTTCGGTCGACAAAACTCGTTTCTATGGCGGTCTTGCTAAGCGTGCTGGATAGGTTCCGTCAAAGCTGGAAGGAGGACGCGCGGGCTCGCGAAAGATGGAAGGAGTTGAGGTAGGCCTTTGCCCAGGAGTGGGACAGGAAAAAAAAAGTTACAAAAGTGTTTTTAAACATGCTCCATGAAGTTCTGAAGGACGAAGTAACTTTCCTTCCAGGAAAATTAAAAGTTCACGTGGCCATACCCGAGAACAGCCATTTGCGAAATAAATAAATACAACAAAATGAGTTATATAAGGACCACACCACCTTACAAAGTTACCACTCACTTACCTGCCGCCACGTGAGAGAGTATTTTCAGTCTCCCTCGCAAGTTAATGACGCAATTAAAGTTAAAATTAGAGGAGAATTGATTGCTATTTGTTTTTTTTTTAATTAGAACAGTGGCAGCCCAGTGGTAACGGCTGCGACTTACGAGTAGGCACTTTCACGTGAAGCCGACGTTCACACGGACGTAAAAATATCGCGGCGATTTTGTTTCGCGCACTGTATTTTCAACGCTCTGCTTAGCGCCAAGAGTTGAAAATCCAACAATGTGTTTTTTTCGACGCGCTGGAATGCACTCTGTTGTTGTTAAGTTGGATTCACAATGCTCGGCTCAACACCGAAAGTTGAAATCCAGAGCGCGATATAATCCCGCCGCGATATTTTTACGTCCGTGCGAACGTCGGCTTACTTTGTGTAAATTATTTCATCAACACTATACCTACCTACTCTCAAAACGGTGAAGGAAAACATCGGTTCAAAGAAATGTGACATCTACCTACCAACCCGCCGGGGGCCGGGGCCGTGTTGCTCTATGCTCCCATCCATAGCACGCATCCTTCCATAAAAGTGTGGCGGAATCTACATCGACACATGCGAGCTACGCATCACACTGACGTCACGCAAAATCCTGCATCGCGCTATCAGAGGGGCAATTCTCGT
Organism: Cosmia trapezina; assembly: GCA_905163495.3. Taxonomy (NCBI): domain Eukaryota; kingdom Metazoa; phylum Arthropoda; class Insecta; order Lepidoptera; family Noctuidae; genus Cosmia; species Cosmia trapezina. The sequence goes on along the minus strand of LR991040.1, from coordinate 17,488,356 downwards.
ATTTTTAACAACGTTCGCAATATCATCTCAAGACTCAATCTGTCAAAAATTGTATAGCGTTTACCTAAATTTTTGACATTTGATTGATGCTGGCATGAGATTGTGAACGTTTTTAGGTACGAGAATTGCCCCTCAGTTTACCGCGCGCACCGGGGGTCTACTCCGTATTACCTACGGACAGATGATTGGTTCGGGGCCCAAACGAAGTATGAATGACAACACGATTGGACAGTTGTCCCTACTCCCGATGTGTTTTTGCCCGTCCGATAAATTAAACTTTTACACTTGTTTTGATGGATCTTTATGTCAGACGGACGGATGAACGGACGGTTGGGCGGACGGACGTACTTAGGGAGTAGGTCTCCAGACACGAGGATCCTCCGACCAGACGGTCGGAGGATCCTCCCTTTTCTATGGAGGATGAGTGAACTATACAACTTGTTCCTCATGCCTCTCTAAAGCTTAGTTGGTGGATATTAAACGCATCCATAGCAACGTAGCATAACACATCTAAAGCAACCTGGTACAGAGGCTATAAAACCAGCACATCGATCGCATTTCTCACGGGTGTTAGTAGGTGCATATAACGTAGCTACACGGCCTGGCACGCGATAGCTCCACTGCATCGATTTTACCCATTTTTGGCTATGAGCCAGCCTTGCACGGCTCTCTCAAGGTCACGAGACTAAGTATCTGTTTTTAGTGCCTAGTGCCTGCTTTTAAGTTTCGTCTTATAGGCTATGTTTGGATGAAATAAGTTTTGCTGGGAGCAGGTACCTCAATCGACTTTTTTAAGCTCTTTCAATTTATGATACCCAACATGGCATAATTATAATATATTTTTTTTAGCTCATGACTTTGGCCTCTAGAAGGCGCTATCAATTAGCCTATATCCAGCAGACGATGAAGACGCTTCCAACGATACATCATTTGTCAAATTATGATAAGTAGTTTAGAAGTTATGAGCGAACAGATGAACATATACATACCTATAATATACATACCTACATACATACAATGTCCTGTAATCAATGGACCACCTCTTAAGGGGTCATTGTACTCATCAATATGAACAAATTTTACTATGGTTACCAAACCAGAAATCGCGAAAAAAAATCATTTGTTCCCTACATAATTTATGTTCGCAGAACTCATCAAAATGTAGGGAGCAACTAATTTTAGTTTAGTAAAATTTGTTCATAATGATGAGTACCCCTTAAAAGATTGCCTCTGTTTACACTTCCACCCTGTATTATGATGGCACATTATGTAAAAATGCAAGTTATATGCGACTTGGCGTCTCGAGTTCTCTCGAAGAATAAATTTGGCCTACAGCCAATAAGCAACATTTTAGAATCTAGATGATTGAATTTTTCGACCAGTGCACTTCTTCACGCCCGTGTAGGCTTTTCATGTGATGACTAAAGCATACAAGTTAGAAATTGTGTGATTTTGCATTCTAGAAAGGTTTACTTAATTAATTTGGATACCTACGTCACAACTACGTGACCCGACTACAGTTTTTATATGTTTTAAAATTTCGATTAGCTCATGTGGTCTATTCTATTCTATTCTATTCTAATGGCAAGCAAAGCCGATGTCGACCATTGTGCCAATATCTAAAGTGAATTGGAGAAACAAAAGTGCCTAAAGAAAGAAGAAAAAAATACTGTAGGCACAGATAAAAAACCGGCCAAGTGCGTGTCTGACCACGCACAGTGAAGGGTTCCGTAGTCGAAAAGAATTTATCCGAAAAATAACATTGTTACCGAAAAAAAATTTTTTTTTTTACAAATTAATAATTTTCGGACGTTTTCCTTTACTTGTGCTGTGAGATCTTGCTTCTTGCCAAATTTCATAATTGTAGGTTAACGGGAAGTACCCTGTAGGTTTTGATTTATTTGCAAGTATCAAAATATGGCGTACATATGGCCGTATTTTTTTATTGTGATGACTTAGAAACTTGATTTATTTAGAGCTGCAAGGGACTATAGATTTACGTACTTATTTGATATTTATTTCAACATGATACCTCCACGCGTTTTTGACAAAAAGGGTCTTTTAGGCTGATAGACTTGAAAATATTTTTTGTGTGAAAAAATTAAAAATTAACAATTTTTGGACTTTTTCCTTTACTTGTGCTGTAAGACCTTGCTTCTTGCCAAATTTCCTGATTCTAGCACAACGGGAAGTACCTCATAGGTTTTGGTTTACTTGCGAGTATCAAAATATGGCGCATAAATGGCCATATTTTTTTATTGTGTTGACTTAGAAGCTTCATTTTTTTAGAGCTCTAAGGGACTATAGACCTACGTATTTGATATTAATTTCAACTTATTATCTCCACGCGTTCGTGAGAAAAAGGGTCTTGACAGACTGACAGACAGACAGACAGACAGACAAACGGACAACGAAGTGATCCTATAAGGGTTCCGTTTTTTCCTTTTGAGGTACGGAATTCTAAAAATCATCGGCGAAAGCTCTATTCAGTTTTTGAATTTTGTAAATTAAATTATTTGTAGGTATAAAAGCTTAATTTTAAGTTTATCTTTAGTTGATGGAAAGAATAGGCTTACCTACCTACTGCCTCCTGAAATCTGCGACGGCGACGCAGGCGGGAGCTGTGACGTATTATAATCAACCTATAATGTTCCCACTGCTGGGACACAAGCCTCCTCTTTGGTGAGAGGGAGTGGGCCGCGATCCACCACGCGGGCCCAGTGCGGGTTGGTAGATGTCACATGTCTTCGAATTTTTGGTTCTTCGACATACCGGTTTCCTCACGATGTTTTTGTTCACCGTTTTGAGAGCAGTGGTGATTAAATAATTTACGCAAAGTAAAGCGCCTGTCTGGGTTCGAACCTACGACCTACAACTCGTAAGTCGCGGCTGTTACCACTGCACCACCACTGCTCACTGTGCTGTGCTGTGACGTATACCTAATGAAAATGAGAATGAACTTTTTCATGAATCAACGAGACTAGAACCTATATACAGAGTGGTAGGAAATGATAGGAAAACCATGAAATCTTCAATTTTAATTTTTTAATATTTTTTAGATCTTAAATTTCAAGCGAATTTTCGAAAATCTTTGAATGTAGTTTTCTTTATATTAAAAAATAAAGGAATGTTTTCTTTGAGTAAAATTTTCTATCTACAGTATTAAGAGTGCTTTCCCTTCAGGTGGCATTACAAAATTCCACCCTGTATATATAATTTTTCTAATGTGCTCCTGACAGAGTTCGTCGCGGAAGTTAGCTCCGAGTGCAGTTAAAGTACGATTCAAACTTAAAAGAGCTAAATCTTAAAAAAAATCTTAATTTATTCTTTATTAAATAAAAAAAAACTGACACGACTAAATGGAACCAAAATTATTGTCAATTTGACTGTACCTGCAAGTTCTGCACTCGCAGCTAACTTCTGACACAGAAAAGATATCTTTAGGTACTGTGCTTCCGAACCGCCATTAAGTTTGAATCGAACTATGGTAATCTAAGTCCTAAGTAGGTGTAACCATCTAGTATACTTTAACGTGTCTAGATAACGGGACGGTTTAATTTAAAGAAAAAAAAAGTGTCAGCTCCGACGCACGACTGGAGTTTACTCCTTAAGTACATCCTCCTTGTCTTTGAATATAATGGATAGATTGACCGCTACAATGAAGTCTGCCCGAAAAAACAAAACAAGTATACACATGACATACAAGATTTCAAAGTTAAAGGTGAGCAAGGTACATTGCGCAGAAAAACGTAACGCTTTTGAGTTAACGCTTGTATTAATTTCACTCCTCGTTTATTGTCCATACATGAAAATGAAGTAAACTCCATTAACTAAAGACCTTAAAGACACTCGAAACAGACAAATCATTGAATTAGGGCTGTTATCTCTAAGCCGAATTCAAAATTCCTTTACCAGGTGCGGTGCAGTTATTTGCATAGCATTTGAGTTGCATTTGCATTGCATTGGACGGGCACCGCCTCTACGGATTTGGGTAACTATGCATTTAAGTACTTTATCCACGAATGACAGGGTTTTACCATTAGTGTCAGCCTAACTTCAATTGAAAACGGTGACTTTATGAGGAGCTTTACACTCTATGGGCGGAGTGGAACTCAAGTCAAAATTTTCGTAAATGAGGAGGATATGAACATACTATGGTCGGACTTTTAATTAGCAGTAAAATGACATTTCTAATGTCATTTTTACTGTCATTATGCTATCATGACGACACGGTTGGCGCAGTGGTTGAGCGATTGACTGCTGCGCAGCTGCGCAGCATGTCGCGGGTTCGATTCCCGCACGGAACAAATATTTGTACGACCTACAAGTATTTGTTCCGAGTCTGGGTGTTTTTCTATATATAATATGTATGTATTTACAAAAAAAAAAAAAATGTATATAAGTAGTTTATCAGCCATCTCGTTACCATAACACAAGCATTAGGTTGCTTAGCTTGGGACTAGATGGCGTTGTGTGAAATGTCCAAGTATATTTATTTATTTATTTATCAAATGGGAACATTTTTTACGAAATGACGGATAAGAAGTGTCATTTTACTGCAGCTAATTAAAACAACACTGAGACATCTGGAGGTCTACTCCCTAAGCACGAAGCCCGTAGTTTCGGTCTTCGTTACGGGCGTTTCCTACTCCGTATCACCTACGGATGTATGATTGGTTCGGGGCCCGAACGAAGTATGAATGACAACACGATTTGACAGTTGTCCCTACTCCCGATGTATTTTTGTCCGTCCGAAAAATTTAACTTTTACACATGTTTTGATGGATCGTTATGTCAGACGGACGGACTGACGGACGGACTTAGGGAGTAGACCCCCAGGTCCTGGCACCCATTTTGTTTATTCGTGATTGAATGATGAACGAATGAATGAAACGAATTGCTCCGAAGCGGAAGCCATTTGTCTAGTTAGGACCTCTGCATACTCTTTCTCCTCGCTCTAATCTGTAGGACAGCTGGCCTACACTCGACATTTAGTTTCAAAAAGCTTCAAACTCCGTTTCGTTCTCTCCGCGATACAATTTTCATTTGTAACTTCGACCGGCAGAAGTTAGTTCGTATTCTCGAGGTGGCTTCAATAATGCAGGGGCTGTTGCACTCGGTATGTACAGTCAGCCTCAATGAGATAGGTATATACCTACACTAACGCAAAATAACAACATTGAATGCATATAGTGCTAGAATTAGAGCAAAGGCGGGGTCTTAATGGAATTAGAGCGCCTGAGTCACATTGAGTACCACGTAGCTACGTATTTTGCGATGGAGTCAAAGGGCAGCAGTCGTCCTTGCGGGCCATCGCTGTGACAAACGACCCACGCTTCTGTGCTGTTTATTCGGTCACGGCATAGATCAATGTGTTTGGCGCTTCTCGTATCTAAGGTCTGTAGCTAATCTACTCGAAATTCCGCGTGGATGACGAAAATGAAAAACAACATCTTTATTGAAAACTGATGTAATGTTAAGGGGACTACAGGACCTCAAGCGCGGTCATTGTCAGACTGCATATAAAAGAAAGAGAGGCATGATAACACAACGCTGGTTGTTTATTGCAAAATATGAAGCAATTTTCTATTTACAAAAAATGGATTGGTTGGACTAAAAAAATAAAACACTAAAATCTGACAAAAAATCAGTAGGTATGCTTTTAAAACAAAACACATTTCCCTTATTAAACTCTAAACAGAACGCCCACAGCAACAGGGAGCTTCATAAATATGTAAGGTTTTCCTCAAGAGAAGAACAACATTAAAAAATTAAAACGATCTGGCAGAAGGTCCATTAAAATCAATAAACATAGATAGTTTTGTTTTTATTTTTCTTTTTTACTAAAGACTAACTGACCCGTCAACAGGCGTTGTCCTGTCCAATATAGTTCATACAAAATTCCCTTAGAAAATGCACTTTCAGTTTTCCCGAATTTTCCTATTTTCCCGGCAACTCTTCCAATTTTCCTCTACATAAGATCCTTTCTCAGACTTCAAAAAAACCGAATTGGTCCAGCCGTTCTCGAGTTTAGCTCTCAACAACACATTTAGTATTCATTTTTATTTTTATAGACCAACTTTTGCCCGCGGCTTCACCCGCGGGGAAGGTGATAAATTATCTCACGGAAACGTACTGGATAAAAAGTATCCTATGGGTTTATTCAGGTTATAAACTATCTCTGTCCCAAAATTCATCCAAATCCTATTAGAAGCAGAATGCTAATTATGAAAAATACTATCGTGAATTCCACGCCAGTAAAGCTCCCAGTCGGCATGATTTTTTTCCGACGTCTTCAACAATCGTCATCATATTTCAGCCAATTTACACAAGACCTTAAAAATGAATTATTATGCCGCACCTAACTGGTTGAATTAGCCGTTTGGTCAACCGCCTAGCCTTTTCAATAAACGCCGCCATTCAATCAATGGCCTGCGTGATATTCAGCCCATTGGTGAAAATCCGTTCCGTAGTTTTTGATTTATCGCGTTCAGACAGACAGACGGCGGGAGGACTTTGTTTTATAATATGTAGTCATATTCAGTGTTAGACCTATAAGTAGGTTTCTTACTTTATTTGCTTCCTTTCTGTGTCGCGCTAGCGGCAGCCAACAACAACAACAACAACATCCAAGTCGGTCGCAGTTACTTGGCTATTTAATATTTTTAGGGATCCAAACTAGGAATTATTTGATGTTTACAAAAAGAGTCGAAAACATTACCTTTAACAGAGTGTTCATATTTTTAGGAGCGCAAACTGGGAATTATTAGAGATTAAATTAAATAAGCCTTTTGTATTTAACTGTGCAGTGGCCATATCGTAGGAAAATTTACAACAGAATTGTGTTTACATATTGATGAGTCGCTGAAGCACTGTCCATATTGGCTGATATTGTCCGGGAAGTGACTTTGAAATTTGAGCTTTTAAATTTTCAGCTAATCAAGGCTTGTCAAATTGTTTTTTTTTTTTTTTTTTGTAGGCACCTTTCTATTCATTTAAAATAAAGTGCTTTGGTTACATCAGAGGGGCAATTCCCGTACTTATACCCTTTCCAAACTATTATTTTACTTTGACATAAGCACGCCTATGGAGTTCCTTATTAATTGACAAGGAACCATAGACGAAAAAATGCAATACTTAATGGACGCTGTTCTTAAATTAAAAAAAATAAAATATCAATGTGTTAAATCAATTAAAACTTCTTCATAAATAAAGTCGATTGTTATAAAAAATCGAATCGATAACGCTAGGACCACAGTACTCGAGCTGTCAAAAGTAAAATAAGTATTGTAAGTGGTTTCGGGTTGGAACTTAGATTATAGAATGTCTTTTGTCAAGTTTTTAACGTTGAGTGTCACTGAGATGAGATTTCAATTACCTAAAGCCTGAAGCAACAGTTGCAAGCCTTCAGGTAGGTTTTAAAATTAGCATAGTATGTATATTAATACGTTTTAGCAAAGTAATTTTTTTATAAATAGCAAAATATAGCAAAAAATACGTGTCTAATATTTTTTTACTATCTGACTGACGGACGGACTAAATAGAATCTCTTTTTTTACCCAGGAAACATACCTATTCTCAACTACATAAGATATCACTCATAGAACCTTTTGCCTAAGCACGATAGGTACCTATACCCGACTTAGTCAGTTTCTTAGTAATCAAAGTAAGTAAAGTTAGTAAGTAAAGTAATCAGTAAAAGTTAGAGGCAAAAGTAACAATAAAAGCAACAGCTAAAATTGTGAAGAAATAAAATTAACCGTTACTTTGACTTTGTGACGTTACTTTGGCTGTTACTTTTGATGAAGAAACTGGCTGTTCAGTCAGATTCTTCTACAACAACTAAAGTAATCAGTAAAAGTTAGAGGCAAAAGTAACAATAAAAGCAACAGCTAAAATTGCGAAGAAACAAAATTAACCGTTACTTTGAATTTGTGACGTTATTTTGGCTGTTACTTTTGATGAAGAAACTGGCCGTTCAGTCAGATTCTTCAACAACAACTAAAGTAATCAGTAAAAGTTAGAGGCAAAAGTAACAATAAAAGCAACAGCTAAAATTGCGAAGAAACAAAATTAACCGTTACTTTGACTTTGTGACGTTACTTTGGCTGTTACTTTTGATGAAGAAACTGGCTGTTCAGTCAGATTCTTCTACAACAACTAAAGTAATCAGTAAAAGTTAGAGGCAAAAGTAACAATAAAAGCAACAGCTAAAATTGCGAAGAAACAAAATTAACCGTTACTTTGACTTTGTGACGTTATTTTGGCTGTTACTTTTGATGAAGAAACTGGCCGTTCAGTCAGATTCTTCAACAACAACTAAAGTAATCAGTAAAAGTTAGAGGCAAAAGTAACAATAAAAACAACAGCTAAAATTGCGAAGAAACAAAATTAACCGTTACTTTGACTTTGTGACGTTATTTTGGCTGTTACTTTTGATGAAGAAACTGGCTGTTCAGTCAGATTCTTCAACAACAACTAAAGTAATCAGTAAAAGTTAGAGGCAAAAGTAACAATAAAAGCAACAGCTAAAATTGCGAAGAAACAAAATTAACCGTTACTTTGACTTTGTGACGTTATTTTGGCTGTTACTTTTGATGAAGAAACTGGCCGTTCAGTCAGATTCTTCAACAACAACTAAAGTAATCAGTAAAAGTTAGAGGCAAAAGTAACAATAAAAGCAACAGCTAAAATTGTGAAGAAACAAAATTAACCGTTACTTTGCCTTTGTGATATTACTTTGGCTGTTATTTTTTATGAAGAAAATGGCTGTAAAACTTTAGAGGCATGAGGAACAGGGTGTAAAGTTCACTCATCCTCTATTGAAAAGGGAGGATCCTCCGACCAGACGGGTGTTGTGTCTGGTGGGCCACTGCCCAACGGTTGATGTTGGGACGTTGTATATATGCTAATCGCGTGGTAAACTCTAATTGCGCGATGCAGATTTGCGTGACGTCATGTCATTGATGCGTAGTTCGTATGTGGCGATGTAGATGCCGCCACATCACTCCCCTCCGGAGACCGGAGGTCGATAGTGGGCTGAGTCGTGTATCTTGCGATGCTTGCCAGTGCCAGTTGTGGTTCCAGTGAGTCGGAACCGGGTGCCGCATAGTTCACGGTGAGTCGGAACTGTCTGCGGTGATACCCCAGTGAGTCGGGGTGGCGCTGCGTTATGCTCCAGTGAGTCGGAGTGTACAGCGCTGGGTTGAGGTTGAGGCTGAAGGTGATGACCAGGAATGCGCGTCCGCTGCATGCTGGTGTTCAGGATACCTGTTGAAGCCGTGGATGCTGGCTGGCTGTGTGACTCGCCGCTCGAAAGCTTGAGGAAGTGATGCTGATGACGTCACGCTGAAGGAGTTGCACGAAGGCTGCGCTGACGTTCATGCTCGGGGTCACCAATTTAGATGCATGAGGAACAGGGTGTAAAGTTCACTCATCCTCTATTGAAAAGGGAGGATCCTCCGACCAGACGGGTGTTGTGTCTGGTGGGCCACTGCCCAACGGTTGATGTTGGGACGTTGTATATATGCTAATCGCGTGGTAAACTCTAATTGCGCGATGCAGGTTTGCGTGACGTCATGTCATTGATGCGTCGTTCGTATGTGGCGATGTAGATGCCGCCACAAAACTACAGTGTTCATAAGTACGGGATTCGCTTGCACATCCTTCCCTTTCTAAGTGCGTTCATGTTATTATAACCTGCATTCAAATTGAGTTATTTACTTTGTACGTACCTATAGCAATCCATGACCATACCTAACCGAGTTTCAGTTGTACAGGTAATGCAACTTATGTAAACACCTAGGTAGATATGTACTCATGAATAAAGCAATTAGGTTGGTCTATGTATATTTGAATGCCATATAAAGTGAATGGAATGGGACTTGTTGCTAAATAATAACAGTAGCACGTCGATAGAAGGTTAGGCAATGCTTGCCGCGGTCGGTTCGTGGATGGCTGACCATCCACGAACACCCCCCCCCCCCCCAAGAAGCCTCGGAAAGATGTATTATTACATTTTGAAATATTCTATGCTCACATTTTTAGTCAAAAATCAACGCTAAACTTCCTACGTTCGAAGCCTTGGCAGCTAACGGCCAAAAACGGCCTTTTTTTGGCGTTAACTGCTAAGGCTTCGAAACCAGGAGAGGAGGTTTAGTGTTGATTTTTTTTTATACAAAAATTCTACTTCATCTGACTAAAAATGTGAGCATTCCTGAATTTTCTGAATGTTCCATAAATCTCCTAAGACTTATTATTTTTTCTCAATATTTGCGCCAGTTGGCATTACTACTCGCCTTAAGCCGTTGGTCCCGGCTGTCATTCGTAGATCTTTGACAGTCGTTACGGGTCGTCAGAATCCCGAAAGACTGAGAACCAGTCTTACCAAGGGGTATCGTATTACCCAGTAGCTGGGTTGTGGAGGTCAGATAGGCAGTCGCTCCATGTAAAATACTTGTATTCAGCTGCATCATACTGGAAGTTGGCTTTCAGTCTAATCGGATGCAGCTGGAATTCTGCGTAGCCTTTTCCCAAATAAGTTGGGGTTGGTCCTAACATATTATTGGGTAAAGGCTACGCAGATGATGTTAAAGCGAATGCAAAAAGAAATGAATACTTACATAATGTAATTGTAATTGCCTTGACATTGTATCGTGCACATACAACGCAATAAAACGCTCAAATTGTATGACGCAAATTCATTGAAACCTATTATAGATAGAAAACCTTTCATTGCACCAATTCCTTTACACCCCACATAATTTAAACTTTAAACTTACGTACTAAAGTTTAAATTCCTTTGCTTGAACATTTTCAGTTTTGCTACGACCGCTGGATGTGACCTCACCCTACGAAAATAGACGAAGCTTCACGACGTCGAGCGAATAGAAACAAGATGGCGGAGAGTTTCCCGCGCATGCTCACTCACCCCTCGTTTGAAGTGACGTCAGATAGAAAGAGGGATGGGGTAAGTACAACATCCCTTGTGTGTTAGGTATCGATATTTTTTAAGAGTAGGAAATTGGCACTGATTTTCTACGTTAAAAAATAAATAATTAAAAAAAATTAAAAAACACGACTGCCATCCCAAGAAGCGAATTAAAAAGGAAAAAACAGATAAATAAAACGGCAATTTTATTTATCTGTTTAGTCAGGGAATACAACTTGTTTTTTACTTTTTAGTTCGTTTTTGGCATGGCAGTTGTGTTTTTTTATTTTTTTAAATTATTTATTTTTATTTTATACATTTTAGTGGCAATTCAGACATTCGCAGTCTTACTAAAGTCTGATTAAATCGTTTGCAACCAAAGATGAAAATGTTTGTTTTGCATGAACGAACCTATGTAAAATTTATGCTAATAAGTTAGATAGCTTTTTTGGAATGTGCTCATCAAGGCTTTCCATTTGTACCCATATTGTAATAATTGAAGATTTTTTTCACATTTGAAAATGGAGTCATACTGCCGCCATGTTATTATTTTTTGAAAAAAAAAAAAAAAATTAGCAAAGCCTTCAGGCAAACCCCGAAATAAAAATAAACAACAAAAAACAAAAAATGCTCTTCAAAAGTATGTAAATGTAAGAGATCTTGCGAGAGATTGTGCAATTCTAAATGTCATAATGCCTCACCATGTATGAATAAAGACTATTTTTTTTTAAATTATGACAACATTAAAACAATAAACATTAAAATTAAAAAAAAATGTATTATTACACATAATCTAACAAACTAAGACATTCTAATAGGTACCTAATTGAAGTTTGACTGGTCAAACCCCGATTTCATTAAATTGAGTTTCGACGTTTGCCTGACCAAATTAGTTTCTTCTATGTTTGACAAAAATTATTTATTTATTATTATTTTTTTTTAAGCCGAATAACTTTATTTGTTTGGGCTTTGACTAACAGTCGTATTTATAGTCAAGTAAAAGTAATTACTTGAGTAAAAGTAATTACTCAAGCAATGATTTTCTTTCTATAGTTTAGTAATTGCTTGAAGTTAGAACTGTCAAAGCTTAGAATTCTTAGCCAAGTAATAGTCATCATTTTCATTACTTAAGAATTCTACCCTCAACTATGAAATTACTTAGTAGCAAGTAATTACTTTGATTATAAATACGAGCTTTAGACTTCAAGTCAGACCTGAGGATTGACTAGTCAAACCTAGGAGCGTCGGAGCTTTGAGGTTTGACTATAACATATTATAAATACAATTTAATTACAATATACAAACTAACACTAAATAATGAATATATTATGTACAAGTATATAATAAAATATAAAAAGGGGAAGAGCTCATAGCTTTTAGTTCATCGAAAAATATTGAAGTTTCAAAATTTTAAAAATAAATGCAAACGCATTTGCACGATTAGCCATACCTAAACAACTTATTTATGTGGTTTTGTAGTGGTTATGACTCAGTCTACAATCAACCATCCTACAAGCCATAATCAGTGCACATTTTGCAGAGAGATGATTGAGCTATGAATGCTATGATTACAACAGTCTTGCTAGGAAGGGAAGAACTGCATGAAGATTTATTTGATAAAACGTGATGCAGGTAATCAACTTTGACATTCAGTGTATCAAGGATCTTTTATGAGATAAAGTTGCATAATAGAACGTAACAAACTATCTCCGCTGTACTAATAGGCAATCAATTTTGAAGTACCTAAACATTTTTGTGACACGACGTCGTCTTCGTAAACATTATAATTAAGATAGTGAAGAGTTATGAGAGCAAAAATAGCTATTTTTATTAAAATATATCTTCCGATGAGATGGAGCGAGCCAATTTGTCCTTCAAAATGAGATAATGATGTATGGACTATTGTACCTGATTTTGATTAAAATGTGTTGGAACCGGAGGTTAAATATTTACCTTGCAAAACAATGTTTACGACACGCCTTATTATATAGATAAGTTTTTATGGTTCTGTAGGTACGTCGGAATGAAAAACGGAACCCCTGTATGATCTCGTGTGTCTGTATGATCTCGTCCGTCTGTCACAGCTAATTTGCTTCGAATCTAATCGTTGAAATTTGGTACACATAGGTATGAATTTCTGTGACCCAAGAACGGTCGTGAAACGTTAATAAATTAATTTTGAATACTTAAGGTGGTCACTTTCGGGAGGCAAATAAGAAAATTTAAAAAAAAGTTTTGCAAACTTAACCGTGTGATATAACAAATGAAAGGACTTACTGTGAGGGTATCAATTTCTTTTTTATAATTTTAAAATAAATACTTTTTTAAAGTTATTTAAGAAAATAGAATTCCCCTCCCCATCCGGCCTTATCTCCGAAACTACTAAGCCTACAATGTTGAAAAATAGGTCTATACTCACAGATTACAGGAAACCTATAAGACATCTATGGTCTTAAAATAACATGGTAATTCTCTCAGGACTGTGCGTACAAACTTACATTTGCAGTTGGAATGTATGGCAGAACATGTTTTTCAACTACAATGTCCTAACTACTCATCCTAACTTCGGAACCCTTCATCGCGCGTGGTCCGACGCGCAATTGGCTAGTTTCATTACTTAACGATACCTTTTATAAATTATCGTTTAAGATTTTTGTCAAAATGCACACCATGAGCATTCTATAATGTTGGGAATTCATAGAACATCGATTCGTAGACGGTCATGAAATTTCAGAGATTGATTGATTTGTAAAGGAATAAGTTAATTGCTTGATTGGAGCAATCAAAACCATCTATCATTCCTTTCAGTTATCAATGCCAGACCTCAGTAATTGACCTTATCTAGTGGGGTTGGTCAGGAAACATACTTAAACTAAAGTAAATGACCGTGAAATAAAGGTACGTAAAATTAAATAACAGCAGATTGTTTAGTGTATCGGTTATGTTATGACCTGTAACAACTTACCTACGTATATTTTGTTACTAAGTATGAACATTGTTCGTAGGCAAGAAACTGATTAATTTTATTGCAATTATTTCATTCGCTAATTCGCTGCGCTCCTCAGACTGCAAAATTTTGCAATTTTATAAGCAAATTATACTTGAATTAGGTTTTTTTGATATTATTTCCTACCTTCTCCCTAAAATATGGCGAAACTAAGTAACTTTTATCAAAAAAATCTATTTCTAGCCTTATAGAGCCAGAAGAAAATGGCAAGGTATGTCAGTGAGTTCCAAGAGACGAGCTGTTATTACTAATTAAGATATAGCGTCAAAGGTCATGGTATCAAAGGAACACTTGTTTTATTAATAACTAGCTTCCGCCCGCGGCTTCACCCGCTGGTATGTCGATACAAAGTAGCCTTTGTCAGGTCATGGTCTACCCGTGTGCCAAATTTCATCTAAATCCGTTCAGCCGTTTTAGCGTGAAAGCGTTACAAACGAACAAACTCACGTAACGTCGTCCGAATTCTCCAAACGTACGCAATTTTTAGTCGCCGTAAAGTCGCATGCTGCCAGTGTATGTTTTGTAGTGACGAAAAGACATTGACTTATAAGTCAATAATAACTATATAAATATAGTAAGGACCGGGCCAACCGCGCGAAGAAATGGCACCAGCGCGCTGGCCTAAAATGAAAGTTTAGGGCCAAGGGGACTCAGTCGGCAGCGGACCGCGCGCGGAAAAGTCACTCTGTCAAAAAAAATGACCAGCTGCGTTGTAAGGCTGCAAAAATTACGATACTAAGACTAAAAAGGAAAATGGGATATCGTATCATCAGTAGGTAACCTTATATTACTTTTGTTGCAGTTAAATTATTAAATAAACACATTGTATCTTTAAAGTAATAATTTTACTACCGAAATCCACAATGGCGGCCATGCGCACGCTGCTGTCATTGCGCATGTAGTTAACGAAATAATCAGTAGTTCGTATGAGTAATGTATGACAGCTGTCACAGATGGCGCTACTTTTTGCTTGTATGAAAAAGGTTTAGGTGAAATGTTCAGACAGGCGTATCCTTACTTTTGAAATCATTGCGAAAAGTCTTTTAATCATGTCATAAAGTTCATTCAAGCTGTTGCAGATATTTTATGGTTTTTAGATTTTTTTTCTCCATTTTCCAAATCGTACATCTGCAACTGCAAGTCTATGAAAATGTCGTGAGGAAAGTTTTGAGTATGAATGTGGATGGCTGTAAGAGTAGAGGAACACCAAGAAAACGATGGATGGACTGTGTGAAATATGATACTTATGGCTAGAAAGGTGAACGCATCTGACTACCGAGATGACGACTAATAGAGAAGTATGGAAGAAAAGACATGTTGCGCCGACCCCAAATAGATTGGGATAAGGGCAAGAGAATGATGGCTTCTGCAAGTCTTATTATCAAAGTCTACCTAAATAAAAAATAAAGAAAGAAAAAACAGAAAAAAAATAGAATAGTTAAGAGTTTGATCTCTTTGCAGCATTCGGTCAGATTGTTAGTGCCTAGGTATATTATGTCTAGGAATGTAATAAGCTGCGATATAATCATGAAGGTTAATGGTTATTTTAACCACTTGTAAGACGCATTCAAGAACAATCGTTTACCTAGTAAATAAATATGCCTGTGTTATAAATAAGTATGTCAAAAAAAATGTATGTCTGTACTTTACAACTTACTGTCTATGTAAACTACTTACGATTAAAAAAAAACTGGTAACTTATAATCATTTTCAAAATAAGTTGTCAACTACTACTTAGGCTCACATATTCGAGGAAATCACCTTTATACCGATTATCCATTTGAACTCCTCCCCCTCGTTTGTATTTTTGTTGTTGTTTCATTTTAATTTAAGATTGTTTTAATTCTTAAAATTATGTAGACGATGCTTTACCGTGCACTAAAATGGTGCACGGTAAAACCTAAATATGTATAAAATGTAAGTGTACTACTGAATCAATAAATAAATAACACGTGTTTAAAATATAAACTAAAATTTTAATACCTACTTAGTAAGAAAACTTTTGATTACCCTTACATTAATTTAATGAAAAAAAGGAATGAAAGAAACAACATTGCCATACAACTTGGTTGACGTAGCAATACCGCCAGCCTTATGGCACTTTTCCTGTTGTCAGCGATGCGGACGAATTTTTTGATGCCCCGTGATTCTTTCCCCTCCCTTACGTATTATTATTATTTTTATGTGTCTTGACAATTCTCGGGACCCTGGAGTCCCGGACCTTTAGAAGGCGTACGAGGGGCCAAAGCCAACTCGCAGAGGCCCGTTAGACGCTTTCAATGAAATGAGGCACCAACCGACGATTATCCCTGTACGCACTATGCAAGTGCACCCAAGGACAACCCCCGGTTGGTGCAGGACTATAATTGCAGGATATGGAAATAAAGAGATTGGACTATGGATTTGAGTGGCTAAAGTGGACTGGTTGCCTAGAACTATGAAAGGACTATGGCCCCTGCCGGATCAATGTTTTGTAATACACGGATAAAATGGCAGGGGGTGACTTGCACACACAATAATGGGCCCCCGAAAAGGTCGCTAGCACATAGTGTCGTAGCGGCAAGGGGGCAACATGTCCTGAGGTGCTTGTGAGGAGTGGAGAGGTATCCCATGGTTCTCAGAACAATCCCAGAGCCCGGAAGATGGTCAAGATCCCTACAAACACTTAGGTACTGGAATACTTCCTTCCTCCGAGCACGTTTGCTCTTGTGAATCTCCACTCAAACCGGCCAATAAAGGCAAGAAAGAGGTGGGAGCTCTGTTCCTCGTCAGTGTTCACTCCAGCCGGCCAATAAAGGCAAGCGAGAGGTGAGGAACAAGACTTCTCCCGGGAGATAGGGTCCGTGGGGTCGCTACTGCCCAACAGCTCGCCACATGCTGCCCTGCGGGTTTCTGTATCTCTCTTGGTCTGGCTCCTCATCCTAGACCTGTTCCGGCAAAGTGAACTCTACCGGCACAGACCTAAATTATCCCTGTATGCACTATGCAAGTGCACCCAAGGTCAACCCCCGGTTGGTGCAGGACTATTGCAGAACATTGAAACAGAATATATTGGGCTATGGGTTTGGGTGGCTGTGGACTGGTTACCTAGAACAATGGAAAGAATAAGGCTCCTGCCTGACCTATGTTTTATATACAATACACAGATAAATAAACTAGCAGGGGGTGACTTGTATTATTAAAGGACTTTTAGCTTTTAAATTATGTAAATATTACCTATCTTGGAAATTTAAATAAATAGGTAGGTTAAAAACCCACAAATATCGATATTCATCTAAACAAGCGTGTCCCATCTCAATGTTCATTGTCGATGCCGGCAGTCAGTAGAGCACGCCCAACGCATAAGTGCGCGCGCCGCGAACCGATTTAAAAAAGGAATTTTCGAAAAAAATATCGGAAATTATACAATTAATTATTTATTCGATTCAGTTAAAAATAGACGCTGTTTAGTGATTCCAAGTTAAATTTTGTAAGTTTCTACTTTTTGATATTTTTACATAATTTCAGTTGTAAGTTTAATTTAATTAGGATGCATGTTTAACTTACAATTTGAAATGACTTCCGTCTACATTTGAGATTTAAAAAAAAAAAAGTTGTCTCTTGATACCGATGGTAAAAGTGTAATTTTTCAACCAAAGAGCTGAAGCGCGGATTTTGATGCGGCAATTTGGTTTTATCTCCGTAAAACGTAGACAAGGCACCAATTAAAATCCCGGTACAGACAATAAATTATCATGAAAAAACCACAAGTGTTATGTAAACGTCCCAGTAGGCAACAAAGGTACAAATGAAAAAAAAAAAAAAACTCAACCTGTACATTTTTTTAGAATAGACGTTTTAAAAGCGATGGTAACATTCTATTCAGCCTGCAGAAAAGAAAGAGTTTATAAGTAAATAGTCATGTTGAAAGGTGTATTTATTGATTGCGCGCGGCTGTCGGGGAGAGGGGGGGGGGGGGGTACTAGGGATGCGCACAGGAACCATGAGGAAGGTCAGGAGAGAGGGCATCACGTGAATATTGCACGTGGTTAATGTTTAGGACAATAAAATTACCTACTTATTAGTATATTATTTTTTAATGTGGCCTGTCCCTATAGCTGACTGTAATGACTTTATGATAACGGTTCTTTTACCTCGTAAGTTTATTTTTATTGTGCAGACATTATTTTTATGATGAGCAAATCAATTATTAACCTACGGTAAAATGGGGTTACTTTGATACTACGAGTTTATTTTGATAATAGCTTTCGTCTCTTGAAAGAATCTATAGGTAAGCATAGATTTTTGGAGACATCAAAGTTTTTGTTACCAGTAGCCGGTACACCAACTAAACCATATTGACATACCGAATAAAATATGTTTTCCTTAGTCGGAAGTTGTTATCAAAACCCGTAAACCCGTAGGTAGTAGTAGTATCAAAATAAGTCCATTTGATGTAAGTACTTTTTTTCAAAGTCAAATAATTTATTTCAAATAGGCACATTTAAGGCACTTTTGAACGTTAAAGGCTCTTACAGACAGAGGTGATACCGCGAGCGATATTGCGATATTATCGCGTCGCAGTCGCAACACCGCTACGCGACACGTCGCGTCGCGACGCGATATCGCCTCTGTCTGTAACAGCTTTAAAACGTTAATTAGGTAATCCGTATGTATGTTCGAACAGGGTTAGTTTTTAATTGTATTGCAAAATACTGTTTTTGGCTATGTGGTTGCTGGTAAATCCTGCGTAAGCGGTAACAATGTATGTTCACATCTAGTTTCACATTTTGCAATCTTCGATGAAAGAAAATTAGAGAATGTTATGGAAAATTTTTGGTTGACTGAGAAAGTGTCTGAACTTCCATTAAAAAAAGTTACAGATGAATTTCAAAAAACTGAAAATATTTTTAAAGAGTCCCTTCAAATTGTTGACAGCACATTCCATGTAGATATGCCGCTTATAGTTCCTAAAAATGAGCTACAGCTGGGAGACTCTTTCTCGGTCGCCCTGCAAAGATTTTTAAGTTTGGAAAAAAAACTTAAACGAAATCCAACATTTTTGGAAGGCATGGTCAGCAGACTATCTCACTCAACTCCAGAGCCGTCCCAAGTGGAAACATAGCTCTGATAACCTAAAGGTAGGTGATCTTGTTCTTGTTAAGGATGTAAATGCCTCTCCTTTACAATGGCCTATGGCAATGATTGTAAAAGTGTTTCCTGGGCCAGACAACAATGTAAGAGTAGCTGAAATAAAATTTAAAAATAAAATTTATTTTTTGATCCATTGCCAAATTATGTCCTCTGCCAGTGGAATAATGTTATAATTTTCCCACTGCTTAAGCTTGTAAGCTTCCCCCCCCCAACTATGTTCAATACAATGTGAACATATATTTTTATATTCTGAATTATTATAAATTATTGCAATTAATTGCAGTGATTTGTAATAGTTCAGAATCAAATTTAAAGTTTTTTGTTTTTCTTTGCTTTTTTTTATGTGTGCAACATTTGTATGCTGTAAAAATATTTATGTTGTGTGGCAACACTTTTTTTCTTTGTCTTCGAATAATGTCGTTGAGTGTAACTCGCCATTGTTTTAACTTTTATTTTTTATTCAAGTAAATTCTATAATTTACAAGTTCTCTCTCTGTTTTATTTCCTACAGAGAAGTGGTCAAATTTAATGAGTACCTAGCTAATTTTTACACGGTGTTGTACCAATGTTGTACCCATGAATATGAATAACTTTTCCTATGGGACACACTTTGATAACACGAAAAAAAAAACAGCTGTTTCATACATTTTGGTCGAGTATTGAACTTGTGTTTGAAACAGCTGTTTTTTTTGTGATTTCAAAGTTGGTATGAATAACCAATGAATATGAATAACTTTCACTAAGGAAAGTTATTCATATTCATTGGTTATTCATATTCACCCTGTGAAAATTTGGCTGGTCTTTGAAAACTAACCCTGTATACTGAGTTTTTTCTATTTTTTTTTGTTTTAAAAATACATATATTTTTTGTTTTGTTTTAAAAATATTGGAAAACAAAGGAAGGAGAAGACAGCTTTTTTACAAACTTTTGTTCCGAAGAATTAAAACTAAACTTCCCATTGACCTTGAAAGGTTTATTATATGTATTACTTACGTATATTTTACTAACAAATAGGTACCAATATATTGATAAATCAGATTTAGTACGGAACCCTAAATGTGTGAAGTGCGGCACGCACTTGGCCGGTTTGTTTTTTTTCTACTGTAGTACCTACCTGTGCGTGTCCCGAATAAAATAATTTTCTTTCTGTATTTTTTTATTTTAATTTTTTCCTATCTTTTTCATTTTATGAAACAACCATTTCATGAAATGATCAATTCTAAGATGGCCAAGACATGATACGTAAGCCAAAACGTTATAAATCAAACAAACTTCAGAAAATGCCACAAACAGATCATTAAAAGATTCCCATTCAGGAAGTAACTCTTCATGCGGTTACTGTATGAATGAAATGCATTCAGATGACCACTACAATACTGCGAACAAAGATTTGCGGATATGAAGGACGTTGGAACAATGCTCATATAAATAGCAAACTGTTATTATCTTGACTGTATGTAGTAGAGCACAGGAGCTCGTGGCTAAGTAATAATAGCCGTACGGGTCGATCCATCAGGGTAAGCTATTACGCTTGCCGTGTTTAGTCCGTGGAGGGGTGATCATCTGTACATAACGAGACTCCTCCGTGCCTCGGAAAACACGCATGTTAGACCTGGTCCTTAATTACAAACCCAACAAAGCTACGCAAAAATAAACGAGTGTTGTGTGCTGCACAATATTGTGTGGCTAACAACTACGATGACGCAATTGGACCAGTGGCAGACGGTGAACAGTTAGGCATTGCGAACGAGCCTAGCCGAATAATAAATAATTATTTTAATTTAAAACTTTTTTACAAAAAAGAAGTTTGTAATTAAAGTACTTAATTTTATTGTTTATTATTGAAGCTAACTCAAAAACTACCAAAAGTAAACTTAATAAAAGTTTGGTTTGGGTAGTTTTTGAGTTAGCTAGGACCACCGACCGGGTCTCCTCTCTACGAAATGAAAAAAGAATTTTCAAAATCGGTCTACAATATTGATGGAGGAGTAGGAGGCTAGGAGCTCGTGGCTAAGTAATAACAGCCGCACGGGTCGATCCATCAGGTTAAGCTATTACCTTTGCCGGGGTTGGTCCGTGGATGGGTGACCATCTTAACATACCGAGACTCCTCCGTGCCTCGGAAAACACGCATGTTAGACGCAGATAAGTGCCAGCGGCTTTGAGTGGTTAGCTTGCGTGTTCTGTGCTGAGATTACGCAAAGCGTCGTACGACCACCCAGTAATGGACTCGGCTAAGGGGCACATTTTTAATTTATTAAGTACATATAAAACAAAGGCTAGTGCAATATTAAAACACGTATACTAAAAAAATTATAATTAAATTATCTTTAAAATAAAAAAAAAACAAAAAATAAAATAAAAAAAAAACAAAAAAAAGACAGCATTTTTTATAAAAAAACTCTTGAAATTCTCAGTTTTTATCTGCGTTAGACATAACTTTACAAATTAATTGCACTATGTCACTATAAAGTCATTAAGAAAATGCTGTTTAACATAATAATATATTTTTCAAAATCAGACAGTCAGTTTTTTTCAGACTTGATCTTCAGTTTCAATGGTCCCGGCTTACATTCGTAAATCTTTGACAGTCGGTACGGGCAGTTAGAAGCCCGAAAGTCTAACAGTGACAACCAGTCTTACCAAGGGGTATCGTATTACTTAGTCACTGGGTTGTGGAGGTCAGATAGGCAGTCGCTCCATGTAAAATCTGGTATTAAGCTGCATCCGGTTGGACTGGAAGCCGACCCCAACATAGTTGGGAAAAGTCTTGGCATTGAGGTATGCACATAGGCTTTATTTATAGGTACTTTTTTTTTTTTTTTTTTTTTTTTGACGGTTGGAAATCATCAAATAACTTCTCCCGCTCTGGGTGGAGCGGAAGGGCGTGTCAGACTTTTACTGACTAAAACCCACCCGTGTTCCTTCAGTTGCCTAGGCCAGGGCCGCGGTAACCCCTTCGGACAATCCGCGACCCCAGCGGCTATTTATAGGTACCTAGATGGGTTTTTGGGGTAGGTAGGTACTTAAATTACTAATATCACGACATGACAAGGACATGTGCCGTAGTGTGAGCAAGGCTTCCCATGGCTCGTAGGTCGTAAATATTAGAGGAAACTATCAATAAAACCTGTGTAATAAGTGGCAGCAATCAGATTTCGTCAATCAAATGTTAGTGCCTATGAATAATATCGAACTTCGTAAAATATGAAACGCCTGTATTACGCGTTTGACCTCTCTGTGTAATGACAAGGATTAAATAGATTTTGTTTTTACCCAGGAATCATCTCGATTCAGTACTCTATTTGTTTTTTGGCTATATATTGATACAATATATGGAACAAAGATTGTAGACACATACGAAAAAAAGCAAGGCAAGGGACACGGTATAACTTTAACCTTAGATTCGAACCCCTATATCTTGATTATGCAACTGTCAATGAAACTGAAACTAAGGCAGCTTAAAGCTGATATTTTAAACTAACAAATGACACTAATTTGGAACTTGTAACGGTTCATCAAATTTTGGGCCCCACGATGTAAGGCAGATGGTCGGTGTCCTTTGATAAATTATGATTTTTCCTGACTGTGTATAAAATTAATAACCAATATAGTATTTACAGACATATGGTTTCCGAATAAACTAAATTTAACTTTGAATACGAGTAGGTACGTCCACTGAGATATCATATGATGGATTGGTCTATGTAAGTACCTATGTGTATTCAACACATTGGTAGTTATATACAAACATTTTGATGGATCCATCCCTAAGATTAATTTGATGGATTTTAAAAGTAAAATGGAGGCATTAGGCTCGGTGTCCGCTGATCGGCTTGTTGCTGCGGAGTGAGGTTGCATGCACAGCATTATTTTTCTTGTGTAAATACAGTTTTTAGAAATTAAAAGGAGAGATTATTTATTTATTAGGTATGCACCAACGGCAGTACATTAAAATTAAACAGAGTAAAAGATTTAAAAAAGTACTGGTATGTATGCCTATTTCAGGTACACGCATTCACCACAAAATAACAACGTAAATAACTTAAAAAACAAAAAAAAAACTTATGAACACATAACATACATTAGAATTCAAAATTAAAATAGCAGTTCAAACTAGTAAGTAATATAAATACATTAAAAAAAGAAAAATATAAAATGTTGCCACGGAAGGTGAAAGGCCAACTATGAGTGTGGGATAATCTAAGATGTAATATCAACATTAATTACAAAAAATCATGATTATTTTATTGGTTAATTTATGCACTCCCGTACCTCAGAGACTGATCTTCTAAACTTGTTGAGTGTTTACCACTGTTTGCCATCTGGGCTAACCGCTCGTGGCAGCGGGACATCTCCGCGACAGCCACATAATTCTCTTCCTCGAGGCGGGAAATCTCTTTTTCTGAGAACTCTTTGCCGAGTACCGTGTTGTTTCTTAATTTCAGCATTAGATGATGGTTTGGTGTCCCCTGGAACTTCATAGTTGACCATCAGTACATCATCCAGGACCTCCTGGACATTATCTTTGATCATCGGTACATCATCCAGGACCTCCAGAACATCATTTTTGACCATCAGTACATCACCTGGGACTTCTGCTCTGATCTCCACCTTGACGCAAGCAACATCTCTTTTTTTCTGTTGCGCCATCTGGGCTATCCGCTTGTGGCAGGGGAAAATCTCCTCGACAACCACATTATTCTCTTCCTCGAGACGGCAATCTCTTTTTCCTTTTCCTTTCTGATGCGGTCGTGCTTCAGCTCTGCTTCAGCTAACTTCTTTTTAACAGCTAACCGATGTAGTTTTCTTTTCTCGGCTGTGAGGCGGATTGACGTATCTTGATCATAACTTGTAGCATCGCTTATCTCAACAGTGCTGTCGGATGATATGCTTATACTTCGACTCTCCCAAAGTGTCACTTCGATCCTCTATATGGTTTGTTTTTCGAACCTCTTGACCTCCAACAAACCCCGCATGAACTCTTTGCCGAGTAACGTGTTGTTTCTTAATTTCAGCATTAGAGGATGGTTTGGTATTCGCAAGTAAACATAACCTTGGTCATCGAATCCGCGTCTTCGTTGTCTATTTCAACATCTTCTGATTCACCTTCTCTTTCCGTTGGTTTGTTCTCTAGAACCGTGGCATTGTTTTCCTGTCCCTTTCTCGTTAATTCAATTTATGACAACTGAGTCATCCGTGTCCCATGGAACATCATCGTTGACCATCGGTACATCATCAGGGACCTCCAGAACATCATTGTTGACCATCAGTACATCACGTGGGACTTTTGTTCCGATCTCCACCTTGAGGCAAGTAACATCTCTTTCTTTCTGTTGCGCCATCTGGGCTAACCGCTCGTGGCAGCGGGACATCTCCGCGACAGCCACATTATCTTCCTCGAGGCGGGAAATCTCTTTTTCCGAAAACTCTTTGCCGAGTACCGTGTTGTTTCTTAATTTCAGCATTAGAGGATGGTTTGGTGTCCACTGGAACTTCATAGTTGACCATCAGTACATCATCCAGGACCTCCTGGACATTATCTTTGATCATCGGTACATCATCCGGGACCTCTAGAACATCATTGTTGACCATCAGTACATCACCTGGGACTTCTGCTCTGATCTCCACCTTGACGCAAGCAACATCTCTTTTTTTCTGAAGCGCCATCTGGGCTATCCGCTTGTGGCAGGGGAAAATCTCCTCGACAGCCACATTATTCTCTTCCTCGAGACGGCAATCTCTTTTTCCTTTTCCTTTCTGATGCGGTCGTGCTTCAGCTCTGCTTCAGCTTTAAAAAGAAGTTAGCTAACCGATGTAGTTTTCTTTTCTCATCTCAACAGTGATGTCGGATTTTTTATTTTATTTATTTATTTAGTCAGTAGTAAACTTACATTATAAACATATTTAAGTTGGTGCAAACATAAACTCGTTAGAGTTTTACCGTGCACCAAAATCATCGACTACATAATTTAGATACTTACTTACAATGATGTTATATAGATACCTCATTGCTTACTTATTTAAAAACAACCATTCATAGTTAAAATGAGACAATAATAAAAATAAAAACAAAAATGGGGGTACTATGTACAATAATTATCAATTCTAACAAACGAGCGAACATCAGTGACCGATCTGACCGTCTTTAAACAAAAAGTGATGGAGGAATGTGATTACGAAAGATACAGGTTGTTCCTAAAAGTATTTATGTTTTTGATGATGATATGTTTATACTTCGACTCTCCAAAGTGTCACTTCGATCATCTATATTCCTTAGGGTCATGACTTTTTTCTTATCAAAGTAAAAGTTTCCCTAGTTCAGATGGTCTAGTAAATGTTCTCCTTCTTCAAGTGAGAACTCCGGTTTGTTTTTCTCACCTCTCGACCCCCAACAAACCCCCATGAACTCTTTGCCGAGTACTGTGTTGTTTCTTAATTTCGGCATCATAGGATGGTTTGGTATTGGCAAGTAAACATAACCTTGGTCATCGTTCATCAAATCCCCGTCTTCGTTGTCCATTTCAACGTCATCTCATTCAACTTCTCTTTCCGTTGGTTTGTTCTCTAGAACCGCGGCATTGTTTTCCTGTGCTTTCTCGTTTCCCTTTCTAGTTAATTCAATTTGAGAGTTTAGTAAAGTAGAAACTTTCAATAATTTTCTAAACCTGGTGCAGGGCTTACACGTTGCAGCGTGAGTCTAGTAATTCCTGAGATGCGTCCACGTCAGGCGCAACTCTTCCGCGACGCAAGTCGTCGGTACCTCAAACTGAAGATTTCGAGCACGCTCAAGATTGGCTGCTGTATTTTGCAAGATTTCTTTAAAGACAGGCTCATCCGTCGCGTAGCTTCCTAAGAATATTCGGTGATCACTGTAGATCGCGTCGTGCATGCCGCTTGGTCCAGGTTCTGTAGAAGCTTTTCTTAGCCTCGTAATCGCTGGATCAATCACGTTTATCTGTACCATTACATCCTCGTTAATCGTGACATCTGAGTCATCCGTTTCCCCTGGAACTGTATTCTCCAGGATCTTGATAAGTTGGTCAAGTAAATGTTCTCCTTCTTCAAGTGAGAACTCCGGTTTGTCTTTCTCATCTCTCGACCACCGACAAACCCCCATGAACTCTTTGCCGAGTAACGTGTTGTTTCTTAATTTCAGCATTAGAGGATGGTTTGGTATTTGCAAGTAAACATACCCTTGGTCATCGTTCATCGAATCCGCGTCTTCGTTGTCCATTTCAACATCTTCTGATTCACCTTCTCTTTCCGTTGGTTTGTTCTCTAGAACCGCGGCATTGTTTACCTGTTCTTTTCTCGTTAACTCAATTTATGACATCTGGGTCACCCGTGTCCCCTGAAACTTCATAGTTGACCATCGGTACATCACAATTTTTTTTTTGTATTCTAAGTAGCTATATATATTTATTAACATAGTTTGGAAGATAATTTAGATTTAGACACTAACACAATGTGGGCCTATGTAAATAAAGGATTTTTTCTTTTTTTTTAACATCCCTATTTGAAATTAGAACTGGTCAAACTCTACTTTAACACTGTTCTCTACTTGAGGCACCAAGATAGTATCACACAGACACTTCCGTGTTTAATATTAGTATGGATAAGTACCTACTAACAATGTTTGTCGGGTCATCGTCTCTCTAATAAGGGTAGGTTCGATATCGTGGAAACTTTACGGGTGATGTCACAACATCTTACGTCATCATAGTTTTGGGACGCATCACACACCCTTAGTCATTTCCCTTTATAATTTAATTTAGTAGTTGTTTTAATAGCATTTAGGTACAGTACCTACTATTTAAAAGTTAAAACGAAATGGGTTGTTGTCCAAAAGTTAATAGTCCAAAAGGTTAATAGTTTCATTTATTAAACATTGTGTCGTTGTCAACATAATTATAAACGAGGTGTAGGTAACTTAAATAGGTAATGCACAACCTCTTAGGGGTACTCGTCATTATGAACAACTTTTACAACGGGACCAAACATTTTATTTTTTATTTTATTTAATTTATAGAGAGTTTAATTACAAATTGATTATGCCACCCTCATCGGCACAAACAATTATTCCTTATGATCTAAATCCTATTTCTGCTAACTTATTTATGAGTCTTGAATTCTTCGATAGATGATGCATTGCGTTCATTAAAAAAAAAACACATACAATTATGCTTCCCCTGACCTTGCACGTTGCGTCTGTGCATATAATTATGTATTTAGTCAGACATGAAGGGTGCAAAAGAATAATATGTACCTATGTACCTAAGGTACTAAGTGGTAAGTGGTACCGGCTATAGTGGTACCACCACCACCACCTAGATCTTTGCGTGTCTGACTGAGTATTGCATCTATATTCAGAGGTTTCCGCTGAACAATTTTTGTTTTTACATTGCGAGTTGCGACGACTACGTTTGCATGTTGTAAAATAAACAAAAGAATTAGGTAGATACCTATGCCGGCAAAATATAAACATACTAGTTTTTGCACGCTGCTTCGCTCACGTTAATTTAGAATTTTACAATCAATTCGGATTGTACCTCTGCTTGTAATAATATAATTCAATCATGATCATATTGAACGTTATTGTTGCTTTCCTCGGAAACAGGGACCGTACTATGCCGTGAAAAAAAAGAGTAAGTAATAAAAAAACTAAAAAATCCGACTGCGGTAATAACTAAAAAGCTAAAAACAAGCCCATTTTGAATTAAATAAAAGTTGGAAGCAGGCGGGACCCATTTGAGTTTGAAAATATAAAAAAATGGAATGAGCCTGCTTCCAACTTTTATTTAATTTAAAATGGGCTGGCTTATTTTTAGCTTTTCAGTTTTTACCGCAGTCGGGTTTTTTAGTTTTTTTAATTACTTTTTTTTATTTACAGCTTTTTAGTCTACAAATGTGAAAGATTACCTACGCAGACGATTTAGTTCTTGCAAGGAGTTTTGGTCGTGAGAGTTATTCAAAAGCTTTTTTGGATCATAAAAATAGCCAACCCTTTTTTTACGTGTTTTTTTACGATTTGTCACTTCGAATTAACTACTTTTAACCATATAAGTTGTACATGTTTTTGTAATCACCTTTTAAAACCCTTTATTTTGATATCCTACTCGGCAGGTTTTGAGAAAAAAAAATTTTTTTAAGACATAATTTGGGGCCAAAAATCCGCCATTTTGTTTTTTTTTTATTTTGATATACGCAGTGTCACTCACAGTAAATACGAATCTAACGACACCTCTTATGCTAAAATCTATTGAGCCGTTCAGGCCGCAGAGCGTGCCAAACAATTATCTAAATATATAAAAGCAGAAACTGACTGACTGATTGACTAACTGACATATCAACGCACAGCCCAAACCGCAGGGTCTAGAGATTCCAAATTTGGCACGTAGGTTCCTTAAGAGGTCTGGGGGTGCACTAAGAAAGGATTTTTCAAAATTCACTCTCTAAGGGTGTGTGAGGGGGGGGGGGGGGGGCCAAAGTTTGTATGAAAAATATTATTCCTTGAGTTAATAGACTTGAAACTTGGCACAAATATTTATTTAAGTAAATTATAAAGTTGGTCATTTTTACTTTTCCTATACTACCCCCTAAAGAGGGATTGGGGGGTGTCAAAGTTTGTATGCACTAATTTTAACGCGAAGTCCGATTATCTCGAAGTTCAGTATTTATACTTGAGACCAAAAATTAAGAATAACGTGTATCAGGGTTTTTCGAAAATCTAACCCTAAGGGGGTGAAACGGAGGTCCAAAGTTTGTATGAAAAATCTTAAAGACAGGTTTTATGTACGTGAAAACTAGGATATGACGATCCTTGGATGGGTGTAGGTACATACCTACAGGATAGGGCCGACGATGCACATACGGGTATCTAGCCAATCTAGCCGGTCAAAAATATTTCTTTAGATTTTTTGATTTGTAATGCTAATATGACTCTACAGTGCACTTTCAAGCTATACAGGGTGTAAGTGTAAACAGTGGCAATCTTTTAAGGGGTCATTGTACTCATCATTAAGAACAACTTTTACTATGGGACCTAACCTGAAATCGCGAAAAAAAATCAGCTGTTCAGTACATTGATGTTTGCATAATTCGTGTAAATGTAGGGAACAGCTGATTTTTTTTTTCGCGATTTCGGGATTGGTCGCAGAGTAAAAGTTCTTCATAATGATGAGTACAATGACCCCTTAAATATTGCCACTGTTTACACTTACACCCTGTAGAAAGTAGTTTGCGATGAATAATGCGGTACCTACACTGTTGGGTTTTATAGATAAAAAAATAAAACTACATATATTTTAAACATATATTTTTATTTTTATCTAAAACTAAACTTATGTAATTTATAAAACTAAGATGATGAGTGTCAAGTCGAGGCTCTTCATCGTCTTGCTCGCTCTCTATGTCTTCAGAAACCTCCGAATCTGAATTAGAGTCATCTTTAGAGACAGATTCAGCGGGAATCATTAATTCAATTGATTCCTTCAAGAATGGCACTAATTGTTTTTTTTTGGGTTGGTTTTATCGGGTTTTATGCTTGTAATGAGTGTTCAGAGTCAGAGCTTAGTGACATTAAGGCGATCCCCTGACCAAAACCTTGCGATAGGGCGTTATTCAGAGGCTATTAACTCATTAACTAAGAGTAATAAATTACATCTAAAAGCACATTATTAATGTTCGATATTCTGTCATCACATTGCACGTTTACTTTTATTTTTATGTTAAATAAATACATTTAAAATCTCCTTGTAAAAAAGTGTCTAAAATTATTGATTCCATGCATCTTTTGCTAAAGGTAACGTTCTAATCATTCGAGGATTACACTAATGGATAGATAATTTAAAAAACTAAATTATCCACGTTTTATTTTTTTTTAAAGTTTGCTATTCTTTTTTTATTTAAATAATTCCAGAAAAAATGAGAATTTTTTGATGAAGGGGCGTGCGCAGGGAGCGAGACAGAGCGAGGCTGAGCGGCGGGACAGAGAAGGACCGAACGCTCAAGGTCGTTTGGTCGGGGTATGGCCTTAAACCAGTTCTTTACTGATGGCGGATGCTGTGTTTCCCAGTCTCTTCTCAGACTTAGACGGTTGGTCTTGGATAGCCATTGACTCAATCAATCAATCAACTTAGCCTATCGCAGTCCACTGCTGGCCTCTCCCAGGCTGCGCCACAACACCCTGTCCTCCGCCTTCCGCATCCAGTCTGTCCCAGCCACTTTTTACAGGTCGTCCGTCCATCTAGCTGGGTGCCGTCCCACACTACACTTACCGATACGCGGTCTCCACTCCAGGACTCGTCTGCTCCACCGGCCATCGGTCCTTCGACAAACATGGCCAGCCCACTGCCACTTCAGTTTGCTTATTCTGCAAGCTACGTATGTCGGTTACTCCGGTTCTTTTCCGGATAACTTCATTCCTGATTTTACCCTTCAAAGAAACCATTAACATATAACATAACATAACATACACCACTAATTTTTAATTAGTACAAATACTTAAAGGGCTTATTAGAGAAGGTCTTATTATTATATATGTAAAGTTTCAATAAATAATATTCATAAACAGCAAAGTTATTGGCGTTTGTTTATATCCCAAAATGTCACTCAATGTATGGAAATATTATACAGACTATTCATAGTTGTATTCATTCTCTCGCTCTCGCATTCGCGTCCTCTCGCTCGAACTTGCCCTGTCTCCAACAGCTGTTATCGTATCATAATCATGAATTTACCAATTATGACAAATTTTCGTGGACAATTTTGGTATTTCGTTTTTTTTACTTTTGACTACACAAATATGATCAGTAACGGGTACGGAGAGAGCCCCATTTTTTTTTGTACTAATTAAAAAATAGCGGTGTATATAGCCATTGACTACTCAAAATGAATACCTAGTAGTTAAATGTCGCTCTGCCTGCAAACTTATTACTTATCTGTAGATGCAAGAAAACTTTTCTTCTATATTTTCAAACTAGATACTTACTGCAAGATACAACCATTACATTGTACACAATATGGCTAACGGTTTCGTTCTGGTACCTACCTACGTGTGAAAATTGCTAAAGTTCTCGTAAAGTGCAAAGTTTCTAGGTCTTCTAGATCAACTTAGTTCTTAGAAGTAGTAAAGTATCAACATTGTTGGGTGGTGCCGTGTTTAAACTCTGAGATTTAATTTCTAGAAAGGAAACTATTGCAATAAAATTAAGTAAGTATTAGCAAAAGTTAAAAACTAATCATTTTCGATTCCCGCACGGAACAAATATTTGTACGACCTACAAGTATTTGTTTCAAGTCTGGGTGTTTTTCTATCTATAATATGTATGTATTTACAAAAAAAAAATGTATATAAGTAGTTTATCAGCCATCTCGTTACCATAACACAAGCATTAGGTTGCTTAGCTTGGGACTAGTTGGAATTGTGTGAAATGTCCAAGGATATTTATTTATTTTATTTATTTTGAACATTTTTTAAGTTTCCGTACCTCAAAAGGAAAAAACGGAACCCTTATAGGATCACTTGTTTGTCCGTCTGTCTGTCTGTCTGTCTGTCTGTCAGTCTGTCAAGACCGTTTTTCTCAGGAACGGGTGTAGGTATCAAGTTGAAATTAATATCAAATACGTAGGCCTGTGGTCTCTTGAAGTCCTAAAAAACTCAAGCTTCTAAGTCAATGCAATAAAAACATACGGCCATTTATGCGTCATATTTTGATACTCGCAAGTAAATCAAAACCTATAGGGTACTTGCCGTTGTTCTAGAATCATGAAATTTGGTAAGAAGCAAGGTCATACAACACAAAGGAAAAAGTCTAAAAATTGTTAATTTGTAATTCTATCACATAAAAAAAATGTTCAAGTCTATCAGTCTGTCAAGACCCTTTTTCTCAAGGACGCGGGGAGATATCAAGTTGAAATTAATGTTACATACGTAAGTCTATTGTCCCATAAAGTTTTAAAAAAATCAAGCGTCTAAGTCAACGCAATAAAAAATACGGCCATTTTGCGACACATTTTGATACTCGCAACTGTCGCAAGTAAATCAAAACCTATAGGGTACTTCCCGTTGACCTAGAATAATGAAATTTGGCAAGAAGCAAGGTCTCCCAGCACAAGTAAAGGAAAAAGTCCCAAAATTGTGAATTTGTAATTTTTTGACATAAAAAAAATTTTTGGGATCCAATGTTAAGTTTGTTTTTAACCGACTTCCAAAAGGAGGAGGTTCTCAATTCGTCGGAACCTTTTTTTTTTTATTTTTTTTTTTTTTATTTTTTTTTTTATGTATGTTCCCCGATTACTCGAAAATGGCTAGACCGATTTGAATTTTTCTTTTTTTTGTTCAAAAGGGTATACGTCCCAAGTGGTCCCATGATCATCAAGTCAGGATCTGACGATGGGATCCCATGAAAATCGAGGGAAACCCTCAAATTTTATGGGCACACCTATATCGATTTCGGTATTTTTTATAGTAACTCATGCATTTGCTCTCGGAAAGTACCATTCGGTGAACTGGAACTGATGATGAAGATCACAGAGGGCCATCGGAAATACTCAATTATATCTAAGTATATAACAGGTTAGGTTGCGATTCGATTACTTTAATATGGTTTATGCTCGTCAAAATAATGGTAATGGTGACTTCAACATGAGCTCCATTTCTCCTGGTTCTTACTAGGAGAACTCCTCAACAATTAACGTCCCTGCATCGGGAAAAGCAACATTTTGTAAAACGTGATGAGCAGTTGACATTGAGTTATTGTAACTTAGATAAATTACAAACTGAACCACTAAAAAGTGAAAAATAAAAACTTTTTTACAAAAACAAAAACCGACTTCCAAAAAAAACACTACAAAGTGAAAAATAACTTTAATTTCGGAAGTCGGTGGCAAAAAACTAAAATACAGATCCAAAGACACCGACTTCCGAAATTAAAGTTATTTTTCACTTTGTAGTGTTTTTTTTGGAAGTCGGTTTTTGTTTTTGTAAAAAAGTTTTTGGGATAAATTCTTTTCAACTACGGAACCCTTCATTGTGCGTGGTCCGACACGCACTTGGCTGGTTTTTTCTATGGGACTAACCTTGAAATCGCGAAAAAAAAATCAGCTGTTCCATACATTTGTGTTCACTTAAATCGACAAAATGTATGGAACAGCTGATTTTTTTTTGCGCTTTCAAGGTTAGTCCCATATTCAAAATGATGAGTACAAAGACCCCTTTTCGGGTTTAATTTAAACAAAAACTAATGTTGTATATATGTTAAGGACCACGTAATAAATAGGCACATTTTTCATAATGCCCGCGCATTGTGAATAATGACAAACTACTTAAGGCGAAATAAATAATTACAATTTGAACTTCCTTATTTATCACATTGCCTCGACATTATAAATATTGCCGTGTGGTCTTTGGGCAATCTGATAATACCGTGAATCGGCTCTCTTGTTATGAAACTTTTTAAACTTTCGCGATTTGTAATATCGAGAACGGGTCTTATCGCGATATTCTTTTTTACGAGGTAAACAGCTTGTTTCCCGACGTTTCGACCGCCTTGCAGCGATCGTGGTCACGGGAGGACTGATGACAGCTCAGCGACGTCTTCGTAAAGTGCGGGTATGTGCATCTACTCTCACTTGGTCTTCACAATTTTTATTAATGAAAAGAAAAGAATATCGCGATAAGACCCGTTCTCGATATTCTCTTGTTATTGTTTAGTTTTGCATTGAAAGCGAACACAGATCAGTTATTAGACAACTGTTATTGTGTGATTGGGTAATTAGTTCGCCATGGATAAATCAAAATGAGTCGATATGAATCGTCGCTTTGACGAAAGATTAAAAGAATTGGTATCACTCAAAGGACAAAATACTCAGTTTTTTAGGAACGGAACTTGTATAGAGATGATTAAATGACGAAAACAAAAGAGCCAAATAAAAAAACCAGAAGATTATCAGCGTTGGAAGAGATTCGATGTCGTGACTATTGTACAGGCAGAGAAATTAATTGTCCCCGTCAAAGAAGACAACACAAGGGTTTAAAATACCGGAATATTATTACCGGTATTAAAAAAAATCCGATATTTGAAATCGGATTTCTTTAATACCGTATAGTAAATTTCCTTTCTGAGACACTTTTAAAACACAAAACAAACTGACCGGGAAATCATCGAAGTTCTTAGACATCCTATCCCACACACACACACACCCCACACACACATTTCATCAATAAGCCGACGAGTCAATTTATTGATAACGTCAAATGAGATATTAACGTCAAATTGACGAATTGACGTCAAACAACAGTTTTTACTGTTGTTTGACGTCAATTGCCGCGGGCATCGAGAAGCCGACGAGTCAATTGATAACGTCAAGTGAGATATTACTGTATGAATTGACGTCAAACAACAGTAAAAAGGCCGAGGGCATCGAGAAGCCGACGAGTGAATTGATAACGTCAAGTGAGGTGTTACTGTATGAATTGACGTCAAACAACAGTAAAAAGGCCGAGGGCATCGAGAAGCCGACGATTCAATTGATAACGCCAAGTGAGGTGTTACTGTATGAATTGACGTCAAACAACAGTAAAAAGGCCGCGGGCATCGAGAAGCCGACGAGTCAATTGATAACGTCAAGTGAGGTGTTACTGTATGAATTGACGTCAAACAACAGTAAAAAGGCCGCGGGCATCGATAAGCCGACGAGTCAATTGATAAACATCAATTAATAGATTAACATCTCACTTAGGAATGTGAGATGTTATTGTATGAACTGACGTCAAACAACAGTAAAATACACTAACTTGCTCATAGTTTTGTATTTAAAGTAAGTACTTATATGGGAGGCTAAAACGGCCACTTTGGCAGAATCATAATACTTAGGTATTAATGAATCATAATTGAAATCGTAAAACGGTCACAAACTGACAATTCATAATTTATCTGCGTACAATTCATAGCACGCAATTCATCTGTTTGACAGTTTTGTATGGAGATTCGTAAAATGGTCCACAAATTATGAATTGCTTTATTGAAGTTTAATGTCAAATACGTCAAATAGCACAATTGCTGGGAATTCAGGAAATGAATCGGCCGTTTTAGGTCTCCAATCATAACGAAAATTAATTTCAGCTGAAGTACCTACCTAATATCGGATTTCTTACAAGATTGATAAAAATAAAAATTACAGATTTTAAATAAATATTAACGGAACTACCTATACAATAATGCCATTTCATAAAATTCTCCTTCTCTTGGTCCTCCTAAGTCCCTTAGACACATGCCCACAACGGCTTCCACAGCTGTCAAATACAATAGCGGTCAGTGGGTCGCACAGATCGATAGCCATACAGCCAATGATATAGCGTGGGCTCTTGTGAAAGATTTAGGAATTATAATTGACATTTTGTTGGGACTTTGCTTTGATATTTTGTAAACACGGAAGTTACGACTTTCTTTTGTCTATTCAGAGTAATTTCTAGAAATTTCATGGGAATACAAACTGAATTGTGAAAGTGTTATGTTTAAGGGGATATAAAGATAATTTTGTGTTTTAAAAATTCATAGAAAAGTAAATGTTTAGGGTTAAATCATTTGGATTTTCTATAGGTAAGTTTTATTTCACTATATTGTCTACTGCTGTACAAAAACTAAATTTTTCTTTAAAAAACGGTTTTCTTTTTGGAATAAATAAAACATTCCAAAAAGAAAAACGAAAAGCCGATTTCTGTCGAAACCGCTCCGGTATCAAGATTAATAGTGATAGAGATTGAATCAAATCGATCGTCTTATGTATCGGAAGGGAATCTCGAAACCGAATCGTTTAAGTTCGAGCATGATATTGGACGACGAATATCACCGGGATCGTGCTTATTATCATCCAGAAGCAATGATGTCCAGAAGTATTCTGCCAACAGTAATGTCAAGATGGAGCTTTGGTCCAATTACGTATCGGAGATGGATTATGCATCGATCTGGACAGCAGGGCCCTAATTCACTATGACCACTTAACAATTACTTCGAAACCTCGACAATTCCTTGAGTTAATCACGATATATCTGCTAATAATATAATAAATAATATAATAATAATTTAAATGTTTTTATTATTCTTTTTATACTAATATTTAAAAATGTAACAAATGTGTGAAAAGTAAAATAAAGGAAATAATAAATAATATAATTATATTATATTATATATAATATAATGTATAATATCGTACGTACCTATTCTCTATTAATCAATGAACGAAGAAACCGCCTAATACTGGATGACTGTTTTTACCGTCTTGAAAAAATAGGCTATAATAGGTAAATGGCCTATGGCATACATAGTTTTTTTTATTTTTCAAAAAATTTCATAAAAAAAATCGAAATTAAAATCTATGCAGGGTGCATATATGATCATATATGGGTGCATATGAGTAATCGTGCAGCTCAACTAACAGGGAGCTCAACTATTCGACGAACAATAACAAAGAAAGGACATTTGGGTATTCCGCATATATTACTCAAACTGCCAGACCATGATTAAAATTATCTGAGAGAAAAAAAAAACAAACAAAAAACCAATGACCCACATAGTCTTCACATTCACCTATACTGAATTTTAATTGATGACTGGGTATGAATGATATTGTTAGAATTTGTAGAAAGATTACCGAATAGCTGGGAGCTTGTATAAGCAGAAAATAGGTAGGTATACCCCAGTAAATTGAATGCGGAAGGCAGGCTGATGCTCTGTGCAAGATATGTACTGATATTAAGTCACACTGGAAATTGACTTCAACATAAATAAGAAGCTAGATACATTTAGGGTTACCATCTGTGTGGATATGTCCAGCGTTTTAGGTCGGTTCGGATTTTGTTCGGCCTTGTCACTTGTCCGGGCTTTTGAATTCAGAGGATTTTATTAGCAACATAATTTTTTTAATGAGTACTGAAGAAAGAAGAAAGATTTATTCGCTGATAACGACTTTAAATGATTTTAAAGTGGAGATTACGTCCAAACGATTAATTTGAATGATGAGATGAAAAAAAATATATGTTAAATTAGAGCATTTTCTCAATAACTTAAAAACTTTGTGAATATTTTAGATTATGTAAAGTTATAAAACTGAGATTCAAAAACATTCATTCATTCACCATTTTAAAGCTAATTTAATTATTTATCTTATTACGTGTTTTAATATATATAATAAATTAATTATGCTTCTAATTTGGGACAGCGCTCCTTGATGGACGAGTCCTATTACTGGCTGGACGTACGACGCGTTGCGTGAGCTCAGCACAGAACAAGCAAGGTATCAAGGCCCCAACCACTCAAGGCCGTTGGCGTATATCTAAGTAAAATATTGAATGGACTTATTTGCAAATGTCCGGCTTTTTGTCAGGACTTTTCAAATGGCAAAAGCTAGGATTTATGAAACAGAAACTTGGTTCAAAGCTTTAAGTCAGCTGGTCTTAACCAATCAATCTGCCTAGCCTTTTCCCAACTATGTTGGGGTCGGCTTCCAGTCTAACCGGATGCAGCTGAATACCAGTATTTTACATGGAGCGACTGCCTGTCTGACCTCCACAACCCAGTAACTGGGTAATACGATACCCCTTGGTAAGACTGGTTGTCAGACTTTCGGGCTTCTGACGACCCGTAACGACTGTCAAAGATCCACGAATGACAGCCGGGACCAACGGCTTAACGTGCTTTCCGAGGCACGGAGGAGTCTCGGTATGTAAAGATGGTCACCCATCCACTGACCAACCCCGGCAAGCGTAGCTTAACCTCATGGATCGACCCGTGCGGCTGTTATTACTTAGCCACGAGCTCCTCCTCCTCAGCTGGTCTTAACCATTAGGTTATAATCATGTATTGTTTTGTATTCCATTCTTGCATGTAGAATGTAGATGTTATCTTCAATAGAGCTCGCTACTGCAACCGATAAAAGCTTTTATAGCTTTTGTGCCTAAAGCTTTCATGTAAAGCTTGATATCATGGTACTCTATCCATTGTCAGTTAATACTGATAATGGACTGCAGAGGTCAGGTTATTACTGCTCGGATTGGAAATGAAATGAAGTTTAATTGCAAGAATTTGTAGTACATTACAGATGTCTCTAAAACAATTCGCTAAAACTAGCATCTAAAATTATTAATTAAATAAATGGAGCTAATAAAATTGGAACTTAAATTATAGTTAATAAAACTAAGAATACGGATGTCACTCATTTGTCAAACTATAATAGTAAAGAGAAGGCAACTGTCAAAATGGCGCTGTCGTAGCTAGTTCCCAACTTAGGTTAATAATAATACAAGGCGTGAGGTGGCTTTATTTTATTTTTACGAAAATGACGCGTTATTGTATTCCTAAATACTCCGAAATTGGAACGAGTCCACCATTTCCCGAGAGACCCTAAAATTAAAAGAAGATTTTTTAAAAATTAAACAGAGAAAAACTTGGCAAAGACATAAAAAAAATTAAAATCCTTCCCGCCGCCATATTTTTTTTACAACAAATTCGCCGCTAAATTCGCAAACCAAACTCCCATTAAACAACTAAATACCTACCTACCACTATACAAATCGTTTCTTTTCACAGCTAACCCCTTTAAATTCGTCCCCCATCTCGCCAACGAGTTTCAACGGAGGGTAAATCCCTTCTGTAAGACCTTGACATAGTTCGGTTCTGACTGGCTTTTATCAGATCAAACCGGAATGAACCGGTAAAATGGTGAAAAATAAAGTGCAGAAGTCCCATTTCTAATAACTAATTTAGCGAGTTGCAACTTTCACGGTCATCTGCGCTTGTATCGGCAATTCGGCACGCACTATATGAGAATAGTTCATAGCATAAGCATTAAGAATACGTATTACGTGGAAACTGTTGTTGGTTACACATTTGGTCGTATCTTTTGTATTTCTTCCTACAAAATGTAATGTGTCGCTGTTTGTTTTCCCTAATAAATAAAATAAAATAAAATAAAGAATCAGTCTATAATGTTCCCACTGCAGGGACACAGGCCTCCTCCGTGTGACAGGGAGTGGGCCAGCACGCGAGCCGAGTGCGGGTTGGTAGATGTCTCACGTCCTAGAATTTTTAATTCTAGGACATGCCGGTTTTCTCACGATGTTTTCCTTCGCCGTTTTTAGAGCAGCGGTGATGAAATAAATATCACAAAGTTGAGTTCCTGTTTGGGATCAAACTCAGTGGTTTAAACCCGTGACCTCAGACCCTTCGTGTCTTTGTTAAAATAGCCGGTCAGCAATATGAAGCAGAGCTGACCCAGAATACGCTGCATTTAACAAATTCAGTGCCGGGAGCCCTCCTGGAGGGCTCAGTCTAGTCATATATGGGATGCCATGAGCCCTCGAGGCAGTTCCACTTTCAATATATATGGCGGCACTTTCAATATATTTATCAGTGTCAATAGTATCGCCACTCTTGGAGGCTATTTCAACCGTATTTAACGTAGCCTAGCCTTTTTCCTACTATGTTGGAGTCGGCTTCCAGTCTAACAGTATGCAGCTGAATACTAGTAGGTATTTTACATGGAGCGACTGCCTATCTGACCGCCACAACCCAGATACCCCTTTGTGAGACTGGTTGCCAGACTTTTGGGCTTCTGACGACCCGTAACGACTGTCAAAGATCTATAAATGACAATCAGCCAACGGCATTCCGAGGCACACACGGAGGGGTCTATCAGAGTCTACGGACCGACCTTGGCATGCGTATTTTAACTCCAGAACGTTCTTTGTTTTGCAGACATGTCCTTACAGAAAAAAGTTTGAAACTTCTGTTCATTTTATGGTAAGATGTATTGTAATCAAAATCGCTGTTATTATTATTACCATTTTATTACGTAGGTAACGATAATTTGAGCAATTGTTTATTTTAGTAGCGCCGTGTATCCTGTGATGAAATACTTAATTAATGGGGGTTAGTGAAAATTATTCTGTGATAAAAGTTTATGTAAAGATTATAGGAAAAATAAAACGATGTCTCTAAATAGCACACTTTTTCAGAAATCGGAACGGAACTCTCGGCGCGCGAGTCCAACTCGCTCTTGACCGGTTTTTGTCAAGTCTAGTCGCTGCTTCAAAATATCAGGCGCTCGTGCCATTTAGTAGGTACCTATTGATAAAGTCCTAGGACCTTGATTAAAAGAAAAAAAA
The DNA here is from genome assembly GCA_905163495.3 of Cosmia trapezina. Taxonomy (NCBI): domain Eukaryota; kingdom Metazoa; phylum Arthropoda; class Insecta; order Lepidoptera; family Noctuidae; genus Cosmia; species Cosmia trapezina. The sequence continues at coordinate 17,448,119 of LR991040.1, read as the reverse complement.
GAAAAACTATTTATTCCCGCGAAAAATGACGCACATACTCAAAAAAAAAAAAAAAAAAAAATCAAAAAAAAAAAAAAAATTGGAACATTGGATTTTTTTTTTTTTTTACATTGGAATTGGTACATTTATCACAAAGGCAGTCGTCTAATTTCGTTGGCCGTCCGTCGTCGACCGCCTGTGACCTCACAGACGGGCCCCAGCACTAGTAATAAAGGCCGTATTTTAGAATTGTGACTCTGTCTAACTATCTACATAGCTAAGTATTAATGTTTTCTGGAGAACAGCTGGAGAAATAAAACATTGTCGCTCATAATAATATAGTACAAGAGCCCACGACCAAAACCATGTCGCATCGTTTTACGGCCAAAACCGTATAAAATAGATGATTACGATAGTTTAGATGACTCTGAACTCGACTCGGTGGGCAGTACAGGTCAGAAAAGTCACAGTTTTATGGGAGTCCATTTATGCTATTAAAAAAAAATCTGATGGTTTTATCACAATATGTTTGATATTAAAAATGTACCTATGTTTCGTAATTTTATTACGAAAAAGTGTTTTCAGACATTTTGCGCGTCACATGTGGCATTTTAAAATACGGTCAGGTCAGACATGACGCGGAAAATTTCTGAAATTAGGATTTTTTGAATAACTAAATCTGTCGATTCGTAATATTGTGAATATAAAAGTGTATAATTGTCCTGATATACCGGGTAAACCAATAACTGATGTGATCAACATCGGTATATACATGGGCGTACCCAGCTTTGGGCCCAGGGGGGGGCAAACCAGAAATTTCTTAAGCCGGGTCCCCCACATGTTTTTTTTTTCGCCTCATCAGTCTGCTGTCCTCGGTAAAATCTTTGAGAGACTTATTTATAAACGCCTCAAAGATTATGGCCGAGGCCTAATTCCTAACGAGCAGTTTGGCTGTCGAACCCAACACTCTTGCGTACCAAGTCCACCACATAAGCGTTGGTTTCTAACGTGGTTCGATGACGGGTGCTGTTTTCTTCGATAAAGCGAAAGCGTTTGACAAAGTCTAGAACAACGGTTTATTATAATAAGCTTTACAAACTCGGTGTGCCAGACCTTCTCGTGCTCATCTTACGAAACTTTTTGTCTTTCCGCACTTTTCGCTATCATATCCAAGGAGCGCTGTCGCTCGCACTCTCCAAACCGCAGTCGATAAACTCGGCGCGTGGTTTCGAAAGTGGAGAATCGAAGTCAATCCCGACAAAAGTCAAGCGGTTCTCTTTTTGAAACCGCGTCTCAATCGATCTCCCCCCACCGACCAATCACCATGTTTAGCAAGCCGATCCCTTCTGAGAAGCGATCCAATCCAAAAAAATCAAATATCCAGGTGTGACCTTGATGAGACCTCTAAGCACATAATGAAGTCTCGTTCTGAATGCACGTAGCAAATTGTCACTTAAGTGCAAGTTGCGCATCTATACAGCGTGTACATTCTCCCAATCATGACCTATGCGGGTTCAGTATTTCCAACCGCAAAGTCCCGAAACATCCATATGATGCAGACCATACAAAATCGTTTCCTCCGAACGGCTACGGGATCCCCTTGGATCGTTCGGAATGAAATCCTCCAACTAGACCTTAAAATCCCAACTATCAATCAATTCTTGAAACGCAATTCCAAGCGTTTCTTCGATACCCCCGCGAAACATCGCACCCCTCTGGTCGTATCCGATAGTTATATCCCCTCTAAAATCAGTAAAATCCGCCGTCCAAGGCATGTTCTCACCGACCCCGATGACCCGTAAACCCTCTTCCAGGAGAAAAATAGGGCCACCAGTACAGTTTACAAACACAAAAATTCATTCCGACCTCGCCGCCGAGGTCCCTTGCGATGACGACCGCCACGTAATTCCCCCGACCCTTGACCGGTGAAGGAGTGCCAGCTGGTGGCGTAGCTGAGCCTGTAGCAAGCACATAATAATTATCCAGCCTGTTCCTCCTTGCTGTACTCCCCCCAGTGAAGCCCTAAGCCGAAGTACGTACCCCACAGGGGGTGCCCTTAGCATGCAGTCGCTTAATTCATAGACGAATAAAGGCAGGTGTATGGCCGCGCAGCGCGGTTTTTTCTAAAATTAATGCTTCATATTGTACTTAATTGTAAAGTAAGTACACGACAACGACGACGACAACGTGACGTGGCTCTAAAATAACTTCTTCTTCTTCTTCTTTTTCGACAACATTACTTAGGCATACAAGATCCAGGGGGGGCAGCTGCCCTCCCCTGCCCCCCCCCTGGGTACGCCCATGGGTATATAGTACTACTAGCTTCCGCCAGCGGCTTCGCCCGCGTAGTATGTTGATAAAAAATAGCCTATGAACCCTAAATCCAGGGTGTCAGCTACGTCCATACCAAGTTTTATCAAAATTGGTCCAGCCGTTTGAGTGTGAAGAAGTAACAATCATACAAACACACACACTCACAAACTTTCGCCTTTATTAGTGTGATGTGATGTGATTGTGCGATAGGTACACCTCTGCCTAACCCATCTAACTATGTATTGAAGTAAAATGAAAACGACATTAAAATTGTTTTTCTTTTGTTTCAGACAACCGGACTTCATCCTTGGCTAATTTCAAAGATGTCTAAATTAAAATAACACCGGGCCATTTCATTCTCTATCACCAGAAGAGTGCAAACGCGATGTTGTATTCATATTGACGGCAAAATAACCTTCTCATATGCACAGGGAAACCGTTAACGTGTTCAGAGATTCATTAAAATTACGGCAAAAACTACTGCAGAGAACAACAACGTATTTTAAAGTAGTCGAATTCGTAAAAAAAGACGCTATACGGTATTTCACGTACGATTACGAAATACATCAATAGCGTATTATGAACATATTTATAGGAAATCATTCTAATAATCTTGTTAAACTTAAACATTAAAAAGACAATAAAAAAAAATATATAAAAGTGAAGAAAACAATTAATAATTTTAAGTAGAAAAAACCAAATTGATTCTAAAATCGAATAACTAAAAAAAAATAATCGACTAAAAAAAATTACCATAGATAAAACAGGAATTTTGACAGCTAAAATGGCGGGAAAAGCTGAAGCGATTGGGCCACGCAATGGTCACGAATTGGCGCCATTGAACGCGCGCGCTGATGGCAGCGAGCGGCCTCATGGGGTCACCATCGTGCTGCAAGGTTCTAGAGGCTCCTTACAACGTGAGGCTCCTGATGATGACCGTGCGGCATGGTCAGGGAAACTGCAGTTCTTCCTGTCCATCATTGGATACTCTGTTGGACTTGGAAACATATGGCGGTTCCCGTATTTGTGTCAGCAGAATGGAGGAGGTGAGTGATTTTTTGTATTAGCAATATTTCGATCCGATCCTATTACTTATCCATTATTATTATTTAGACTATCACTGTGCCCGCAGCTTCGCTTACGTACCTACAATAATTGTGTAAAATACTTTAAGTGTTTGATAGAAGGGTTATTGTTATAACGGAACTTTGCCACCATCTCCGCAAATGCGGAACTTTCGCAGGAAATGGTACCTCCGCAAGTTTTTAACGGAGTTCTAACAGAGGTCTGCAGGCGTAGCATAACGACGTTTTGTCGACGGAAGAATAGACAAAATGAGACATGTGACATGCCTAGACGCGCAGAATGTGTAGAAATATTTTTACATCTGTGATTTTGTCGCGTACGTGTATGCGTGCTGATAAAGAAAATCGGCTCACATGACTCCATCTCTGCCACCACCAAGAAGACCAACAAAGAAGCAATTCTGTTTACGGTTTAATTTATAAACCACTAAGAAATCGCATAACCAAAGAAATGACAAAGCCGCAAAGTGTTTAATTACTAGCTGCGCCTCGCGCGCGGTTTCACCCGCGTAGACCGGGATAAAAATTAGCCTATGTGTCAATCCAGGGTGTCAGCTTCCAAATTTTATCAAAATTGGTCCAGCCGTTTGAGCGTGAAGAAGTAACAAAACACACTCACAAACTTTCACCGTTATAATATTATGTATTAGTGTGATTGTTGTTATTGTTATTGTTTGCCCATTTTGATTACCAAAAAGTCGATTTTTAGGGTTCCGTACCAAAATGGTAAAAAAGGAACCCTTATGATGTCACTCAGTCTGTCTGTCTGTCACAGCTGGATATCTCAAGAACTACTAATGCTATCAACTTGAAATTTGGAACAGTTTTAGATGACGTTTACACAACTATTTTGCAATTAAGAAAGAAATGAAAATATTTATACATTTTTTGCAACAGGGACTGAAAGGGGGTGTTAAAAATTCAAAGTGGGGCTACTAGGGCATTGGGGTATCATATGAAAGAACGCTGTTTGCACATTCTCAAACATTTTTTTTCTTTTTTTAGGCCGCATAGTTTTTGATGAAAAATGTAAAAAAAATACCGTCCACCCCCTTATCTCCGAAGTTTGCAAAGTGAAAAATCTGAAATTATTCTATATGATAGAAGTTTATGTAAAGATTACAGAAAAAATAAAACGATGTCTCTAAATAGCACACTTTTTCAGAAATCGGAACGGAACCCTCGGTGCGCGAGTCCGACTCGCTCTTGACCGGTTTTTTTTATCTAATTAATCTGTTTGGAACGAAGTGCGGTAGGAGTTGACTGTTAGAAATCGTCAAAAGTCACATAACGCTTTTTCCTTACGAAAGCGACTTTATTTTATAAGGTATACTCGTAGATAATGCGAAAGTGTGTTTGTTTGTTACACTTTCACGGCTGAATGGATTTGGATGAAATTTGGCACACGTGGCACCGACGTGCACACGGGCGAAGCCGCTGGCAAAACCTACTAATTTTATATTTGACAGTTTCTGCATTAGGTTGCCATCACGAACTTTTACAGAAAAAAAGAGAAAAATGAGAAATATGATATTTACCTTTGTTTTCTGAGTTACAAAAGCGCAAAGCGATTTACTAGCATTGAACTTGAATTTTCAGAAATGGCGTGTGTCAATAATAATTGTTGGTTCGCGTGATTTACCTTAGTAATACAGTTTGCTTTGAATTATATTCAGATATTTTCCGCAACTGGCTAAACTGACTGAATGACATTTTGTGACATTAAAACGCCCGGTTTCTCGACGGCTATTCAAATCTAAAATTAACTAACCATGTGTAAAATCTCTTGTTAAGTCGAAAACGAGTTGCACGAACGTTGATTAAGTACTTTGATTTGAATCTTTGATCACTTGACACAACAATCAAATTAGTACAAAAATCTCTTGTTAATTCAGAATTTGGGTTTCTGAACAAACGATTAAGCTCGAATGTCATGTCAAGCCACTGTCAAATGTTGTGTTAGCTAATCTGTCGAGTTTGGGCGATTATCTTTGCGTTCCCTGTGATTTTCTGTTTTCTTTGGATATTTTCTAGTTATAATTAATAAAACAACTTCTGCACGGCGGCACGGAGGAGTCTCGGTATGTAAAGATGGTCACCCATCCACTCATCAACCCCGGCAAGCGTAGCTTAACCTGATAGATCGACTCGTGCGGCTGTTATTACTTAGCCACGAGCTCCTCCTAAAAATCTAAAACCAAACAATAAAAATTCTATAGGTAGGTACTTTAACTGCGGTACATTATTTTTTTTTTTGATACCTACGTGTTGAGGTTTAGGGGTTTAAGGATTTTATAAAGGGGGGGCAAATTTTCATTATTTTTGCGATAGGACACACCATTTTCGAGATATAAGGAAAAGAAAAAAAAAAACAAACATTCAAATTTTCAATAAAATGGCGCCTTGGTCAACAGTGTCAACTTGACATTGAATTGAACGAATTATTTGTCAAAATGAATGAAGAATACGATGTTGCCATACACATAATCTATTTTCTTTAATCAGTTGACATTGATCGTTGATTAATTAATTTTGTCGTAATCGCCACTTCAGCAACCCAATTTGATTTGACTGGTCTGTTAATTTAACCAGTTTGTTAGTTGATTTTAGATTTGAATAGCCGTCGAGAAACCGGGCGTTACGCCCGGTTTCTCGACGGCTATTCAAATCTAAAATTAACTAACCATGTGTAAAATCTCTTGTTAAGTCGAAAACGAGTTGCACGAACGTTGATTAAGTACTTTGATTTGAATCTTTGATCACTTGACACAACAATCAAATTAGTACAAAAATCTCTTGTTAATTCAGAATTTGGGTTTCTGAACAAACGATTAAGCTCGAAGGTCATGTCAAGCCACTGTCAAATGTTGTGTTAGCTAATCTGTCGAGCTAGGGCGATTATCTTTGCGTTCCCTGTGATTTTCTGTTTTCTTTGGATATTTTCTAGTTATAATTAATAAAACAACTTCTGCACGGAGGCAAGGAGGAGTCTCGGTATGTAAAGATGGTCACCCATCCACTCACCAACCCCGGCAAGCGTAGCTTAACCTGATAGATTGACTCGTGCGGCTGTTATTACTTAGCCACGAGCTCCTCCTAAAAATCTAAAACCAAACAATAAAAATTCTATAGGTAGGTACTTTAACTGCGGTACATTTTTTTTTTTTTGATACCTACATGTTGAGGTTTAGGGGTTTAAGGATTTTATAAAGGGGGGCCAAATTTTCATTATTTTTGCGATAGGACACACCGTTTTCGAGATATAAGGAAAAGAAAAAAAAAAACCAAACATTCAAATTTTCAATAAAATGGCGCCTTGGTCAACAGTGTCAACTTGACATTCAATTGAAAGAATTACTTGACAAAATGAATGAAGAATACGATGTTGCCATACACATAATCTATTTTCTTTAATCAGTTGACATTAATCGTTGGTTAATTAATTTTATCGTAATCGCCGATTCAGCAACCCAATTTGATTTGACTGGTCTGTTAATTTAACCAGTTTGTTAGTTGATTTTAGATTTGAATAGCCGTCGAGAAACCGGGCGTTAGTGTTCCCCATTATCTTCTATAATTAATTTGATGCCATATTGGTATCAAATTAACTATAGAAAATAATGGGAAACACGATTTACTTTTTTTTATCAACCTGTATTGTAATTTTTACGTCTCAAGATAGATCGAGTATCAATCTATTGGACTTCTGTAATCGTATTAGGGTAGTTCTCCGAGGTCCCTCAAAACGCGGTCACACGGTCTTAATTCCTAACCAATTAAATATTCACTCTTAGGACCAAATACAGATTACTCTTTATTTATTTATGTGTATAATTTCAACAGTAAATATCTAAAATTATTTATAATTTTTATTTAAAAAAATATCTAGTGTTGAAAACGGGAGCAAAATCGGTGTTCTTCGCGCGTCACACTCTGTTCGCGCTCACGGCAAACTTTGATAACTTTTGTATTCTATTAATAAGCATATAATGTAATACATCAAATTAATTGTGTTTAATTAGGCATCATAATGACCAAAGAATATTAATTGTATCTCTTAATGTACAATAGTTAATAGGCATTATGTCTCTGTCACACGATTTTGCAAGTTTCGCGAGCGCACAACAAAACTGCACTTATCTTCCAAGAGGAGCAACTTATCGCTACCCGTTTTAGCTACGCTGACGCTCAGTAGTGTCCCGGCATCAGTGCGGGAGACAAATACATTCATTGCTTCTAAACAAAAAAAACCGGTCAAGTGCGAGTCGGACTCGCGCACGAAGGGTTCCGTACCATATTATATGTTTAACAATCGCAAAGATAACTTTTTACTTATTTTATAATGATACTGTGAATTACAAGGTTATTTTTGCAGTTGCAGAAAATCACCCACCATCACAAAATACCTTATGAATCGCCGTTTTCAGTATTGTTGCTTAAATACAGTATTTATGGTACCTACATGGTATAAAGAAGTTTCAAATTCCTAATTTGTTGAATAATTGTTGCGCTAGAGCTCGAACAAAAATGGTCTAAAATTTACAACTTTTGCGGCCCCCTATTTCTTAATTTTAGAAGATAAAAAAAATATGTTTGTACTCTATTAATTTTTTTTTTTTTTTTTCAAAATGAAAAGTTTATTGTATTGGGACCGACCCCTTAAATTTTTAACTTTGCTTTATTTTTATTATTTGTTGTTATAGCCGTAATAGACAGCGGAGGCTTAGTAAGTTTGTACTGGACTGTACGTGGTTGTCTGATTTCATGGATTTTAATTTTCTTGGGCGGAACCCTAATTATTTTTCTAAAATAAAAATAGCCTAAGTTACTCCTTAAAACATCAGCTATATGCCGTCAAAATCGGTGAAAATTCGTTTGGCAAGTTTCCTAACTTGACTCAAAGTACCATTTTTTTAATCGGACTGCGCTTTAAAATTCTTCTATACAAACTTTAACATCCCTAAACCTCATTTGAGGCGTAGTTTTGAAAAACTAATAATGACAAACATTATTACTATAAGTAAGTAATAATGATTGTCATTATTAGTTTTCAAGTATTTGTGCTAAGTTTCAAGTTCATTAACCAAATTAATAAGATTTTTCATATAAACTGTATCTCTGTTTTCACGAACACAGATAAAAAATTTCAAAAATCGTCTGGTATGTTTCCATAACTTGACTCAAACATTATTTACACCAATTTTAGAGTTAATCAAGCCCCCAATAAAATCCTCCGCTATAAAATTAACTTTTCACCCCTTAGGGGTAGATTTTTGGAAAACCCTGATACACGTTAGTCTTCATTTTTGGTCTCAAGTATAAAAACTGAGTTTTGAGTTAATCGGACCGCGTGTTAAAATTCCTCCATACAAACTTTGACACCCCCAACCCCTTTTTAGGGGGTAGTTTAGGAAAACTCAAAATGATAAACTTTATAATTTACTTAGATGAATATTCGTGCTAAGTTTCAAGTCTATTAACTCAAGGTATAGGATTTTTCATACAAACCTTCATCCCCTATTTTACGCCCTTAGGGATGGAATTTCCAAAAATCCTTCCTTAGTGGATGTTTACACTATATAAGGTATCTATGTGCAAAATTTGAAGTCTCTAGGTCCATTGGTTTGGGCTGTACGTTGATATATTAGTCAGTGACTCAGTCAGGACTTTGTTTTTTTTATATATATAGATTTACCATGTTATTTTAAGACCACAGACTTCTTATAGGTTTTCCTGTAATCTACAGGTATAGAACTATTGTCTATATTTTTTTCAAAATTTTAGGCTCAGTAGTTTCGGAGATAGGGGGGGGGAATGGTCAATTTTCGTCTATTTTCTTAAATAACTTTAAAACCATATATTTTAAAATTATAAAAAAAATATATTTGAGACCCTCATAGTAAGCCCTTTTATTTGATATGTCACACGGTACAGTTTGCAAAACTTTTTTTTTTAATTTTCTTATTTTCCCCCTAAAAGTGACTCTCATATTCAAAATTCATATATTTATTTTAGCTGTACATGTTTGGGTCACAGAAATCCATATGTGTACCAAAGGATCATGGTCATTTTGGACTAAGAAAAAACAGAATTCCGACCTAAGATGAGACTGTCACCAAAATGTAGTACATTGTTAATGTAATTATTAGGTATCATCAGTTTATTTTTAAAAGATTGGGAAGTATTTAAATAATCATCTTTATAATTATAACTTTGCTTTATCAGAACGCAGTAAAAAATATTGATTTTGAACGCATTTATAGTTATTAACGTTACTAGAGAAGTCCGTACTTTAACTTAGATCAAAATCGATTTTATTTTTTAATCGAAATGAAATCCCCGGCAATGTCAACTGTTTAAAAATAATCATTTTAGGCATGTATTTAACGCGGCGACAAATTAATCTGAATTTGGGATTTAAAAATAATTAAAGCCGGTAGCAAAAATAGTTGGTTGGCAGCTACAGCGAAGGATAATTTTACGTAGAAAACAGCTTACTAATCAGTTGTTAGCTTTGTTTCAATATAAACTAGCATGCTTCTACAACGTCTCTGGCGCTGCGGGAAGTGCAGTCCCTTCGCCCTTACCTCCGCAGCTTCGGCTTCGGCTCGCACGGGTGCCTAAGCTTTGTTACAGCGGGCGGGGGCTGCTCTCCCTCCACGCCTCCGGATTTATATGCACTCTAGGGGTAGCAGCCAAAAGGCTACGTGGAGTCGGGATGCCCCAATTCGGTTTTGAAACAGATTCTACCTATTTTAATTATGAAGTAGGGAGTACACTGACTTCCTTCAAAGCAGGATCCACGGTTAATATTAGTAAGTTGCCATATCATTATTTATAATGTGTATAAGTTGATCTTGCATTGTATAGGATTTCCTTACAATAAGAGGTCAGTGTAAACTGGAAATGTATAGCTTGATGTGTAGCCGTGTGTACCTCGCCTATGATTTCAATTGGTCCTGTATAATATGTGCACTACCAAGTAGCAGCCATTATTTTGTTTTTATAATTCCTTGCATTTTAAAGCTCATCTAATATAAATAATGCTAAGATATTTAATCGCTGCCAGTGCCAAGTAATTTTTTTAGTAGCAAATAGTTAGCCGCCCGCTGTCAGTCGCCTGAAAAATGATTAGCCACAATTTTACATCTAAAAATCGATACTGCATAAATTGATCGATTACGTGGCCTCCCTATTTTTGACAAATTAATGAGTTTTTTTGTCGACGGTGTTTTAAATTAGTAATTTTAAAGTAGAGAGGTTGAGCTACCTATGTAGAGCAGCTTTCGAGAAACCTTGAAAAAGTTTTTTTTGTCCATGTCTGATAATTATGGTACCTACTCATGTATGAAGATAACTCAACCGTAACAGATAATTATGTGGAGTGGGAGCCATATGAGTCTGCAGCTGCACACGACCGAGGGTGCTGCTTGGTACTATAATATGCATATATGAACTAATATGCACCGTCAGTAGAAACCACGATTAGTGGCGATCTTGAACACGCACAGACTTATCTGGCTTGCATTCGACATAATTTGTAACACGATGTAAAAAAAAACAGGTGAAAAACCTCTCAATTCCAAAAATCCACAGATTAATAACCTCAAAAAACATATTTCTTAATTACTTGACTCTCCCGTCTTTTAAAAATATATTGAAGGCCGTACTTAGTTACATTTCTAAAGGTAAATGAAACAACGTATGTTTCATCAAGGGTCGTTTTGTTAGATTTTAATAGTCCAAACATGTTAGCCGCGTGGCCATGATTCTTTTAACTTAATCGGTCTATTAGATTCGGAGCAAATTGGCTGTGACAGACGGACAGACAGACAGACAGACACACGAGTGATCCTATAAGGGTTCCGTTTTTTCCTTTTGAGGTACGGAACCCTAAAAATACGAGATAAGTTAACCTTTGAATATTTTCAAGTAGCCTTGCTTAAGAAACTTTCATGCGCAAATTTTGAAGGATAAATGTTTATAATTTTCCAACTTATTTTGAATGAAGGAATAGTATAGATCTTCGAGATTATTCTCAAGTACTTTGTTCGTTAATTTACCCATAACTTTAATAGTAATTCTCAAAAATGTGAAATTTTCGTTACTTTCGTGGCACAATTTTCGTGGTTATTTATCCACGAAAGTCATATAGCGCACCATAAAAGCTATATATCTCCATTAAATAATGACTTCAGATTTTTTGTGACGTCGCTGATGCATTTACTCGATTGTCGCGAATCTCAAAAGAAAGATGTTATGTATTTGTACTTGTACTTCAATTTTTTTCTTGTAACGACTTGTATGTGTTTCTGTTTGTATGTTTTCTCGTAGCCAATTTAACAGTTCACCACACCTTAACCTGTGCTGTTTAGCCAATAGGCTAATTGACAGTAAGAAAAATACCTTATAAATTGTATTATGAAGAGTGTTTGTCAGCTATAAGTATAAAAATTCAACTTAGACAAAAATAATTTGTAAACTACTATTATAGCAGCTGGCAAAAAATGGTGTGTTTTATGATTGTTTTTTATTTGAAATAAATAATCAAAAGTACACATCATCTGTCAGCAGCTACACTAGTATAGTACCTAAGTAATAATTATGTTAATGTTGTCAATTTTCAACACTTAATTCCGTCACGAATCTGGAAAATGACCCAAAAGCTAGATTGACCAGACACTATACCGAAGACATCCCGGACTTCAGCTTGTACGAGATTAGGATGGCTCTGAAGCAGCTCAAAAACAACAAGGCACCGGGTGATGACGGAGTTACGGCCGAACTCTTGAGGGTCGTAGGAAAACCCGTTGTTAAGACCCTCCAGAGGCTATTTGATTCAGTTATACTTGAGGACGAAACGCCGCAAACATGGAACAGAGGTGTGATGGTACTATTCTTTAAGAAAGGTGATAATGCTCTTCTTAAGAGTTACAGGCTCGTCTGACCCGTCTCACTGCTGAGCCATGTCTACAAGCTGTTTTCAACAGTCATCACGAACCGTCTCGCACGCAGGTCTGACGACTTCCAGCTTCCTGAACAAGCTGGATTCCGTAAACGTTATAGCAGCGTAGACCACATACATACGCTGCGGCAGGTTATACAGAAAACTGAATCGAGTTGAACTAAGTTGAATCTGACTCGGCTGGGCAGCGTTCAGGAAGCTTCGCAATATCTTCTCGTCTCATACACCCCAGTATCTCAAGACGAAAGTCTTAGACCCAGTAGGTGTTGCCAGTGATGACCTATGGCACTGAAACGTAGTCGCTCACAATGGGCCTTATTAGAAGGCTAAAAGTCACCCAAAGGCCAATGGAGAGGGCTATACTTGGAGTTTCCCTACGTGATCAAATCAGAAATGAAGAGATCCGCAGGAGAACGAAGGTAACCGACATAGCCCGAAAAAATGCTAAACTTAAGTGACAGTGGGCAGGGCACATTCGTAGAACAGATGGCCGATGGGGCCCAAAGGTTCTGGACTGGCAGTCGCGTACCGGAATCCGCTAGATGAGGGAAGCACAGAACCGGTCGAAATGACAGTGCTTAGAAAGCCTATGTCCAGAAGTGAACGTCTTTCAGCTGAAATGATGATGATGGTGAAGTAAATTTTACAGTTTAATTGCTGGAACAAAAGCTGTGTTAGCAACCTATGTTACTAATAAGTAATAATAAGCTGATCTCAAAACAGTGATGATCTCAAATACAAGTTATAAACTTCAATCCACAGGAAATTTAAGAAAAAATAAGGATTTAAAACTATATTTTGAAAATACGTTTGTAACTTTTGTGGCGCCTTTCATAACTTTCGTGGGAGCCAAAATTTCAAAATAGAATATCTTTGTAGTTTATGCACCGATTTACATGTAATAAAAATTGCACGTATTACTTTTACAGCGTCTTAAATGCATGCCCATTTATTTGAAGATTTCTCTAAAAAATTTCGCCACTAAAGCTACGCGGAGAATACTTTTTGAAGAACTACTCATTAAATACAGGATGACATAAGTCCAACACAAATCGGTCTTCAGTAAAGTAATTAATACGAAAACTCCACAATAATGAAAGAACCATTTCGATTACTTAGGAAGGCTGTCGTATTTCACCTATCTCGCTCACACGGGACCTTGTTTTCTAGGATTGTTTTACAAATGAAAATATGCTTTTTTGTAAAATGTAATCAATTAGCGAACTAGTAAATAATATTAATTTAATAGGTACCTACCTTTATTAAAACACATTTTTATTGTGTTATCTAATAAACTCAACTCAAAAAGTATTATCAGTTTTTGAGATGAGCTACATTTATAAATGCCACAATAAAAATGTGTTATTAGTAATTACTTATTAAATTAATATTATTTACTGGTCCGCTAATTGATCACTTATTTCAAAAAAGCATCTTTTCATTTAACAATCTTAAAAATAAGGTGAGCGAGAGAGGTGATAAAATGCGACAGCCCTCTAAAACCCAATCACTTACTAGTTATAATGTAATGGACCGTAGGTATGCCTTTACCTAAACCATATACTTAACTTTCAAAGCACTCGACTCTAGTGCTAGTACTATGTGCAGTAATAAAGTGTTGATTTTATAGAGCTACCGAGCGACTGAGCGTCATACTATCCTCAGTATCCTCCAATCGTTAAAATAGTACTCCAACCAAAGTATTATTTACTTTAGTATAGGTATGTTTGGCTTGCGTATATTTCAACGAATACATTTCAACGAATCGTTAAAATAACCGGTGGTTGAGGTTGTTTGAGGTTTTGTTTTTTTTTTTTTTTTGTTTTTTGTTTGTTTGTTGTTGGTTGAGGCGATAGCGCCAGGGTAGTTCGCGAAATTCAAAATTTCTTACGTTATTTGCAATTTGCAAGTCAGTATTAGGTTGTATGTAGTTCTAAGTATGATTCGCGGTGGTATCAAATATTTATTTAAATAGAATTATTATAATCATAAAAATCATCAATACAAATTACCCTATTGAATGACTATTTCATGAAACCATGAAATTTGAGGCCAATTTTATTCTAACTTAAAGAGTTGTTACTGATTCTAATGATTATAATTCTGTAAAGTCATACTACTTACGGCCGCGAATCATATTTTAATCAACATACAACCTGACACGGACCTGCAAATTGCAAAAAACATAAGAAAATTTGCATTTCGCAGGCTACCCAGCACATCTCCCTAAATTTTAATTGTACCTATATTATTCTGTGTCTGTATTTTAAATTTGCTGGCCGAGCGGCCGTAGGTAATTAATTCAAGGTCACTTGCCCAGATAAAATACTGTAGAAAGAAAAAAAAGAAAGAAAGACAAAAATACGTTTATTTGCGGTAAACATGACGCAAAGAACAACATAATAAAATAAATTTATAGATAACAAGTGGGGGAAAATATGCGTCACATCTATGCAAAACGTCCATCGCTCAGCATGCCGCGACCCCATGCGAGACGGAGCCCCAGCGCTGGTTTTCAGCGATAGCCGTAACTTTATAGCTTTTTGTAGCTTTATTATTCTGTGCCTCAACACCTACTCCTGACTTCCGCACAAATTACCCACCATTACGTAGGTACTTACAGTCAAAGTGAAAAATTACCACATCTTTCTAAAAACTGTTTTCCGGAACAAATTTTGTGATATCCGAGGGGAGATAAAAGGGGATTCGTCTCCCTTGGTCCCTTCCTACATGGAAATGGTATGCGAGGGTGTGTGTGTGTGTGTGTGTAAGGGTGTGTTTATGTGAGAGCCTGTCTGGCTAGGCTACGCATCAAATTTAATTACGTGTTTACATGTAACATGGAGT
This sequence comes from Cosmia trapezina, assembly GCA_905163495.3. Taxonomy (NCBI): domain Eukaryota; kingdom Metazoa; phylum Arthropoda; class Insecta; order Lepidoptera; family Noctuidae; genus Cosmia; species Cosmia trapezina. The sequence goes on along the minus strand of LR991040.1, from coordinate 17,432,930 downwards.
ACGTTCATGTTTTCGAAGATAGACGATGATTGCCGAAGCGCATACTTTTGGTTGGAGGTCTGTACGTATGATACCAACCCTAATAAATAAGCTAAATTATAACTACCCTTCGGGGAAGGTGTGATGCTAGAGATTTATTAGCTAAACTTTTAAAATATTTTCATTTACCTTTCCAGAAGACGTATATTCTAATAGTACTTTGAAATCGATTTACAATGTTTCGTAAATAATAAATTATACATTTAATCAATTATTACCAAGCCTAGTCCATAAATAGCTTAGTTCGCTCTAGCTGAATCAGTTTGACGGTGCGAGTGGGATAGAGTGATACCCGGCACGGGGAAGTGGGGATGAAATATGAATTTGAGCTGAGGTATTACAAGCTTGGTGCAAATCAGGTAATTAAAAGGTTGTACGTGATTTTGCGCGGCGAATGTGGCGGGATGCCTTAAGATACGGTATGCTTGGAATCATACAAATATTCGATCTTAAAATAATAAAGAACAAATACTAAAAAAATGATGAGTGAACCTTTTAGGTACAGAATATTTCATATTGCTTTATGTAACAATTGCTACTTAGTTACCTCAGAAGAATAACTGCTTTAGTTGTTCTTCTGAGTTAGTTACAACAATCACAGACAAGACATGAATGACGGACTATGCACAAGTCATGGACCTAATATACTATATAAACAGGACTGAGCTCTCCAAAAATCGTATCATACAAAAATTAACCTTAATGACTGCAGTTTAGGTTTACTTTTGATAGGATATCTTAGCTGAGGCAAAACGAGCCGAGAGAGAGGCCCCGAGTTGTGGAGTGTGTCCCTTTTGCTCAATTGCCAACAGATAAAAATGATAAAGATGGTAGAAAATTTTACCAACTACAAGTAGGTAAAATAAGTTACGTATATTTTTTTTAGCATATAAATTAGTTTTAAATAATTTTATTTATAGGTTTACAATCTGTATATCATAGTCAATAATTTTATAAGTAAGCTCCATGAGTAAAATAATCAAAATAATATAATTTTGATTAATGTTTGGTAGCTATCATATAATTACTCTGGTAACACTGAAATCTGACATCAATGGTTTCATGGCGGTTTTTTTCAATTTATATAGCGAAAATAGTGAGAAAGTGTTGCATCAAGAAATGTAAAAGTGAATGTTATGCTGGTTGTGGCATTTAATTTCACAGGTAAGGAACTTGTAAGGAATAACAAAGATTTAAATAAATCTCGATAAAAGACTTAAAATTGTTAGGTACTAAATAATAACAATGTTGAGTATAAGTAGTGTAACCATGCTCTAGACGTTTTGTAGACAGAAGACTTAGCGCCTTCTGTCTACAAAAGCTATAAGTAGTGTATTTCTGATTAAAACTATTAACATTAGGCGTATAATAAATACAATTTGTACTTATGTATCGCATGATTGAAATAGCATTATTTTTAAGTAGTTTACAGCTTTCCATCCAAAGAAGAAATTCAACAAATATGGTTGGATGTAATTCCAGAATCATTTTAGTTCCCTTTGCTTCAATTACATACTTACCCAAACCAGCTCTGTAGAGTAAACGAAAAAAGAGCAAGAAAGTACCATGGTCCCAGAACGAGATTCTACATGCCTACTTCATCATAAGCCACGTATACCTACGTGATCAAATTTGATGATTCGCCACAAGACGAATCTCACCAATATTGTAGTCCTTCCTTCTTGCCTCAAAACATGGGTAGGTACACGATTCAACACCGACACAGAACACAATAATGTTCAGTTTCATAAAGGAGCTTTCGAAAAAGGTCTATTTCTTTATATTATTTAACTAGCTTTTGCCCGCGGCTTCGCCCGCGTGGATGTCGGAAAATATCCCATTGGAACGTTCATGTGGAAAACATAGGGCATATCCCTAACTTAAGAAATGCTGGGTTTCCCATACAAACTTTCATCCCTTTTATCACGCCTTGTAGGATTATGTTTTAAGACAAAAAGTAGCCCATGTCCTTTCCCAGGATGTTATCTATAGCCTTGCCAAATTTTATCGAAATCCGTGCAGTTTTGTAAATTTTAAAATCAACCCCTATTTTACCCACTTAGGGGATGATTTTTAAAAAACGCTGACCCGCATATTTCTTAACTTCTTACCAATAGCATAAATTTGTTATGCCTAACTTAAGAAATACTGGGTTTCCCTTACAAACTTTCATCCCCTATATCACCCCCTTTTTTTTTTTTTTTTTTTTTGAGGGTGGGAAATCATCAAATAACTTCTCCCGCTCTGGGTGGAGCGGAAGGGCGTGTCGGACTTTTACTGACTAAAACCCACCCGTGTTCCTTCAGTTGCCTATGCCAGGGCCGCGGTATCTTCTGCAAACTACCCGCCCCCTATAGTATTATTTTTCAAAAAAATAGTATCCAATGTCCTTTCCCAGGATGCTATATAAAGCCTTGCCAAATTTTATCGAAATCCGTACAGTTTTGTAAATTTTAAAATCAACCCCTATTTTACGCCCTTAGGGGATGATTTTTCAAAAATGCTGAACCGCATATTTCTTAATTTCTTACCAATAGCATAAATTTGTTATCCCTAACTTAAGAAATACTGGGTTTTCCGTTACAAACTTTCATCCCCTATATTAACCCCTGTAGTATTGTTTTTGAAAGTATCCTGTCATTTTCCAGGATGCTATATAAAGCCTTGCCAAATTTTGTCGAAATCCGTGCAGTTTTGTAAATTTTAAAATCAACCCTGATTTTACCCCCTTAGGGGATGATTTTTCAAAAACGCTGAACCGCATATTTCTTTATTTCCTATCAAAAGCATACATTTTAATTTTCACATCCCTAACTTAAGAAATACTGAGTTTCCCATACAAACTTTCATCCCCTATATCACCCCCTGTAGGATTATTTTTGAAAAAAAAAGTAGCCTATGTCCGTCCCCAGGATACCATCTATAGCCTTGCCAAATTTTATCGAAATCCGTTCAGTGGTTTAGGCGTGAAAAGGTAACAGACAGACAGACAGACAGACAGAGTTACTTTCGAATTTATAATATTAGTATGGATTACAATATGTTTGTAATACAAACAATAATTTGAAATCACTTATGGTCAACCGGACGCAAATTATCTCTGTATAAACGAATTTTCCTGTTTGTCATAAAAATGTTTGGTCACCCTATTAGAAGGAGATAACTGCCTCATGTGACATATCTCTCTCTGCTCGTGTTTTTGGTATGAGAGCTCAGTCCAGTTTGTATAATAGGTCCATGGCACAAGTCAGCTTACTCGCACATTGGCACTCCATTCTATCCTACTCCATGGCGCCTCTTTAACCATTCCACAGATAATATAGTTAATACACCATTCCATATTTAAAATATAGGTATAGTATAGGTGCAGTCACGGTGCCCGAGAAACGCAGTATGCGCTTATGTAGTTAAATGTATGTGAGTCCCATAGGCAAAGCTAGCCAGGTAAACAGACAGATGATTTAAAATCCTGTTGACGTAGGAATAGAATTGAAAATGAAATGTTTTTGTTGAGAAAGACCCTAGGTTTCACCTGGCGCTATATCGATTTATTAAAGAGTGGGCTTTAAACAAGCACTCGATGAGATCAGGGCGAGAGAATAGGGAATGGAGATTCTGTAGTTTTGTTTTATAACTTCTTAGGGTTTTCTATAGCTACTTGTTCTGCGCGGGCGGGTCCGTCAAGGGTCGGGGGGTTAACTTCATCAATCACGACCACCACTCCGACTTTTAAGTGACTCGCGGTATAAAAACCATAGCGCGATCTAATTCGATCCCAACGCCATCTATCGAGTAATGAGACAACTCTGCCATCCACGGAAAATGTGAAAACGTTTTTTTTAGGGTTCCGTACCAAAATGGTAAAAAGGAACACTTATGGTGTGACTCAGTCTGCCTGTCTGTCTGTCACAACTGGATATCTCAAGAACTACTAATGCTATTTTAGAAGCATGAGGAACAGGGTGTAAAGTTCACTCATCCTCCATAGAAAAGGGAGGATCCTCCGACCAGACGGGTGTTGTGTCTGGTGGGCTACTGCCCGATGGTTGATGTCGGGTCGTTGTATATATGCTAATCGCGTGGTAAAGCGCGATGCAGGTTTGCGTGACGTCATGTCTCTGATGCGTAGTTCATATGTGGCGATGTAGATGCCGCCACACTATCAACTTGAAATTTGGAACAGTTTTAGATGACGTTTACCCAACTATTTTGCAAATAAGAATGAAATAAAAATATTTAGATTTTTTTTTGCAACAGGGACTGAAAGGGGGTCTTAAAAATTCAAAGTGGGGCTACTAGGGCATGTGGGGTATCATATGAAAGAGCGCTGTTTACATATTCTCAAACATTTTTATTATTTTTTTCGACTTTTGATGAAAAATGTAAAAAAAAAATACCGTTCCCCCCTCACCCTTATCTACGAAGTTTGCGAAGAGAAAAATCTTAAATTCTACTTCTATGTGATAGAAGTTTATGTAAAGATTACAGGAAAAATAAAATGAGGTCTCTAAGTAGCACACTTTTTCAGAAATCGGAACGGAACCCTCGTTGCGCGAGTCTGACTCAATCTTGACCGGTTTTTATTAATAAAAAAAAAATAAAAAATAAAAATATTTTATCTAAATTATCATATAACCTACTAGCTTTTGCCCGCGGCTTCGCCCGCGTGGATGTCGGAAAATATCCCAATGAACCTGCTACCGGGAATTCCTTCCTTATTCCTTGTCTACATTATAAAGGGAACCTCTGTGAAAAATTTCAGCTTTCTAGGTCCAAGGGTTTGGGCTGGGCGTTGATGAGTCAGTCAATCAGTCAGTCAGTCAGTCAGGACTTCTCTTTTTATTTATATAGACAGATGTTAGTATACCTATACCTACTTAGAACACAAAAAAAAGTTGATAATATAACAAACACAGATAGTTTCATCAAGTCCCATGTATAATACATGAAGCTTGATAAACCTGTCTATGGTAGGCCCATCCAGCCTTTCAGCAAACATCCTCAGGATACTGTTGGTGCTTCCTCCCACTCTGCCTGTCATCGACGCCACCTATTATTATGGTCTTTCAATATTAAAAAAAAAATAGGTAATGGATTTTTTTAATGTACCCCAATGTTAAGTTTCAACATATCAGTCCACCAGTGGTCCACTGCTGGACCGGACTGGTTGGATTGCCGATGTGAGGCAGGCCTTAGTGTTTTAGGGTGGCCATCCATAGTTCCTCTATTGAAATGATAAATGATAAATTATTTATTTTCTGTAAGTAGGTTTGTACAATATTATGCAATTAGTGAATAAAGGACGGATTTAAAGCGAGGGCCATAGATGAATCACAAGCTAGTGAAGGAACCATGTGAGTGTCCAACCATGGAATCACGACCGTAGGGAGTGATTCAAGTGTTAGAATCCTGAGCGACGCGAGTGATTCATGGCCCTCGATATAAATCCGTTTTATTCAAGAGTTGCATACTATACTTTATACCATGACTACGAGAAAGAGAAAGATTTAAGTGAAAATAAACATATAATGAGGAAAAAGGAAAGTTAAATTGGCTTCGATGTAAACCAGCCGTGATTTTTTGGGTAGCAAGTTTTCCACTATATCGGCCGCCCTCTCTTTCATAAACTCAGGTGTTAACACATCTTCATCACTAGAATGCATTTATAATTGATTAGAACAACACTAAACAAACACAAAATTAAAGATTAAAGTAACACTAAACTTTGTGTTCGTACAACTTACAGTATTCAAAATAGCGCCAATTTACTAAGGACAGCAAAGAACACAAAACAGTTTTTATTCTAATGCTATACTCCTTGTCGAAAATGTCGACCAATCAAATTGAATTTAGAACACATCAATATAAGTCGAATACACAGATTACACTTACACTAGATACGGCAAGCCATCCGACCAAGCGTGTCCTGCATGTTCGACTGTTCGTACTAAAAAGTCTGTTAGCTCAGTGACGCTTAGCGATTGAAACAATTCTGTTTACGTTGAGCACAGCACTAAATGGCTGGGGTGAAGTTATCGTAGGTATAAAAAAGATGACACGTTCGGTTTTCATACTATCTAATAACATGCCGTATCTAGCCTAGGTATTCTAAATCTGTGGTCGAATACATTGGTGTGTTCCATTTTCAAACATCAAAACAGTGAGTAAAAGTGCTTTTTATTCACTGTTTTCAGTGAATAAAATAAGCTTTTTAGAGGGGGAATGGTATAAACACTTTTACACGTCAAGCATATTTTTTTTTAAACTAGATGAGTTCGACGTTTCCTATCTGACTACTCTGAGAAGAAACGCCGAAACAAACTCAGAGGTCACAGTCTCTTTTAAAGTCCAGACATAATCTTGGTCAGATAATGTGAAGACCATGTAGATTGCAGTCTGAAATGGTCTTTTGAGGAAAGAACCACACAGATTGAGTGGACCTGTCCAGTCAGTGCACGCATTTGTCAGTAAACCTCTGTAGGCCTGAAAAACTAGAACAATGATGTCAGATGACCACCTGACTCATACGTCCGTTAAACAGTAAGCACGTCACCACTGAAAATAACTTTAATTCTGCCTACAATGACATCAGAATCATTAAAACAGCCTTTTTTCAAGCACTGTTGGCCTGTATAAACCTTGAACTTTAAAACCTAATCGTATTAGAAGTATATGTTTTTAGTTTACCTTTTGAGGGTTCCGTACCAAAATGGTAAAAAGGAACCCTTATGGTGCACCTCAGTCTGTCTGTCTGTCCGTCTGTCACAGCTGGATATCTCAAGAACTACTAATGCTATCAACTTTAAATTTGGAACAGTTTTTGACGACATTTGCCCAACTATTTTGCAAATAATGAAAGAAAATACATTTATTTCTTTAATTATTTGCAAAATAGTTGGGCAAATGTCGTCTATACAACGTGTAATGCTAAATGCGCAAAACCTCTTAAGGGGTCATTGTACTCATCATTATGAACAACTTTTACTATGGGACCAAACCTGAAATCGCGAAAAAAAAATCAGCTGTTCAGTACATTTATGTTCGCAAATTTCGTCAAAATGTACTGAACAGCTGATTTTTTTTTCGCGATTTCAGGTTTGGCCCCATAGTAAAAGTTGTTCATAATGATGAGTACAATGACCCCTTAAGAGGTTTTGCGCATTTAGCGTTACACGTTGTATATTTTTGGGGCTACTAGGGCAAGTGGGGTATCATATGAAAGAGCGCTGTTTGCACATTCTCAAACATTTCTTTATTTGTTTTAGGCCGCATAGTTTTTAACTTTTGATGAATAATGTAGGTAAAAAAAAAATACCGTTCCATAGAGTTTAAGTTTGCATAGAGAAAAATCTGAAATTATTCTATGTGATAGAAGTTTATGTTTCTAAAGATTACAGGAAAAATAAAACGATGTCTCTAAATAGCACACTTTTTCAGAAATCGGAACGGAACCCTCGGTGCTCGAGTTCGACTCGCTCTTGACCGGTTTTTTTAAATAATTTGTCATGATCGAAAAAATAGTAACATGTATTTTGTGATTTCAAGCGTCTACCTATTACGATTAAAAAGATACAAACTTGTGATGGGACAGACGGACACACATACAGTCAGCTACGGCGCCGGCGAAGGCGTAGTAAGAGGTACACGTAGGCACCCATTCTGTAAGGAACCCTAAAAACAGATAGCTTCTAGGCAAACCAAATAAAGTTAAATAATAAAATTATACTGTATCAACACAGTTTGCATACGTAGCAAAGATCAAACATTGCCGTAGCAATGTCTACGAACTACCAGCTACGTCGCAATCTCGTAGCAGCTCCGTAGCAATTTAAAATCGATATCATACGAGCCAGACAAGGCGGGATTTCTAAATATAGAATTGATTGTTTATGCTATTGGGCCGTATATAAATATTTGTAGTTTTATCACATAAAAAAAACCGGCCAAGTGCGTGTCAGACCACGCACAATGAAGGGTTCCGTAGTTGAAAAGAATTTATCCCAAAGACAAACTTAACATTGAGTTGAAAAACATGTTCTCCCATACATTAAATAAGCTTTTTAGAGGGGGAATGGTACAAAAAATATTGGACACGTATTTTTTCTTTTTTTACGTAATCAAAAAATTACGGCGATACATTGAGTTAAAATATGGCATGACGTCACGCGTAGCTGGGTTTTATACGTACAAGTGACGTAGCGAGCCCCCACTCCCCAACTTTAATGCGTGATAGCTAAGTATTTTTATATTAATATGATAAAGCAAAAAATACGTGTCTAATATTTTTTTATTATCTGACTGACGGACTAAATAGAATTTCTTTTTTTTCCCTATTGCGCTTTGTGTACGTCTATGACTTAATTAAAGAGACCACAATGAGTTGTGTTGTGGTTGCTTCTTTGCTTTTTGAGTTTAACATAATAGGATGTAAGAAAATGTAGCTACCTTCCTACAAATTATATTACGAGACTAGCTGTGCCCAGCGACTCCGTTCGCATGGAAGTCGTAAGATACAAAATCAATCTGCCTAGCCTTTTCCCAACTATGTTGGGGTCTGCTTCCAGTGTAACCGGATGCAGCTGAATACCAGTATTTTACATGGAGCGACTGCCTATCTGACCTCCACAACCCAGTAACTGGGTAATACGATACCCCTTGGTAAGACTGGTTGTCAGACTTTCGGGCTTCTGACGACCCGTATCGACCGTCAAAGATCCACGAATGACAGCCGGGACCAACGGCTTAACGTGCTTTCCGAGACGCCTCCGTGTCTCGGAAAGCACCGTGTTTCCGAGACACGGAGGCGTCTCGGTATGTAAAGATGATCACCCATCCACGGACCAACCCCGGCAAGCGTAGCTTAACCTGATGCATCGAACCGTGTGGCTGTTATTACTTAGCCACGAGCTCCTCTAGTTGTAAGATACACAATATACTAAAATAACAGCCACATTTTAATAAAACTCCCTCGGCCCCCGACCCGCCGCGTTGCATCGCCCGGCTGTACGCTATTACTTCGTTTTCGCTTAGCGTTCTTTTACACTTTTTTCTTTTTGCTCGGCTCCTAAGACACGTATCGTGATGTTAAATAGCTTATTACCATCCTCGAGAATCGGGCTACCAAATGCAAGAACATTTTTTTAAATCTGACTTTTTTGTTTACAATTTCATGGCTTTTAATTTTTATGCGCGGGTCCCTAATTTTTTTGTTGGCTAAAAAAAATTTAACCTGAGTTACTCCTTATCTTTATCTTGTCTTCTTATCTTCTTATCTCTTTATCTTATCTTAGCTATCTGCCAATGAAACTCCCGTCGAAATCGCTCTGGCCGTTTCGGAGATTAGCCGGAACAAACAGACAGATGACAAAAATATTAATAACTGTTTTTTTTTTGTTATAAGTGCTTACCGTATATACTTTCATAATTATGCATTTAGTGAAAAGCTGTTATTTTGACAATACAAACAAACACTTTAATTTTATTTATTTGTATAGATAGCTATATTATTCACCTCCAGAGGCACTAACTCATCATCTGCCTAGCCTTTTCCCAACTATGTTGGGGTCGGCTTCCAGTCTAACCGCATGCAGCTGAATACCATGGAGCGACCTGCCTATCTGACTTCCACAACCCAGTAACTGGGTGACACGATACCCTTTGGTAAGACTGGTTGTCAGACCTTCGGGCTTCTGACTACCCGTAACGATTGTCAAAGATCTACAAATCATGACAGCCGCGGTGCTTTCTGAGGCACGGAGGAGTCTGTAATGAACGGTCACCCATCCACGGACCGACCTCTACAAGCGTTGCTTGAGGCTTGTCCGCCGTAAAAAGCGCGGTCACTGTCGGACTGCATAGAAAAGAAAGAGAAGCGCGGTGACACAACGCTTGCAAAATATGAAGTAATTATCGATTTACAAAAAATCTATTGTTTGGACTAAAAAGTAATGACATGAAATCATTCCTTATTATTTTCTAAAGAACTGTATAATTTTATGAACATTGTAGGAGTAATATGGTAAAAACTAGAAAAAATAGACAGAAATAGACCTGGATTTAGATTTTTTCCCCTAATTCTACAAACTTAAATAGATTTCAGGACAAATTAAATCACTTCTTAAGTGTTGTAGATTGCTGTGTATTTTTTCCTATCAAAAAGATGCTATAATTACTGTAAAAGATGGTCACAAAGTTACTTAGTTTTGCCGTATTTTAGGAAGAGGAGCCTTAAAGATCGACCCGTGCGACTGTTATTACTTAGCCACGAGCCTCCAGAGGCACTTAATGATCGTAAAAAAGCCTACACAAGTAAAAAAGTAAATAGCACAAAACAATTTGTTTTGGCACCCTGCCAGATAATAACATGCAAGTCAGGCTATACAGAATTATGCCAGCGAAGCGATTTCAAACCAATTTTCTATATAATTCATGTTTTATTTTTGAAAGAAAGATAATTGCTTTAAAATTTTATAGCTCTATTCAGTTGATTTTATAAGCAATATTATAACTGAAAATCTATCTATCTATCTATATAAATAAAAAGAGAAGTCCTGACTGACTGATTGACTGACTCATCAACGCCCAGCCCAAACCCTTGGACCTAGAAAGCTGAAATTTTCCACAGAGGTTCCCTTTATAATGTAGACAAGCAATAAGGAAGGAATTCCCGGTAGTATTTTCCCTTGGGATATTTTCCGACATCCACGCGGGCGAAGCCGCGGCCAAAAGCTAGTATATGATTAAAACTGTTAGCTATCGCGATGTAATTATGATTATTGAATAAATAAAGATTTCAACTACTTTAATTACTTCATACAGACTTCATACATTTACATTTTAATTTAACAAAGTGTATTCCCACTCTAATTAAACAAACATCCCTGACCATTCTATGGAAAGCAAGGTATTTCATCAAGGCTATTTATTTTTTCCTTCACAGCTGGATGAGCTATTATTGATTTAAAAAAAACTTTTTTACACAAAAAATAAAAAAACCGACTTCAAAAAAATACACTACAAAGTGAAAAAAATTAAGTTTAAAAACTAAAACCCGACTACTGAAGCTTTAAAAAGTATAAAACAAGATAATATTCTCATCTGAAATTAGAAAAAGACCGACAAATAAAAAATCCGAAGTCACACGTAATCTCTTCGATTTATGCCCTAACATGACGTGTGACTCCGGATTTTTAATTTGTCTGTCTTTTTCTAATTTCAGAATTCAATCATTTTTAGCCTTTTCCCAACTATGTTGGAGTCGGCTTCCAGTCTAACCGGATGCAGCTGTATGCCAGTATTTTCTGACCTCCACAACCCAGTTACTGGGTAATACGATACCCCTTGGTAAGACTGGTTGTCAGACTTTCGGGCTTCTGACGACCCGTAACGACTGTCAAAGAGATCTACGAATGACAGCCGGGACTAATGGCTTAAACTGCTTTCCAAGGCACGTTTATTTAAAATCATAGATTTAAATAAATGTTCTCCGGCAATGTTTTAAGATTTATGTAAATCTATACGAGCAGAGCTGCGGGTACAGCGCTTGTTTTTTTTATTTATAAAACACTTTTCTGAGCGAGTGTACGCTCTATCACTAACACTAGCCGACACCTTATTTAATGCCTAAATTATTGCGATTTTCAACGCTGCGCTGCGCTGATAGTGCAAAATCCAAAAGTGCGCTTTTATTAATTTAATTTAGATGTCAGCTAGTGACAACAGGCATTAACTAACCGTTGCCCGCGGATTTGCCCGCGTGGATGTCGGAAATTATCCCTCGGGAACCTACTACCGGGATAAAAAGTATTATATGTGTTAATACAGGTTATAAACTATCTGTGTGCCAAATTTCATCCAAATCCGTTCAGCCATTTTTGCGTGATTGAGTAACAATCATCCAAACATTTTCACAAACTTTCACATCTTAAAAAAAAAAAGAAAAAGAGAAGTCCTGACTGACTGATTGACTGACTCATCAACGCCCAGCCCAAACCCTTGGACCTAGAAGGCTGAAATTTTGCACAGTGGTTCCCTTTTAATATAGACAGGAATAAGGAAAGAATTCCCGATAATACCTACGTTCCCGTGGGATATTTCCCGATATCCACGCGGGCGAAGCCGCTGGCAAAAGCTAGTTTATAATAAGTATTAGTAGGATTCCTCAAAACCATATTTCACCACTTAACGTCACTAAATCAACCACTTTTCTGTCCACAGGTGCCTTCCTCATCCCGTTCCTAATAATGTTAATACTGGAAGGAATACCCCTGTTCCTGATCGAGATGGCCATCGGACAGAAGATGCGTCTGGGCTCCCTGGGAGTCTGGAACACCATACATCCTTGGCTTGGTGGCATCGGGATCTCAAGCTGTATGGTGACGCTGTTTGTGGCGCTGTACTATAATGTGATCATCACTTGGGTGTTCTTCTACCTCTTTAATAGTATTCGGGTGAGTATCAATCTGCCTAGCCTTTTCCCAACTATGATGGTGTCGGCTTCCAGTAAATGATAAATGATTTATTTTCTGTAAGTAGGTTTGTACAAACACTTTTACACGTCAATAATATTTTTTAAAACTAGATGAGGTCGACGTTTCATCTGACTATTCTGAGAAGAAAGGCCGAAACAAACTCAGAGGTCACAGTCTCTTTTAAAGTCCGGATTCTGATTTTATTATATTTTATTATTCTATTCTGATCGGACGTAGTGCGAAACCGCTCTTAGCCTTGACCTGTGCATCGAGCATTAGAAAGAGACTGTCACACAGTTATGAGTGACAGAGACAACGCTAGACAAGCCCTTTATTTATAATATAACACATAATATAATATCACGACTGTAATTCCCCGAAGGGCTAGGCTGAGGTGTACATATTATGTATTATTTATTTATTTATTTAGGCCTTCTTAATTCCTTAGTTACAATAATAGTCTTTTTTTTTACATAATTTTAACTGAGGACCTCTCGACGAGTATAGGCCTCCTCCATCTCATTCCACTTTTTCCTATCTTGGCCTGTTCTCATCCAGTCGTTGTTTGCGAATTTTATAAGTTCGTCTTCTCATCTTTCCAGGGGGCGACCTCTTTTCCTTTTTCCGAGGGGGCCAGCCCATGTAGTAATTTTTCTAGTCCATCTCTCTTTACCCTGTCGCGCAATGTGACCTGCCCACTGCCATTTAAGTATCTTGCAGTGGGTTAGCTTGCAGTGGTTTACCCTCCACTCATATTATGTATATGTCGGTTTAATTAGAGGTTCGGTCAACCGCCTAGCCTTTTCACTAAACGGCACCGTTAAAGTAGTAGCCTACCTTCGATTTCAAGCAAAGTTTACTGCACAATTAGGAACTATTTAAGTAGGTACGTATAATCGTATAAAACAGAAAATAGACTATACTTTGGATTTTTTTTCTATCGGAAAAATTTCAAGTAATCATATTTTGGTTTTAATGCAGCAGTAGGTAGACAATACAATCAAATAACACGTGTGGAAAATCCAAATGATTTAACTCTAAACATTTGGTTTTAAATAATATTTTTCTCGACTTTTTTTTATAATTTAGAGCAAAGAACTAAAGTTCAGTAAAGTTACTAATTGACTCCATTGTTTCTCGATATATGAAAGCAAACAGTTTCAAAGCCCTGTTTTGTAAATAGAGAGCGAATCAAAACAACGCTGACCTTGCACTACTTCGCTATAATAGCTACCTGTAGCGGCTAGAATCCCAGGACCTCAGGTTTAAACGCGTAGAAGGCTGTACTGCGCAAGTCAAGCGGACGCATCCAATCACAACACCGATATATATAACAACATAGCATAGTTTTATCACTCCTGTAATTGATTAATAACTGCAGTCGTGTTCCTCTCGTTGAGTGACTGACACTCCATACCCGCGAAAGTGTTCCCGAAACCTCTAGAATATTCTAGAAGGACCAACCGGGCAGAGAAGGTGAGGCCCAGAATGAATAATGAGGGAATTTTGCAAGAAGAGGGATACGAGATCCCAGAGACTCAAGAAGAAAGAGACGTGATCATAGATGTTCCGCAAGAAGAGGATAATGAGAACCCAGAGAATATCGTGCGTTACTGTTCTTGTCAAGAAAAAATCCTACAGAAACGGCTAAAAGTGGCAGCAATATTATTCCAATTGTTTACTAGCGGCCTATTCCTTGCTGCGGTGTTTTTTTGTCTTTTAAATCGTGAGCAAAAAGAATATTGGAGGAATAAAGTAAGTGATTAGGATACCTAAGGATAATCAAATTCAATTTTAAATGCATTTTGTTATTCTTAGTATTCTTTTAAATACGTTCTGGTGCTTGTTAACCGTTTAACTTTATTATACTGTGGTCCGTTAGCTGGCATACCGCCATTTCGACGCGTGTTCCATCGCTTGCGGCCAAATCTTTTTTTTTTTTCAAAATGGCGTATGATATAGACATCCCGGCGAGGTTCGATGCATAATCAGGCAGATAGTGCATAACCCACTGATACTGTAAGTAAACACCGGCCAATTGCGTGCCACGCGCAGTAATAGGGTTCCGTAGTTGCACAATAATGCGGACTAAGAAGAGGGCTTACACCTCTGCTTAACCCTCCGGGGAGACAGGCGTTATTTTATGGTATACTCGTATTTCATGGAAAATATGACGATTTGATGATACACTTACCTGTTCCGTCTCAGCTATACCTTATCTGACTGAATTAGCCCGACAAGTCGAGCCCGCCGCGTACTGTAGCTTCATACCTAAGCCACAGATTAATACAGATGGGACACTCCGCAAAATCATTTAAATAAAAAGCGACTCTTGCTACGACACAATAAAGTGCAATTCAGGTCGCACAACGCTTATTACCTACAGTTATATTCAACTACAAGTTGCCTCTCTTTCTATCGCGTAACTCTTATACCTTCTAACCTACTGAATTAGCCCCGCGGACGGGGCCCGCCACGTACTTGTAGCTTCATACCTAAACTGCGGAGTGTCCCATCTGTAGGTATTAATCTTTGCCTAAGCTGACGACTCATCGACGACTGCAGTTGCCTCTGCCGTTGACGAGTGCCGCTCGTCTGTATGAGAACTCGAGTCGCCATCTCAGTAAAACCTAACCTCTTTTATTTTGTCACCAGCTCTCAGCCGACTCCCTACCCTGGGCCCACTGTCCTGTAGACAACGGTACTCGCGAAGCTGAATGCAACAAGGCATCATCAACGGTCTACTTCTGGTACCGCGAGGCCCTGGACGCGTCTCCTAGTATCGACGAGCCTGGAGTACCGAGGTGGTGGATCGTGCTGTACCTGCTGCTGGCTTGGATCATCGTGTTCTTTATCGTGATGAAGGGGATTCAGAGCAGTGGAAAGGTAGGTTCCTTAGATTTTGTTTTTTTTTTTATGGGAACTACCTATGTACCTATGTACCTTCGACGACACGGTTGGCGCAGTGGTTGAGCGATTGACTGCTGCGCAGCATGTCGCGGGTTCGATCCCCGCACGGAACAAATATTTGTACGACCTACAAGTATTTGTTCCGAGTCTGGGTGTTTTTCTATCTATAATATGTATGTATTTACAAAAAAAAAAAAATGTATATAAGTAGTTTATCAGCCATCTCGTTACCATAACACAAGCATAAGGTTGCTTAGCTTGGAACTAGATGGCTTGGTGTGAAATGTCCAAGGATATTTATTTATTATATTTATTATGTGACAATAACGGGTGTAAAAAGACAATGAAGCCGAGAGTCCTAAGTTATGTCGTTGCCGTAATTTAAAAAAAAAATTGTACTATACCATACCTGGTAGTTCTGTGGTACATTTCGATTGTGTTACATAATAAACTCACCTCAAAAAGTATTACCAATCAATCAACTTTATTTTTCTCACCACAATGTACATAAATTATTTTACACTTGTCAGATTCGACAATGATACATAATTCCAGTACATAAGGCGAAAGCGCCAGGGTAGCCTGGGAAATTATAATCATTAGAATCAGCAATACAACTCCATAAGTTAGCATTTACCTCAAACCTCATGATTTCATGAAATTGCTAGATTTGAGGTAAATGCTAACTTATGGAGTTGTATTGCTGATTCTAATGATTATAATTCTGTAAAGCCATATTAGCTACGGCCGCGAATCATATTTTAATCAACATACAAGCTCACACTGACCTACAAATTGCAAAAAACGTAAGAAATTTTGAATTTCCCAGGCTACCCTGGCGCATCATCCTTAAGTATATATTGTGGGAGACTGGTGACCAAGCTAGGCTCGTGGCCTGTGTTTCAGGACACCAGGATCATAATGAAAATGTAAAGGGGTGGGCCCTTTACATTTTCATTTTCTTTATTATCTGTTTTAGAGATGAGTTAAATAAATGCCAGAACAAAAATTGTGTTTTTAATAATTACCTATTAATTTAAGACTATTTACTAGTCTGCTAATTGATAACATTTAAAAAAAAAAAGCATATTTTTATTTAACAATCTTAAAAATTTGGTTCCGTGTGAGCGAGAGAGGTGACAAAACGCGACAGCCGTCTTCAGTTATCCCTTAGCAGAATAATTTATCCAAGTCTAAGAACGATTCGTAAGTTTAAGAACCGCTCAAAAAGCTTACTTTTGGTAGATATAACTATTTGTAACTGGATATAAGGACCAGTACCTTTGAAACATTCTTACGGAACATAAAAAGCCTTAAAGTTATATCTCTATTATATTTTTTGTAATTTCTGCATGCTCGAAAAAAAATTTTAAAAGAATTAGGTATCGTGTTCATTAAAAATCTTAGTTTAGAAATATTATAATGTAATGAATGTTCAAATATATGCCCCGACTGATATCACCAACTATGAAATAAAAAACGATTTCTACAATAAACTCAACGAAATAATGCCAACTTTGAATAAAACTATAATTGTATTAGGTGACTTCAATGGCCAAATAGGAAAGAGAAGAACCAACGAGGACAAAGTACTCGGACCACATACAACAGGCAAAAGAAACGACAATGGGCAAAGACTGATAAACTTCGCGTTGGAAAACAACTTACATATCATGAACAGCTACTACAATAAGAATCCTAATAGGAAATGGACATGGGTGTCACCGAATGGTAAGATAAGAAACGAAATAGACTACATTACTACGAACAAACCAAGATTGTTCTTAAACATAAATATTGTCAACCAATTTAACTACAACACAGACCACAGACTACTTAGAGGACAACTGTACACACGAGAACCAAAACCATCAAGAAAAAATATTAACAATACGAAACCAGTAGCTTTACCAATCCCGGAAAACATTCTAGAGGCCTTACACACTAATTTAGTAAAAATAGATAATCTTAATGAAGTTCAAGTAAAGTATGACGCTCTGGAAAAGGAATTAAAAGAAACTGAAAGCAAGATGAGAACAACGAGAGAGGGAAAAGACAAACTAGGTCCAGAAGCAAGGAAGTTGATCATGCAAAGAAAAACTTTGATTACAGACAGGAAAAACAACAAAAAAGAAATAACAAATCTAAGCAAAAAAATTAACCTGAGAATACGAAAACACAGAGAGAAATTAAGAACCGAAACACTAAATTACCATATAGAAAAATCAGGTGGAGTCAAGAAAGCATGGGTCGAATTAAGAGACAATCTAACTTGGATCGACAACATGAAACACCACAGAAACAAGAAAAATAGCACAAATAGAATTGAAATATTAGAAGTAGCAACAGAATATTACCGTGAATTATACAACAACGACGTAACAACCGAGGAATCCAACCAGCTAGTAAACTGTGCCAAAACCGACGAAGAAGAGACCCCCTTTATACTGAGAGATGAAGTCAATAAGGCTATCAAATCACAGAAGAAAGGAAAAGCGCCTGGAGGAGATTGCATATCTAACGAACTGCTAATAGGATCATCCAAAGTAACGCTAAACACTATCACTGAGATATTTAATGAAATTTTGCGCACAGAATATATACCTCAACAGTGGACTATATCAACCATTATATTACTACACAAAAAAGGGAATAAAGATGAAATAGCCAACTACAGACCCATCAGCTTGATGTCCAACGTGTACAAAGTATTTTCAAAAGTACTGTTAGATCGTTTAACAAAGACTTTGGATGAAAACCAACCCAAAGAACAAGCAGGTTTTCGCAGTGAGTTCTCAACAATAGATCACATCCACTCTATTAAGCAAGTAATCCAGAAATGTAATGAATACAATATTACCTTTTACCTGGCGTTCGTGGATTATAATAAAGCGTTCGACTCCCTAAAACACGCAAAAATTTGGGAAGCCTTAGAAACACAAGGAGTCGAGAAAAAGTATATTCGATTGATTACCAACATATATAAGAACATGAAAGCAAAAATAAGAACTGAAAGAGATGGAGAAATTTTTCCGATTAAAAGAGGAGTAAGACAAGGTGATCCTTTGTCACCCAAACTTTTCTCAGCTGTTCTCGAACACGTGTTTAGACGTCTCGAGTGGGATAACTACGGATTAAATATCAACGGAGTCCGACTAAATCACCTAAGATTTGCAGACGACCTAATAATCATTTCCGAAGATCCAAAGAGCTTACAAAAGATGGTAGAACAGCTGGTGTATGAAAGTGATAAAGTAGGACTGTCAATGAATACGGCGAAAACTAAAATAATGTCAAACTCGGAAAACATACCTATAACTGTTAACGGAAAAACCATAGAATATGTGAAGGAATACACTTACCTCGGACAGATCATATCTCCAATAGACCTAACAACGAAAGAAATTAACAACAGAGTCACTTTGGCATGGAAAAGATACTGGTCTCTCAAGGAGGTAATGAAAAACCCACTTGTACCACTGAAAGCGAAGAGCAAAATATTTAATTCGTGTATTCTGCCTGTCATGACATATGGATGCCAAACCTGGAGTTTAACTAATCATAACATACATAAATTAGAAACTTGCCAACACAGTATGGAACGAAGCATACTTAACATCAAATTAAAAGATAAAATAAAACTTGATACTATAAGGAAGAAAACTAGAATCACAGATGTTACTTACTGTATTAAAAAACTAAAATGGAGGTGGACAGGACATATGATTAGGAGTAGTAAGGATAAATGGTCTAAGGACGTAACAGAGTGGTGCCCGAGACAAAACAAAAGAAGGAAAGGGAGGCAGCGTCGTAGATGGGAAGACGAGATTAAAAAAATTGCAGGACATACTTGGAAAAGACAAGCACAGAATCGCATTCGATGGCGAACTCTAGGGGAGGCCTATGCTGAACAGCAAGACAATCTTCACGTACCGGTGTCAAACAATTAAATAAGATTAGTGTAACTTTATTGTAAGAAAGATTGTTAAATAAAGGCTATTATTATTATTATTATTATTATTATTAATGTAATGAATTGGGAAAAGGCGCTGAAATCTGACATACAGGTTCTTACCTAGTTTGGGTTTCAGAGGCTTCTTATTTTTGTAACTCAACATTTTCAATGAAGGTTTATTATTTATTTTAAGTATATTATATTTTTTATAAAGCCACATACCATTGTTCCAGGTGGTATACTTCACGTCGCTGTTCCCGTACGTCGTGCTGACGATCTTCTTCGTCCGCGGCGTCACCCTGCCCGGCTCTGCAGACGGCATCATTCACATGTATAAGCCGAAGGTAAGAATATCTATCCTTAGCTATCTATCTTTTGACGACACGGTTGGCGCAGTGGTTGAGCGATTGACTACTGCGCAGCATGTCGCGGGTTCGATTCCCGCACGGAACAAATATTTGTACGACCTACAAGTATTTGTTCCGAGTCTGGGTGTTTTCTATCTATAATATGTATGTATTTACAAAAAAAAAAATGTATATAAGTAGTTTATCAGCCATCTCGTTACCATAACACAAGCATTAGGTTGCTTAGCTTGGGACTAGATGGCGTTGTGTGAAATGTCCAAGGATATTTATTATTATCTATATTGTATCTATTTTCTATCTATCAAGGGAGTCTACTGTTCCATGTTGGTTTTTAATTAAATTATGTTTATACAAACATCATTAACAACATCAACAAAATTGTCAATATTAATCTACTTTTATTTATTTATGTATTAAAACTTTATATGCACAAGTAAAAAAAAATACCGTACAAATTCGGACTTAATGCCTGAGGCATACTTTTATGTTTCTATGTTAATTAATGTAATTGCTGTTGTACCGTTTTAATTATATACCTACTACTAATAAATAAAAAAATAATTCTATACTACTAATAATACATCTGAAGAGTTTGTTTTTTTGTTTGTTTGAACGCGCTATTCTCTGGAACTGCCAGTTAGATTTAAACAATTCTTTTTGCATTAAGCTCTCAAGCCCAATTCTTGAGGAAGATTTAGGCTTTAACATCTCGCTAGGACACTTAGGAGCTGAGCAAAACGAGAAGATGTCAGAAAAATCGCTAAGCGAAAACGAAGTAATGACGCGGGCGGTGGTGTGATGCGACGGGATGGGTCTGGGGCCGAAATTTCAGGGCTAAGCTAAAAAACCTGAAAGCTAAAAAAGCTAGTATAAACTAGCTTTGCTTGTCTTTTTATTTTCATATTGTTATGATACTAGCTGCGCGCCATTCACCCGCGTAGAGCGGGATAAAAACTAGCCTATGTGTTAATCCAGGGTGTCAGCTACCTCCATACCAAGTTTTATCAAAATTGGTCCCGCCGTTTGAGCGTGAAAAGTAACAAACACACACACTCACAAACTTTCGCCTTTATAACATTATTGTGATAGACCCGTAAAAGTAAAACAGGGTAATTTTCACGTAACACGAAACTCGAAATGATCAATTCCAGCTTCTCTAAATATTTGTGCAAAATTGAATAATAATAATAATGAGAAGGAAAAACACTCCGGCCTTTCCCAAAAAGTTTCGCTGTTCTACCAATATTATGAAATAATTATACTTCCTCCTAAGAAAACAATCAAAGTTACATCCAAACCCATGAATACTCAAACAACACTTTCTACAAGTCATTCTAACGTCACAATACTCCTTAAAGTGATAGAGACAGCAGTGGGCTTAGTGCGAGTTTTTATACTTACTCGATCGCGTTTACGTTATCGTTACCTTATGTCAATTCGTATGGAATAATTGTGTTTCCCATTATAGTCACCAGGCGGCGCTTATTCATTTTCAGTACAAACTGACGTTTACGTTAACGTGATCGAGTAAGTATGAAAACTCGCACTAAGGCCACAGTAGACTTAATGGTGCTAAGTAGGACTAAATAGTCCCTTGGAGTTCTAAAAAAATCAAGCTTCTTACTCAACGCAATAAAAAAATACGGCCATTTATGCGATATATTTTGGTACTCGCAAGTAAATCAAAATTAGGGTACTTTCTTTTATCCTAGAATCATGAAATTTGACAAGAAGCAAGGTCTCACAGCTCAAGTAAAGGGAAAAGGTTCCGAAAAATGTTAATTTGTAATTTTATGACATAAAAAAAATATTTTTTGGGATTACAATGTTAAGTTGGTTTTTGGGATAAATGCTTTTCAACTACGGAACCTTTCATTGTGCGTGGTCCGACACGCACTTGTCCGGTTTTTTTTTTAACCCTATGGCTCGCACTGTCAAAAAGTTATCAGATCTCATGTAGAGCCGCAAGCTTCTAAAGCAATGACAAGACGTTGCCATGATTACAGTGTGTGTGTGTGTGTGTGTGTGTGAGGGTGTGTGTGTGAGGGTGTGTGTGTGGGGGGGGGGGGTGTGGGGGGGTGTGTGTGTGTGGAAGTGAGACACATATACAGGGTGGAAGGGACATCGGCGCGCGAACAGCTCAGAATGATGTACTGAATAGTGCAATACCTACACGGTCAAAATGTATGGAAGAGCCGATTTTTTTTTCAATAACTGATAAAAATTTCTATATCCCGGGGGCTCAGAATGATGTACTGAATACGTGGTATTACTTTATATAGTGTATTATCTATGATACGTGGTAACCGTTTGCGCGTCGATGTCCCTTCCACCTCGTATACGAAATTAGTAGGAAAATTGAGACAAAGCATCGTATCTTCTGTCTCTTACGGCGTGCCGTATTTTTGCTTGGCCAACTTTCAAATGTTAGCCACACAAAGTGCTTTCACTGTTACAAAATTTATCTTGCGTCGATTAATTTAACTTTTTTGGACAGGACCGGCTACGCGGTGGCTCGATCTAGATGTATATTATCTAAGTTCTAAAGCCTTAAGAATTCGGCTAAAAATTTTAGCCTATGACATGCGACGGAATAAACAATAAGGCTTTTCTCTTTAGAAGCTGGCAGTCGGCTAAAAATAGTATCTCTTTTGATGTTCCGTTATGCGAGGTATACCAAACAGTTTGTTTTCTTTACGAGTCTCTTGGGAACGTGTGACCTTCGCCGCTGAAAATATGAACACAAAACCACTGAAATATTGAGTTTTTAGGAAAATAGGTAAAGTACACTGGACAGAGAACTGCAGTGCGATTCTGTAACCATCTCACCGTGAAAACTTAGGTGAAGTGAGCTTGGAGTGAGCTGTCAATAGTGTCAATTCCTAGCAAAAACAAACCTAAGTTTTCACGGTGAGATTTTTACAGAATCGATCGGCTGGTAGGTAGGTAGAGAACACTGTAATTATTTACTGCTTTTGCATAAGTCTATACAATTTAGACAAATAAATAAAATTGATGAAGTGTCTGTTGCTAATCTCCGAAACGGCTAGACTGATTTAGACGGTAGTTTCACTGACAGATAGCTGATGGCTACTTTTATTTTAGAAAAATAATTAGGGTTCCGCGCAAAAAAATTAAAACCCATGAAATTGTGAAAAAAATCCGATTCAAATAATCAACGTATTGAAATCAACGCGGGCGAAGCCGGAGTCAACAGCTAGTCCAAAATAAATCTGTCCGGTATTCATGTTCATGTTGGCAATCATTCTTATAGTAGGTAAATAAATATGTAGGTATTAGTCATACTAGCTCCTCAGTCCTCATTCCTCCTCAGAGCTCCTCAACAGCTGCACCAGCTTGCCATGGTGGCTTCATGGATTGGTAACACTGAACATCCATTAATATCGAGACCCCTCCACGCCTCGGAACGTTGGTCCCTGCTGTCATTTGTTGATCTTTGACAGTTGTTACGGGGAGTCAGAGACCCGAAAGTCTGACAACCAGTATAGTAGTGCCAAAGGGTAGCGTGTTACCCAGTAACTGGGTTATTATGGACGTCAGATAGGCAGTCGCTCCATGTAAAACACTAATTAGACTGGACGCCGACCCCAACATAGTTGGGAATAGGCTAGGCAGATTAATTGAGTATAATAAGCCACAATATAATCAGTGACTTTTCAACACGTTTCTAGAATAATAATACATATACTTAGATTAGAATAAACATACATAAAGTCGAACATATAACCTCCTCCTTTTTGGAAGTCGGTAAAAAAGGCCTTACGACTTACCATTATCGATCGCCTAAGTCGCCTCCTTTTACAAAACTTTCCGGCGCCATGGAATATTTGCATAGTGTCTACGCATTAGAAACATTGTTCATTCACATAATTAATGAGGGCGCAGGAGTAAATTATTACAGCGCTATGTAGAGGTTAAACGTTCCTACGCGGTTCTTACTCATTAAGTAGGTCAGCTGCGAATGTGTAAGTCGATGGTGTTACCAGAACCCTAAGCCGACGTTCGCACGGACGTAAAAATATCGCGGCGATTTTTTTTCGCGCACTGCATTTTCAACGCTCTGCTTAGCGCCGGGAGTTGAAAATCCAACAGTGTGTTTTTCGTCGCGCTGGGATGCACTCTGTTGTTGCTAGGTTGTATTCTCGAAGCTCGGCTCAACAACGAGAGTTGAAAATCCAGTGCGCGATAAAATCCCGCCGCGATTTTTTTACGTCCGTGCGAACGTCGGCTAATTGCGTAACACATTATAAATCGGAATCGGTTTCATTTTGACAGTTCAACAACATTCATTGCGTTCTCTATGGTGTTGAGAAGACAAATTCGAACATAATTATGAAGCAATGGATCAGCAATTTGCTTCAAAATTATTCAGATTCCGATTAATAGTGTGTTACGCAATTAGGGTGCAGTTTAAGGTTTGTGTTTTCGTATGTAACTGTCATTCTCTGTTACATTATAATCTAACATTTTATTTAGATTATGACATTCTACATAATTATGCATAGCCAGTATTATACGAGCTCCACGCTCTTAGTATCGGGGCAATAAAAGGAGTAAGACTTTATGTGTGCACAAAACAAAACAAAAAAACTCACATGCTCAGAAATATTTCTTCGGAAGCGCAGCTAGTGACAGACCACATCCCTTACTTGTTTCGCCCAATTAGATTACTACAATAATAATCCGAGTAATGGTACGCACTATTGGTTGGCCGCCTAGGCGGTTCGTTTGAGCGGTCCAACCGCTTAACGCGGTTTCTTCGCGGTTGGCCGCCATTGCGGTCAGCCGCGATGAAACCGCGTTAAGCGGTTGGACCGCTCGAAGGCACATGGCCCATAAACAAAATGAACGCCGTCGAGATAGCTTGTGTTATTTATTTTTACTCCCGAAAACAACGAAAGAAAAATAAAAAAGATACTGGAAAGTTTTAAATCTCTATTCTTATATATACTGCTCCTTCACAATTCCAAATAGCTTCTCGTTGTTGAATTTCAACAATGAATTTCTCTGTGTCGTAGTTCATGGCTGCGGAACTCAAAACACGTGCATACTTCCGGCCCTCGGTGGCCCGCGGTTGAATGGAGGGCCGCGGCCCGCTTCGCGGCTAGCCGCCATCTTGTGTATACGCAGTGATGCCAGATTGGGGGTATTCCCCCCAAATGTGGGGGTTTTTTATAGTCATGGGGGGAAAATTGGGGGGACAATATTTTTGGGGGGATAGTTGGAGGGAAAAAACCGGGAATGGAGGGAATGGGGGGATTTTTAGTAACCAATCTGTAATCTGAGAAAAGTCAGTCGGTCGCTCGCTTGGTCGGACAAACAGGTTTTTACCGTCAATCGCCATTATGGTCTGTTAACCACTTTTTTCTTTACTCCGTGGTTAGAACGAAGTGATTAAATCATAGAAAATAATAATAGAATAACTTGTAATAACTTGGTCTTTGCGCCTTGCACTATCACAACAAAAATAAAAACAACAAAGGCATGAAAAGAAAAAAAGAAGAGAGAAAGTGACCCAATATTAACAGTATAAAGTTATTGTAGTTATTCTAACATAGATGAAAGCATGTCTCAAGTTTTATATACTTAATTGTAGCTCTGATTATGGGACCACTTGGACTTGGACCAACGATTTACACACCATGTAGGTATGTCTATAGAGTTTATTGGTAATAATGTCGACAATCAATTAAGGAGATGTAGGAAAGGTCACTTGCAACCAAATAACCCCTTATGACAAATATGCAAAAATGCAAATTACAAATGGTTTTTTTTTTACCTTTTGTGGGGGATTTTTCCTTCAAAACCTGAATTTTGGGGGGATTCCGGAGAATGTTTGGGGGGAACGCGAGATGGTCATCTGGCAACACTGTGTATACGCACTGCGGTCAGTTTGCGGCGAGCCGCCGGTGAAGTATGCACGTGTTTTGAGTTGATGATTGATGGATGAATCCAGTATCTTATTTTATTTTTCTTTCGTTGTTTTCGAGAGTAAAAATAAATAACACAAGCTATCTCGACGGTGACCATTTTGTTTATGGGCCACGCGCCTTCGAGCGGTCCAACCGCGCTGAAACCGCGTTAAGTGGTTGGACCGCTCAAACGAACCGCCTAGGCGGCCAGCCGCTAGTGCGTAAGGACCTTTACAGTATGGAGATTCTCAAATCCTGTCCAAGTATGTTTCTGTTTACATTTACCGACTCCGTAGATAAAAAGTCTTTCAATTTGGATAATTCAAAGAAACTGAACAGTGTAAACTCACCATTTGAGTCAAAAACTGACAAATATAACTTATAATCTTGGCAATCTAGAACGCCGCTGAATATCGCGCGCGTAATCGAATGATTGTATTATAAATTTATAAGATCGGTCCTTCGGCAACATTTTTACTCTGTTATGGAGCGGAATTCTGCCACGTTTAGGCCCTAGCGCGGAGATGAATAAAGTTAAAACCTTAGGTTAAAACGAAAATAATAAGTGCGAAACGAGTATTTTAAATTTTAAAATCGTTCGGAATCCGCGCGTTCGTATTAGGCTCCTGATTGCCCTTAGCCTTAAACCTATATTTTCTATTTGCAGCTGGAAAAGCTCCTGGACCCGACCGTCTGGCTGGACGCAGCGACCCAAGTCTTCTACTCCTTCGGGCTTGCCTTCGGCTCCCTCATCGCTTTCGGCTCCTACAACCCACCTAATAACAACTGCGTCAGAGATGTGCTACTGGTGTCCGTCTGTAACGCTCTGACGGCTATCTACGCTTCCGTGGTCATCTTCAGCATTCTGGGATTCAAGGCTTTTACTATGGTGGAGAGCTGCATGACTAAGTGAGTACCTATTTAATTGTGATGTTTTTTTGTTGTTTTATTTGTGCTGTGGTGTGCCGAGGAGCTAAGTAATAACAGCCGTACGGATCGATCCATCACGTACAGCTACGCTGGCCGGGGTTGTTCCGTGGATGGCTGACCATCTTTACATACCGACACTCCTCCGTGCCTCGGAAAGCACGCTAAGCCGTTGGTCCGGCTGTCATTCGTGGATCTTTGGCAGTCGTTACCACTAACTACTGTCAGACGCCCGAAAGTCTGACAACCAGTCTTACCAAGGGGTACCGTATTACCCAGTAATTGGGTTGTGGAGGTCAGATAGGCAGTCGCTCCATATAAAATACTGGTATTCAGCTGCATCCGGTTAGACTGGAAGCCGACCCCTGGAAAAAGGCTAGGCAGATTGATTGATTGACATCTCACCATACAATTATTTGTAAGTTTTCGTTTTCATGAAAAATTGTTACCTCCAAGGACTACTTTTTACTCCTTTCCTTTCTACTCCATTTTTATGGCAGCCATCTTGGATTTGGCAATGACTTCGGCAACAGCACCTCAGAACCTTCTATGTATAGAGTAATAGTAACAGAACTGAAATTTAAAAAAGTTGCTTGCATGTAGAATAATAGTATTTAAAAAAAACTTTATTTGGTTCAGAAAAAAACACGCTACAATTTTTAAATAAAAACTAGTACAGAGTACCCATGTACCCAACTGATATGGCTTATCGATGTACCTGCGCAGAAGACGAATTTTCAAAGCGCGGGAAATGCTATTGACCAATTGGCACGCTCCACGCACCGCGCTTCTTTTTCCTGTACCGCTATTGGTCGGTAGCTGCCGCCACGTTAGCGCGCGCCGCGTGGCATGTCAGTCAGCCGCCATACTTGCGAGTGAGACAGAACTAACAGCTGCAGTGTATTATGAACCTTATAGTAGTGATCTAAGGTTGATTGTAAGTTTACTTGACTTCAAAAAGAAATTAACTCAAAATTATGAAATAACTTTAATTTTGGAAGTCTTTGGATCTGATTTTAATTTTTTGCCACCGACTTCCGAAATTAAAATTATTTCATATTTTTGAGTTGTTGATGTTGATGGCATCTCTTTATATTTCCAGGGAGATCAAGATTCTAGCTGGTCTAAACGTATCCGGCTTCACTCCGAACTCGACCCACGACTTCTACCGCGAGGAGTTCGGTACTGTGAACGAGAGCCTCGTGGCCAAGTACAACCTCACTGGATGCTTGATGAGCCGACAGCTTGAAGAGGTAAGGAGGAATCTTTTGATTACATACGTAAAAAAATAAAAAAGTACCTACCTGTTCAATATTTTTTTATAATCTACATGACGGACAAAAACGTTTTTAGTCTTCATCCCTATTGTAACATGTAAATAATTCATGATATCAAAGGCTTGTACAGTCCGCGAGGTCTAAGCTGAGCTTTGCATTTGTGTGAGTGATCACCAAAATGGTACGAGAGCCCATGACCAATTGTCTTATCATTTTTAACGTAAGACAAAATCTTCAATCGTTTTACGTTTTACAACAATGCGACATGGTTTTGGTCATGGCCCGTCGTACTAAAAGAACAAAAACCGATTACCAAAAAGCAGTTTAAACCGGTTTTAAAGCAAGCAAAGGACGAATCGCGCTTAATGCTGGACATTACACCTACACTATCGATGTGCACTCATACAAATGCAAAGCTCGGCTTAAACCTCGCGGACTGTACATTTTGTACTTCATGATAACTTTTAACATTTACCTAATTTATAAAAACTAGGCAATGCCCGCGGCTTCGCCCGCTTGGATGTCAGAAATTATCCCACGGGAACCTTCTACAGGGATGAAAAGTATCCTGTCTTAATGCAGGTTATAAACTATCTGTATACCAAATTTCATCCAAATCCGTTCAGTCGTTTTTGCGTGATTGAGTAACAGGCATCCAAACATACAAACTTTCACATTTATAATATTAGTAGGAAGTAGGACTAATCATCTTTTACTTTCCTCTCTCCAGGCCGCCGAGGGCACCGGCCTAGCCTTCATAGTGTTCACCCAGGCGATCCTCAAGCTGACCCCCGCGCCGTTCTGGTCCATCATCTTCTTCCTGATGCTGCTGTCTCTTGGGCTCGGCAGTCAGATCGGCATCATGGAAGGCATGCTCTGCACTATGTTCGACATCGAGTTCTTTAAGCGGCTCAGCAAGCCTGTCATTACTGGTGAGTTTTAGGTTTAACCACAGATTAATACAGATGGGACTCCGCAGTATAGTTATGAAGATGAAGCTACAAGTACGCGGCGGGCCCCTTCCACGGGGCCGATTCAGTAGGTTAGAAGGTATAAGAGTTACGCGATAGAAAGAGAGGCAACTTGTAGGTGAATATAATTGTAGGTAGTAAGCGTTGTGCGACCTGAATTGCACTTTATTGTGTCGTAGCAAGAGTCGCTTTTTATTTAAATGATTTTGCGGAGTGTCCCATCTGTATTAATCTGTGGTTTAACTAAAGGTCTTCTTAGTTAGAAGGAAGAAGGACAAGAGGAGACAAAGAAAAATGGCTATCCTGCTGAATTTTCTGCAAGAATCCAATGCATTCCCTTTCTTAATAGGATAAGCACTGGATGTTTTGGACTCTACCAAATAAAATCACACGGTGGCCGTAATCTATAATAAATAATAAAACCGAAGAGTTTGTTATTTTGTTTGTTTGAACGCGCTAATCTCTGGAACCACCAGTCTGATGTGAAAAATAATTTAGCATTTGATAGCCCAATTCTTGAAAAAGGCTATCCTTTAGGAGCCGAGCAAAAAAAATGTTATAAAGAACGCTAACGTGGGTATGTGATGCGATTCGACGGTGTGGGTCGGGGGAGCAAGAAATTTTACGCGGACGAAGTCGCGGGAGAAGCTACTTAGTACATATATAAGTAGAGTTGCAGGATCGATGATCTCCATAGCAACACACACTCCTGTGTTTCGGTGTCGCGACAGCGTAAATAACGCAATTCATGTTGTTTCTTTCTAAAATACGGCGAAACTAAGTAACTTTGTAACCATCTTTTACAATAACTATACCATCTTTCTACAGGGTGTCCCGTAAATAATGGATAATCTCTTAAGGGGTCATTGTACTCATCATTATGAACAACTTTTACTATGGGACCAAACCTGAAATCGCGAAAAAAAATCGGCTGACCAGTACATTTATCTACATCAAACTCGTCAAAATGTAGGGAGCAGCTGATTTTTTTTTCGCGATTCCAGGTTTGGTCTCATAGTAAAAGTTGTTCATAATGATGAGTACGATGACCCCTTAAGAGATTATCCATTATTTACGGGACACCCTGTATAGGAAAAAATACACAGCAATCTACAATACATAAGAAGTGATTCCATGTGTCCTGAAATCAATTTTAGTTTGTAGAACTAAGGAAAAAAAACCGAAATCCAGGTCTATTTCGGTCTATTTTTTCGAGTTGTTACCATATCGGCTGTTTCCGCTACAAAGGGCGTAAAGACCATTTTGGGTCAAATTCACTTTTTGATGCAGTCTTACTGATATAAGACTGCATCAAAAAGTGAATTTGGAATAAAATGGTCTTTACGCCCTTTGTAGCGGAAACAGTCGATATTACCCTTACAGTTTTCATTAAAAGTGTTCATAAATTTATACAGTTCTTTACAAACTATTAAGGAATGATTTCTTGTCATTACTTTTTTAGTTTAATCAACAGATTTTTTGTAAATCGATAATTACTTCATATTTTGCAAGCGTTGTGTCATCGCGCTTCTCTTTCTTTTCTATGCAGTCCGACAGTGACCGCGCTTTTTGCGACGGACAAGCCATAAAGGGGATTCGCTGTGGTAGCCCGCGAAATTCAATTTCTTTTTGGGTTTTCTGCAATTTGCAGGTCCGTGTCAGGTTGTATCTTGATCAAAATATGATACGCGGAAATAAAAATCATCAATACATAATTATCTCCAAGTTAAATTTTATGCAGATTCGTTAGATTTCGTTCGTTCGAAGAATCTGCACGAAATCTAACTTAGAGAGATGTGTTAATGATTTTTATGGTTAAAATTGTGTAAGTAAATACATATGTTTTATTTCCGCGTACCATATTTTGATCAAGATACAACCTGACACGGACCTGCAAAGTGCATAAAACGCAAGAAAGTTTTAATTCCGCGGGCTACCCAGCGCATCCTCCTTAAATGCAAGTTTTTACAATGCCAATGAGTTCATTGCCATTGTAAAAAGTGTAACGCAATTACCCCGGAGGTCTGTTAATGCATCTATAATAAAACGTGTGTATTAAAAGTAATTATTGTGTTGGCCATCTTATAAGATTCATACCAACTACATTGCCTTCATAATTTTACTATCACAGCTGCTCCTACAACTAAACTACTTTTATCTACACCCATGGTATAAATCCTCTATAAAAGTTTCTGAAACAGTTAGCTTAAAACACTAACATTAAAACAGCCAGTGTCATAGTAACCATGGTAACCATAATAGCATCCAAACGGGTGTTTTAATGTTGTACTGAATTTCATAATGCAACTCGTTTTAAAAAAAAGAGCATTGTAATGCACGCGCGTTTCGCTACAACAGCGCCGTAATTTAAAAAAAGAACTTATTCGAATTCACGTCGTATACTATGACGCCGGCCGCCATGTTCGATACGAGTGGAGACGGAGACGAGAGTACGAGGATTCATAACATGGATGTAGATAGTCTTGTATGCAACTGTACATAATTAGGTATTAAAACACTCATGTGATACTATTATCACACTCGGCTTATACCCCTTATTATACGTCAGTTGCTTATATAACTATTATTTTCTCAGGCTGCGTGTGCACATTCTGCTTCTTCGTGGGCTTGATCTTCACGACGGGCGCGGGCGAGTACTGGCTGAAGATGTTCGATTCGTTCGCCGGCACCATCGGCCTGGTCGTCGTCGCTCTTCTGGAGATGGTCTCTGTCGTCTACATCTATGGGCATGAGAGGTAGGTAGACTTTGTTGTCTATGATTTTTGTTTATATATTTAGGCAGAAACTACAGATCGCCACCTTACATACTCCTTTTGTTTCGTTTACGTTCATACATCAGAGGGCTTAGTGCGAGTTTTTAAAAATCTATGTTTAAAAAAGGACATGCTGGGTCACAACATACATTCAATTGTATATTGTGACCTTATTGGTGATGTTCTTCAGAAAGCTTACGGCGTGCGTACTTAAATGACCAGAGGCGAGTGCGAGTTTTTATACTTACTCGATCACGTTAACGTAAACGTCAATTTGTACTGAAAATAAATAAGCGCCGCCTGGTGACTATAATGGGAAACACAATAAATTATTCCATACGAATTGACATACGTCAACTTTAACGCTATCGAGTAAGTATAAAAACTCGCACTAAGCCCACAGTGGGCTTAGTGCGAGTTTTTATACTTACTCGATCGCGTTTACGTTATCGTTACCTTATGTCAATTCGTATGGAATAATTGTGCTTCCCATTATAGTCACCAGGCGGCGCTTATTCAGTTTCAGTACAAATTGACGTTTACGTTAACGTGATCGAGTAAGTATAAAAACTCGCACTCGCCTCTGGTCATTTAAGTACGCACGCCGTAAGCTTTCTGAAGAACATCACCAATAAGGTCACAATATACAATTGAATGTATGTTGTGACCCAGCATGTCCTTTTTTAAACATAGATTTTTTTTGTATAATACTATTTACCACCAAAAGTACCTAAGTGTATCCAGTAAGATTTACCTATTTTGACGTGATATTATACAATAGTACAATTAGAGATTTTTACTCATTCTAAGTGCAAAAGCATACCTAGTCTATAATTTGTTTAAAATAAACTATACATTCATAATTTGTATCTCACATTTCGATAAACACCAAGAACTATTAAATTGACGAGCTATTTTATTATTTGCCTATTGTTTTTTATTCTATACCAAATACCAATAGCAAGCCACCAATTATAACTTCAGCGAGGCAATTGCGTTATTTACGTTGTTGCAGACAATTTTTTTGAACATATATGTTTATATTCATAATAAATTAATTCATTAATTAATATAAAATAATAATTAATTATTATTATTATTACATTTTTTGAACTTAGAAATATATTCGTAAGTTCAAAAAATTTGTCTGCAACAACGTAAATAATGCAATGAATGTTGTTGAACTGCCAGAATGAAACCGATTCCGATTGGTAGTATGTTACCCAATTACCTAGCTGAAGTTATAATTGGTTGCTTGCTATTGGTATAGAATATAATAAAAAATGATTAGCAATATGCTTCAAAATGGTCAGATTCCGATCGATAGTGTGTTACGCAACTATGATGCTGGTCCTTCGAGCCGGATACCAATCACATTGTCCCTCCCTTCCAGATTCACCAACGACATCTACGAGATGACGGGCTACCGCCCCGGCATCTACTGGCAGGTGACCTGGCGCTACGTGGGACCCTTCATCGTGACCTGCATCCTGCTGTCCTCACTGGTCTTCATGCTTATCAACCCACCGACCTACGGCGCTTGGAATGCTGATGAGGTAAGAGAATTTTAACTTTTTAAGACCCGCTGAATCTGAAGAAAGCTATAGACAACAGAACGTAAATATTTTGTATAAGAAATGAAAGGAAGTTGAAAGAATAATATTTATTTGATAACCGTATATGAAACACGAAATGTTAACAATAAATAAAAATTGAATGCTGCTCTTTGGGATGCGCATTAATTGAAAACGGCTGCACCGATTTGGTTATTTTTTGTTTCAAAAGTTTTCGTTCTAGTCTGAATAAAGTTCATATGGAAAGCAAAATTGGAAGTTTCCTGAACAATTTTCAATTTCAGTAGAAACTGAAAGTACTTTTTCTATGGATTTTTGTATGAATTATTGAAAGGACAGGACAATGACTATCGGCTCAGCTAGCACAAAATAAAAATAAAAAAAACGGTAAAGCTTTAAAAACATAGTGTATGCGCCCTCCATGCGTCAGAATCGTGAATTGGCGCAGTCAGTAGGGACTGGTCATGTCAACGAATTAAGAATTATATTAATTCGTTGGGTCATGTCCATAAAATAAAGTTAAGAATTAAATTAATATCGTTTACCGTCGGCGTTCCAGCTGTATTAGAACCCAATGGCTTGGCTTGCGCCATCTCATCTTCCTGGCTCGGCGTGCTGTGCTGGCACTGCTGCTGCAGCTGCGGAAAACCTCAAGCGGCGGAAGTATAATAACCTTATCGGTAATTATATTTTTGAGCCGTTTGGGGTTGAAACCTTTGGGCCGTGGGGTCCGAGTGCTCATAGTTTGTTCAACGAAATCTCCAAACGGCTCTTTGACACTTTCCGTGACCCAAGGGCTGGCTTTTACCTTGGCCAGAGGATTAGCATGGCCATACAACGAGGCAATGCCACCAGTCTCTTGGGTACTTTACCAGTCGACAGTGATGCGGAGGAATTTATCGACGCCATATCGATACCAGAAGTATCAATTAACGTAAGGGACATTTTGGCGAAAATGAGTTATATACATCGTTGGATTCAGAATTTCCCTGTCTATCGATTGGTATTCTTAAAGTATCTCTATCGTTAAAAAAATGTCCCTTATAGTACACATTTTTGAACTGCGTAAAACGATTTCTGGCAGAAAAAATGATTTAACGGTCATTAAATTTTTTTCTTCTCAGAAAAATAAAGTAAGTCACCCTATTTAATAATTTACACCCTTACCTTAAACTTCAAATCAGTCAATTTAAATAACATGTTCCTTACTTTAATTTATACTTAGAGTTTTTTAAGAATTATTCCCTTACATTATTATCTCACAAAAGTATCTTTATCTTATGCTCCTTTAAACTGTATGTATGCTGTTATTGAGAGGGAAGTAAGTAAACTAATTGTTTGGGCACCTTCCAAATGGCCAAGTTTCATAGAGGGTGCTAGAAAACGGCCTCAACCATATAATATGAGTGTCTTAGAACATACAGATTTCATTAACTTCCAGAATCTACCGGATTCTGTATTCACTCAAGCTACTCTTAAAAATAAAGATCTGCGTATGAAAAATATAAGAGTGTGCACATTTAAAAAAAATGAATTGACAAAAATTGAAGTTAAATATACAATGTTAGAGACTGGTGATACTTACGACATAGAACTCATTAAAGAATTAGCTCCAAGGAATTTGAACGCAAGAGGAAAGGGTAAAGGGTAATCCCTTTACCCTTTCCTCTTGCGTTCAAATTCCTTAAGGAAAAAAAAGAAAAGAGAGAGAAAAAGTGCTGTTAAAGGTAAAAAGACAAAAAATATAGACAACGCAAATCAATCTGCAGCTGAAAGTACTAGTCAAATAACACAGACAATTTGCCATCTCTACATATATAAAGAGAGGCTGCCAATTTCCATTCCAAAATACAATGCCCTCAAAAAACTGTGCGAAACCGGTATCCAAAAAGATTTCATGGTGAATATTTGAATCTTCCGAATAAATCGCCAGTTAAAGATACCCTCAATGAAACTGACGACGATGAAGATGTGATGACAGCTGATGATGATGTCTAGAAATACCAAATAGAAAAAGTTGTTCCAACTACTTATATCAATTTCAATATTGAAATTGTTTCATTTACTAATAGTTATCATCATAATCTGACCGGCCATTTCCAATTAATTACTATTGTAATCGGCAACAAGAATGTGTATATTTCTTAAATTAATATTCGTATCATTTACATTTATTCATTCATATTTCACACAATTCATGCCCTCTTATTCAGTCTTCTTCCCTTACATCCATTCGTCCTTCTATTCGTCATTTCAACTTTCTCTGCCTTTATACTAATCATCTTTCACACAATTCATGTTTAATTTTTTCATCGGTCTTTTGTTTCCAGTACATTCATTCATTCAATTACTTAATAAATAGTTAAGACTGTTGATTGAAGTCTGAGATTTTTTTTTTACTTTTTTCAATTAGTGATTATAACTAATAAAGGTTATTAACATAATTCTTTTATGTACAGTGTTTGCAAGACTTTTAATTAAAAGAACCATAGAGTCAATTTAACATAAATAATAAAAGTACAGAGTTTGTAAAACTGTTAATTAGAACACTGTTACTTTTTATAGCTTTTAAATTTAACCCGAAGTTTTATAGACTGTTCATTGTTTTGAGTTTATAATAATTACGCAGACATAAAAGTCTAAAATAAAAAAATATAATAACAATTGTGTTATTTTTGCATCCCTAAATTTCATTTAAATCTAGTTAAGCTGTAAAACCTGAAACTAACGTATAGATTTGCTTTGAATTATTCATGTTGGTTCATACCAATATTAATCATGCAAAGAATTCATTTA
Organism: Cosmia trapezina; assembly: GCA_905163495.3. Lineage (NCBI taxonomy): Eukaryota > Metazoa > Arthropoda > Insecta > Lepidoptera > Noctuidae > Cosmia > Cosmia trapezina. The sequence continues at coordinate 17,396,936 of LR991040.1, read as the reverse complement.
TATGGTGTTAAAATACCATCAATTTTAGTAGATAATCTATAGTTACATCAAATTGCAACACTGCAAAAGTCCTTTACAATAGAATTACGTATAATTTTCTATTTCTCTTGCTGCTTACACTATGCTCGACGGTTTACACATAAAATATTAGTAACGTAAGGCACAACTAAACATTTTTTTTTAATGTAAAGGACATGCTATATTTTAAAGCACTGGTCATTCGTAAATATTTCGTTTATACCATGAAAAAACATGAAATTCTAATAAACTTTGCTCTAGACAAAATTAAAATTGGAGCATATAATAAAAAGTTATAGACTGATTAAAAAAAAAATAGTTTTTTTGGCTTTCCTGAAAAACCGTGGTTTGTCCCTTACATTAATTGATACTTCTGGTATCGATATTTTAGTTTTTTAACAGTTTTAGTTAGTTTAGTAGCCTACGACATGTTAAACGAGAATTTGAGGGTAAAAGTTTGGAAACCATTCAGCATAGCATAAGCACATAATCAGCCTATAATTGTCCCTTAAATTTTCAGAAAAAAAAACAAAGTTGTATTGCAAGAAATATCAGAATGTTGTTTATTAAAAAAAACATATTTAAGGTTCTTCACAACGTTTTAAACAATTACCAGCTTATTTGTAAATCTTCTACATGAACTCTTCATATTATACTTCTGCATGAAGAGGTCCCAAAATGCCATCCTCTGTCTGTACGCGTGGTCCTCCATTGACAAGGTCACGTCAATGTTTAGGTAAGGTCTAGTGTTGCCGGTGACTGGTACCCAGGTCACTGGGAGAAGAGCTGTCTTTTCAGGTGTTGGGTTCCTGGAAATATGTTCAAATATTAGTAGTGTCCATAGAGTTTAGTGCCCGTTCTTCTCCATAGAAACCTATTACGCTTTGGAACGGGCAACTATCATTTATTTTACATTAGCGTCCATGAAATATTGCATTTTTTCGTCTATGGTCGCCTGTCAATAAATAAGAAACTTCATAGCGTCCATGAAGTATTGCATTTTTTCTTCTATGGTCGCCTGTTAATAAATAAAGAGCTTCATAGGCATCAACATCATCAGCCTATATAATAGCAGTCTTAAGACTGACGTTAACAGCCTACTCATGTGCCTTTGGTTTCGTCCTCCGTAAACACATTGAAAAAGGCTGCCTACAATAAAATGTCATCATCTGCCTAGCCTTTTACCAACTATGTTGGGGGGGTTGAATACCAGTATTTTTCATGGAGCGACTGCCTATCCGACCTACACAACCCAGTAACTGTAATACGTTATCCCTTAATAAGACTGGTTGTCAGACTTTCGGGCTCCTGACGATCCTTAACGTAACTATAATAAAATGTATTGAAAGGAAAATCAAAAACTCACCCAAGCTTCACAAAGTTAGCCCACATGGTGGTCATCCTATCCCTCATCATTATCTGTTCATCAGAAGTCAGCTTTAAATTGGTTTCAAACAAATAATTCAGCTCTTCCGTATGTATAGCCCCAGCTCCCGTCACATTTTGATACTCACTTCCACCAATATATGAGAACATATACTTATACACGTTTCCACCCTGCTCCATATACCTAGCCACAGATTTTTCAGCAGCATAGTTCAGCAAAGAATCAGAAGAATAATCACATAGTTCCAACATAGATTCAGGACCAATTTTTTTGCTGCCTAGGTAGAAAGTTCTTACAATATTACTCAATTTATCCAATTCAGATTTTCTCAAAATGAAATTATTCTGCAAATCCCTGTAGAATATGTCGCCCAAACTGTCGTAGAAATCTTGTTGCCTGTTTGCGTACATATTGAATCCTTCTTTACTGTTGTAACCAATCATGATTGGTATCTTTTTGATTCTATCTGGATTGTTTAAATTATTGATGCATTTGCTTACAAAGTTTTGGTTTCCTTTAAAGCGTGTTTCTCTGCAAGGTGTTAGCTTCAAACTAAGGTTTCTTGCTGCTGTCATCACAGCAACAGGGTTCTCTTTAGCCAGAACTTCTAATGCTTTTTTGGTCGTTAATCCTTTATATCCCAGGTGGTCAGCAAGTTTTACAGCAGCTTTATTATCTCTTTTTGCATAGAATCCTGGCGTGTAAATGGAACCACTTTCGACAATGGCTTTATCAAACAATGTTTCATACTTTGAATAAAGATGAAGGTCTACTGCCCCACCGCCATAGCTTTCACCAGCGATGGTGACTTTATCAGGATCCCCACCAAAAGCCTCTATATGCTCCTTCACCCACCTCAGAGCTCCTATCTGGTCCTTTAGACCTTGGTTACCCGGTACAGATTCATCGTTCAAACACAGAAAGCCGTAAGGACCAAGTCTGTAATTAACAGTGACAACGATGATGTCGTGTTTGGCCAAATGTTGGCAATCGTAGTCGTTGGCGCTGCCATAGACGAAGCCTCCTCCATGGAACCAGACCATTACTGGTACAGTGTGGTTTTCGTTGGCCGTGTGTGGCACAAATATGTTGAGACGAAGACATTGGAGTACTCCACCAACTTTTGAGATAACTTGTGGGCATATTATGGAGGTGTCATTAGCAATAAACGGTTGTTGGAAGTTTGGGTGTACTAAGTAGTTCTGTAACAGAAAAATGTTATGTAAATGGTCGCTACAGTCGATATTTCAAGTAAAATAACTACTATGGTGTTAAAGTAGTCGCGTGCCATAGCTTAGGGCTAGGTTCAGTATCGACAACGGCACCCAGGAAAAAAAATTGCAAGATTAACATAATTTAGTAAGACGACGATTGCTATTTTAAGTTAGTAAATTATTTTACTCGTAGTATTCGGATGCGAGTGTGAAGGCCAAAATGACAACGCGTTCGATTGTAGCTAAGTATTTAATTAAAGCATTTAAACAAATAAAATAATTTTAATTCTAAACGATTGCTATTTTAAGATAATAGGTATAGAATTAGGTTGATTTTGCAATAATTTTTTGTTTTTTTTTTTCATTTTTTTTTTCCTTGGTTCCTTTATCGATACGTATGTATGGTCACGAGAGTGTGAGGTTCGAATGAACTTTAGGGCCCGAGCACAACTAGATGTCGCACCACACCACAACCAGACCACAACACGTGGACGGATACTAATTTATTTAAAAATGCATAATTTATTCACACGGACCACATTTGGCCGTCAAAATGTGCAGCCACAACTCAACAACCAGCGAGACCGCGTACTAGCGGCCGGCCATATCGCAAACAGGAGTCGATCTGTCTGTTTGCAAACACTAGCCACAACACAACCACATCAAATTTCTGAAGTTACCACAACACAACTGCAACTATCCACAAGTAACCACTGCTTGACCACATTTTATCGCTGCTATGTGGTGTGGTTGTGGTACGTATGATCGGGCCCTTATAGGATAGAGAACTATTGGAGATTAAGCTTTGCCTGCATCTCGAATAAGAATAGCTAAACAAATATATTACTTTTTAAACTTTCGCGATTTGTACACATTAGATATAAAACAATATCGAAAACGGGTCTTATCGCGATATTCTTTTTAACTTGGTTCCCGACTTTTCGACCGCCTTGCAGCGATCGTGGTCACGGGAGGACTGATGACAGCTCAGCGACGTCCTCGTAAAGTGCGGGTAAGTGCATCTACCCTCACTTGGTCTTCACAATTTTTATAAATGTCACGTCAACGTCGTGTCGTCGTGTGTAACGTCGGGAAACAATTAGGTACCTTTTTACCTCGTTAAAAAGAATATCGCGATAAGACCCGTTTTCGATATTGTTTTATAAATATATTACTTACTCCAAAAGGATTATCCTCATCCACTTTCGCGTACGGAACACCAAAAAATGTATTATAACCATCATTTTTAAACCCTACAATAGTTCCTTTCTTTGTCACAACAGTCACATTCTCGGGCACAGAACTCGCAAATGAATACACGACACAAAGTAACAATAATATTATAATGTTAAACATACTGCTTTGAAGTGTTGACCAACATTAAACTAAAGATCTGAAGACTGTCTTATTTAAAGCATTGTTCGGTGAAGTACCGTTGTTCAGCGTTCCGCGTACACGTTTGTAGATCTAGGGAGTCCCCGAAGTCACATGTTTTATGAATGATGCACCTGTGTGATTTACATTGACTGTAGGTACCCGTATTGTTGGGTTTTCCAATTAGGTTTTAAAGTAGGCTGGTTATTGTGTATCTTGAGAGTGTACCAAAGAGCTGATAGACTGATAATTTGATTAGATATATAGTTTTAGCACAGTATAATAATGTTACAGTAGTTTATCTTCATAGAAAACGGCCGAAACGACGCGCTTCGAAATCTCAGTATATACCAGTAGGCAACAGTTCGAGTGCGCGCTGCGCGGCAGTTACGCACGGACGGACGCGTATTTATCTACCGAGCGGAAGGCGCAGATTTCTTGAAAACGATAAAAAAGGTGGTTTTAAAAGCTGTGTATCTCATAAACCGTAAATAATTTTGACATGTAAATAAAATATGATATTTTCAAGTCCTTTTCGCATAGTTTCGCACACAGTGATGGAAGCCAAAACATAATTAATCATACTTTAATGCACCAAAAAAATCTTTAAACATACCTCCTAATAATCTTTAAAAGCTGTTTATCCCTTCATTAGCAAAATATCAATTATAATAATAATTTTTAAAAAATATACCATAAAATATCAAATTCAAAACTGCATCCAGTGATGGATGGATTTATTATTAAATAGTTAATTTCTAATTTTATACGATTTTATTTGCACTTTTACTACATAATTCCGGTGCGCGTGAGAATCTTCTATCTCGTGCGTCAAACTAGACAGCCATAACGCCATTTCACTTACACATCGAGCTAAACCACGCTTGGATGCAGGGCCTTAATTCAAGGTCACGGTCCAGAAAAACTACTGCAGATTTTTTATTCTGTGGTTTTGTCGTAATTGCCAGAATAGTCTACCAGAGTCCTGCACCCTAATTGTGTAACACACTATCAATCGGAATCGGTTTCATTTTGATAGTTCAACAACATTCATTGCGTTATTTACGTTGTTGAGCAGACAAATTTTTCGAATATATGAAGCAATGGATTAGCAATTTGCTTCAAAATGACTCAGATTCCGATTGATAGATATAGCGTTACGCAATTAAGGTGCTGATATTGATTGGGCTGTTTGATTTTTGCTCTCTGCGTCATTGTATCTAGCTGTACCAGCAGAAACAATCCAGCTGTAGATTGAACAGATCGACCACACAAAAAAAAAAAGAAAAAGGTATCTATCAACGGATAGATACCTTTTTCTTTTTTTTTTTGTGTGAAATCATCAAATGATTTCCCCGCTCTGGGTGGAGCGGAAGGGCGTGTCAGACTTTTACTGACTAAAACCCACCTGTGTTCCTTCAGTTGCCTGATAATCAATGATAGACCATTCTGACACTATTGTAATAGCAGACTTGAGGCCCTGAACAGAATGCCTTACAAATTGCCTTATAATATTACAACGTACTGGTCGCCCAGTGGTAACCCCCGACTTACGAGTTGTACGTCGTGGGTTCGAACCCAGCCAGGCGCTTTACTTTGTGTAAATAATTTCATCACCACTACTCTCAAAACGGTGAAGGAAAACATTGTGAGGAAACCGGCATGTTCTAAAACCAAAAATTCGAAGACATGTGACAGCTACCAACCCGCTTTTGGGGCCGCGTGGTGGATTACAGCCCACTCCCTCTCGAAGGGAGGAGGCAGTGGGAATGTTATAGGCTGATTATGTTACAATAATAATAAAGCATAAAGTCCTCGGTTCGATTCTCGGGTCGGACAAAGTGTTATTAGGTTTTTCCGTCAGGAATTTTTGGCTGTGTGGATTACACCTTTAGGATTTATACCTCGAAAACACTTTGACTTCAGGCTTAAGTATAGATACGTACTACGTAGGTATTAATTTCAGCTGCTTATCTTATGCTCATTATTACTGGTCACCTAAGGGGGCTTAGTACGAGTTTTTATACTTACTCGATCACGTTAACGTAAACGTCAGTTTGTACTGAAAATAAATAAGCGCCGCCTGGTGACTATAATGGGAAACACAATTATTCCATACGAATTAACATACGTCAACTTTAACGTAAACGCTATCGAGTAAGTATAAAAAACTCGCACTAAGCCCTCAGATATCGGACCAAACGGAAAATTTTCTCGGTATGACTATGACAAACGGAACTCTATAATTTTTTTTGACAATTCTAATTGAACTGACGTGTTTTTTTATTAAAAAAAAAACTTTACCATGTTTGCATGCCCTTACATCACCCCTATTGTAATCTAGACACAATTATGCACGGTCGTGAAGACGTAAGCATACGTAGTAAGCAATAAATAAAAAACATTTTCAACAGTAACACGTTTATTAAATAAAACCGGCCAAGTGCGTGTCGGGCCACGCGCAGTAATAGAGTTCCGTAGTTGCACAATAATGCGGACTAGGCAGAGGGCTTTTTGTTGTTTCATGAATGTTTGACTATTACTCGTAAACTTGAAAAGCCTACTTAGCTGTGATAGTTTTCGTTTTAACTTCGTTAGATGTACTACTACCGTGAATTTTTTCATCCATCCAAAATTAACCGTTTTGCTGGCAAGGCGGGGGGGACACTTGACTCTAACAAAAATTAGCACTTTAAAGCTTAATATTTCAGAAACGGATCCTTAAATCGAAAAATTGTTTTCACAAACCCGCAATATTTTTGAAAGACCCATCCTACAACACCCCACACCATGGGGTAGACGAGAAAAAAAACATCCCCTCTTTACGTGTACAGAAGGTAACTAAAAAAAATTTGTTTTCATGATTTTATTTTACCACTTGGTCGTCGTGATGAATATGTATATCCATGCCAAATTATAGCTTTCTATTACTAAGAGCCTCTGAGCTAAGCTGCGGACGAGCAGACGGACGGACATAGCGAAAATAAAAGGGTTCCTTGTTGATTACGGAACCCTGAAAAAGTATACACTATCTTCAGCATTTTCTCATAGCGCGACAAATCAATATAATTATGCATTTATAGCCGAATATTACATTACGAAACCGGTTTCATGACATTAGTTTCACTAATAGTTTCACGTATAAATAGATGTTTTCATCGTGCTTGCATTTGTTTAAAGCCGAATTTACATTATGAAACTAGTTGCGCAAACTTAGGTATAACCAGAATAATAAAAGTTTTTTTTTTAAGTTATTATAATAATACACTTGTATTCCTATTGCTAATTCAAAAGCACATGATTTTTAAGATAAGCATGCCAAAAGAGTTCCCAAAAGGCCATTCTATGCCTGTACACGTGGTCCTTCATTTCCATATCAACATCTATGTTCATATAAGGCCTGTTGGTGCTTGCAGCAGGGATGACAGGGTTCCATTCCACTGGCAGAAGTTCTGTGTTGTCAGGCGTCGGGTTTCTGCAAATAGAAATACATTTTGTTAGGGCTATACATCGATAATATAATTTTGTGTTTTTAAATTCCTAAAAAAACAAATGTATTATGGGTAAGGGGGATGCGCTAAGGTAGCCCGCGAAATTCAAATTTTCAAACGTTTTTGCAATTTGCAGGTCAGTGTCAGGTTGTATGTTGATATTGTTGATTAAAATATTATATTATAATTATAATTCAATTCAGTGTGGGCTGCCGCGCACCGGCCTGCTCGCATTAGTTCGAATCCACTCACGCGCCCGCCGCCGCCGCGTCGTAAAAGAACACAACCCTAACGATACAAGAGTTACGCGATAGGAAGAGAGGCAACTTCTACGTGAATATAACTGTAGGTAATTAAAGCTTTCCGAACTGAATTACACTTTATTGTGTCGTAGCAAGAGTCGCTATTTATTTAAATGATTTTGCGGATTACTTGTACTAGTATTCTGTGGCTTTAGTATAGTTTCAATAAAATAAATACGAGGCCAGATTATACTGGTTTTGTTACCACCGACGTACTGGCTATTGGACCTACTAGATACACAACATAAACACTTAATATCACGCCTGTAATCCCCGCAGGGCTAGGCACAGGTGTCCCTATAGTACATACATCCACATCATAGGAGGCGAGCCTATATTGCCTATAACGTCACAATTATCCAGATTCTAACCGCAACTGGCCTACAAGATGAGTGATCTAAAATTCAGTTTTCATGGTGTCTTTTTTTACAATAGTTTTTGGTCTAGTAACATTATAAATATTTCTCGACCAAAAACTATTGAAATCATCGTAATCATTTTTAGAATAAAAAACAAAGCTACGAATGTATTACACAGACAAAGTGTTTATCACAAAAACCAAACAACTCAATAACAAGAAAACTCGAAAACCCCAAATATTAACATGTTTCACAAAGTTTTCTGCTAAAGTCTAAGCAGAGCTACTATTTCTCAAACCGCAGAAAAATTAATGTATTGTTCAGTGTCAACTTACCCGTATTTAACAAAATTCGCCCACATCGTTGTCATTCTATCCCTGATCATCAACTGCTCATCAGTCGTCAATGGTTTCGCCCAAACCCAGTCGAAGAGATACTTCAGTTCCTCCGTATGCGACGCTCCTGCACCAGTTATATTCTGATAGTCACTACCACCAATATATGAGAACAGATACTTATAAACCTCAGCTCCTTGTTCAATATATCTATTCACTGACCATTCAACACCGTAGTTTATGGCAAAATCTGACAGAAAGTTACTCAATTCTATTTGTACATCAGGACCAATAGGTTTCCCTCCTAAATAGAAATTCTGAACTATGTTACTAAGCTTTTCTAGATCATGTTTCGGGAAAACGAATGTTTTCTTAAGTTGTTCGTAAAATGGATTCCCAGATTCATTGTAAAACGATTGTGGTTTGTTCGCGAATTCATATAACATTTCTTGACTTGTGTAGCCGATCATTATTTTCGTGTTCCTAATCTTTAATGTGTTTCTCAAATGGAAAGGATCTTCTGTCACGAAATTCGTAACGCCTTTAAACTTTGCCTCCTTACAAAGTGTTAGGACCATTTTCAAGTCTCTCGTTGCTGCGTTTACTTCAACAGGGTTTGCTTTAGCAAGAGCTTTGAGAGCTTGTTGCGTCGTTTTAACACTATGTCCTAAATGTTTAGCTAGTTGTATTGCAGCTTTATAATTTGGGTCCACGAAAATTCCTTCAGTAACATATATGGAGCCACTTTGGATGATAACTTTGTCGAATAATGGTTCATATTTTGAATATAGATGTAGGTCTACTGCACCTCCACCGTAGCTTTCACCAGCTATAGTGACCTGACTAACATCACCACCAAAATTACCAATATGTTTTTGAATCCACCTCAAAGCTTCAATCTGGTCCTTCATACCATGGTTGCCTGTGACGGTAGCTTCGTTCAAACACAAGAATCCATAAGGCCCTTGTCTGTAATTTGCTGTGATAACAATTATGTCTTTTTTGACCAAATGTTGGCCGCCATATTCGCCGGCGCTGCCGAATGCGAAGCCGCCTCCATGAAACCAGACCAATATTGGCACTTGCTGGGTCATGGCCTTGTGTGGCACATATATGTTAAGACGAAGACATTCCAGTATTCCTTTGTCGCTGAAATATACTTGAGGACATATTACTGAAGAGTCGTTGGCGATGAATGGGGTCTTGAATTTTGGATAGTCTAGGGTAGCCTGTAACAAAATATAAGACATATAATTGCTTTTTTTTAAGACCTGTTTACCTTTTTACTACATGTCTGTTGAATAATAACGGGTCTCAATTTACCACAATTTACGGGGAATTAACCCTTCGTGGAACGTGGATCCACGCGAGACACAATGGCTTTTTCATTGTGTCTGTAATTACGGCATTCAACTTATATATAATATTTTTTTTACATATCTGAAAGTTATATGGAGAAGCTTATTATAGAGCAAGATCCCAGGACCACAAGACATTACTTATTTTCTGATTAACAAAATATATGGGATAGAGTAGTGTAAGTATGTACTTTGAACGTACGCATACCTGCTACTTAGCTTGGGCCGACGGCCAATTTTCAGGTATCAGGTAAGTACTAAAAAATATTACTCACTTTTCTTAAAGTCTGACTACTGATTTTATGTATGTTTTATAGAATATTGTTAACAGGTTAACTGCCACGCCGGTCACCGGTGACCTCAAACAATTAATTTTCTGTTGTGTCTATTGTCTGGCAGCTAATGTGTTAATAATTAATAATCAATACTGTCAGACACTTCCAATCAGTGGGCTTTTTCCGCCAGACGCTTTAAAGCTCTCAAACATGACGTCATCTTACCTTTGAGTCTTAATTTTTATATACTCGGGAAACTATTTCAATACTACATATTGTAAGCAGCCAGATCAATCGTAGCGGTCTAACCTCCCCAGACACAGTTAAGTGTGTCTGTGTAACATCCCCAGACACAATTCATTTTGTCTGGGGGATGTTTGACCGCTATGATTGATCTGGCTGTTTACAAATAGTTTTGAAATAGTTCGTCTAGTATCATTCTATAAAAATTAAGATTATATGTAAGATGACGTCATTGTTTTGCGGAAAAAAAAACAACGACGGGAAGTGTCTGACAGTATTGACTATTAATTATTAACAATATTCTGTAAAACAAACATAAAATCAGCAGTCAGATGACTAATATTTTTATGTAACTTTTGTCACAGGCCAAAGAAATTAAGTAACCAGACACGCACACTACAAAACTATATCCTACTGTACGTACTGCTCACAATGACAGCCTCGCACACATCCCATTCATAGAGTGAGTGCGCTGACGTCTTTTAAATGATAGTGTAACATAATTTCGCAATGTAGGATAGTTGCTCTCGTGGCGCAACAGGTAAGCATTCAACCTACAGTGACAGAATGATCTGAGTTCGAGCCTCGAGTTTACTAAAATATTATTTTTGAGATTTTGTAATTTAAAATGAATATACTAACTGAATAAAGCGATATTCTGACCAGTTTGAGAATCTACCACAAGTTTCTCGCCTACTTAAAATTATTTCCCAGTTTAGAAGCTAACTACCCGCTTTAAAAATATATTCCTGCCTTTAATTGTGAACTTATGTAGTCAGTCTGCATTAGCAACTACACATTATACTCTTTCTTTTGCACTTGAAGTTTGTGATTGTGATATATTGATTAATTTAGACCATGCATCATTTAACAAGATTTCAAAAAGCTCAGATTATTGTTTTGCATGAGAAAAAAAATATTTCTATTAGTGAAATCGCAAGGCGCCCAATGCTATCGGTGAGTGAAATTATTATTAGAATGTATTAATTTATTATGTCACCGTGATCCCACCCAGTAATTTTATTATGATTGTCTGTTGTATCTCATTTAACGAATTGTGGATATGAATAGTTGAATCTAATAGGAAATGACACCGGAATAGTTGAATTTAGTATAATGAGTGGCTATGCAGTTAACAAATAAATACAATTTTTGTTAACTGCATAGCCACTCATTATATCGATAATTATTTAATCATTTCCATTATTGTTTTACACAGTATTATAGTAATAGTTTTTTATCTGTGTTTTGTAATAAAATATTCAAAAATAATGAATATGTTTGTAAATGATTAGATAATAATAATAAAATACAATTTTAAAAGATTTCATTTTTTATCTAAAATATTTAAAAATGTAAATTGCATGTATGGTAATTAAACAAAGGATTTCTATTCTAAATAAAGTATAATAATATTGTTTAATACTTTTTAGAAAAAATAAAAAATCATCATTATATTATATTATTTGTTGTTTGTTTTTTTTATTTGTGTCATTATTATATTATATTATTTTTTATTTTTTATAAGTATGATATTATGTATTTCCTAGGTCACTCGCCCTGCCTTTTTATTTCCATTTTATCGTATTATAATTTTTATTATTACTGACCACTAGCCTTATATATCAATTGTATTTAAGTATATAAATATATATTCTCTGCATTGTATTTATATTGTGTAACTTTTATTTCTTAATTTATAATTTGGGAGGTGTATGTTTAGACCTAATATTTTCACTTTTTTTTTTGTAGAGAAAAACCGTTTGACTGTGGGTGCATTGTCACTGAGACAAGCGAAATAAACCGTCGCCTGCCTGGACCGACACCATTGGCTTACACAAATGTTTCGCCTCGGCATCGTGCGTGAGATTGTTGCCACCCATACATCAGATCCATTCGCTTAGACCAGCATAACAGCAGCAGCACACAACGTCATTATGCAAACTGTACGGAACCACCTGCAAGCAGACGGTTTGACATGTTGCAAACCGACGCGTAAAATTTTGTTATATACCGTGCACCGTCAAAATCGCGGAATATCGGCACTTCGATTGACAAAACAATGTCGTCATAATTACTGATGAAAAATGTCTTCGTCGAAAATCACCACCGACTTATCGTAACATACATATTATATACTACCTTTAAATTTCAGACATTTTAACGTTTTTAAATCTATTATTTTCCTAGAAATAATTAATAATGGTTGGTAATAATTATAATACCTACTGTTCCCGATACAGGTGGTAAATGTTTTTATTTTAATTTTAATTTTCAAAAATGTAGGTAATTCATATCTGTATATAACTGAACTAGCGACCCGGCCCTGATTCGCACGGTTTTTACGACTTGTTAAAACATGAAGGTTTCTATAATATATAAGTTAAATATTTATCATGATAGTGAAAACCGCATCAAAATCTGTGGCGTTAGAAGAACAACGCGGCTACACAGACAGACATGAAAAGCGACTTTATTTTATAATAGATACCTAAACGAAATACTTAATACTTTCACAGCATATTTAGCCATAATAAATTAAGTCGGCGGTACTGTGTAGGTAGGAGTGTGTGAGTGATGTTATTGTTACTGGATCAGATTATATTTGTTATCTATGTGACATGTTTATTCACTCCGCCCATTGTTGTATACATATTATATAATGGTATAAAAAGATGTAATAGCATGTTCTAAACATATTGTTGTATTTATAATAAAACATGTTCACTTTTGATGTTCTTTTTTTTAAATAAAGATATTTATTAAAAATGGTTTTATTTATTTAAGCAATTTTAAATAAATAAAACATTTTCTTAATAAAAATTGTTCTAATTGCTTTAGCTTAAAATAATAAATCGCAAAAAGAATCATCACTTCAGAGATTTGAACTCACACCGTAGTACTCAGAAGTATAATGCCTTATTCGTTGGGCTACGAACGCTTAAGTTTTCAACGCGAAATTATGTTATACTATAATTGAGAAGACATTAGCGCACTCACTCGCACATGAACGCGATCTGTGCGTGAGGGCATTGTGTGCTGTACGTAATGAATCGTTTTAACAGTAGCAATACAGTTTTGTAGTGTCACGCACACTACAACACTGGTTACTTATTTCTGTTGCAGACTGTACCTGATACCTGAAAATTGGCCGTCGACCCAAAATTGCTTTTAGAGAAACAGAGGGGGTCTTGATATGTAATGGATGGTCACCCATCCACGAACCGACCCGGCAAGCGTAGCTTAAGCTTCTATCAACTCGTGCAGCTGTTAACGTTTAGCAACGAATCCAAACTATTCATAGTTATTATTAAGTACGTTTAAATTTCCTTATTAACATGATATGATTTCAAACCATGACCTAACTACAGTTTACCGAATCGTCAACAGGAAAATGAGACGACAACATTATTTATGGAATTACAATAAGTAATAATATTGTTGTTTTTAGTTTAGCGTAGAAAATATTTATATTTATCCTTGCGTTGTCAATAACATTAAACAATACAGATCGATGTTAATTTTGGTAATCAGTTTTGGTGCACGCGAATACTTTTCGTAGGTACGAATATTTATTCACTGGCATCTTATAGCTAAAACTATTTAAATCCAGCCAGTTCATAGTCGACCTGTTGAGTTTAAGTTCTGAGTTGAGCTACATGATACAATATCTGTATGGTTAAACTTAGTCCGGTACTAAGTTGTCAGTTTTATTTTTCCCCTAGGTACGCGTGGAGGTATCAAGTTAAAATTAATATCAAATATGTAGGTTTATAGTCCCAAGAGTTCTAAAAAATCAAGCTTTTAAGTCAACGCTATTAAAAGAATACGGCCATTTATGCGGTACTTCCCGTTGACCTATGGCAAGAAACAAGGTCTTGCAGTAGAAGTAGGTAGAGGAAAAAGTCCGAAAATTGTTAACTTGTAATCTTGCAATTTTATCACGTACAATTTTTTTTTTTTATATCATTGGTTACAATGTTAAGTTTGTTTTTGGGATAATTTTTTTTCAAGTACGGAACCCTTCATTGTGCGTGGTCGGACACGCACTTGGCCGGTTTTTTTGTAAACTGACTCTCTGTACTGACTATCGATGTCTAAACACGATAAAACAAAAAAAAAACTGATGTTCATCATCATGCATACTTCTATGCTCGGACTTTTAATTAGCTGCAGTAAAATGATACTTCTTATCTGTCATTTCGTTAAAAAATGTTACCATTTGATAGCGAAATGGCAGTAAAAATGACATTAGAAGTGACAGTTTACTGCATAATTAAAAGTCCGACCATAGTAGGTATCTACAATACCAGCGCAGCGGTCGTTGGCCCCGAAAAAATCATCAAATCGGGTGCAGACTCGTAGATTGTCACACCAGTTGTGACTAACAGGATTTTTTCCTGTTAGTCACACTGCTAATATTTCTACACCGTGTAACACAACTTGTCATCAACTAGTGCATAGTCATAGTCATTTATTCATAAACAAGTAAATTGTATCAGAATTAACATATAAAATTACACAATTACAGTACCTATAAACACAAAAATAATAATTGCATTTGAATTTTAAAAATTACATCAACAATTTAAAAATTTAAAAAAATACATTTCTTCAATAGCATTTCGACATGTAAATTAAATTTAAAATAATAACAATAAAATAAATAATTAAAGATTGCTTAAAGATTGATAGAATTAATTGAAAATAATAGTATTATTTTAGATCAATAAATGAGAATGAACAAAATGCAATAAAATTTAACAACCCATGATGATCTCAATAAAATTACAATTCAATAAAAAAATTATAGTTCTTCTACAATAAAAATTTTAATAATCATAACCTAAGAATTTGTTAATGACACAGACGACAGTCCACGATACCAGTCCGTAAAATTATTCGTTGCCTTTAGGCATAAAAAGTGCTGTCTACAGAAGCGGTTTCAAAATAAAATTTAAAAATTTCCATTTCATAAGTGTCTACTATCGTGGATTGTGTAATTAACAAATTCTTAGGTTATGATTACTAAAATTTTTATTGCGGTGAGATAAATATTCTATGTTTGATTTTATTATGTTTAGATATCGATATGCGTAGTTTCTCTAACTAATTTAATTTGACTTTGTATAGTTTTTAAGTATCTATTTAATAACACTATTTTTTAAAGTGAAGGCACGTGAACATATTCATCAGAAATGGGCAGAATCACAGAACAGATTTTATCTGTTTATATGTTCACTAGCTGCGCCCTGCGGTTTTACCCGCGTAAACCGGGATAAAAAGTAGCCTATGTGTTAATCCAGGGTATAAGCTATCTACATTCCAAATTTCATCCAAATCGGTCCAGCCGTTTGAGCGTGAAGGAATAACAAACATGCTAACACACACACAAACTTTCGCCTTTATAATATTAGTATGATAGTGTGATAATGTTGAGTACAATGACCCCTTAAGAGGACAACTGTGATTAAAATTATACCTTGTACTTATAATGATTTTAAACATCGCACTTACCCCAAAAGGGTTGTCCACGTTAATTTTAGCGTATGGCACACCAAAATACGTGTTATATCCATGATTTGTGTTCCCCACAATAGCTCCTTTACTTGTAGTTACCATCACAGTCTCTGCCATACACAGACCCACGCACAAACATATTAAAAATATAAACTTGACCATTGTCTTAAGAATGTAAACATGCAATGGAGATGAACGCTAGACTCCGGAGTATATATTTATATACTCCGGCGTATATAAGTTACATATACGTTGGCGGTAAATACCGGTGAGTAGGGTTCCTTGAATGTTACTGAGAATCTGGTTTTACCCGAATCATTCATTTGTTACTTATGTACCATTGATATATATAGTTATGTACAGTCACAGTTTATTAAAGTAATTATTATGCTGTGGAACAGTAAATAATAAATGTGATGATTTCGAAGTAAAAACTTCTTTAGGAGCATTGAGAAAAAAAGGAAGAAGAAAGAAAAGAAAAGAAAGAAAGAAAAAACGTTTATTTGCGGTAAACATGACACAAACTACAATGAAATAAAATAACAACTACAATGAAATGAAACAAAAATATGCTGTAGAACTTACTGTAAAAGATGGCCACAAACCACAAAGTTACTTAGTTTCGCCGTATTTTGGGAGGACAAGCCTTAAGAGGAAACGTGGGTGCTCTTTTCTCCATACAAAAAGATACAAACGCTCTCGCCTGTTTTCTTTCTGGTTAATGACCATAAAGCAATGATTTTTTACAGAAATATAAATATCAGCTACTTGTATGCCCCTATGTTTTCCTTTTTGATGATATATTATTTTTATAAGAACTAGAACCCTCCAAAAATGCTCAAAATTGCCTATTCAGACCGCTGTCAACAGACGCCTAGTGTACCAATTTGACAACTATTAACGAAAAAAGAAAAACATAGGGGCATATATATATCCTTCTTATTTCAGCTTATTTTCAGCTTCAGCTCTTTCAGAGTTACTTAACTGGTCGTTCGCAGCGTGTACGGGTGGGTAACTACTGCAGTGAGGAACTTCCTGTATCGTACGGAGTTCCACAGGGCAGCATCCTGGGACCTACTTTATTTCTCGTATACATCAATGATCTTACAAACCTATGTATACCAAGTGGCGAAATAATCTCGTATGCAGATGATACTGCCCTTCTATTCTCTGCCGATACTTGGAATAAGGTCTTCGATGCTGCCCAGGTCGGTTTCAATATGGTTCATGAGTGGTTACATAGAAATATTCTTACCCTTAACACTGAAAAAACAAAATACCTAGCGTTTTCTATCCGCCAAAAATCTGGAATCAATAAAGAGCACCACATTATTCCACACAGATGTGTATCCAAAGCAAACTGCAGTTGTAAACCGCTAGAGTGCGTTGATAAAATAAAATACCTGGGTATTACAGTTGACTCCCATTTGAGCTTTAAAGAACATATTAAGGTATTGTCTTCTAGGGTACGTAAACTTATCTACGTCTTCAAGAATCTTAGGCACGTCACAGATGCGACTTTATTAAAAAGGATTTACCTAGCTTTATGCCAATCCGTCATTTCATACTGCATATTATCCTGGGGTGGAGCTCCTAAAACCACCATCAAGAGCTTAGAAATTGCTCAACGCGCGATTTTAAAAGTGAGCAATTTTAAGCCGATCTTGTTCCCGACAAGAACACTTTATGACTACTGCCAAGTCTCTACTGTTAGGCAATTATTCATAGAAAAAATTGTTTTGAAGAAACACAGCGAACTCGTTTATGACCCAGTATTTACTAACAAGCGCCGAAAGCACGAGGTATGTACACGATCCTATGAGCCCAAAACATCTTTCATAAGAAGATTTTACACAGTTCTCTCTCCTTTTCTTTACAATAAAATAAATAAAGAACTCAATATATATCCACTCAACAAAACTTTATGTAAGGAAAAGGTACATAATTACCTAATTGGCCTTTCATATGAGGAAACAGAGAACCTATTCATTGTTCAGAAATAGTCACTTAAACAATTTTATTATATTTCTTTTTTCGGTAAAGTATCTACACTACTCAAACACCCCAACACCTTTCACAACTATACACTTACACAAAATCAGGCACACAAACACACACACACACACATACTCCTTTGTTTTTTGTTTTTTTAATTGTTACAGTTTTCTTGTTCATAATAATTCATTGATGTATCTTTTTGCATGTCTTTTTGGGCTAATATATTTTTTAATGTCGGTTTTGAGGGGTCTGGCGCTGTATGCCGAGATACAGGACTCGTCCTAGTTCGGCTGCAGATGCTCCCATGTTAATACTCCTAAATACTAGCCTAACTAGCCTAATTATTCAGTTTATGAAATATCTTTTAAATTGGTCCAATATTGGAGGAGGAAATAGGCGAGAGCCAAACCTCGAAATGTGACTTTTTACACAGGCTGTTTAGTCGAATCTGCAGTTGTCCTTATCGCACGAATTCGAGGGTGGAGCGCTCGCAGAGCGACAGCAATACCTTCTTAAAATACCTAATTTTTCGCCCCTATTTCCTCTTAACTACGCTGTGGCACAGAATAATAAAGTAATTATCTATATATCCTACGGCCGCTCGGTAGATAAATACGCGACCGTCTGTGGTAACTGCCGCGCACTCGAACTGTTGTGTACTGGTATATACTGAGATTTCGAACATAACAATAACATTATTATACTGTGGCTGTGGGCTTCAGTTAGTCATTCTGTCAATTTGCATTTTCTATAGTGTTGCTAAGTTTCTTAATTTCTACGAATAGGTAATGACCTAACCAGTAAACTAATTATAGCTTCTGCAGTGCGATTCTGTAACCATTTCACCGTGAAAACTAAGGTGAAGTGAACGTCGAGTGAGCTGTCAATAGTGTCAATTCCTAGCAAAAACAAACTCACTTCACCTAACTTTTCACGTTGAGATTTTTACAGAATCGACCGGCAGTTCCTACATTACTACGCTCGGGCAATGAAAGACATCAACAAAATGTTGAAAAATATAAACTGCTTATTTTCATTAATCATTTATACACTTGAATCAACAATAACACAACCATGTTCTAATAAATATTTACATTACCGTGTTTATTTATTGTAGATAATAAATGATTTACTGTAGAAAATATTGATAAATAAATGATAAGAAGTTAGTAGTTATTTGTTAAGTATAAAAAAATAACGATACATATCTACCATTATTTCTAATTTATCGAAAGATACGAATTAAATCAATCCTTTATAATTGGCCCTTAGAAAACGCGATCAAAGCAATTATAAATTTCTTGATTTAAGGATTTAGGCGCGGTAAGACGGTTAGATAGTAAATCGTAAAGGTATACAAATACGGTTGAAAATGGCGATGCGTTTAATTTTAGTTGAATCTAGTGTCCGCCAATATGAAAATTATTTCGCAGTTTTAATTTTTTTTTTTTTTCATAAATACGCCATAGGACTTTTTTGTCCATTATGTTATATTGTATAACTACTAGTACAACTAGATGGACTGACCCAACTTTTTAGGGTTCCGTACCAAAATGGTAAAAAAGGAACCCTTATGGTGTGGTGTGACTCAGTCTGTCTGTCTGTCTGTCACAGCTGGATATCTCAAGAACTACTAATGCTATCAACTTGAACGTTTACCCAATCTGAAATTATTCTATATGATAGAAGTTTATGTAAAGATTACAAGAAAAATAAAACGATTTCTCTAAATAGCACACTTTTTCAGAAATCGGAACGGAATCCTCGGTGCGCGAGTCCGACTCACTCTTACTTCTCTAGTCGATTAAAATTCCTTTTTTACAGTTGAATAGTTGTCACTCTAAATATTGAGCATTTCGAGACGAAAAAGCTTTTCTTCTTTTTTGCGATTTTATTTTTCATGATGCTAGTAGATGTCTATACAATGTGTAACGTTAAATGCGCAAAACCTCTTAAGGCGTCATTGTGCTCATCATTATGAACAACTTTTACTATGGGACCAAACCTGAAATTGCGAAAAAAAAATCAGCTGTTCAGTACATTTTGACGAATTATGCGAACATAAATTAAGAGGTTTTGCGCATTTAACGTTACACGTTGTATATAAGTCTATTTTTATACACTTCACTATATACACAGATTGTTTTTCTGGGCTTGTATTGTAATAGCAGTACGGTTAACTGTGTGACAAAAATCGGAATCGGCTGAGTAATTTCGAAATACCATAAACAAACTCACAAATTTTTCCTCTTTATAATATTATTATAGTAGATATTTTTGTTTTAGTTAGGTATCATTAAAATTACATTCCACAACATGTAACACAAAATCAATCTGCGTAGCCTTTTCCCAACTATGTTGGGGTTGCCTTCCAGGCTAACCGGATGCAGCTGAATCTCAGTATTTTACATGGAGCGACTGCCTATCTGACCTCCACAACCCGTAACTGGGTAACACGATACCCCTTGGTAAGACTGGTTGTCACTTGTCAGACTTTCGGGCTGCTGGCGACCCGTAACAACTGTCAAAGATTCACAAATGACAGCTGGGATAACGGCTTAGGCCTCATTTAAGGAGACGCGGGGCGTCGAACGGCGCGGTGCGCGGGGCGGGCTGCGGGCCGTCAATAAGAAATCTTAACCGCTTCTCCGTAAACGCTCTAATAGAACGCTCTATGTTTGAATTTAGTGCGGGCCGCTCCTCACAACGCGACGCGCGACGCCCCGCGTCTCCGTGAATGAGGCCTTAGCGTGCTTTCCGAGGTACGGAGCCGGAGGAGTCTCGGTATGTAAAGATGGTCAGCCATCCTCGGACCAACCCCGGAAAGCGTAGCTTAACCTGATGGATCGACCCGTGCTGCTATTATTACTTAGCCACGAGCTCCTACTCTGCGACATATGCGACAGCCTTCATAGTAATACTTAAAAAAGATGTAACATTATTTATTTCTAACAAAATCCATTATTTTCTTTACAGGGCCGCGTAGTAAAGACTCAGTACCCGACCTGGGTGCTCGTGATTGCTGTCCTGATGATAATGGCTGGAGTACTACCAATCCCTGCTGTACTGCTGCTCCGTCGCTTCCAATGTCTGGCCTTCGACGTGGACATCCACCAGGGATCCATCAGGAGAATCGAGACCACCGTATCGACTAAGGAAATGATGAGTGACCAGGATGTAAGTGGATTTTTCTTTGTGTTTTGGGTCTTGTCTGGGTTGATGATCTAACATTTGGGTGAGGGGTTCGCAATTAATGGATAGTTAATTATTGGAAGAATCGGTGATTAAGAATCTACTCAATCTACGAAAAATAATATACTTGTAAGTCTGTATCTTTCTTTAATTTTTAACAAAAATATGTGGTGTTACAAATTTTGTATGTAATTTTATATTAGTTTTAAAATTCACATTTCTTGTTACCACAGATCAATTTAACGCTTTATAAAAAAAAAATGTCATAATTATCCTAGTTGTATGCACTAACGAAACCATGACCTTTTGGAGGAGATTCTTAGTTTACCGCTAGTGTCCGACCGAAGGTGCAATTCTGGCCGAAGCCGAAGCCGAAGCCGATTAATCGGTATTCACCAAAACCTTCGGCCGAAGCCGAAGCCGAAGCCGAAGGTGTCATTGACCTTGAGAAATACGATAGTTACTTTGATCTCAGAATATACTAGATACATATTGTGAGAGCTTTAGAGATTTAGCCCAATAACGAACCGAGTGACCAACTAGGGTATAGAACCGGGAAATCCCAACATATACAAGTAGGTAATAAAATATTGTCTAAAATAAAAGTTTCAAATATACAATGTTAATTAAATATTTATTTACTTAAAGTAATTTTAACAAAAATAAACCTTCGGCTTCGGCCAAACCTTCGGCAAATTTTTGGCCGAAGCCGAAGATTTGGCCGAAGGTGCTTTTTTGGCCGAAGGTGGCCGAAGCCGAAGCCGAAGCCGAAGCTTCGGTCGGACACTAGTTTACCCTTACTTCTTAGTAATGAATACCGCGCATAAAAACCTTTACTGGGATTGATGTTAAATTCCACCATTATTAAAAGAAAAAGTAATAAAAATGTAAGCAATAATTTTATTTGTAATCAAGGATAAAGAATGATTTAGCTAGCCTTTTCAGACCTGACTCTTTTGATTTTCTCGTACGGATTCAGGTAATAAAAAAATAAAAATAAATGTTTAAATAATTTTCATTTTTCATTTTTTTTGCCGACTTATTATGTGAAAAATGTCTCTACGAATGAACGAAAGTAATACTTTTATATTTTATGTCCTCAATAAAATTGTGGACTAGCGTCCACGTCTGAAATGGCTAGACTGTGTCAGATCTGAAGTAAGTAGTCTCGTACAATCTACAGCTACTCTCGGTTGGTATGGAACTTTGTACCTATAGATCCTTAAAAGTCGAAAGTCCAACGTTGGTCTTTATGCACGGGTGTCATACATTTTCTATTACTAAGGTGAATTGGCTAGTACATTGCTCGTATAACATCTAACTACGACTTTTAATCCATGTCTTAACCAAGCTATCAGTTTATTAAAGTGTGGAATAACTGTTAAATGGTTAATATTCATACCGGCTAGCTGACATTCTATCATTTGCATACATAGTTTAGAAAGATGTATAGCTATTTATACTCAAGTCAAAATCTTACTTGATGTAATCATTCTAATCTTATTTTGGCGTAGTCAGGAAACATCCGACTTTACACCTGTAATCATATTTCCCCTTCTTCTTAATTTACCCTAGTATCGTAATTACCCCTGTGCCCTTTCCATTCCCAATTTTTCATACACATAATCATTTTATTTTCTGGTGCTCTTACATCCCCTAACCTTGATCCCTTACAGTCATGACCTGGCGAGCAAACCTTCTTCTAAACCTGACTACGTCGTACTACAGAGAGTCATTGGCAAAAATAAGTACCTATACATTTAGCCGAATTCAAAAAGTCTGTTAAACCATCTATTATTTTTTTCCATATTTAACGTAAAGTAGGTATCTTTTAAAAGATACTATTATTGTGTTTTTTTTTTTAAACTTAAAAAAATGCATTTCAATAAAGCTAAATGTGTCCATATTTTTGCCCTCGGCTGTACCATCGTAACATTATCGTGCTAATGTACATACATTCATGTGTAACCGTGTGGCGCGTGTAAGGTGCTGTCTCCCGAGAACGCCCCGCCTGCGCCCGCGCAGTTGGTTGCTGAGGCGGCCGGCACCAGGTTCACTATCGGAGACTTTGATGTAAGATCATTGTGGCTTTTGCGGTTCTAAGACTGGACTGTTTTAGCTGTTTTTAGTAGTAAGAATTTATAACTCAAGAGAGCTGGTTACTGTAGAATGGTTACTGAAAAAAACTGCCAATAGTGGCAAGTTTAGGCTGACGCTACCTAGAGCAGTGGTGGTCCGCTGGTCCACTTTCGCGACTTACGAGTTGTAAGTCGTAGGTTTGGTGATGAAATTATCTACACAAAGTGCCTGCTTGGGCACTTTGTGTAGATAATTTCATCACCACTGCTCTCAAAACGGTGAACGAAAACATCGTGAGGAAACCGGCATGTCATAGAACCAAAAATTCGAAGACATAATGTGACAACTACCAACCCGCACTGGGCCCGCGTGGTAGATTACAGCACACTCCCTCTCAAAGAGAGGAGGCCTGTGTCCCAGCAGTGGGAACATTACAGGCTGATTATAATGGCTGACGCATATTACAGCCGAATCGGTCCGCAGCGCATCGCATTCCAAAATAAAAAGCGCGCTTTGACCCGCCTGTAGTAATTCATAAAAAAAATATACTAAAGTGATGTAGGATTTTTGCAATGCGTCGCATCACGCTCAAATGTGCGTTGGCTTTAATTAATGAAAAAATAATATTAAAAAAAGTGTTCATACACAGAAACATTTTTTTACAAGATATATTTATTCTTAGATCCTTTTTTTTGTATATATTAACATAATTTTTCTAATGACCTTTTTCACCTTCAAACTATTCTTTCATTCTTTAAATGGTATCAGACAAAGGACAAGTCAGCGATGTTCTATTAAATTATATATTTAGGTAATTAAATTAAAATATCTTGCTAATGCTAAATATTCAGTCTTTGAACCTACTAACATTTTTTTTGTTTCATTTCGTTTGGGATTTTATTTTTGGTTTCTTTCAATAAGATTTTTGAAGTGTTAGTATTTTGAGGAAAATTTTCTGTTTCAGTCTACCTTTTAAGTTACTTAATTTTAGGAAAATTGAATGTTGACTAAGCGCACTGAACGCAATATAAGAAATTAAACGTACTTCAAGTTATTATAAAAAAAGTTAGTTCAATAAGTACCTACCTATTTTTCAACAGTGAATTTCTTATTTCAGAGAAAAAGTGACCGATACCTAAACACATGATTGTGCTCATGATAACAATCAACTCTTACTATGGGACCAAACCTGAAATCGCGAAAAAAAATCAGCTGCTCCCTACATTTTGACGAGTTATGCGAACATGAATGTATGGGGCAGCTGATTTTTTTTTCGCGATTTCAGGTTTGGTCCCTTAATAAAAGTTGTTTGTTATCATGAGCACAATCATGCGTTTAGGTATCGGTCACTAATTACCAGTCACCCTATACCGGATGACTTTTTTACAGTCTCGAAAAAAAATGGGTATATTAAGTGAACGTAGTAGAAGCATACCTAGTTTTTTTTTTTTTTTTAATAGCTTGGACAGAAAAAAATATGTAAGTACCAATAAATACTACGAATTCGATGTAAACTTTTCATATTTGAACCATAAAAACAGAAATTACAAATCGTTTAAAAATATCGAAATTCAAATCATATGCAGCCTGCATATGAATTAAATTTTTGTTTTTTTTATTTAAAAAAAAAAAAAAAAATAGTTAGGTATGCTATAGGCTTCTACTCCGTTCACCTAATGTACCTACCCAATTTTTTTCGAGACGGTAAAAAAAGTCATCCAGTATATACTAACACTATACTTAATTTTCATGAGAAATAAGTCTATGGTACATTTCTAAAGAGGATGTATTGCAAAGAAACCTATACCATGGTCTTCTCTTTATGAATAATTACAAATGCATTTAAAAAATACGTTAGTTCCCAGAGAGGGATATTTTTTTTTTTTTGTATAGGTAAATCAAATTAATCTACTCTATTCATCATGGGAAATTCTTATTCAAAATTAACCTCAATGCACGATACTAAGTTGATGTGTATGTAAATATGTTCAATCCAACTTTAGAGCGTGGACAGCAGTGACGAGAGGCCCAACAAGCGTCTGCCTGAGGTGATCGCACGCGGACGCCCCAAGAAATAAATGTTCGTGTCTTTTCTAACTCGCTTCAGCTTTATACGTTAATCTACCATCAGATATATCGTCTCCCATTTAAAATTCTAAAAGAGTTTGCTAACGATATCAAGATACAGGCAAACGCCTCATTTCGGGGTCACCGTCCAAACTGGTCATGTATACCTACATATACAACGTGTAATGCTAAATGCGCAAAACCTCTTAAGGGGTCATTGTACTCATCATTATGAACAACTTTTACTATGGGGCCAAACCTGAAATCGCGAAAAAAAAATCAGCTGTTCAGTACATTTTGACGAAATTTGCGAACATAAATGTACTGAACAGCTGATTTTTTTTTCGCGATTTCAGGTTTGGTCCCATAGTAAAAGTTGTTCATAATGATGAGTACAATGACCCCTTAAGAGGTTTTGCGCATTTAGCATTACACGTTGTATAGGTACAATTTATTTAATTAATAAATATAAAAAAAATATCGCAGTGACTATTTTAGCCCGGTTGTCAAAGATATATCTGACGTTAGATTGGCCCGGTGAATTGGTCCTTCGCTTCGCATGATGTTTGGTCTTTTTATACGAAAACGCTGTACCTATAACAACTTTTTTCTTAATCCTGCATTGTTTATTTGTTATTTTCTTTATGAATTTTAATGTTTAAGTAGGTACATAATTATGGGATGGTCGTATTAAACAGTATTTTTTTTATCTTGTTTAGTCACTATTTTCAATGTGTGTATGATGTGTATTTTTATTTTGTATATGAAAAACCTGTAAATTAAAGGATGTATTTCTTGTTTATTTAATACATTTCCCTTTAAACTACAGTTAAGTTTGTAATAAAACTGTATATATAATTAATAAAATATTTGTTTTTATCACCTTTGCACTGCGCATCATATATTTATAGATTGATGTCATTACTGTACCTATTTCACATGAGCAAATATCTAATCATTTAACATAATACATACACACTAGTTTCATCTAGAAATTATATTATAAGCACATTTTTTTAAAATATCTTTTTAGGATTTTCAATTATAATCTTCATATTCAATGTAAGAGATGCATTAAAATGATTTAAAGAATAATTTACTCATCTTCCTAAATATTTACAGTCTTCAGATTCAGACGACAACATACGTACGACCGGCCGCTTCGACGACTCAAGCAGTAGTGACGAGGAAATTCTTAATACAAATTGCACAAAAGGAACCGTTCGTAGACTAGCAATGAAGCCCATTGGTCGAAAGCCGACCACTTTCAAGATGGACGTAGTCGACGAATGACCGTTACTTTTGAAAATATTCTTTTGTTTCCTACTAGATCATTTTAAACCGCCAAAGTTCGTGTCGATTGTATTGGAGTAAGGATATCGGCAAGTGTTGGGCGGTTAATTTATATATTGAATCTTAAATAAATATATTTAAAAATTCATCATTGCCCAGACAATATCAATATCTCTTAACACTATAATTTAATGAACGTACTTATATCATAATAACTACAGTCTGGTCAATTTTCCAATCATTTAGGTATAAGGCAGGGCCGGGTCAAGATATAACTAATCATTGTACTTCTACAAAAAAGTTTTATTTAAATTATTTTAAAGGTAATAGATGAATATTTTTTGCCAAATTGTAACTAAAATAATACTATAATGTAAGACTCAAAATGTCCCATCCATATTTGTAAGAAATACTAAGTTTACATGTTTTTTTAGGGAAAAATCATTTCTCCAAACATTATTATGAAGGGTAGACACAATGTCATGTTTACCCTTAACGCAGTATTAAGTTTACCATCGGAATTTTCATCCCTTTATCAACCCGGCTCTGTAAAATAAATGTAAAATTGTTGACGATATTTATCAAATTGTTAAAATTTCATGCACACTGACTTTAATAATAATAATGTCATCTTACGGTCTTCGTGTAGTCTTTACTTTAGATAAACTAGGTTTAAAAATGTCGTCACTACTTCAACAAGATCGAGATTACGGTTCTACTTATTACTGCGGAGTAAGGTTAGAAGTACAATGAAATTAAAATTATTATTTTAAAATAATACTTATAACAAAATGTACTGATATAATATAATTATGTTATATACATTTGTTTGGTTCTAAATACGATATATAGTACATAATTAAGAATTTATTCAAAAAACACAAATCTTTACTGCCAATCTATCAATCGATCTTATACTACGTTTTATGACATTATTGGATTCTTTTGAAAAAAATTTGGATAGAGCTACAAAAAATATAAAAGATCTTTGAATAAATAAAGACCAGTGAAATAGGCATAACAGCAGTATTTTTGGAAGAGATTATAGTTAAGAAAAGTTAGATAATCGATTTGGATGTGTTCGTAAGTAGGAAGGCTTTAAGTATTGGCAAGGTTACCAAATTATACTGGATTCTTAAGAAATTGGTAGGTTAAAGAGAAATTTGAGGAAGTAGAATTTAGCTATGAATCATGGATGTATTAGGAGTGGCTAAAAGATGCAACGAGAATTGTCTTGGGCAAAAAAACTGACGATTAAATTTAGATTCACGAAATCCAAACCTTTTGGTCCTAAAATAGTGAAAATAGACACTCCAGTTTTTTATCAAACTTGGGTTTTATATAGTAACATGCAATGCCCATAAGTGTGTCCCCTTTTTCATCATTTAAGGTGAAACTAATGCTTTCAATACCCAAATCGTTAGATTTCGTCAAAACTAAATGAGAAACAAATGAAGGCCAATTCTCGTACATAAAAACGATCAAATTCAAGTCGCAATCTCATGCTAGCGACAATCAAATGTCAAAAAAGTAGGTAAACGCTATACAATTTTTGACAGATTGAGACTGAGATGAGATTGCGAACGTTGTCAAAAATACCTACAGGAATTTGTCCCTCTGGTTATAATTGTGACGTAATAATTTGTCCCCTCCGAACTGCACCCATGATCAGAACGATTTTATGAACCACTGTTAATCTCGATCTAGTGTCCATGCACTATAAAACTTAGATTGAATCTATGACAAGAAATGTTGATATTTCATTATACATTATTTATTTAAAGACATTTCGTTTCATCAAAAGTTTTTAACTAATGAGAGTACTTACTGAATTCATATAATAATATTTCATTATACAAAGTGGCCTCCATTTGTGTGGCCATAAGAACCAATCGGCCCTTTCAAACTGTTTGTTTCGGATAATATGAGACTAAACCTTGTATTTATTGAAATTTAATATGTTATTTTCAACAAATATTTTGGTAAGATTTGTCCACCGAACCAATATACCCACCGAATCTACCAACATATTGGTTAAGCCACCAATAAATCTACTAAATCTACCAACACATCAGTTTCATCTATTAATATTTCAACTTAATATAAACAAATTAATTTTCAGTCAGTCCTCTCGAAGTTTTTACTTTCTAATTCAATCAAATAAATAAAAATCATGAATATAATGTTCGATACTGGAAGTACTAGAACATTGATGCTAGTCACAGTTTATTTATCCGTAGTAAGTATTTATTAGTTCACGCGTACGACGCACAGCTGTTGAGTTCTGTGTTATTTGGGTCAGACTGGGCATTATTTTGGGCATTTTAGGCATATTTGTAGGTATATATTTAAGTAGGTTGTCGGGTGTTTATATTTATTTCTAAAATATACACCTCATGGCAGAGATTCTATACCTATCCATTTTGGTTTTTCAAGATTTTTTGACAGAGGTAGGTAGCCAATTGGGTTTTTGAAGATTATTTTTGGGCCTGTTGGATAGGCACAATTTACTTATTTTAATTATATAATTGTTATAACTTATACAATTTTTTTTGTTTTATTTTCAGAGTAATGTTTGTAGGTACTTAGGTATGTATTCACCCGACAAATCAGCGGACTAGTCGTTATCTGTATTCTGTATTGTAAATGATAGTTTAATAAGACCCAGTCTGTCCCTAAGTTTGTATGTAAGAGTCGCTGTATAAAAAACTAAAGCAAAATTATATTAGACGCAAAATTTTATTATCTTTCTGAAAGAAAGCTACAGACAGGTTAAAAAAAAGCTTTTTATTGTAATTATTAAGAAATTTTTAAAGTTTTCCATCTATATTTCAAGTTTAATCAAAGATTTGGAGAAAATAGTTTATTGTATTTTTTTTATTAAGTATCATGTTTGGTGGATACCGAGGAAATATTCAAAATGATATACCTAATGATGCACGAGCAGAATTTATTTATTCATTGAGTCATCAAACGAAAACAAAAAAAAACATAGTCGTAAAAATCGGTAAAAAACCATAAATACCTAGTTTCACATCGTTATGCATCACACATCACTAATAATAATTATTAAAAATATTTAATTCCGAATAGATATTAATTATTTCGATGAAACTACAATACGAAAGTGTAATAAAATATTGATAGAATATCACTTTTCGAATTTTAATAGTTTTATATGCGCTGCTATTGTGACACCAAATTATCAAAAATGAAGACAATTTAAAGACAAATAAAAAAGATAATAAATGTAACATCCATCAATTCGGCCTATTGCAGTCCTCTGCTGGACTACACTAGTATTATATTATCTGTGGCTGGACATAGGTCTCTCCCAGGCTGCACCATAGCCGTAATAAATATATAGACAGTAAGGAAACTACGTACAAACGGGAGAAAAGGCACACTCACACAGACGCACGCACCGACGAGGCCTCAAGCGATAGTCGCGGTGCTCTCAATAATATATTTATTGTGGATTACGGGTCTCGCTCGTCGATGCGCGCGTCTGTCTGCACACTGTCTCGTACGTTTGTTCGTAGTTTCCCTAGTGTCCATATTTATATTGTGCCATAGCACCCGGTTCTCCACCTTCCTCATCCCGTCTGTCCCTGCCGCCTTTTCAAGGGCATCACTATCATTGTCTCGATTTGCAATATAGGTAATTAGGTACCACTGGGGCCGTACTATGACGTGACATCATGAATCCATCATGGATCTGTTGAGGAAAAAGGATGGTGCTATAAAAAAATAATAATAATAAAAGAATTAAAATGTTTATTTTGTCCCAAAACAGTAACATACATTATACTTATGAGACAACCCCATTAAGTAATTTAACATACTTGTGTTAGGGCAATCTCGCTCTTTCCCTTAATTATTAATAATATTGAGACAATTTTATAAAAAAAGGTGAGTAAAAATTAAGTTTAGGAAGAAAGGGTGCTATAGGTCGTATATAGCTCCGTCTCTCTCTCACACTGGAACCCCTCAACTTCAGCCCTGCTATAAGAGCTCCTAGTAAGCCCCCTAGGTCATCGATTCCCTGTCGCCACAACCCAACCTGAATATAGAATGTAAAAGCCTTTCCCAACTATGTTGGGGTCGGCTTCCAGTCTAACCATATGCAGCTGAATACCATTATTGTACAAGGAGCAACTGCCCATCTGCCCTCTACAAGTGTCCACAATCAGGTGGAGGACTAACAACTTAACGTGCTTTCCGAGGCGCTGGGGTATCACACCACCAACTTCCACCTCGAGAAATTCGTAATGGAAAACCCCCATTATCGCTTTGCCCTAACCTGAGAATAGAACTCAGGAACCCACGCTCAGAAAACGCGTTTACTACCACGAAACAACCCAGCTACTGAATTATCCAAAAGATCTTTCTCCACAAAAGCAGCGCATGTAGATAACTCTAGTAGTGTTAACGATAGTTAAATGATTCATGCTCAAGTGAGCTGCTATTGTTAGTAGAAACCTAACGGGATGACATCCCTCTCTAGCTGTAGGCAAAAAATGATATTAGCGGTTAAGAATGATTGTAAAAACATTTTGGAACGCAAGAATAAAGTATTGCTGTCAGATTGTGCGTTTTATTTCTTTGACTCCTGGTGATATACCTACCGAAGTATAGTGTAGATCTATTTAAGATATGTAGATGGCATAGTCAAAGGTCGATATGCGGTCTCTTCCCGGAATGACTGGTTTATCCCCGAAATAATTTCCAATTTCGGCCTTTGACTAAAGTATTTTAAGCTCCTAACTTTTCAGTCAAACGTCGAAAGTAAAATAATCTGTTTCGGGCTATGCCTAGCTTATAGCCAGCTAGCTAGTCGATCCTAGAAGCGACTGGCCAACTTGGTCAAACGTCGACGTCAGGGGCATCGCGAGGTTCGGTTTTGTTGACGAAAACCCTAACCCAAGCCTAACCTAGGTGTTTTGAGGTTAGTTAGTTTGACGGGTCAAACACCGATTTCATTAAATTGAGTTTCGACGCGACGTTTTCCTGACCAAATTAGTTTCTCCTAGGTTTGACTAAAATTCTTTAGTCAGAGGCCGAAAAACTTCATTTGTTTGGGCTTTGACTGAGACTTCAAGTCAGACCTGAGGATTGACTATTCAAATCTAGGAGCGCCGGAGCTTCGGGGTTTGACTATAACATAGATACTATCTCAAGCCCACAAGTGAGGTAACTGTCACTAATGTCATCTGTCAGTCCTCAGTCACCACGAATGGCGGGAAAAGGTTAAAAAAAAATGTCGTAGTAAGCCAGTTCAGCGATTATAATCAACTTAAATACGGGATAAACAGGATTCTACCCGAAGGCTAGGCGGAGTCTCCGTCACACTAAACGTGACTCGATGACACCAAAGTGAGACGATTTAGTCGAAATTACTCATGTTATCTGACACAGTCAGAAGGCATCCTACAACCACATAGAGCCGTAGAAGATGGCGGAATGAGCTGGACAAAACAAATGAACAGTAGTCTACATTAGCCCTGGACCTAGTTGGAAGTATAGGAGGAGACATGCAGTGGATAATGCAGGCTGACAGCGACAGTTCACTGTCGATCAGACAAATTTTTCAAACCTAGAATCATACATGAATGAGGTCTCATATCATTCATCTCAATCTGCCTAGCCTTGTCCCAACTATGTTCGGGTCAGCTTCCAGTCTAACCGGATGCAGCTGAATACCAGTATTTTACATGGAGCGACTGCCTATCTGACCTCCAAAACCCAGTTACTGGGTAATACGATAACCCTTGGTAAGACTGGTTGTCAGACTTTCGGGCTTCTGACGACCCGTAACGACTGTCATAGATCCACGAATAACAGCCGGGACCAACGGCTTAACATGCTTTCCGAGGCACGGAGGAATCTCGGTATGTAAAGATGGTCACCCGTCCACTGACCAACCCCGGCAAGCGTAGCTTAACCTGACGGATCGACCCATGCGCCTGTTATTATTTAGCCACGAGCTTATCCATTAAATGTAGGGGAGGTCAGCTCAAAGCGGCCATAGGAGGCAAAGCGGCCACGCTTCATTTTTCGGTTATTTGAAATGATAACGCGGTGTGGCCATTCTGTTCGCATAACTAATCACCCGCCCCGCACCGTGCGTGCAATCATTCTGTAGCAGTGGGCCCGAGCAGTGACAAAATAAATTTATTTGCGTGTTCTGTTAAAAAAATTCAAGGTAAGTTCAATCTGCTTTGGTCAAACCTCTTTATATTTCAATGTTTTTATTGAACGTGTATTATTACTTATCTATTTGGCTTTGTTTGTGTTCTATTCTCTCTAAAATATAATGAATAATGTGAGAGCAGTTCATTATTAAAACAAAATGGGCGAAAAAGGCAAAGCGGCTCGGGCAAAGCGGCCAACTGACCGCTTTGCCCTTTGTGATTGATTCGATAGATAATGCTTAGTTATTTTGTTTTGATGGTCAACTATAAAAGGAAGACTATCCAAGCGTCATGGAATGAAGATGTGATGGTCCGCGCAATTAAGAAGAAAATGAAATTTTACTTGTTTTCTAAGAAAGTTTTTAAATTTTAGACCATTCATTTTCATAGAAGATATTAAGACTGTTAAAATAATTTTGTAAGACATATTGTTGATTATTAAAAATGTTAAATATTGTTAAAAATTAAACCTGATTATATGTTCCTAATAGTTTAATAAAAGTTTTTAAACTAAATATAACAATATAGTTAAGTTAAAATACCTTAAAGACTGATTGTAATTAAAGTAAAGTATAAAAAGCTGATTATTTTATAAAAAAAAATAATAATATTAAATAACATTTTAAAATATTTTTGGTATTTTTATTTTGTGAAGCACGGTATTTTTCAACAAAAAACAAATACATTTCTTGTGTACTTTTGGGGTGGCCACGTTGCCCCTACCCCCATGGCCGCTTTGGGCGGCCACTCGGGCAAAGAGGTTTTTTGACAAGGTTTCGTAATTTCCAAATCATATGGTTATTTTTTGCGCGAATTTTAATTTCACATTATGAAAATTTAATAAAATCTCTGGCTATTACTATAAAATTCTCTTCAAAAGTTTGTCGTTTACTAGGTTTTTTTTTAACCCGTTTACTAGGTTTTTACTGGATTATGTGATAACGCGAACCCTTTTCTAACCGCTCCCGCCGCAATCCGCTCGACCAATAAGGTCGAGTCGAAGCTTCTAGAAGGTTCTAGAAGCTTCGAAACAAATGACGCGCATCCTTGTCGTTGACTTGCAGAGAGAGACGTACCTATGTCAAACAAAACTAGATCCATAGATAATCTTTAACTATAAAAATCAATGCCACTTTTCGTTGTAATTTTATAACTCAAGAACGGCTGGGCCGATGTAGCTGATTTTGGTTTTGAAATGTTTGACGTAGTCCAGGGAAGGTTTAAACGATGAGAAAATTTGGAAAAGTTTCCGGGAAAATTGGAAAATTCTGGAAAACTGAAAGTGGATTTTATATGGGAATATTGAAATTGGGACAGGACAACGTCTGTCGGGTCAGCTAGTACACTATAATAGTTATTTATGCAACTGACGTATAATAAGGGGTATTAAAACACGAATGTGATAATAGTATCACATTAGTGTTTTAATACCTAATTATGTACAGTTGCATACAAGACTATTACATCCATGTTATGAATCCTCTATAAAAGGTTCTGAAACAGTTTTTTGCAATACTAATACTCGTATCGAACATGGCGGCCGGCGTCATAGTATACGACGTGAATTCGAATAAGTTCTTTTTTTAAATTACGGCGCTGTTGTAGTGAAACGCGCGTGCATTACAATGTTCTTTTTTTGAAAACTAGTTGCATTATGAAATTCATTAAAACACCCGTTTGGATGATATAATGGTTACTATGACAACGGCTGTTTTAATGTTGGCAATAAGCTAACTGTTTCAGAAACTTTTATAGAGGATTTATAGCATGTGTTTATATTAAAGCACTTACCATATATATAGGTGTTTATGTTATACTGCATATTATTAAACTACTATTGTAACAGGATAAAGGGACGCAACAAATTAAAATGATTTCGTCATGAACAGTTTAGAAATAAACCAGTTACAGTGAATCTAGTGTGAAGTGCACAAGTTTAGTTACGACGAAATTATTGTTACATTCAACATTTTGTCATTTCGGTATTTTACTAACTACGTGTTTTAATTTTTTAGTGCGGACTAATTTTTTTTATATTTACAATATTAGGTAGGTACTGAAGATAAAGTACCACTAGAAGGAACTTTTTAAAACATTTACAAACAGAATGATATTGCATTAAGTATGTTTAATGTGAAGACCTAAGTACTTATGTACTTGTGTAGGTATATTTAATTTGGAACAATGAATTCGAATGTTTATGTCATGACTTTTATTTTCTTGAGTTTGGAAAATGTTGGCCGTAATTATTGTTCGATACGTAAGTTGCATACTGTTTAATAGATATTTATTTATTTGACACCAGGGTAACATGTTTTGTGTATAGGTACACAAAACATGTTACGCTGGTGCTATACCTAGATCTACCTTATTTTTATGGTTCCGTACACGAAGGTACCAAACGGAACCCTATTACTAAGCCTCCACTGGTCCGTCCGTCCGTCTGTCTGTGACAGGACTGTATCACATGAACCGTAATAGGTAGACAGTTGAAATTTTCACAGATTGTATATTTCTATTACGGCTATAACAACAAATAATAAAAATAAAATAAAGTTAAAAGTGAAACGGATACAATAAACAATTCATTTTGAAAAAAAAAATTCTTTCCATAACATGGGGTGTCATTGTCTAGAACTCATATACAACGTGTAACGTTAAATGCGCAAAACCTCTTAAGGGGTCATTGTACTCATCATTATGAACAACTATTACTATGGGACCAAACCTGAAATCGCGAAAAAAAATCATCTGTTCAGTACATTTATGTTCGCATAATTCGTCAAAATGTACTGAACAGCTGATTTTTTTTCGCGATTTCACGTTTGGTCCCATAGTAAAAGTTGTTCATAATGATGAGTACAATGACCCCTTAAGATATTTTGCGCATTTAACGTTACACGTTGTATATTTTTTTTTATTATTATATGACTCAATTATAGGTATATAGGTACTCAAAAATTATATATAATTATATTATATTATTTTCAATTATAGGTATTATAGGGATATTACTCAAATATATATTTTTTTTTTTTTAAATGAAGAAATAGGGGGCCGTAAAAGTTGTAAATTTTAGACCATTTTTGTACGAGCTCTATTGCAACAATGAAACAAGTTAGGAATTCGAAACTTCTGTATATCATGTACCATATTGTACTGTATTTAATCAACAAATTAAATACTAAACACGCCGATTCATAAGGTATTTGTTTAAATAAGGGCGATTTTGTGCAACTGCAAAAATAACACAGTATTATTATGAAATACAAAATTATCTTTGCAATTGTTAAAATTTAAGATTAAAAACATTCTCCGTTTAGTATTTTTTTAAATATATTATTAGTGTTAAAAATTGTACGGTGGTACCATAGACTTATAAAAAAAGATGGACTCCGCGCCACGCATATCGAAAGTGAAGCACCGTACAGTAGTACTCAACTAATAAGGCGCGTCGTGAATCTTCGTTCGCACAGAAAAGAAAGTATGGCCCCGAAGATTAACGAGAATACTTAAAACAATCAACCTTACATCACTACTATAAGGTTCATAATACACTGCAGCTGTTAGTTCCGTCTCACTCGTAAGTATGGCGGCTGTCAAGCGGCGCGCGCTAACATGGCGGCAGCTACCGACCAATAGCGGTACAGGAAAAAGCGTGGAGCGTGTCGATTGGTCAATAGCATTTCCCGCGCTTTGAAAATTCATCTTCTGCGCAGGTACATCCATAAGCCATATTACTTGGGTTTTACTGTACTGATCTATGTGTGCATGATCTGAGTACCTGCAAAGACGGCGCGGCGTCGCTCGTGTCACGTAATGGCGGCCGGTCGGCATACTATGATATAAATGTGTGCGTGAGGCGTGTTTGTACAAACGGTCTCAAACGGTACTTACTGTGCTTCACTTTCGATATGAGTGGCGCGGAGTCCATCTTTTTTTATAAGTCTATGGGTGGTACGAAACCCTTCGTGTGCGAGTCCGCAGTGTGATTCTGTAACCATCTCACCGTGAAAACTTAGGTGAAGTGAGCGTGGAGTGAGCTGTCAATAGTGTCAATTCCTAGCAAAAACAAACTCACTTCACCTAAGTTTTCACGGTGAGATTTTTACAGAATCGACCGGCCGACTCGCACTTGGCCGGTTTTTCTTTTTTTCATGCCAAAATGGTTAAAACGAAATTAGGGTGCGGCTTTGTAAGTCTGTCCGTCTGTCTGTCATTTCAGGAACTGTTCATAAAAAATGCTTCTCCTCTAACATAGCCGATGAAATAATTGAAAAAATATTTTATTTTTAATCGACTTCAAAAAAAGGCGGAGGTTCTCAGTTCGTCGGATTCTTTTTACGTTTTACCCGACTGCGCCAGAAGAAGGGTTATGTTTTTCGAGAGTATGTATGTATGTATGTATAATTGTTTGGCACGCTCTGCGGCCTGAACGGCTCGATGGATTTTAGCTTAATTAATGTGAGCGTGACACTGGGTATATCAATATAAAAAAAATGGCGGATTTTTGGCGCCAAATTATGTCTTAATTTTTTTTTTCTCAAAACCTGTCGAGTGGGGTATCAAAATAAAGGATTTTACACGGCGATTACAAAAATATATGCAACTTATATGGTTTTAAGTAATTCGAAGTGACAAATACGTAAAAAACACGAACTAAATCCCCTGCGAAATCTTTAATTCACATTTTTAAACCAAAAAGCTGGATTTGTTGTGTGTCATGTGTATATAGGTTAGTATACGAACTCATTAAATAATAAAACTAAAAAATAAAAAGTAAGTAATTAAAAAAATTAAAAAGCCTGACTGCTGTAAAAAACTTAAGTTAAAAAAACTGAAAAGCTAAAAACAAGCCCAGCAGCAGTCGGGTTTTTAATTTTTTTTTTATTAATTTTTTTTATGTATGTTCCCCGATTACTCGAAGACTGCTTGACCGATTTGGAAAATTCTTTTTTTGTTTCAAATGGTCTTTTTAGTTGGTCCTTATTGTCAACAGGTTAGGATCTGATGGGATCCTGGAGAAATCGACGAAACTCTTCAAATTTTATAGGCACACTTGTAGCAATTTGGGTAGTCTTTAAAGTAAAAAAAAAAAATACTTACCTAAATAATAAAAATATTTTTTCAAGTAAATGGTAATTATAATCTATACATTGCTGCCATCTAATAGGAAGGTCATTTATGCCTCTCATTTATAACTCTCGTGATCTAGATTCGACAAACTGTGTGAAGGCATTTTGTACTGCCTCCTGAGAAGAAAACTTTTTATCACGTAGAAAATTGTCCAAATCACGAAAAAAATGGTAGTCCGTTGGAGCAACGTCTGGCGAATACGGAGGGTGACGAATGGTTTATAATTGCAGTTCCTGTAGAGTTTCCACCATCTCTTTCAATTCATTGTTATTCACCTGTGTGGGCGGTCTTCCACGTGGTTCGTTCTTCAAATCAAAGTTTCCATCACGAAAGCGTTTAAACCAAAATCGCACGGTGCGTTCATTATTAGGTTAGTTCCGCGTCGGAACTCGTATTCAAAAATAACTCGAATTTTCAAAGTATCTGGTCTAAGCTGAATAAAAATAAAACAACTGAAATTCGATAATCGAATGTTACACATTTTTTAAAAGAAGAACTTCATAGGTACTTACCATGTGAAAAAAGTTTCACTCAAAAATCTCAAACTATGAAGGTTATGTCAATTCGAAGTACATAATACAATAAAACGGCAATTTCATACTTTAACCCCTATTATTATAACAAGCATTTTACACATACTATATTAATGGCTTAAATTCTACCAAAGTATGTCTAAACTAAAAACAATAATGATCAATCATTTTACAGCATCCTCTCAGCGCTGAGAGTATTGAAACTAATTGCAGTTCCTGTAGAGTTTCCACCATCTCTTTCAATTCATTGTTATTTACCTGTGTGGGCGGTCTTCCACGTGGTTCGTTCTTCAAATCAAAGTTTCCATCACGAAAGCGTTTAAACCAAAATCGCACGGTGCGTTCATTATTAGGTTAGTTCCGCGTCGGAACTCGTATTCAAAAATAACTCGAATTTTCAAAGTATCTGGTCTAAGCTGAATAAAAATAAAACAACTGAAATTCGATAATCGAATGTTACACATTTTTTAAAAGAAGAACTTCATAGGTACTTACCATGTGAAAAAAGTTTCACTCAAAAATCTCAAACTATGAAGGTTCTATGTCAATTCGAAGTACATAATACAATAAAACGGCAATTTCATACTTTAACCCCTATTATTATAACAAGCATTTTACACATACTATATTAATGGCTTAAATTCTACCAAAGTATGTCTAAACTAAAAACAATAATGATCAATCATTTTACAGCATCCTCTCAGCGCTGAGAGTATTGAAACATAATTTTCAATACACTTCCTCGAAAACTGGTTCATATTGCAATACGATTAGGTTCACAATGCAATGTATGTGCGATTTTTCATTTTCCCACCCGTATGCGGGAATAAAAATTGCCACAGATAACTTATACCTATACTTAGTCCAAATTGGTTCAATGCCTCTATTCACAACTCTCTATTGGGGGTAAATGTTTTTTTTTTAATCTCGGCAATGAGATATGCGTCTTTAAGGGCGAGCGCGCATTGCGGTGCGTTTTTCTACCGCAAAATCTGTGAAGTATGGAATGTCTTTGAAGTGCGCGCACTGCGGTCATGCGTTTTGTTACCGTAGGCCCCGCCCAGTGCGGCAGAACTACCGGAAACGCACCGCAATGCGCGCTCGCTCTAAGGCGTTAATATTTGGCGTTGATAATTTATATAATGTTTCTATATAGAATATTATAAAAAACCATGATTATTACAATAAAAAAAAACATTAACATTTATTTGTGTTCTAAACTCAAAAATATTTCAATTTTCTATTTTTCATATTAGGCTGTTTATCGGCTTTATACCTTTGCTTCTCTTTCAACCTGACGAAAGCAAAGCGCGGAAAAAAAAAGGAAAATTTAAATCATAGTTTCCTATTAATTCATGAAATCATGAGAAAAATATTTTCCGTTAGGTATTTTATTTTATTTCTTCAAAAGTGTATTGAAAAACGTCGTTTGATACACGTGGACATTTGTTATTGCAGTTCTCGGCTTAAAAACAACCTCGCCTACGGCTCGGGTGTTTTAATTACGCCTGGAATGCAATAACAAACGTTCTCCACTTGTATCAAAATGTAGGTACTATTTTCACAAATAACCTAACCCTAGGTTATCAAGACCTCACCTAAGTGTGTGACAGGGTGGGGTTTGACTTTAAAAAGTGCTTTTTATTGGTCTAATTGAAATAAATAATTTGACTTCAACTTTGAACCTGCTGAAGTTTAGGAATAGCCAAGTGGGCTCACTTGATGATTAATGTAGCTTTATCCCTTTTATTTGGTACAATTATTTTCTGTTTCAGATAACCCCGGTGATTACGGCATAGAAGGGTCTCAGAATTTCACTTGTTTTGCTCCAAACTTGTATTATCAATGCTACAACACCAGTAAGGTTATAGGTATGTACATAGGTACTTTCAACTCCTGAAAGTCAGTTCAGTCTGTTTATTATTTTAGAACAATAACATTTTCGACACTGATAGGTACATACCAATCATAATAGTTACAGTAATATGATAATTTGTGAATTTTTAATATTGTAAAACGGGAGTGATATGTAGATTCGAATGACGTTATTGCGAAGGTCGCCATTTCGAATTTTTTTTCGAGTTACTTACCACTCGAAAAAATTTAAAGAAACTCAACATCGGATTTCGATACCATGACTGGCGTAGGTACCGCTCGCAATTTTTTTCGAAATGGCGACCTTCGCGATAACGTCATTCGATATAGCGGTTTTCCATTTAATGAGTTTTCGAACTGGCGTACCACTCGCAAAATTTTTCGAAATGGCGACCTTCGCGATATCGTCATTCGAAATAGCAGTTTTCGATTTAATGAGTTTTCGAACTGGCGTACCACTCGAAATTTTTTTCGAAATGGCGACCTTCGCAATAACGTCATTCTAACCTACATATCACCTACCTACCTACTTTACTTCTAAACTTATTTCAAGCAAATCAATGACCCATTTGAATGGGTTGAATATTGTGGTGTCTTGGTTTATATAACTTGTTTATTAAACGTCACAAATATATAAACTAACGTGTCCTTTAACTTTACAGGCATTCCGCAAACAGCATTAGACAACATACTTTCACAAACGGCGGTCAAAACAACTCGATTCATTATAAAAGTGAAAGAACTTGATGATGATAATATAGAAAGATTTTGCGAAAACAGCAATCACGATACCTCAAAAGAAAAAACTAGTCCAAGCAGGATAGAGTCAATTTATAACTACTTCAAATCATATTTTCAAAACTACTTCTCAGAAAAACATATAAACAATGAGTCCTCTATGACTTTGATAAAAATAGAGGCCAATGAAACTTGTGAGTATTATTTACATTACTTAATTATGATTTTTTATACATATCTAAGTGACGTAACTGATTCGAAGAAAATTTTACAGGGCAAGCTATTTCTCTTTTTTTAGGGTTCCGTACCTCAAAAGGAAAAAACGGAACCCTTATAGGATCACTTTGTTGTCCGTCTGTCTGTCTGTCTGTCTGTCTGTCAGTCTGTCAAGACCCTTTTTCTCAGGAACGCGTGAAGATATCAAGTTGAAATTAATATCAAATACGTAAGTTTATGGTCCCTTGGAGTTCTAAAAATTTCATGCTTCTAAGTCAACGTAATAGAAAGATTCGGCTATTTATGCGATATATTTTGATACTCGCAAGTAAATCAAAACCTATAGGGTACTTCCCGCTGACCTAGAATCATGAAATTTGGCAAGAAACAAGGTCTCACAGCACAAGTAATGGAAAAAGTCCGAAAATTGATAATTAGTAATTTTACCATGTAAAAAAATATGTTCAAGCATGTCAGTCTGTCAAGACCCTTTTTCTCAGGATCGCGTGGAGGTATCAAGTTGAAATTAATATCAAATACGTAAGGCTATATACCCCTAGAGTTCTAAAAAAATCAAGCCTCTAAGTCAACGCAATAAAAAATACGGCCATTTATGCGACATATTTTGATACTCGCAAGTAAATCAAAACCTATAGGGTACTTCCCGTTGACCTAAAATCATGAAATTTGGGATTAAGCAAGGTGTTACAGCACAAGTAATGGGAAAGTCCGAAAATTGATAATTTGTAATTTTATCATATAAAAAAATATTTTCAAGTATGTCAGTCTGTTAAGACCCTTTTTCTCAGGATCGCGTGGAGGTATCAAATTGAAATTAATATCAAATACGTAAGTCCATAGACCCTTAGAGTCCTAAAAAAATCAAGCTTCTAAGTCGACGCAATAAAAAATACGGCCATATGCGACATATTTTGATACTCGCAAGTAAATCAAAACCTATAGGGTACTTCCCGTTGACCTAGAATCACGAAATTTGGCAAGAAGGAAGGTCTCACAGCACAAGTAAAGAAAAAAGTCCAAAAATTGAGAATTTGTATTTATCACGTAAGAAAATATTTTTTTGGGATTACAATGTTAAGTTTGTTTTTGGGATAAATTCTTTTCAGCCACGGAACCCTTCATTGTGCGTGTTCCGACACGCACTTAGTCGTTTATTTTGTAAACTGTAGATATATCGGTCTCGATTTTTGCATTATCATGGAGACCGTAAGGCATAGGTACAGATTCGCCGATTAAACAGATCGATTCGACTTGGAAAATGTATCGAATTACTATAAGTAGTTAGGTCGGCTATCGGCTTAGTCCATAATGTCAGATACGTCAGTTAGGTAGTTAAATTAGCGACGATATATTACCTAAATAACTAGTAAGTACTGATTAACGTCTACAATAGATTGTTGTCGATCGTTACCTTTACAGCGTGTATCAGAATTGTGTCTTATTTAAGGGCGTGGTACATACCAGCAAAATGAACAACTTTCTCCATGTGACCAACATCGTAATCGCGATAAAATAATCAGCTGTCCCATACAAAACTTCAATATGTACCTCAATACTCGAACCAAATGTATAGGACGACTAATAATATTATATCGATTACGAAACGACGAAGTGCACACCAGAAACAATTTACTCCGTCGCCTAACATCCACCGGATAGGGGGCATCTCGCTCAAGTTCTGCGAACAACTGGAATAGCACTTTGATTCTCCGCTCGCTGGTGAATACGCCTGTCCAGTATGGAGCCGATCTGCGCACGCTAAGTTATACAGCTCTAAATGAGACGATGATGATTACTGGTTGCTTAAAACCGGCCCGTTGCGAATGCTGTATCCACTGACTGGCATCGCGCCTCCTGAAATTCGCAGGACTATAGTCCTAGCCGGCTGGCATCGAGAGGGCGAAGCTACAGGATGACCCTCGCCACCCAACGCATAACTTTAACCCAGTGCCACAGAGGCTTAAAGCCGCAAAAAAATTCTTGGGTGCGTAAGTCCAGCAGATGGCAACACCTCTATATAAAGATATGATCTTTGGTAAGAACTGCTTAAAACTCCTGGTTTCTTTATTGAACTTCCCATCAGGGCACAAGTTACCGTGGCCTATTTGGGAATCCTTAAATATACTTCGTATCCAAGTAGCAAGTGCAACCTCCACAAGTGAGGGTTCAAGGACGGCTCAGGGCAGGGTCTACTCCCTAAGTCCATCCATCCATCCGTCCATCCATCAGTCCGTCCGTCTGACATAACGATCCATCAAAACAAGTGTAACTAAAAGTTAAATTTTTCGGACGGGCAAAAACAAATTGGGATTAGGGACAACTGTCAAATCGTGTTGTCATTCATATTAGGTGTTCGTTTCGACCGCGCGGCCATGGCGTTAAAAAAAAAAAAAAACTATACCAACATTTTGTAACAATTTGTAAAAGTTGACTCCCAAAACCTCAAATTTGTCAAAGCTATGGTTAAAAAGTTAGAAGGGTTTGAACGTGGCCGCGCCATCGAAACGCGGAGAAC
This sequence comes from Cosmia trapezina, assembly GCA_905163495.3. NCBI lineage: Eukaryota > Metazoa > Arthropoda > Insecta > Lepidoptera > Noctuidae > Cosmia > Cosmia trapezina. The sequence continues at coordinate 17,353,203 of LR991040.1, read as the reverse complement.
CGCGCGGCCACGGAGATCTCAGAAACTAAGCGTTGCACAGACCTGAAATTTTGGTAAATAACAGATTCAATTTGTAAACAATTTGTAAAAATATAGAAAAAAATCCTAGGTTAATATTTTAGGAGCTGTGAGACTAAAACCCCGTGGCCGCGCCATCGAAACGGTGACAAAAACGTGATAGCCGATATCTCGCTGAAAAAGCATCGCAGACGTCTAGAGTTTTTTGTAAAACCCAGATTTGAATTTGTCAAAACTTATAAAAATGCAACAAAAAATACTAGGTTAATATTTTAGGAGCTGTGAGACTAAAACCCCGTGGCCGCGCCATCGAAACGGTAACAAAAACGTTATCACCGATATCTCGCTGAAAAAGCATTGCAGAGGTCTGAAGTTTTTTGTAAAACCTACATTTGAATTTGTCAAAACTTGTAAAAATACAACAAAAAACCCTAGGTTTATATTTCAGGACCCGCGCCATAGAAACGGTGAAAAACACGTTATCGCCGATATCTCACTGAAAAAGCATCGCAGAGGTCTGAAATTATTTGTAAAACCTAGATTTGAATTTGTCAAAATTTGTAAAAATATAACAAAAAATCCTAGGTTTATATTTCAGGAGCCGCGCCATTGAAACGGTAAAAAACACGTTATCGCCGATATCTCACTGAAAAAACATCGCAGAGGTCTGAAGTTTCTTGTAAAACCTAGATTTGAATTTGTCAAAATTTGTAAAAATACAACCAAAAATCCTAGGTTTATATTTCAGGAGCTGTAAGACTAGAACCCCATGGCCGCGCCATTCAAACGGTGAAAAATATGTTATCGCCGATATCTCGCTGAAAAAGCGTCGCAGAGGTCTGAAGTTTTTTGTAAAACCTAGATTTGAATTTGTCAAAACTTGTAAAAATACAACAAAAAATCCTAGGTTTATATTTCAGGAGCTGTAAGACTAAAACCCCGTGGCCGCGCCATCGAAACGGTGACAAAAACGTGATAGCTGATATCTCGCTGAAAAAGCATCGCAGACGTCTAGAGTTTTTTGTAAAACCCAGATTTCAATTTGTCAAAACTTACAAAAATGCAACAAAAAATTCTAGGTTTATATTTCAAGAGCTGTAAGACTAGAACCTCATGGCCGCGCCATCGAAACGGTGAGAAATACGTTATCATCGATATCTCGCTGAAAAAGCATCGCAGAGGTCTGAAGCTTTTTGTAAAACCTAGATTTGAATTTGTCAAAACTTGTAAAAATACAACAAAAAATGCTAGGTTTATATTTCAGGAGCGGCGCCATTGAAACGGTAAAAAACACGTTATCGCCGATATCTCACTGAAAAAGCATCGCAGAGGTCTGAAGTTTCTTGTAAAACCTAGATTTGAATTTGTCAAAATTTGTGAAAATATGAACTTGTAAAAATACAACAAAAATCCTAGGTTTATATTTCAGGAGCTGTAAGACTAGAACCTCATGGCCGCGCCATCGAAACGGTGAAAAATACGTTATCACCGATATCTCGCTGAAAAACCATCGCAGAGGTCTGAAGTTTCTTGTAAAACCTAGGTTTGAATTTGTCAAAACTTGTAAAAATACAACAAAAAATCCTAGGTTTATATTTCAGGAGCCGCGCCATTGAAACGGTGAAAACACGTTATCGCCGATATCTCGCTTTTTCAGTGAGATATCGGCGATAACGTGTTTTTCACCGTTTCAATGGCGCCGCTCCTGAAATATAAACCTAGGATTTTTGTTGTATTTTTACAAGTTCATATTTTCACAAATTTTGACAAATTCAAATCTAGGTTTTACAAGAAACTTCAGACCTCTGCGATGCTTTTTCAGTGAGATATCGGCGATAACGTGTTTTTTACCGTTTCAATGGCGCCGCTCCTGAAATATAAACCTAGCATTTTTTGTTGTATTTTTACAAGTTTTGACAAATTCAAATCTAGGTTTTACAAAAAACTTCAGACCTCTGCGATGCTTTTTCAGCGAGATATCGATGATAACGTATTTCTCACCGTTTCGATGGCGCGGCCATGAGGTTCTAGTCTTACAGCTCTTGAAATATAAACCTAGAATTTTTTGTTGCATTTTTGTAAGTTTTGACAAATTGAAATCTGGGTTTTACAAAAAACTCTAGACGTCTGCGATGCTTTTTCAGCGAGATATCAGCTATCACGTTTTTGTCACCGTTTCGATGGCGCGGCCACGGGGTTTTAGTCTTACAGCTCCTGAAATATAAACCTAGGATTTTTTGTTGTATTTTTACAAGTTTTGACAAATTCAAATCTAGGTTTTACAAAAAACTTCAGACCTCTGCGATGCTTTTTCAGCGAGATATCGGCGATAACATATTTTTCACCGTTTGAATGGCGCGGCCATGGGGTTCTAGTCTTACAGCTCCTGAAATATAAACCTAGGATTTTTGGTTGTATTTTTACAAATTTTGACAAATTCAAATCTAGGTTTTACAAGAAACTTCAGACCTCTGCGATGCTTTTTCAGTGAGATATCGGCGATAACGTGTTTTTTACCGTTTCAATGGCGCGGCTCCTGAAATATAAACCTAGGATTTTTTGTTATATTTTTACAAATTTTGACAAATTCAAATCTAGGTTTTACAAATAATTTTAGACCTTTGCGATGCTTTTTCAGTGAGATATCGGCGATAACGTGTTTTTCACCGTTTCTATGGCGCGGGTCCTGAAATATAAACCTAGGGTTTTTTGTTGTATTTTTACAAGTTTTGACAAATTCAAATGTAGGTTTTACAAAAAACTTCAGACCTCTGCAATGCTTTTTCAGCGAGATATCGGTGATAACGTTTTTGTCACCGTTTCGATGGCGCGGCCACGGGGTTTTAGTCTCACAGCTCCTAAAATATTAACCTAGTATTTTTTGTTGCATTTTTATAAGTTTTGACAAATTCAAATCTGGGTTTTACAAAAAACTCTAGACGTCTGCGATGCTTTTTCAGCGAGATATCGGCTATCACGTTTTTGTCACCGTTTCGATGGCGCGGCCACGGGGTTTTAGTCTCACAGCTCCTAAAATATTAACCTAGGATTTTTTTCTATATTTTTACAAATTGTTTACAAATTGAATCTGTTATTTACCAAAATTTCAGGTCTGTGCAACGCTTAGTTTCTGAGATCTCCGTGGCCGCGCGGTTCTCCGCGTTTCGATGGCGCGGCCACGTTCAAACCCTTCTAACTTTTTAACCATAGCTTTGACAAATTTGAGGTTTTGGGAGTCAACTTTTACAAATTGTTACAAAATGTTGGTATAGTTTTTTTTTTTTTTTAACGCCATGGCCGCGCGGTCGAAACGAACACCATATTAGGGGTTAAAGTATGAAATTGCCGTTTTATTGTATTAAGTACTTTGAATTGACATAGAACCTTTGAGTTAAGTACTTTGAATTGACATAGAACTTTGGTTTGAGATTTTTGAGTGAAACTTTTTCACATGGTACCTATGAAGTTCTTCTTTTAAAAATGTGCAACATTCGATTATCGACTTCAGTTGTTTATTTTTATTCAGCTTAGACAAGAAAGATGGATACTTCGAAAATTACAGTTATTTTTGAATAAGTACCTACGCGTTCCGACGCGGAACTAACGCGGCAGAAACAGCTCGCAATATCAATGTTGTTATTCACTATAGCTTTATCCGATCTGGTCAAGCAATAACGGCAGATGTCTACTGTGCCGAACTCCGAACAATGATAGCAAAACTAGCAGTGAAACAGGGGGCTAGCAATAATGGTGAAGATCGATTCATGAGTCGGGGGACTCATGAATCGATCTTCACCATTATTGCTCCATGATAACGCGAGACCTCATACAGCACGAGAAACCGTTTTAACTCTACAGGAACTGCAATTAGAAACCATTCGTCACCCTCCGTATTCGCCAGACCTTGCTCCAACGGACTACCATTTTTTTCGTGATTTGGACAATTTTCTACGTGATAAAAATTTTTCTTCTCAGGAGGCAGTACAAAATGCTTTCAAACAGTTTGTCGAATCTAGATCACGAGAGTTCTATCGCAAAGGCATAAAGACCTTCCTATTAGATGGCAGCAAAGCAGCAATGTATAGATAATAATGGTAATTATTTTGATTAAATAAATATGTTAAACTAGCTGCCCCGACAGACGTTGTCCTGTCCCAATATCAATCATTCAAAATTCCCATAGAAAAGTTTCAGTTTTCCCGAATTTTCCAATTTTCCCGGAAACTTTTTTCATCGTTTAAACCTTCCCTGGACTACGTCTAACATTTCAAAACGAAAATCAGCTAAATCGGCCCAGCCGTTCTTCAGTTATAAAATTACAACGAAAAGAGGCATTGATTTTTATATATTTAGTCCGTTTAGTCCACTCAACAAATGGCCAAAAAGGGGGTGTAGAGTGCGTGAGCTGGGACGTAAGAAATTTCTTCAGAAAGTTGTTCAGGGTGCTTAGGGAGTAAACATACTAAATGTCCCCGCGTCTATGGGGTGCGCCGGAGTGGGGGGGAGGGATAGAAGTTTTGAGTTTTTCGCTAATATCTTTAAAACGGTGCGTCGTAGAGAAAAAATATCTGCAATGTAATGAAAGCTCATAAAATTTGTTACAACTTTTACCTTGCATACTTTTTCGAATTCCTACCCATTTTCGAACTACACGGTCCGGAAAAATGAAAATTTTCGAAAAAACTACTTTTATCAAACACTAGGAAACTAGCCGTTGCCTGTTCTTCGTTCGCGTTATTTCGGGATAAAAAGTAGCATATAATTGTTTATCTAGGTACAAATCTATCTATCTACCAAATTTTATCCAAATCCGTTCAGCCGTTGAGTTATCGAAACTTTTATCTATGTAATATATCGCCCGCGTGGATGTCCAATATTATGCCGCGGGAACCTAATACTGGGATAAAATGTTTCCTATGTGTTAATCCAGGTTATAAACTATCTGTGTGCCAAATTTCATCCATTTCCGTGCAGCCGTTTGTGTGTGATTGAATAACAAACATCTTCACAAACTTTCTGAATGAATGATGAAATTTGGTAGGTAGATAGATTAGGACTTGGATCAACAATTATTTTTATCCCGAAATAACGCGAACGAAGAACAGGCGACGGCTAGTGTTTGATAAAAGTAGTTTTTTCGACAATTTTCACTTTTCCGGAACGTATTGTTCGAAAATGAGTAGGAATTCGAAAAAGTATGTAAGGTAAAAGTTGTAACAAATTTTATGAGCTTTCATTACATGCAAGATATTTTTTCTCTACGACGACGCACCGTTTTAAAGATATTAGCGAAAAACTCAAATGTGGGAACTTCAATCCCTACCCCCCACTCCGGCGCACCCCCTAGACGCGGGGACTTTTAGTATGTTTACTCCCTACAGTACAGGTTACAGTACCTATAGTACAGGTTATGATGGTATTTCTACTAAGGTTGTAAAGTACGTTTCTGAAACCAGCTACCTAATAAATCTGTGCATCAGCTCAGGTGTATATCCCGATGCCCTAAAAGTTTCAACAGTGAAACCATTATTTAAAAAAAACAATAAGGAACACATGGCTAACTATAGACCAATTGCCTTAATTCCTATAATGTCCAAAATTTTCGAAAAATACCTTCTTATAGAACTTTACTCATACCTCGAAAAGAAAAGTATCTTGAGTAAAGAGCAAAAGGTGTTTAGACAAAACATGTCAACCAGTATGGCCATTTATGACTTTTATATATACTGTTATGACGAATATGGACAGGAGAATCCCGGTGTGTGCTATATACTGCGACATGACACAAGCGTTTGACTACGTTGACCATAGCATCTTGCTACAGAAATTAGAAGCTTACGGCATAAGGGGAAACATACTAAATCTTATTCAGTCATACCTAACGAATAGAAAACAATACACAGAAATTGAAAGAATTACTGTTAAGACAAAGAAAGAGGAAATTTATGGGTGTGGGCTCCGCTCGCTCCGTGGATCTTGCCCCTAATTGTCTAAGTGTATCAACTCGCCCCCTTGAATATTAGATACCCCAAATCGCCCCCGATTGTTAGTAAATTAAAAGTACTGTCAGCATACAAAGTTTTTAAAATTATTGAAATAAATATTTTTTGTTAAAACTTCAATAGTGTATCTTGGGATATTGAAATAAAACTGCACATGGAGTTAAAAAACTGTAATTTGGAATCTTATCACGTACATAATCATTTCAGTGTTTAACAATTAGTTAAATATTGTTGTTTTTTGGTTTATAGATAACTAGCTGCTGGCCGCGACTTGCATCGACTCGCATCAACCCATTGCATCGCATTGCCTGCCCGCGCTATTATTTAGTTTTTCGTTTTTTAGCGTTATTTCTGCCTTTTTTTCTTTTAGCTCGGCACGTCCTAAGATTTGGGCTATAAATGAAAAAAAAAATTCAAAGTCTGTTAGTTGCAGAGATTAGCACGTTCGATCACCGTATCCCCTTCCCGCTAACCTCTCCCTGCCCCTCTCACCCATTCTCACACCCCCTTCACCACTTCCACTTCCCCCTCTCTCCCTCACCACCCCGTCCCCTCCCTCTCCCTCTCCTCCCCTCACCAACCCCTCCCCTCCCCTTACCCCTCACCACCCCTTCCTCTCCTCACCAACACCTGCCCCTATCCCCCTCCCCTTTCCCTCATCACCAGCCCCCCTCCCTCCCCCTCTTTCAAGTTAATCATGCCCCGCAGTAAAATCCTCCCCTGAAAAATTTACTACCTCTTTACACCCCCTTTTGGGTAGATTTTCGAAAAACCCACGTTATTCTTCATTTTTGCTCTCAAGTATAAAAACTTCGTGCACTTCGAACGGAACGCGTATAGCATTTTTATACTCGTGATAATTTCGAAATTAAATGTCCGATTCGAATGAATTAAAAAGTATTTTAGTGCTACATAAATACTATTGATGATAAAACTATTTATTTGAATAAGAATTAATACTACGATACGATTATAACCAACTTTTGTTTCTAACGGCAATCATTAAATTTTAGAACACAAAAGCTGCTTGTAACTTAACTATGATAGTTAGATATATTGCCTCGCAGACTTTTTTGAAGGTAATAATGAGTACTTTAATCATGTAGTACATACTTTTTATGTATCATCAATAGTTTTCTCAGCGCACGCCAAATAATGAATTTTATAGGCAAAATTTTGCTACTTGGGGTTACATTATTGCAATTTTCTTAAGGATTTCTAAATTTTTTGAAAATAAATTATAGCCTATGTTACTTTCTGATAATTTAGCTTTCTATTAGTAAAAAAAATGGTTAAAATCGGTCGAGTAGTTTCGAAGCCTATTAGGTACAAACAAACAAACAAACAAATCTTTCCTCATTATAATATTGGTATACGAATACTTTCGAGAAATAGGGGCGTAGCAAAATCTATCACAAGTGTCACGCGTTGGTGAGATTACAGATAGAGTTAAAAGTAATCAAACATGGCGTTATTCATAATGTGTGCATTTTTATGTCTGACTGTACTTTTTTCGGTTAAATTTCAAAGGAAATGCCGTAAGGGGCGAATCGATACACCAAAATAATTATTTAAATGTCAATTTTCCACTCGCCCCTTCGTAAGGGGCGAATCACTACACCAAAATAATAAAAAACGGGGTGAGTGGAACATTTTAATCGAAAGGGGCAAGATCCAAGGGGCGAGCGGAGGCTACACCAATTTATGTATCAAGCGAACGCACACCTACATACGGTGTTCCTCAAGGCAGTGTAGTAGGATCTCTTTTATTCATAATATACATCAATGACATGCCGAGTGCTATTATGAACACACCATGACTCTTTTTGCCGACGACAGCACTATGACTATAGCATTTAAAAATAAGGACATACAGGGTGTAAGGGACAGCCCTCCACAAATTAACAGGGTGCATTCAGCTCCTTATTGTGAATCATATTCCACCGGAAATTTTCTCAGGAAAAGTTTCATTTTTTTTAACGTTTTTTTGGCTAATATTCCTTTATTTCAATGTAAAATTACATTCTCTGTTTGCAGCACTCCATTTATGTAAATAAAACAGCTAAAATCCAAAAAACAGCAATGTATGTCGAAATACTCTAACGTACTACGCGCGAAATCAGCTGTTCACTTTCTGCATAGCTTCAGAGTTCATCAAACTCACCGCATACTACTTGCATACAATACAATAGAGACAAGCGAGACGCTCCGATTTACCGAGTCGCAACAGTATTGCCAACTTAATAAACCTCAATTTGTGAACGAAAATGTTAGATCAAACTTGGTTCACATAAGAACTCCTCTAATGTTAAATGCAAATCTTTTAGTGCACTTAATTTCTAAAGGAAAAACGCACATAATGTGCCCTTGAGTATTCGTGGTAGGTACATACCTAATTACTTAATTAATTCTACTTTTCAAGCGATCACTGGATCCAGTTTCCAAGCCACCCAAGGGCCTTTTCATGGCTTTACGGCAGCTACCGACTGGTAGTCGAGTCGCGAATCGAAAGTAAGCCCTCTGCAATGGAAGCCCAGTCTTCTATCACGCTGGGCTATCACTACTATTAATTTGCTTAACATAAACTTTGAATTAAATTGACAAATTAATCGTTTCATTTCTCCAAAAAAAATAACAGCTCTAACATTTAGTCAAGCTTAAAAATAGTGGTATTTTTGTACAACATTTTTGCAAGAAACATGCAAAATTTTTTGAGTAGTTGACAACACTGTTTTTGTGTGTGATTTTTCGTGTAGTCATTAGTACAGTTTAGTTGTCCTGCGACTGTGTCCTGCGCAGTATCGCTCGCTGTTGTTCGCGCAGTCGCGTCGTGAAGTTTACGTACTTACCCATTTGTGTTGTTGTCTGTGAGAAATGGCTACACGAGCACTAAGCTCGTGAATATGGCGAAATGATAATGTGCTACGGGGAAGCTCGGGGAAATGCCAGGGAAGCGCTCAGAAATTACATCGATAGGTATCCTGACCGTCGGCATCCATCAGACTCCCGGATAATTACCAATGTCTATCAACGAGTGCTAGATAACCAGCCCATAGTTCCCAATCAAGAAGGCGCCGGAAGACCACTTCGCGGTGCAACTGTAGAAAGAGTTTTAGACCTGGTCCGTCAAAATCCACGCCTAGGCACACGCACTGCAGCTCGACTATTGCGCCGGAATCATGGAGCCCGCGTCTCACACTTTTAGACTTCTTTTTGTGGGGCTACGTAAAGGAAAAAGTGTTTGTTAGTGCATGTGCGAGTGAGGAAGAAATGCGAGATTGAATCACAGACACATTCCAGCAGCTGCGCTACAGCTGCAACGAAGATCCCAACTTGCTGACCCGCTTGCACGGGGAGACCCTGCGCCGTGCCAATGTGTGTGAAGGTCTCGGTGGAGGTCATTTCGAGCCGTATCTCATACGACCGGAGCGATTCTAAGGTAGGATTAATTTTTGATACCTATTGAAATAAGACTGATTGATTTACATTATTTTTCTATGTAATAAGCATTGTACTTATGGTAAAAACACATAACGCTCCTTTTTTAACTTGCCGCAGTCGGGTAAAAAAACGAAAACCACTTCAACGTTAGTTGTAGCTATTGTTTGACACAAAATTAACTCTAGTGCTTATTATTTTGTTATCTTTACTCGCTTTACCAAAGCGGAATTCCCGCTGTGTGAAAGGGCAGCTAATGAGAAGCCTGAATGCATGTTTGCAAGTACTTAGTATTTTTTTATTTTTATTGACTGTTTCATCTGCTTGTTATTTTCGTTAAGTTTTAGACTGTTGTTGGTTGAGCGGAAAATACTTTTGTATTAATTTGTTTAAAAATGCCTCGCAGACGATACAACGTTTTACGTAGGCAAGCCAGAAAAGATAAAGGTTTTTGAGGGAATACAGCCATCATCGTAAATACAAAATAAAAACATTATTCCTTATTTCATAAAACCTACTTATTTTATTTTTCATTGAACCCTACCCGTACTTGACAAACTGACCAATAAGTAGGTACCATACACCACTTTAAACATCTTTCAGTTATAAAAATAATTAAATGAAGGCTAAATTATTGTCGCTTTTACTGTACCTGCGCGTAAGTATCTACCTACTCAACTAACTTGTGCACTACGCTGTCGCTAGTTTAAGCCAAGTGGCGCGAGAATTGACCCCGTGGCGGGTGGGGCAGCCGAACACTCACTGCGCTACCGTTCGCTACGTGCGTTTTGCCACGGAAGCAATACATTGCGTGCGAGGTAATAAAACAAATCAGGTTTATTGGATTCCCATAACGTTCCTGAAATAATTTCATGTACCGGTCATCTTAGTATGATGTACTGAATTCACCCTATCAATCTGCGGAGGGCTGTCCCTTACACCCTGTATATGAAATTGACATAAATGAATCTTTAAATTTAATAATATCATGGTTAAACAGGAACAACCTAAAAATAAATTTGGATATGACAACGATTATGCATTTTAGGCAACGAACTCAGGCTGTATTTGACCTTAACGCGATTTACAAGGACACTGTACTTAATAAAGTTGACGACACAAAATTTCTAGGAATTATTATTGACTCTAAATTGAACTGGAAGGCACACATAGAATACCTAAGTAAGCGCTTATCATGGTCTAGTAGCATCATTATTGCGCTACGGTATTATATTTTGGGGGAATTCCACAGATAAAGCAATAGCGTTTAAGGCCCCAAAGAGATGCATTCGTGCCATGTTCAATTTGAAGTCGACCGACAGCCGTATGGCAGTATTTAAAGAACACAAATTATTAAGTCTATCATCTCTGTATATTTTTGAAATTGCGACATTTGTAAGGGTAAACCAATTTCTATTTCCACGACTAGCTGACGTAACAGACGTGACAATAATCAACTGTGTTCGCATACATCAAAGACTGCATTAATGGGAAAAAGTGTTTTCTGTATGGCTCCTAAAGTTTATAATAAGATACCACAGTCATATAAAACATTGCCGGTTTTGTTTAAAAGAAAGATTCGAGATTTATTAACGGACAAGTGTTAACTAGATATTATAATATAAATGACTTTTTGAATGACACTATTTGACATTTATAATTCTGTCTTAGTTATCATTAAATTTTGTGACATTTTATGACTAATTTATTTTACTTAATTAATGTTGTTTACAGACTATTATGTGATTTAATTTTTTATTTGTATTTCTTGTAAATGTTATAAATTTGTACGCCTTACGGGTGAAACATGGACGTACAAAAAATTAATATTGTGACATCCTGCATGCATAATTTGCATGTATACGCATGTTGTAACAAATAAAATTATCTTTATATTTATCCCTAAGCACCCTGAACAACTTTCTGAAGAAATTTCTTACGTCCCAGCTCACGCACTCTACAAACCCTTTGTTGAGTGGACTAATTAGAATTAAAAAAAAACGAATTTCAATTTTTCAGTACAAATCGGCAATTTCATACTTTAACCCCTAATTGGCGATGACTCACTATTTTCTTAGCGCGAATGGACGGTAGTACCTATCAAATCATTTTTTCCGTAACAGATTAAACGATGTTGCCGTCTTAGATAGATTTTCAAATCAAATCAAATCATTTATTGGTTTGCAAACATGGGTAATTAGCATGTATGTATGTACTTAGATGTAAAAAAAAAAAAAAAAAAATTGTAATGTTTTTTTTTACTTCTGCAGAGTTAGTCTGGGTGGCCAGACCTAGCACCAACATAATTATTTAAGTATCGTTTGAATCATTTCTTTACTTAGAGTATGGAAACATACTCTAAGTTTCTATACCGGATGACTTTTTTTACCGTCTCGAAAAAAATTGGGTGTATTAGGTGAACAGAGTAGAAGCCTATGGCCATGGCATACCTAGTTTTTTTTTTAACAGCTTAGACAGAAAAAAATATCAAAGTTTGGTACTTTGATAATTTTTTCTGTCTAAATACTACAAATTCGATGTAAACTTTTCATTTTTGTACCATAAAAACAGAAATTTTGAAAAAAAAATAATCGTTTAAAAATATCGTAATTCAAATCATATGCAGCCTGCATAATTATGATTAGAATTTTTAATTTTTTTTGAAAAAAAAAAACCTAGAAGTTAGGTATGCCATAGGCTTCTTTCTACTCGCCGCTGGGGTCGCGGATTGTCTGAAGAGGTTACCGCGGCCCTGGCATAGGCAACTGAAGGAACACGGGTGGGTTTTAGTCAGTAAAAGTCTGACACGCCCTTCCGCTCCACCCAGAGCGGGAGAAGTTATTTGATGATTTCCCACCCTCAAAAAAAAAAAAAAAAAAAAAAAAGGCTTCTTTCTACTCCGTTCTCCTAATATACCCAATTTTTTTCAAGACGGTAAAAAAAGTCATGCAGTATAATAGTGTCAGTGCACCCAGTACTGTCAGTCCATTTAAACCTTGCCTTTCCTGATTGCAGGTAAAGAAAATGAAGAACCTTTGAAAATTCTTAATTATAATGAGAAGCAAAACGTTTCGTTTAGCTGTCTTGAACACATTAACAAAATAACATGTGAGTACTTTTACCGACTTAAAAAAAGAGGAACATAAACAATATATGTGGTTTATTATTATTTTACCTGTGTACCTACCTACTGAAAGAGTTTAGTAGCTTTTGGCCTTATTTCCTCCTCGCTGATATTGGTCGCGCACGGTCGCGGTCGCGCCTCAGAACAATAACAAAGGGTCGCGCCCTGTACCTACGTCGTCTATATTACTTTATATAGTGTATTATCTATGGTCGTCTACTCAGTAATAGGACTCGCCCAACAAGGAGCGCTATCCAAATTAGACGCATATATTAATCTATTATACATAAAACAAACGGTATTGTATTAAAACACGTATAATAAAAGATAACTAATTAAATTATCTTTAAAATGGTGAAGGTTTCATAAAAATACTCTTGCTTGTTTTTGTGTGATTCTCAATTTTTTATCCGCGTTAGACATATACTTTACAAATTAATTACACTAAGTACCTATGTAATTTAAACACAATCTAAAATATTAATTTAGGTACATACCTACTTAACAAGTTATTAAGAAAATGCTCCAATTTAACATATTTTTTTTCAAATCATAAAAACTAAGTACTTACCCGTTTAGTGCTAAAAGTACTTTTATAGTTGTTTTCATATTTTGTGGAATGTTTTATTTTCCTGTTTTTATTACAATACAAACAGAAAAATAACTTCTGCCCGCGAATTCGTGCGCGTGAAATTTCTGTTTCCCCGACCTACCGCGTCGCATCGCATAGTCCGCCCGTGCTATTACTTCTTTTTATTTTTTCTCGGCTCCTAAGGATCGTAGCGTGATGTCAATTAACCTAACCTTCCTCAAGAATTGAGCTAGCAATAATGGAAAAAGATGTAAGGATAGGAGGGAGGGCATTTGTTGGATAAAGGATGTTGGTTTGGGGTCACCCTAGGCCTGGGATTTGGCCTAGGGGTTTTGGAGAGAAGGGATATAGGGATAGGAGGGAGGGCATTGTTGGGTACAGGATAGGGGTTTGGGGGTCACCCTAGGCCTGGGATTTGGCCTAGGGGTTTGGGATCGATGGGATGTGGGGATAAGGAGGGATGGGCTGGTTAGGAGGTAGGAACATAGGAAGGGGGTGTGGGTTACCCTAAGCCTGGGATTTGGCCTTCGGGAACTTCTCTTGTCCGGGATCTTTGAAAGATGCTCCGGGCACGGGACTCGACCTTAACAGTCGTTCCCGCACCCGAAGTTGGGCTATCCGCAACCTGCCCACCCGCTCGGTTGCAGGAGAAGAAGTGCCTGGCAGTCTGGAACGCCCCACCACGGATGTACGTATACATTCGCGTTGAAGCAATCCAGACCCCCCCGAGTCCCCGTCGTTCCCAAAATCCCTAGGCCAAATCCCAGGCCTAGGGTGACCCCAAACCAACATCCCTTATCCAACAAATGCCCTCCCTCCTATCCTTACATCCCGTCGTTCCCAAAATCCCTAGGCCAAATCCCAGGCCTAGGGTGACCCCAAATCAACATCCCTTATCCAACAAATGCCCTCCCTCCTATCCTTACATCCCGTCGTTCCCAAAATCCCTAGGCCAAATCCCAAGCCTAGGGTGACCCCAAAACCCACACCCTCCATCCAACAAAAGCCTTCCTTCCTATCCCTATATCCCATCGGTCCTAGAGGAGGGGCAACCTCGATTCCAAAAAAGCCCACCCCCACACCAAAAAATGATGCAGAAAGACAAGACAACTTCCCAGGTGGGTCCCGGCCAAGCCGGGGAATCCCACACCGCCACGGCGGTCAGCCCCCATCGTAGTCTGGGGGGGGCATCCAACTGCTCTTTGGTGCCGCGCTCTCCGCGGCAGGCTGCTAATTCAGCGCCCATTACACAGGCTGCGACTCACGCGCCCATAGACACGACAGCGGCTGCGACGAACGCGCCTAGTACCTTGTTTCAGGCTGCGACCCACGCGCCAACACTGACTACCCGGTGCATGCCTCCCACGAATATCTGGCAACAGAGTATCGTGCGGAATAGCGTCACCTACCCTGACAATGAACAAGAGAGACGGAGCGAAACGGGGAAGGATGACGGACCTGGCAGCTCTACCACTCTCCCGGTTCATTTAAATCGAGTACGCAGCAAAAAGCGCGGAAAGATCTTGGCCCGGGAGAAGAAAGTAGGCGACCGAGAGCGCAAAGCCCGCGAAGGCACTAGCCAGCGCGAAGCGCGATCGGACGCTGAAGAGAGGGTACGCGACCGGCCGCAAGTACGCGAAGGGGAAACCCAGCGCGAAAAGCGGCTGGACGCGGAACCAAGCGAGCGGGGGCAAGTACGCGAAGGGGCAACCCAGCGCGAAAAGTCCCCTACAGCAACAGAGTCCGCCGGGGATGCCAACCGACCCCAAGACACGGACATGACACACGACAGGCCTCGACCTAAAAGGAATCGGGGAAAGCGGGCTGGAGCCTCACGCCGGGCGTTGCCGGCAGATAACATCTTGCCAGGCACCTCCGAGCCGCAGCCTGGACCGAGCGGTACAGGGCCGGCGAAGAGGGAGCGCCCTGATGACACGGCGTCACCTGGTACGCTTCAGGGGGACGCCAAACGGGTGAGGACCCACTCTGCTCAGGGGGGGCAGAGAACCTATGCGCGGGCCACGAAGGATATTCCTGCGCGGCTGGCCGTAGCTATCTGCTTCCCCGCCCCTTCCAGAGACCTGACTAAGGTAGAGGCCGACTTTGTAAAGACAAGTCTGGAAGACCTCTTACTGAATGTGGACACGGACTCGACTATACTACTCCCGGCCTTCCGCGGATACCCACGGGTAGCGGAAGGTACCGTGCAGATGTGGTGCGAGGACGATAATGCTCTGACCTGGTTGACCCAGCACGTACCCCGAATAAGACTCCCTGACACTGACCAGACCTTAACGGTACTGAGACAAGCTGACGTGCCCACCCGTGTTCGAGCCTCGCTCTTCGTCCCCCGCTTTAGGGGTGACGTGTCGAGGCTCCACAAGATTCTGACGCTTCAGAATCCTTGGTTTGACATCGCGAGGTGGTCACTGTACAGGGCAACTAACGTCGGTGGGGATAACTATGGGGTGTACTTGACCATAGGTATGCCACCGGCGGAAGCTGAGAAGGTCCGGGGACGGGAGCGACGTATATCGTACCTGCTTGGGTCGATATACGTTCGCTTCTGGCCCACGATCAAACCCCCTGAGACCCAGACTGACGGCACTGATGGTACGACCCAGACGACACCGACACAGACGACTGACCTGGACATTGCCAAGCTCGAGGAGGACATGGCCCGAGCGGCAATGGCCGACGATGACAACGACTCGTTACCGCCCTCATCACCTGCCTGGAACGAGAAGCTGCTGGTCTCGTCGCCGGGTGATGTACATGAGGATACGCACGGAGTGGAGGTGGGGGAAAGGCCATCTGATGGATCAATCTCCGACTAGCCCCACTCCGCCACCGTCATCACCCCTAAATGTCATCCAGACTAACCTCCAACACAGCCAGACTGCTACGGCTAGCCTACGCAGGGCACTGGAGGAAAAACCCCGAACGATCGCACTGATCCAGGAGCCGTGGATCAGGAATAATAGAATATGCGGCCTTGGTAACATCGGAGGTAAGCTAATTCTCAACACACATGGCGCGGACAAACCAAGAACCTGCGCCTACATACCCAAAGAAATCCCCATCACACCACTCACTCAATTCTGTTCCAGAGATCTGACAGCTGTCAGGCTCCAGACCGATGGTAGCGCTCCGGATGTTGTGCTAGCCTCGGTGTACATGCCGGGCGAGGATGCCGACTGCCCGCCGAAGGAGATGGCCGATCTGGTGCAGCACTGTGAGCGCGCCGGTCTGGACCTGATCGTCTGCACGGACTCGAACGCCCACCACCCGCTCTGGGGCAGTGACGCACCGAACACTAGAGGAGAGGTACTATCCACTTATTTATTCACGACTAACCTTAACATCGTTAACCGCGGCTCAGAACCCACTTGGGTAACAGCCCGGGGTCAAACGATCATAGACTTAACACTTGCTACAGAAAACGCAACTAACCTTATCACAGACTGGCGCGTGTCGGATGAGCCTTCCTGCTCTGACCATAGAAGAATCCGCTTTACACTAGCTACCAACACAAA
The DNA here is from genome assembly GCA_905163495.3 of Cosmia trapezina. Lineage (NCBI taxonomy): Eukaryota > Metazoa > Arthropoda > Insecta > Lepidoptera > Noctuidae > Cosmia > Cosmia trapezina. Next base: position 17,336,493 of record LR991040.1, on the reverse strand, counting down.
GAAACCCACACCGAGGCGAAACCCGAGGCGCATCAACGTCCCCGGGTATAAACGCCTCCTAGCTTCACTACTAGCTAGGCACCTTTCAATGGTAACCATAACAGATCAGGCACAATTGGAATATACCGTGACTAAATTATCAGAATACCTAATTGAAGCATACCATGCATGCTGCAAGCTAAGGGCGCCACAAACCAAGAGGGATGGGAACCCATGGTGGAATGTTGAACTTAGTAAACTCAGAGATGCATTACGTAAGCAATTTAACAGAGCTAAAAACACCAGACTTCCGGAAGACTGGGAGGTATACAAGGAGACCCAATACACATACAAAAAACAGATCAGGATTGCCAGGAGAGCTGCTTGGCGGAATTTCTGTGAATCCATCGAGACGAACAATGAAGCCGCAAGGGTAAGGAAGATCCTATCAACCGATCAGGACCGAACTCTTGGCGCACTGAAAAAACCTGACAACTCATACACAATGACCGACCAAGAAACCAGTAAGGTCCTTCTGGAGACGCATTTCCCGGATTGCAAACTCCTAGAGGACAGGACGTGGGAGGCTGAACCAGGATGGACCCCAACGGAACACGACTGGTCAAGAGCACACAATATAGTAACAGGAGACCGTATAAAGTGGGCCATAGACTCCTTTCAGCCATATAAGTCCGCAGGGCTAGACGGCATCTTCCCAGCCCTACTGCAGTGGGGAGTGGATGTTTTGACACCATGGCTGGTGGAGATCTATAGAGCCTGCATAGCACTCAGGTACATACCTTTCGTATGGCGGGAGGTAAAAGTCATTTTTATACCCAAACCTGGAAAACCTGATTATACACAGCCTAAGGCTTATAGGCCCATAAGCCTCACATCATTTCTACTGAAAACCCTTGAGAGACTCTGTGATAGACACATCCGTGACGGACCTCTTCGGGTAAAACCACTTCATAAACAACAGCATGCGTACTCCACTGGCAGGTCAACGGAATCTGCACTGCACAGTGTAGTTTCCAAGATTGAATGTGCGGTGGACCACAAGTGCTCATCACTGGCCGCCTTCATTGATATAGAGGGCGCCTTCGACAAAACCATGTTCAACAGCATCAACATGGCCCTCGACAGACATGGCATAGATTCGACTTTGAGAGGCTGGATCACTAACATGCTCAGGATGAGAGCTGTGCAAGTGACAGTGAACGACACCACAAGGGCTGTCGTAGCAAAGGGCTGCCCGCAGGGGGGCGTCCTCTCCCCGCTACTATGGAACCTGGTCGTAGACAGCCTCATTAAAACCCTGAACGACAAAGGATACTTCACCGTAGGCTACGCCGACGACTTAACCATAATAATAAATGGTACCCATGAAAACACCATATGCAACCTCATGCGCCAAGCTTTGAAAATAGTAGAAGACTGGTGCAACAAACACCAATTATCAGTGAACCCCACAAAAACCGAGCTGGTCCTCTTTACAAAAAAGAGGAAGCTGACTACATTACAACTACCGCGTTTCTTTGGAACTACCCTAAGTCTATCAACTGAAACCAAATACCTGGGCATCTTTTTGGATAAACAGTTGAATTGGGCGAAACATATCAACTACATCACTACAAAAGCCAGTATATCCCTGTGGCAGTGCAAACGACTGCTCGGCAGGAATTGGGGCATTAGCCCCAAGGTCACCTATTGGCTATACACCACAGTAATCCGACCAATCATCACATATGGCTCGCTAGTCTGGTGGCCCAGGACAGACCTAAGTACAGCCCAAAAAGATCTCGAGAAACTGCAACGGTTCGCTTGCGTAGCAGTAACAAGTTGCATGAAAACCACGCCCACTGCTGCTCTACAGGCAATGCTTGGACTGCCGCCACTACACCTCATAGTGCGTGAAGAGGCGGCCCTAGCCGCCTTTAGGCTCAATCTGCAAGGAACCCTGAGCAAAGACTCTAGAGTTAAGCACACTCGCATAAAAGAAGATGCGATCAAACGACACCCAATGATGGCATCACCATGCGACAGAGCCCCGAAACAGCACTACTTTCAGAAGCATTATAGTATCACACTCACGGAAGAACGGTGTGATTACTCAGGCCTGCATGAGTTGAGAGTATACACCGATGGATCAAAGACTGACTCCGGAACCGGGGTCGGAGTCTTCTCACACGATCTCAACATCAATATATCCAGCCCGCTTGGAATATTTAACACTGTCTACCAGGCGGAGTGTGTAGGCATCATACAAGCGTGCTATGCCATAGAAGCCAGGAGAGTCACGGATACAAATATACGTATACTCTCGGACAGTGCCTCGGTGCTCCAATCCTTACGGAAAAGATACATTACCTCGAAATTAATACAAGAATGTCACAACGCACTCGAACGAGTAACGGTTGTTAACCGAAACACAGTGACACTGCAATGGATAAAAGGACACAGCGAATCACTGGGTAACGACGCAGCTGACGAACTAGCTAGGAGAGCATCTGGCACGTCTGTCTGTGGGCCGGAGCCAATCGTGCCCATTCCCTTCAATCAGTTACGCAGGTGGCTACAGGACCTCACCCATACACAAGCAGAGAGTTGGTGGTCCTCGACACCAGGCTGCAGGCAATCCAGGGAGGCTCTGCCCTCCCTGGACGGTGCGCTTACTAGACGGTTATTACGTTTGGACAGGAACGGGCTGCGCCTGGTGACTGGGACCATCACGGGACACTGCTCATTAAACAAACACTTCCATACAATAGGAATAACGGACAGTCCCCTGTGCAGGGCCTGCATGGAGGCTGAGGAGACCATTGCACATGTTCTCTTTGAATGCATAGGCGTCACCCAGATTAGAACAGAAACTCTTGGAATACCCCGATCTTTCACAGATGTTCTTAATAGACCCAGAGATTTGATTAACTTCTGGAGGGAGGTGGGCTGGTTGGAATAACCCACGAAGGCCGCCATGGCTCACGCACAATGGTCCACATAAAGGACTAAGTGCGGAAACCTAATCCTTAACATAGAACATAGAACATAGAATGGAAAAAGATTTTTTTAAATCCGACTGGTAGTCCCAGAGCTATACGCCATTGGCATATGCGTATCCCACGTGTTGAAGTACTTACTTTTCTTTGCAGATATTCAGTTGGGCCTAATAAATACGACTTCGAACATAATAAAGACATCTGTAGCGAATTCGACGCACAAAATATACGACTTAAAGGATAATGGAACAATTCTGTGGTGTGTTTACTATACAGTAGTAAATAAAACAGAAAAAGAAACGTGGATCACTCGATATGTTACCAATAAAACTTTATTACTTTACTACTCTGCTGGGCAGGTTGCTCCAGGAGACAAAGGTGAGGTTTTTTGATGTGAAAACTTCTTTAGGCTCGTTGAGCGATTTTTGGTAGGGGAAATTCTTATGAGTTTGCGTCACGCGACATTATTAATGTGACGTGTTTGTTAAAGTGAGAACTTCTATAAGCGCGTTGAGCGATTTTTGGCAGGGGAAATTCTTATGAGTTCGCGTCACGCGACATATTAATGTGACGTGGTGTTGAAGTGAAAACTTCTTCAGGCGCGTTGAGCGATTTTTGGTATCAGGCGCGTTGAGCGATTTTTGGTATGGAAATTCTTATGATTTCGCGTCACGCAACATACTAATGTGACGTGTTGTTGAAGTTAAAACTTCTTTAGGCGCGTTGAGCGATTTTTGATAGGGGAAATTCTTATGAGTTCGCGTCATGCACGCGACATACTATTGTGACGTGTTGTTGAAGTGAAAACTTCTTTAGGCGCGTTGAGCGATTTTTGGTAGTGGAAATTCTTATGAGTTCGCGTCATGCACGCGACATACTATTGTGACGTGTTGTTGAAGTGAAAACTTCTTTAGGCGCGATGAGCGATTTTCGGTAGTGGAAATTCTTATGAGTTCGCGTCACGCGTCACGCGACATACTAATGTGACGTGTTGTTGAAGTGCAAACTTCTTTAGGCACGTTGAGCGATTTTTGGTAGGGGAAATTGCTATGAGTTCGCGTCACGCGTCACGCGACTATACTAGTGTGACGTGTTGTTGGAGTGAAAACTTCTTTAGGCGCGTTGAGCGATTTTTGGTAGGGGAAATTCTTATGATTTCGCGTCACGCGACTATACTATGTGACGTGTTGTTGAAGTGAAAACTTCATTAGGCGCGTTGAGCGATTTTTGGTAGGGGAAATTCTTATGATTTCGCGTCACGCGTCACGCGACTATACTATGTGACGTGTTGTTGAAGTGAAAACTTCATTAGGCGCGTTGAGCGATTTTCGGTAGTGGAAAATCTTATGAGTACGCGTCACGCGACATACTATTGTGACGTGTTGTTGAAGTGAAAACTTCTTTAGGCGCGTTGAGCGATTTTCGGTAGTGGAAAATCTTGTGAGTTCGCGTCACGCGTCACGCGACATACTAACGTGACGTGTTAATGAAGTGAAAACTTCTTTAGGCGCGTTGAGCGATTTTCGGTAGTGGAAATTCTTATGAGTTCGCGTCACGCGTCACGCGACATACTAATGTGACGTGTTGTTGAAGTGAAAACTTCTTTAGGCGCGTTGAGCGATTTTTGGTAGTGGAAATTCTTATGAGTTCGCGTCACGCGACATACTAATGTGACGTGTTGAGCTGTCAAGTTTTCACTTCTGTCGGCAGTCCCCATGACTGACTATGGCTTCTATACTACAGAATTCTTATCCTTACGACTCTAGTCTCATAACATCAAGCCTGTATTTAGAAGGGTTAGGCAGAGCTGCACCTGAGTGTTACACCCACATTTCGACAGTTATGTTTAAGTCCCGCATGTAATAGAGGGCGACCCTATTGCCGTCAACCGGGCACAAATCCAGACTCCAGGTTGCTACTGGGGTCTACTTAAAACTGTGGTATACGTTTTAACAATTTTTTTTTTTTGAGTGGCCAGAGTAAATATTATTATCTAAGTACTATTTTTTTACTTTTTAAGATACATAGATAGATACAATCTATAACTACCACAGATTTTTTTTCTTTTTTCATAAATTAAGTTTTCGAAAATCAAAAAGCCATTGTGTCTCGCGTACGCGTAGATCTGCGTTCGAATACGAAGGGTTAATAAATCACTATACGAAGTTGGAAAAAAATGTACCTATTTTAATAAAATGCTGATGTCAGAAAAATAAAATTGCTCAGTCTCTTTATTCAGGGCGAAAAAAGAAATACATATAAGTTTATACCTATCTAAGAATTAAACGGCCCCACACTTCCACGTAATGATGTGGCTCCACTTGGCGTATTTGTCCAATGTTTGTGTATTCTTTTTTATTGCCAAAATAACATGAATTTGGACGAATACATCAAAGTGTATTACCGCCATAGACTCCAAATAAAATCCATTCTCACGAAATCGTAGCACAGCAGCACAGCCTGAGCGACGTCGTCGCTTGATTCGTAGCACACGAACTATTTAATTTTAATTCATTTATAAACATATGTATAACTAATTTCTCTTTTGTGTTTTTTTGTTTTCAGAAAACCGGAGTGTTAGTACTGGTATTAATTCAGCTGCCGATGCCGATCCAAGGAACCAAACCATTATAATAATAGTAACAATAGCTGTGGCAGTAGTATTCATATTGCTACTCATTATCGTTATTTATAGAAAACGTTGCCGTAAAAAACCTGAACCGGTAAGTTTAATTTTAGTTTACTTTACTGACATTTAGTTATCATCATCATCCTGCTGATTGACGTAAACTGCTGGAACTGCCTCAAGCATCATCACCACGACTGTTCCCTGCGCTTCCCGTGTTGTTTACCAGAATTAACAAAATTTTCTGTCCTTATTGCACAAAACACACACAGTCGGAAGGTCAAACAGTCGGGCTGGTCCACAAATTATCAAGGAGCGGGCTAAGCTCGGAGTTTCTTAGAAAGATACATTGTCATTAGGAATTAAGTTATCCGGAGCAGATCTGGAGTAACCGACATAGCTTGCGGAGTAAACAAACTGAAGTGGCAGTGGGCTGATGCCCATGTTTGTCGAATGACTGATGACCGGTGGAGCAGACAGCAATCCTGGAGTGGAGACCGCGTATCGGCAAGCGTAGTGTGGGACGCCCCCCAGCTAGATGGACCGACGACCTTAAGAAGGTGACTGGGACAGACTGGATGCGGAAGGCGGAGGACAAGGTGTTGTGGCGCAGCCTGGGAGAGGCCTATGTCCAGCAGTGGACTGCGATAGGCTGAGTTGATTGATTGAACAAAATGGACCGTACTACGGTACAGAGAAAGACGAGACTTGATAGAGAGAGCACCAATGGACATTGGTGATCTATCGACTATCGAGTCTCAATCTCTTAGAAAGTTTGTAACTACTAACTCCTCGCCACGAGATAATCCGTTGCAGGCTGGTTGTCGGTGAGTTGATGAGGTTAGGCGATGTAGATGTGTACGAGAACTGCGAGACCATTATTTTTTTTTAACATAAGTTTTCTTTTAGGCATAACTTGTTTTGAAAAAAATAAATACAGGCTCAATACTCAATGATTTTTAAAATTTCAATCCTTTTCAGGAAACCAAGGTGTTATACGCAGATCTCGATATTCTTCGTCAAATTGAACCAGACAGCTTTCCTAGACCAAGTCCAGAAGGTCCAGAAGAAGAGTCTCCTTACGCACAAATTATCGGAGAAATGAGGCCTCAAACTAAATGAGTGAATGTTTATCATGTAAAAGAATGTTATTTAATCGTGCAACAACGGGTATAATAATAAAAAGACGCCTTAACGAAGCCAAGAGTGACTTTATTGTATTCCCCATAATTGTGATAATTTTTTTGAAGTGAAAACTTGTTTGGGCGCGTTAAGCGATTTTTGGCAGGGGGAAATCTTACGGGTTCGCGTCACCGTGACACCTCGACACCAACGTTTAAGTTTTCACTTCTGTCGACAGTCATGGGGACTGCCGACAGACGTGAAAACTTCTTTAGGCACGTTCAGCGATTTTTGGTAGGAGGAAATCTTACGAGTTCGCGTCACCGCGACACCTCGACACCTCGACATCGCGACATGCTATGCATAGTTTTACGTTTACATGGGTGTCATTTTCATAGTATTTGAGGTCGCTGAAAACGATAGTGGGGTCAAAATGAAAATCCAAGATGGCGGCTGCGAAAATTTTAAAATATTTTCGACATGGGTGTCAGTTTCATAGTATTTGAGGTCGCTGGAAACGATAGTGGGGTCATAGTGAGGTCATATATGGTGTCATAGTGAGGTCACGATTTTTTCGATATGGGTGTCATTTTCATGGTTTTTGAGGTCGCTGAAAACGATAATGAGGTCAAAAGGAAAATCCAAGATGGTACCTGCGAAAGTTTAAAAATTTTTCGTCATGAGAGTCATTTTCATGGTTCATGAGGTCGATGAAACCGATAATGAGGTAAAAATGAAAATCCAAGATGGCGGCTGCGAAAATTTTCAAATTATTCGACATGGGTGTCATTTTCATAGTATTTGAGGTCGCTGAGAACGATAGTGAGGTCAAAATTAAACTCCAAGATTGCGGCTGTGAAAATTTTCAAATTATTCGATATGGGTCTCATTTTCATAGTGTTTGAGGTCGCTGAAGTGAGGTCAAAATGAAATTCCAAGATGGCGGCTGCGAAAACTTTTAAATATTTTCGACATGGGTGTCATTTTCATAGTATTTGAGGTAGCTGAAAACGATAGTGGGGTCAAAATGAAAATCCAATATGGCGGCTGCGAAAATTTTAAAATATTTTCGACATGGGTGTCAGTTTCATAGTATTTGAGGTCGCTGAAAACGATAGTGGGGTCATAGTGAGGTCATATATGGTGTCATAGTGAGGTCACGATAGTGAGGTCATACTGAAAATCCAAGATGGCGGCTGCGAAAATTTTCTAATTTTTCGACATGGTGTCATTTTCATAGTATTTGAGGTCGCTGAAAACGATAGTGGGGTCAAAATGAAAATCCAAGATGGCGGCTGCGAAAATTTTAAAATATTTTCGACATGGGTGTCAGTTTCATAGTATTTGAGGTCGCTGAAAACGATAGTGGGGTCATAGTGAGGTCATATATGGTGTCATAGTGAGGTCACGATAGTGAGGTCATACTGAAAATCCAAGATGGCGGCTGCGAAAATTTTCTAATTTTTCGACATGGGTGTCATTTTCATGGTTCTTGAGGTGAAAATTTTCGCAAAGTAAATAAAACAAGGACTTAACGAAAACTATTTATATTAACATATTAAAACTATAGAATAATTTACTTTTCAATACATTTTTATTATTTAAGTATTTCGGGATTTCTGCAGTAAACTCGATTGACATAATTTCGGAAAGCCTTTAAAAAATTTTTACAAATATAATCATGAAAATCTAAGTTAACTATTTATTTTTTGATTGCCAATTGGGCCAGCTCTTGATCTCAATCACGCCTGATGGCAAGCGATGGATGAGGTCTACAATGGAACAAGCAAGCCCAGAAGATGCCAGTTCGACTAACTTGTCAATAGTGTGTGGCTTGTGTGTCAGTAGTGTCTCAATGGAATAGTTTTTGACATTTGGTATTCCACAAATTATCTATGGTCATTGACTTGCCACTGTATATAGTGCCATTGAAACGCCATAATAAGACTATTGTAATATTGGTAGTCGGCACCCTAATTGCGTAACACATTATCAATCGGAGTTGGTTTCATTTTGACAGTTCAACAACATTCATTGCGTTATTTACGTTGTCGAGCAGACACATTTTTTGAACATATGAAGCAATGTATTAGCAATTTGTTTCAAAATGAAACCAACTCCGATCATTAATGTGTTACGCAATTAGGGTACTGTACCCTAATTGCGTAACACATTAATGATCGGAGTGGGCCCAAACGGCCACATTAAGCAATTCCTCTAAAAGCGATTAATTTCCTAAATTCCCAGCAATTTATTATGATCGTGCTATTTGACGTAACTTCAATAAAGCAATTCATAATTTGCGGACCATTTTACGAATCTCCATACAAAACTGTCAAACAGATGAATTGCGTGTTATGAATTGTACGCAGATAAGTATGAATTGTCAGTTTGTGACCGTTTTACGATTTCAAATAATTATGATTCATAATACCAACAGAAATCTAAATAATAAGGCACTTATTATTTAGATTTCTGTGATAATACCTATTATAATAAAATAATAAAAAAATAATAAAAACGTTTATTTCAATCAATCTGCCTAGCCTTTTCCCAACTATGTTGGGGTCGGCTTCCAGTCTAACCGGATGCAGCTGAATACCAGTATTTTACATGGAGCGACTGCCTGTCTGACCTCCACAACCCAGTAACTGGGTAATACGATACCCCTTGGTAAGACTGGTTGTCAGACTTTCGGGCTTCTGACGACCCGTAACGACTGTCAAAGATCCACGAATAACAGCCGGGACCAACGGCTTAACGTGCTTTCCGAGGCACGGAGGAATCTCGATATGTAAAGATGGTCACCCATCCACTGACCAACCCCGGCAAGCGTAGCTTAACCTGACGGATCGACCCGTGCGGCTGTTATTACTTAGCCACGAGCTCCTCTCCTCCTATTTGCACCTTCAAAATTAACATAAAGCAACAGGTTTACAATAAAATAGGCCGAAAGGTAGATACAATATGTAACATGTTAGAGTTGCAACTAATACCTAAGCTAAGATAACTTAATATCTTGTAATATAGGTATCAGCGCCCACCCAAATTTTCATTCACATAATATTAATTATACATTTAGAGCCAAAAGCTTAAAATAGTTTTATAATTAAAAAATTAAATTCCCATTACACAATTTAACAAGATAAAGGAGCATTCTAAGTACAAAATAAACCAGGTCCTAAGTTAAACAGCTTTTCTCTTTTTTTTTTTTTATAATTAAAAAAAATAATAATAAGTAAGCTTATAAATTTACCATGCATGAGCAGAAAAAAAAAAAAAAAATTGAGGTAAGTAAATAACACTAGTGCGAATTATTTAAAAACAGGAAAAGGATTTATGTATGATTGTGATTGTGTATTGTGATGTGTTTGTGAGTGTAGGTGTGGGTGTGTTTCGGTGTGAGTGTGTGGGTGTGTGTGTGGAAGTGGATGTGAGTGTGGGGGTGAGGGTGAAGATATGAACAGTGTATGTATGTGTGTGAGGCGTGACTGTGTATGGGATGTGTCAATGTGTGTGTTTGGCGTTAACAATACATAAATACTTGACACTTATGGAGTATTTATGCAGGAACATGAAACAGTTTTTCAGTTTCGTCATATGTAAGTGATAGAAGCCAGTTGATCACTTTCTGTTTACACTCTCTCTTTGTCATGGAGAAAATTTCATTTTTTTTATTAGCTATGTTATACAATCTTGGACCCAGGAACAAGTTAAATCTTTGAGCAAAAGATGTTCTACAAGGCACAGATTTACATAATTCTAACCGCCTTCTCCCTGTATTTTGTTTTTCAGTCAGGCTGTTAAGCCAGACACAGGAATGCTGTCGCATAATTAACAATAGTACAAAAAGTTTGCGAACCGTAAGTACACCACTAACCCTGTACAACTCCGTAGTAGAAAAATACATGGGCTTAAAGTAACTAACCTTAAGCAAAGCTCTTTGAGCGCGTTCAACAATTAAATTATGAGTTTTGGCAGCACCGCCCCAGATAGTGATGCAATATGTTATAACCGCTTGGCACAAGGAATAGTAAAGCATTTTCATTATGTTAGTATTGGCTGAGTATCTGATTTTTTTGAACACATAGATAAGTTTTCTAATTCTGTTTGAAAGATTAATTATATGATTCTTAAAGTTCAAATTTTTGTCAAATATAAGACCTAAGTATTTTATGGATTCAACGAAAGATAATGACGGACACGAACAATTTACAGTTCCAATATTGCAAGTGTGAGCTTTTAAGTGATGAGTTAGTTGAAGCGATTTACTGGGGTTGCGAATTGAGAAAAGGATGAATTTAGTTTTATCTGTATTTAGTGAAAGATGATTTAAGGCAAGCCACTCAGTGACGATGTTGAAACCATGTTGAGCCTTTTGGTAAACTTCATCCCAAGTTTCACCATGGAATGTTAGGGTCGTATCATCAGCATAAGAAATAATTTTACAGCTTTCGATATTAAGTTGTGTAAGTTCATTAATATAAACTATGAATAACGTTGGGCCCAGAATACTACCCTGTGGTACTCCATGGGTAACAGGCAGACTATCACTCGTATAATTTGAAATTTTCACCCTTTGTGTTCTTCCGGATAAATAATCCTGTAGCAATTTCAGTTGATTTCCTCGAATACCGAGTTGATGTAACTTGTTAACTAGGGTGGGAATAGAAACCGTGTCAAAAGCCTTTGCCAGGTCAAGAAAAATAGTGAGACATTTCTTTTTGTCATCTACGGTTTTAACAATGTGATCAGTAAAATTGTTTAATGCATCTTCTGTAGACTTGCCGGATCTGAATCCAAATTGATGATTCGAAATTAGATTATATTTTTCTAAATATTTTATTAGTCTTGTATTAATTATCCTTTCTAAAATTTTTGACAGAGATGTAAGAATAGAGATAGGTCTATAGTTAGTGACACGCTTTCCATCTCCACCCTTGAAAATGGGTCTTACTATAGACCGCTTAAGTGAGTCGGGAAATGTACCCAGCTTTAGGCACATATTAAATATATACGTAAGTGGAGGTACTATTTTATTTTTTATCAATTTAAGTACATCAGATGAGATTCCATCATCGCCTGCAGCACAGTTACACCTTAGGCCAAAGATTAGGTTTTCAATTTCTGTTTCATCAGTGTCAAGAAGAACAAATGAGCCGCTAGATAAAGACGACGTATTGCATTTCCCAACATTGGACGTGACACTGTGGAATGATCCAGTTGGAGGAGTGATTTTGCTAGCTAAGTTTTCCCCTACAGTAGCAAAGAATTTATTTGTGGCATTGACAGATTCATGCGGTGTTGGCTCTATTAAAAGCAGATCTAATGAGTTATCTTTTATTACATTTCTATTTGTTATATTATTTATAGCATTCCATATATTTTTACTATTTTTACCAGCTTCCCTGAGTAATTTTTTTTCATATTCACGCTTTAATTTCTTAACAAGGTTATTATAGAAATTTCTATATCTCTTATATGTGATTTCAAGCACTACGTTATCCGGATTTTGTTTCAATTTTTTGTGCATCCGATCCCTGTTGCGCGTACACCTGATGAGTCCAGTTGTCATCCAAGGTTTCAGAATTCTGTTTCTATTCGTTATATTTAGTATTTTAGTGTTTACCTGTATGATATAAGTAATTTTAGATATAAATATGTCCGTAGCCTCATTCGGGTTAACCGCATCAAAAATTGAAGTGAAGTCAAGATGATCATATGCCAACTTTATTGCCTCATAGTCGAGTTTTATTATTTGTTTTTTTATTGGTTTACTTACGTTATTAACTTTAGCACAGCACAATATAGGTGCATGATCAGTAATAAGTGATTCTATTATAAATGTGCTTACAGGTATATTCGTTTTTAAAATTACATGATCTAGACAACTATTCGCACGTGTAGCTTTATTGAATGCTGGAAGAAAGCCATTCAGAGATATAAAATCAAAGTATTCAGACAAAAAACGATCCGAGCTGTTGGCAGCAATATTTATGTTAATGTCGCCTACAATTATTATATTCTTATAAGATGATAAACCATCTATTATTTTTTGTAAGGACATTAAGAAATTATTTATAGTTTTGAAACAGAAAGGACGGTATAGTGCTATAACAGCCACATCATTATTAGTTTTAATAAGTATGCAGTTTGCCTCTTGTATGACGGGCTCTTCAAGAGAGGCTTTTAAATTATTTTTTATGAATACTACAACCCCATCATTCTGGTTATAGTGCGAGGCTGTGGACAAACTTAAATATCCATCAAGGATAGGAATATTCCGAACACACGACATCCAACACTCTGAAAGAATAATAATATCACTTTCAAATTGAAATCTCTGAAGGAGGATATTCAAACTATCAAAGTTAGCATTGAGACTACGAATGTTTTGCGATAATATTTTTAAGAAGCAATTCGGTTCTTTCAAAATAGATGCACAACACTCGGGTTCACAGGAGACGGTATCTGATATCGAATAGTTATCAATCTCATTTAATAAATCCTTATCGAATTTTAAAATTATATTTCTCAATGGAGACAATGTAAGGGCTTACGAGACCATCTAGTGATGGGATGGGACGTGTTTTACTTAGCCAGCTCTCTGATAGTACCGATACTTCAAGTATTTTATTTATATATACAGTATGATAATTTATAAATGCTAATTGTGGGCCCGAGTAATTCCGCCTGTTAGTACACAAGAGATCATATATGATATTATGTATGCTTAATTTGTTAAACTTGTGGATGTTTTGCTTAGACAAAAGTAGTCGTGCTTGAAAAATAGCTAAATACTTTATATTTACTAAAATTATTTTAGCAAGTGTGTATATTTGAATGAAATGAGTGTGTATTATTGTGTACAATTGGTAGTGTATAAAGGTGTATGATTTGTATATGTTTAGTGTGTTATTAAAAATACTGTAGTGAATATTAAGTTTACAAAGAAAAAGGATACCAAAAATTATTAATTCAAACAGCATGCCATTTCTATAACAAAAAAACATGCAGAAATCTATCGTAGCAGGAAGATGGACTTGTCCAGGCTTAAAACTTAGTCATTGTATGTTAGGTTGTAGCTTGCAGAAGTCCCTTTCGGAGTCGATTCGTATTGCGGGAATACCCTCCTTTTTCCTCAGAAAAATCTTGCCATACGAGACCCAGCAGTAGTTATATTCAAGTGTTTTTGCCTTTTCTCGTGAAAGATAGAATAATCGCCTCTTCTTAGCTGTTAAGTTTTCAGACATATAAATTGGAATTGGTGAACCATCTGACAGTATGTCTTTTGAGGATAATTTATTATCTCCGTTTTTCTTGTTATAGTTTTTGTAGGATTGTAGGAGACTGTCTTTAGCAATAACTGTGGTCAAGTCAACCACCACTGTGCCACCATTTTTTTCAGATTTGGACTTCAGGCGATAAATATCCCGAATGTCAGATTGTTGTAGGTGGACATTCAGAACCTTACAGGTATTAATCAGAGTCTCAGAGAGAGTAACTTTGGTTTCAGTTTTGCTCAATGGCAAGTTTCTGATCTCCACGCTAGATGATTTACTAAAAGTCTCAAAACTTTCTATTTTCTCCTCTAATATCTGTATATAAGCCAATTTTTCTCGATTTTCCTTCTCCAGCTGACCCAATTTTGGAAGCAATTCATCATATTTTGCTGATAAGAATTTGGTGGTTTTTTCTATCTCAGCGTTTTGGCTTTTAATATCATTTACTGTACTCATCAATGTATTATACTTTGTATCCTGACTTTCCGTAAACTCCTTTATCATTTTTCTAATTTCCCGTAAGAAGTCGTTTAAGTAATCATCATGTTGATGCTTGCGTTTGAATCTCTGTGTGATGTTAGAGAGATTCTGTGGTGAAGTAGAAACAGAACTTACTTCTGAAGAATTATCCTATTATGATTCAGCCAAAGTGTCCGTTTTAGCACTCCTGGCATCTTCTGGGCTTGGGCCACTAGTAGTCTATGCACGTAAGTATGAACACGTCAGTCTTTAAAACAAGAGTTTGAAGTCTGACGGGTGGACACAGACGGTTGGTTGGTTGTCGTTGTATTGATCAACCAATCACAGAGTTAGCTAACATGAGAATTAAAGCAGATTAACGAATCAGACGTGTGGAACCCGGAAGTTAAAAATATATGTTTAATATTATATTTCGATGGTATCAATGATATATAACAAGAAAATACAAATACGGTAGGTTGTCTTATCTACAAATACTAAAATTAAATTTTCCAATGAAGCGAAAACTCAATGAGTCGCAGTTAATACATTATTTTTTTGTCAAAAGAGTATACATAATAATACAAATGTAAGCGTAAAAGCGAAGAATTAAAGCTTGAAGAAGTTTTATAAGTTAAGGTGATTGCGCTGTGTAGCCCGCGAAGTTCAATTTTTTTTGGGTTTTTTACAATTTGCAGGTCCGTGTCAGGTTGTATCTTGATCAAAATATGATACGCGGAAATAAAACATATGTATTTATATAATTTTAACCATAAAAATCATTAATACATCTCTCCAAGTTAAATTTCGTGCAGATTCATTAGATTTCGTTCGTTTGACGAATCTGCACGAAATCTAACTTAGAGAGATGTATTGATGATTTTTATGGTTAAAATTATATAAATACATATGTTTTATTTCCTTTGATCAAGATACAACCTACAAAAAATTCGCTACCATAAGACGAAAGTGCCACTGTAGCTCGCGAATGTCAAATTTCCTCTTCTTTAAACTCTCTAAATTACCCTATTGAATGATTATTTTATTAAATCTTGACATTTGAGGTCAATAAAATTATAACAGAGAAAATTGTATTGATGATTCTAATTCTGTAAATACAAAGTTGATAAGCTATGTTATCGCGAATTATAAATATTTTGATCAAAATACAACCTGAACTTGCAACGTGTTTTGCAAATTGCAAAAAACATAAGAAAATTTGAATTCGCGGGCTACCTTAGCCCTTACCCCACCTTAATAAGGTTTAGGTTCTATTACGTAGAATTAAAAATAAAACGTTGAATTAGCGCATCAAGATTAAAACTTTATTGTCAATGGAATTTAATGTTCAATTGTAACTTAGTTAAAGTTAAGAGATTCGAAAAAAGACCAAAGTTTTTAATTTCATTTATAATTACAGGAAGAATTATAAATTAAATTAAAAACTTTGGTCTTTTTTCGAATCTCTTAACTTTAACTAAGTTTAGGTTCTATTACATAGAATTAAAAATAAAACATTGAATTAGCGCACCAAGATTAAAACTTTATTGACAATGGAATTTATTGTTCAATTGTAACTTAGTTAAAGTTAAGAGATTCGAAAAAAGACCAAAGTTTTTAATTTCATTTATAATTACAGGAAGATTAGCCTAAATATACAGGGTGTAAGGGACAGCCCTCCGCAAACTAACAGGGTGCATTCAGCTCTTCATTTTGAATCATATTCCACCGGAAATATTCTCCGGAAAATTTTAATTTTTTTAATAGTTTTTCAGTAATATCTTCTTTATTTCAATGTAAAGTTACATTATGTGTTCGCAGCACTCCATTTATGTAAAATAAACAGAAAAAAAAAACAAAAAAAAGAACCAGCAATGGATGCTGAAATAAACTAACGAACGACTCGTGAAATCAGCTGTTCACTTTCTGTCTAGCTACAGAGTTCATCGAACTCACCGCATACCTATCACCTACCCCTCCCAACTAGTAACAGACACTCCGATTTGTGCACAAAAACACAAACAAATTAGGTTTATTGGATTTCCATAACGTTTCTGAAATAATTTCATGTACCGGTCATCTTAGTATGATATACTGAATTCACCCCATCAGTCTGCGGAGGGCTGTCCCTTACACCCTGTATTTTCGTTATAATTTAAATTTTTTATTTACAATTTCAAAGCATCATTATTCATAGCGTTTTATTACAAAATAAGTACATTTTTAAATACTTAGAAATAAATGAGATAATTACATCACATGAAAATAGCGAATAATTAAATAAATACAATGCTTAGTGCCCTTATCATTTTTTTTTTAATTTTTATAAATTCATTTGATGAAATAATTTCATAAGTACGATACATAATTAATTTACATAAATGTTAAGAAAAAACTTCGTTAAAACTGTAAATAAATGTACAATAGGTGATATCGTTTAAAAATACAATTTCAAAGTGCTCTGACGATATTAAAAGTTCATTTAAAAAGTGTACTTTGGAATCTCGACATTTTATTTAAATATATTGCACTAAATTCTTAAAATCTAATCATTTTCGATACTAAGTACCTACCTATCTTAATTATTAATTTAGTATTTTTTTTATAAAATCTATGCCCCTATCTAAATTTCATTCCAATGACATGATTTGTTAATGATATAAAACTTCATTTAAGTACATAAAAAATAATTTAAATTGGGGCGAAAGCCTACATTAGTTGTACGCACGGCTACAGATCAAGCTATACAAATCCAGTATAAGCTGATCTTGCATTGTAATAGGATTTCCTTACAGTGAGAGGTCAGTGTAAACTGGAAATGTATAGCTTGATGTGTAGCCGTGTATACTAGAGATCGCCGTTTCAGGCCTGAAGTACAGTTAAAATCTACAGCATGTATCAGAAAGGTGTGGTACAGACCATCAAAGTAAGCAACTTTCTCCATGAGACCAACATCAAATTCGCGAAAAAATTATCAACTGTCCCATACAAAACTTCAATACCTACTCAACCCAAATGTATGGGACGGCTGATTATTTTTTCGCGATTACGATGTTGGTCCCATGGAAAAAGTTGTTCAGTTTGATGGTCTGTACCACACTCTTAAAAATCTGACCATACCTTTCTGATACAAGGTGTAAGTATAGAGGTTTTGTATAAAATATAATTTATAATACATATTGGTTTAGTATAAATTAAAATTAAATCGCGGAAATAACAACCTAGATCAGAAAAAGGCGTTGCACAAAAAATGCATTTAATTATTTATAAATTGATTAGGAGTAGGTATGCTATGGACGACCTATAGGCCATTCTATAGAATTTTATTCAACCTTACCCCTCGCATGTCGTAGTCACAGAAACAATTAAAAAGCTACTGTCTGGAACCTATTTATGGGACTCATAAGACAGAAAAAAAACGTTTTTGCAAGTTTTTTCTACGTCCATTGGGCTTCGTGTACTTATAAAATTAGAGTAGGTACTTAACTAAAAACTACAGTTAAAAAACTAATGAGATTTCTCTTTTAATACATAAGGTTGTAAGTACATTAAATTCTTCTATTTTTATAATCACTATTTTAGCTACCCGGTCAATGTATAAATTGGCCGCTTCAATTGGTCATGTTTAAAACAGGTACTATGCGTGCCAAATAAGAATAGGATCACGCTTGCTGCCAACTTCACACGATAGCATTTGTAATGAAGTTCGCGAGTATTGTCATCAAAGATATTGAACCTCTAGAGTGCCATGATTACAGTGTGAAGTGTGGAAGTGAGACATATATGTATACGAAATTAATAGGAAAATTGAGACAAAGCATCGTATCTTCTGTCTCTTACGGCGTGCCGTATTTTTGCTTGGCGAACTTTTGAATGTTAGCCAAACAAAATGCTTTCACTCTTACAAAATTTATCTTGCATCGATTAATTTAACTTTTTTGGTCAGTTTTTGCATTGTGCGTATGTATTGACATGGGTTTCAGTTCAAAATATGGAAGATTTCTTACGTTAATTTTCATTTCTCATACCACATAACCTAGAAAAAGTATTATATTGCTGTCTCATGACCGGCCACGCGGTGGCTCGATCTATATGTCTATTATCTAAGATTGTCATAGTATTGCGGAACAAAATGGCGTCTTGACAGTACCTACTATTCTTACTTATTTGGCACGCATAGTATAATAATCGTCAAACTATACGGCGGCTCTAATCTAAGTGCGCTACTCGCTGCGCAGTACCGCACCCTTCATCCCCCGCTGACACATGAATTTGTTACTGCAGCGACTCGCCTCATGTTCCGAGCCGCCACATAGTTTGCATCGGGCTGTATCAACATTATTTCCACCCAATCACCGGAATAAGTAGTGAAATTGGCTAGCCGCTAACTGGGTAATGTTAGTGTAATAATAGTATATTTATATTGCTAGTTGACCTGCCAGACGTCCTGTAAAAATTGAATTTCTTTTTTTTTCCTATTTTTTTTCTTTTAAACCACCACAGTAAAGAGGAGAATAAAACAAAAAAAAATATCAAATCGGCCAAGCCGTTCTCAAGTTATGGCGTGAACAAGGGAAATAGGTACATTGTATTCATTTATACAGGGTTACTGGTAACTAAAGGTAGAACATTTGGTGGTTTAATTTGTTGCATTATAACTCTACTATGACGTCCTGCAAGGAATACGTCGCGTAACCCTGAATATATAAAAACAAAGTCAAGTTATTTACTTACACCATTTGTAACTCAAGGGCTGGACCAATTTTTGGTCTGGATGGACCAATTTTGCTGGATCTTTGATTTTTTGGATTTGTCTCCACCCCGAATAGCATAATAAATATTAAAACATCGGAAAAATTCACGAATAAAATTAACTGTCGTACCTACATTAAATTTGCACAGGACAACGTCTGTCGGTTTTAGAAATTACATCATTTTATCTATTTAGGCAAGTACAAAAGTTTGATGTCAAATTGATTCCATCTCCTTTCTACGGCTCTATTTTTAGGAATGGTCCACATTTTTTTTTATTAACTTATTTTTATACAAATAAAAACAAAATTTTACTAAACACATTAAAATTAAATAAGATCCAATGAATCGATGAGCCGGTGAAATACTCTTTGAATATCCTGAGCTGAGAGCTTTTTTACAAAAGTATAAATACTTGTATTTTTATACTAGAAATAAAAGCCTCTTTCAATTTACCGACTTTTAAAATAGAAACTATGATAATAATTTAAAAGTTTAGTGTATTTTATCTACACACATGCTATAAATCCTTTATAAAAGTTCTTGAAACAGTTAGCTTATTGCCAACATTAAAACAGCCAGTGTCATAGTAACCATGGTAACCATAATAGCATCCAAACGGGTGCTTTAATGTTGTACTGAATTTCATAATGCAACTCGTTTTCAAAAAAAGAACATTGTAATGCACGCGCGTTTCACTACAACAGCGCCGTAATTAAAAAAAAGAACTTATTCGAATTCACGTCGTATACTATGACGCCGCCGGCCGCCATGTTCGATAAGAGTATTAGTATTGCAAAAAACTGTTTCAGAACCTTTTTTAGAGGATTCATAACAGGGATGTAGATAAAGTTTTGTATGCAACTGTACATAATTAGGTATTAAAACACTCATGTGATACTATTATCACATTCGTGTTTTAATGCCCCTTATTATACGTCAGTTGCATAAATAACTATTATCAGCCAAGTAATTAAAAAAGAACTTAATTGGACGTGGGAAAAAACTAATTTCCCAAAATAATCCCCTCATCAAATCATACTAATAATTGTAAATAGTAAATAATTTTAATATATAAATACTTAATAATTTATAAGAGATACAACACTGTATAATTACTGTCTTTGGTCTTGGAGTAATGGACAAGTTGTCAAACTATTACATTTTATGGTTTTGAATACGAAGCTTCTGGCTACTGTGCTACAAAATACACACAAATAGTGTGTATTTTGTACTTGTTTGTAATATGCTTCTTGTTTGTTACAGAATAAAAAAAAACATTATTTATTTCGTTTGTTTAGATAATGAATGAATGATAATGAACTATATTATTTAAGGGAAGGAATAGATAAACAATAATAAATAAATTCCATGAATAAAATTAATATTTTTAGATATTCAAAGAGCATTTCTACTTAATTTGCCAAACCTTCTTTCGTAAGCTGTCAAAATTTGGCATTTTAAATAAGTATTCTTTTATTTATAATTATTTCATAATTAATATTGTAAGGGTCAGCATCCAACAAACGGAAAAATCCTCGCTCGAGCATTTTTTAAATTTCACTGAATAAGTAACTGTAAGTATAAAAATCACTTTAAGTATAGAATTCGATGCGAGACATGTCGGTTGATAAACGCTTGATGTCTGCGTCGAATTTTATACTTAAAGCCAATAGGTATTGATACAGTTACTTATTCAGTGAAATTTAAGAAGCTCGAGCATCGGATCCGCGAATTTTTTTCCGTTTGGTGGAGACTGAACCTGAGCAAGCCAATTAGCCAATAGAGAGAGGAAGAGAGCAGTAAACATCTGAGTATCTAATAATCTAATAATCTAGTAAACTTTTATAATACAATTTTACCAATATAAGCTTTTTACAGCTTTTTTTTAAAGATAGGTACTGACAGTCTATGAGAGGCCATAAATTAATATTAAAAATTCGTGAGCGACATTTACTACCCGTGCGAGACTCTTTCGCAGGCGGTTGACGTCTATAGACGTCATCATAACAATAAAACTTCTATTGTGTCTCGTTTACCGTCCGCGAAGCAATTAACTAGACACCTGGCGTTGTGACGTCACTCGTACAATACTTTTCAATAAAGTACGGGACCGCATTCCAGCTAGATGTCTAGTTAAGTCGCACAGGATGTAGGTACGGTCCCCAAAATGGCCGAACCTAAATTAGAAAAGCACGGACAGCTACGATTTCTAATAAATACGATTAGAAAAAAACTACAAGCACCATTTAATTTCGCGCCAAAATTTTGACAGCTCACTTCCAACCACAGACAACACAATCAACCTTCAAGGTTGATAGCAAAAAGGGCATAGACTAAAAACGTACCGTTACATGGCTTCGCTTTTATTATTTTTCTGGGTCAGCTTACTGAGCGTGCTTAATTGTGGGAAAGCTGTTTTGTTCTGTACCGGATTGAGTCTAGAAGTCATGAATATGAATGGCTCGTATAAAGACGGGCGGTCCATGGCAGAGACTTCAAAATGGCGGATCTTTTCCCGCGCGCACCAGTTTGACGCTTTGGAGCATGTGTTTTCTAAGCTGTTGACATCATCAGGCCCTGTTCGGTTTCCGATGACTAGCATTACTACCTGTAAATTCAAAAAAAGAGTTTTGTACTGAGGTTTTCGTTTCTACAGCTGATCATCCTTATAACCGCATAGATCCTAACCTTTTTTTTTATAAATGGAATATCGCAACACCTTTCCCGACCTGGGATTCGAACCCAGGACCTCATGATCAGCAGTTGCGCTTGCGACCACTGTACGCACGGCTACACATCAAGCTATACATTTCCAGTATAAGCTGATCTCGCATTGTATAGGGTTTCCTTACAATGAGAGGTCAGTGTAAACTGGAATGTATAGCTTGATGTGTAGCCGTGTGTACCAACGACAGTCGCTGCTATTCTAATCGCAGATATTCTGTTTCTGGCCAGACCATCAAAGCCATCAATTCCTGAACCTTTGTCGCAATAAAAATAAATAATTTAAAAAATATATAAAACACCACTGTCATGCCAAAAAACGAACTAAAAAGTAATAAAAAACAAGTTGTACATATTCCCGGACTAAACAGATAAATAAAATTGTCATCGCTGTCGGGGGACCGTTCTGTGGAACACTTTTAAGGTTGATGCGCCAGGGTAGCCCGCGGAATTCAAAATTTCTTACGTTTTTTGCAATTTGTAGGTCAGTGTGAGCTTGTATGTTGATTAAAATATGATTCGCGGCCGTAGCTAATATGGCTTTACAGAATTATAATCATTACAGTCAGCAATACAACTCCATAAGTTAGCATTTACCTCAAACCTCATGATTTCATGAAATCGCTAGATTATAATTATGTAAAGCCATATTAGCTATGTAGTACGTATGAATGTCCATACAAAATAATCACGGGAGTTAGTTACAAGTCGTGATAAAGTTTGTATATATGTTGATATCTGTTATTTAGGATGATATTAAACTATTTTGAGGGAGGGCCAAAAAAATTCTGTTAAAAAACCAAAATGGCCGTCACTTTAACAAAAAATAAGTTATTTCAACCTGGTTTTCTTGGTATAACTCAAGAACCAAAGAGTTTAGAAGAAATTATGTAAGAAAGAAACAAAACTGTATAAAATTATCTTCAACTTTTTATATGATGGTTTTAGTGTTAAATCAAGGGTTTGCAAGAAAATTGCCTCACAATATAAGAAAAATTAATGTAGTGATTTATGTTTTAATTTTCTCAATTCTCAATTCTTTATTGCGTTCCATAATGTTTTAACAGTTGGTAAGCTTAAAAATAATGTCACAATTATGGACCCTGTCGGGCACAGCATAGCCAATAATTAATGTAGCAGCATGTTTCTGCTACATTAATTAAAAAAATATTAAATAGGGGTTTTGTTAGAGCTTTCCACAGTTCTAGTGTATCATAAATTCATAACCACCCTTCTTTTCTTTATGCAACCACCCTAATCTGCGAGCCCCCAGAAGAAGCGAGGCTCTTCGAACAGTGCAGATCAAATCAGAGTTGAGAAAATCACTGGCGTACACATCGTCTGGGACTCTTATAGTGAAATTTCTATAAAAAATGAGATACGTGACGATCGGGGTCATGATGCTAGACTAAAAGTTGGTCCAAATGTAAGGCTGCCCAAAGAATGGTAAAATTTTCTGCGCAACGCACAAAAGCTGGAATTGTTAAGATATTTGAGTGAAGAAACTGTTTTGAACCTTGAAGAGATACAAAATGATTTTTACATCACTGCAGGAGAAAATGTTAGCCATGTGGGGCATGAAAATAACATGTCAGTAAAATGCGACCATGAAGAAGCTGAGACAAGGTTATTATTACATGTGCTTCACACATTGAAAGAAGGAGCAAACACGGTATTAGTACGCACTGTTGAATCTGATGTGGTCGTCATTTTAGTTCACCATTTTAAAAACTTTACTGATATTTCAGAACACTGCCAAGTGTTTGTCAGTTTCGGAACAGGATAATAATTGAAGTTGAACAAATCACAACAGCTCTTGGGCCACGTAGAAGCCATGCCCTGCCTCTTTGGTATGCACTCACTGGTTCAGACTCAACTTCTTCAATGAAGGGAGGTCCAAGGGAAAAAGAGTCGACTCCGTAACAGAAGTAATGACGGAAATAATGAATCATCCATTTACTCACCTTTCTTTGGACGCAACAGATTTCAAGTCACTTGAACAGCGTTTTATTCAAATTTAGGAGGGTCAAAAAGAGGACACAATAAATGACCTGAGGAAGATTATATTCTGCCAAATAAATCAGAACCCGGAAAGACTGCCTCCTACTCAGAATGCTCTTTTGCATCACTGTAGGCGATCGATATACCAAGCCAGTATCTGGGCTTGCGCGCATGTGGCGGAAATGAAAATGACAGATCCATGCGGGTATGGATGGAAGAAAGAAGCTGACAAACTCCTACCAGTTTGGATTAATATTCCCACTGTTTCTGCAGCGTGTCAAGTAACAGTCAAGTGTGGATGCAAGCAGAAGTGTTCTCTAAAGCATGTAGTTGCATAAAGAAATCTTTGAACTGCACTGCTCTCTGCAAGTGTTCTTCTAAAAAATAAGTAGGTACAACTGAGTATTTATTTCAATATTGCGTACCTGTCGTACTTATTTATTTTATTTTTTATTAAACAATTATCACATTATAATATATCATTTTATTGGAACTAACGATTAATTAAAAACGTAAGTTCATAATTTCAGTATTCATAAGGGGGCCTTTCACAAGAATTTTTTATCAAAAAAGTCAATTTCTCATAAACTATTAGTTGTATCAAAAAAGTTTTCATAAATGAAATATAGATAAATTTACACTCTACATTTTTTTCTCAAGATGTATTTCTATAGCTCTTAGCTTTTTTAAGTTATGATGAAATTAAGTTTTTTTTTTTTTGAGCTGCCATTTTGTTTTTTTTTTTATAGAAAAGTTTGGCCCCCCCTCGATATTATTTAGGAACAGCCTAAAGAATAGTTACCAACAAACAGCCAAACTTTATCATATCTTGTAACCCACATTGAAGCATTCATACGTACTAATGGCCGCGAATCATATTTTAATCAACATATTTACGACATACAAGCTCACACTGACCTACAAATTGCAAAAAACGTAAGAAATTTTGAATTTCGCGGGCTACCCTGGCGCTTTCGCCTTAATTCTAAGAGGTCCCCCGACTGCAACGACAATTTTATTTAATCTGTTTAGTCCGGGAATACAACTTGTTCTTTATTTTATACATTTTAGTGTTAATTCAGACATTTGTAGTCCTACTAAAGACTGATTAGATCGTTTGCAACCAAAGATGAAATGTTTGTTTTGCATGAACAATTACCTTGTAAAATTTATGCCAATAAATTATATAGCTTTTTTTGGAATGTGCTGGCCTTGATACCCATATTGTAATAATTGAAGATTTTTTTTACTTTTGAAAATGGAGTCTTACTGCCGCCATATTTTTTTTTTAATATCTATAGCCAGTGTTTCTCGGGATGATAGTAAGGATTCTAACGATACCCCATACATCTAAATCTGTCCAGGCATTCAACAGTTATGGTGGAATAAAGAAACTCGCAAACATACACGAACCCTGGAAACATTACACTCCTTTTTATGGATAAATAAACCGACTTACATAGGTACGGAAAAAGAAACCTTGACCACAGTGAAAGACTCATTCCTATTCCTCCAGCTAAGTTATTCATTTCATTAAATATTTCACAAATAATGTCGCGTGTTTAGCTAGCATTATTTTGTCGTCATTGCATGCTGAGCTCATGGTCACGGCCGCCCCTCGTGACTTCTTTGTACCCGTCTGCCTGTCATAGTTACGATGGGAACGTATTTATTTAGTTCAGCTACACACGCACTGGTTAAAACTGTCTCGTTAGCTACACACGTACTTAGTATATTGGCAGTAAAGTTAATTTAAACCTTATTCTATCTCCAGTAATAGTTTAGAAGTGACAGAATGATGGTATTTTTTTAAATACAAAATAATTAGTGCTTGTTAGCAGGCTCGTGGTGCCAATGAAGGTACCCTATGTTCTATGTTAGAGGATTTGGTTTCGGCACTTAAAACCTTCTAAAGGACCGTTGTGCGTGGGCCATGGCGGCCGTCGGTAGTTATTCCAACCAGTCCATTTTACTCCAGAAGTTGATTAGGTCTCCTGGGTTGTTAAGGACGCTGTTACAAATGGGTAGTCAAATCATTACTCTTTTACATAAAAGTGTGTTTATTAAATAAAATGCTTTGCATTCTTAACATGTTTTCTGCCTAAACTGTTGATAGATGCGCATGGTACGATTCTGAACCATAAATATAATTTGAGATAGGTACAGTTTCATAATAATGGTACCGAAGTGAATTTGTTTACTTCGGTAAGTACCATTATTGAGAAGCTGTACATATCTAAAATTACGTTTATAGTACAGAATCGTATCATGCACATTTATCAACAATTTGTCCAAAAAACATTTTAAGAATGCGTTTTGCATTCTTAAAATGTTTTTTTAATAAACACACTTTTATGTAAAAAAGTAATTATTTGACTACCCATTTGTAACAGCGTCCTTAAGAACATCTGTGAAAGTCTTGTGCATTCAAAGACCACATGCGCAACGGTTTTCTCAGCCTCCATGCAAGCCCTGCACAGAGGACTATCCGTTAAAGGACGGTACAGTCCACGAGGTTTAAGCCGAGCTTTACATTTGTGTGAGTGCACATAGATAGGTACTCGTAGTGTAGGTGTGACGCATTAAGCGCGATTTGTCCTTTGCTTAGTTTAAAACCAGTTTATACTGCTGTTTGGCAATCGGCTTTTGTTCTTTTAATACGAGAGGCCATGACCAAAACCATGTCGCATCGTTGTAAAACGATAAGACGATTGAAGAGTTTGTCTTACGTAAAACAATAAGACAAAAATTTTGGTCATGGGCTCTCGTACCATTTCGGTGATCATTCACACAAATGCAAAGCTCAGCTTAGGCCTCGCGGACTGTACCCTTTTTAGTAAAGCCTTTATCCTACGTGTGTGCAAGTTCTTAGAACAGACTGTGACCTTTATCCGCAACCTAGATGTATTACTTTTACCTATTTTATTTACAAGCTTTTATTATAACATGGAGCTGATCTGATTATGAAACCGGAAGGTGGCCATGGGAACTCGGTAATGAAACGACGCAACGCTATCGAGTTTGGGCTCGTTTGATTGGTCTTGACAAGGACTCTGGTCCTAGATGATATCGCTAACCTATTATATTTATCTCTCTATACAACCTAGCAATTGACGGCCTGCGCTGTCTACTTACAAAGCCCTAGCCGTTACAGTTATAGGTAGCTTGTGTTTATATGATAGTTTAGGAGTAGAAAGAAACCATATTATTCGTTAAAACTTACTATTAGGTAGGTAGTAGAGAAAAACAAAGATATAATCGTATTTCCTAGTTATTAAGAATCATGTTAGTTTAATCAGTAATGCGTCATTTGGTATGTTTTTATCGAAGGAGACATCAGAATAGCGACATTACTTCCGCCGACATTCAAATTAATAGGGGCCAGTTTCTCGATTGAAAATGATTACAGAATTAATGTAAAAAGATTGGCTGTTAATAAATCTTTCAACCAATCACAGCTGTTTACACACTCTTATTTTCACATTAATTTTGCGATATTTTTCATTCGAGAAACTGCCTCTAATGGCGGAGGCTGACTTGTAACGTTTGTTTGTAATGAATCGAGTTTTTGTAATGCGTTACAGCAGTCAGTGCAGCGAGCCGAGCCGCTCGATGCGAGCGCCGCGCCGGATCCTCTACTCGACTGTCGGCTTTTTCTAGAATTCCTTTGAAACGCTTTACAGTAGGAGTAGGCAGTGCAGCGAGGCGCCACTCGACGCGAGCATTGCGAGCGCATGTTTAGAAACAAGTCAGTGCAGTGCAGTGCAGTTTTTTTCTAACCGAGTTAAGCGTTGCTTGACCTTGAAGATCGACCCGTATGGCTGTTATTAATTAGCCCCCATCCCCTCTCCATAGCTATTTGTAACAGCTATAAAACAGATTAAAAATAATAATACCTCTTTCTTATCCTTATTCCTGTCAATATCCTTCTTCAAATACATAAGTACATCCAGCGACTCTGGTCTGGTGGTGTCATAGACCATGACAAACCCTTCAGCGAAGCCAAGGTAATGGCGCTGAAGGACTTGGTTGGCTGTGAGCTGCATCGTGGGGGACTGAGGCGGACCTGTGAAAGAGGGCGGAGATAAGTAGGTTGAGGTATAAACGTTGGACACAATCTACCTATAACCTATCTATTCTATATCTATACTAATATTATAAAGCTGAAGAGTTTATTTGTTTGACGCGCTAATCTCTGGAACCACTAGTCTGATTTGAAAAAATATTTTTGCATTTGATAGCCTAATTCTTGAGGAAGGTTATAGCTTAGGAACCGAACAAAAAGAAAAAAGTCCGAAAGAATGTTAAGCAAAAACGAAGTAATAGCGCGGGCAGGTGATGAGATGCGACGGGGTGTCGCGGGTAGATGCCAGTAATATTATTATAATTATTTTGGGGCGTCGCGTGGCCTAAATCGGAACTAACGCCGCGCCGCCATCATTGATTTGTCACTTGTTTTTTGATTTGTTTGTTTTATCTGTGATCATTTCACAAATGTTACCAACAACGCCCCCCCTTTTGTTTGTGGATGGGAAATCATCAAATGACTTCTCCCGCTCTGTGTGGAGCGGAAGGGCGTGTCAGACTTTTACTGACTAAAACCCACCCGTGTTCCTTCAGTCACAGATTAATACAAATGGGACACTCCACAGTTTAGGTATGAAGCTACAGGCACGCGACTAAGCGGTACAGATGGAACACTCCGCAGTTTAGGTATGAAGTTACAAGTACGCGACTACGCGGCGGGCCCCGTCCGCTAATTCAGTAGGTCAGAAGGTATAAGAGTTACGCGATAGAAAGAGAGGCAACTGCAGTTGAATATAACTGTAGGTAATAAGCGTTGTG
Organism: Cosmia trapezina; assembly: GCA_905163495.3. Taxonomy (NCBI): domain Eukaryota; kingdom Metazoa; phylum Arthropoda; class Insecta; order Lepidoptera; family Noctuidae; genus Cosmia; species Cosmia trapezina. The sequence goes on along the minus strand of LR991040.1, from coordinate 17,307,700 downwards.
CGACCTGAATTTCACTTTATTGTGTCGTAGCAAGAGTCGCTTTTTATTTAAATGATTTAGCGGAGGTTCCCATCTGTATTAATCTGTGCTTCAGTTGACCCCCCGCCCCGTGCCTGATTACAGTACGGTTACGTTGATTTATCATTGATTGGACAGGTAATTTTCATCATCAAACATCAGGCAAAATAAGGTAGTTGCTGGACACGGGTATATATAGAATTACTAATACGAGCCAATTATGAATAGTACTGTCAAGACGCCATTTTGTTCCGCAATTCTCTCGAACTTCATTACCAATCGTACTAATTTGACAGCTATCGTGTATTTGACAGCTGTCGGCAGTACTAATTTGAGAGCTATCGTGTGAAGTTGGCAGAACAGCAAGCGCGATCCTATTCTTTCATATTTGGCTTGCATAGTACAGACTACAATGACTGGTCTTGTGCAGCCTGCATTCAGTGGATTGACTTCCGCTTGGGGGGAGTTTGTTGCTTCTTCTTCCCAGCCTAAGCACTGAATCTGCCTAGCCTTTTCCCAACTATGTTGGGGTCGGCTTCCAGTCTAACCGGATGCAGGTGAATACCAGTATTTTACATGGAGCGACTGCCTATCTGACCTCCACAACCCAGTAACTGGGTAATACGATACCACTTGGTAAGACTGGTTGTCAAACTTTCGGGCTTCTGACGACCCGTAACGACTGTCAAAGATCCACGAATGACAGCCGGTACCAACGGCTTAACGTGCTTTCCGAGGCACGGAGGAGTCTCGGTGTGTAAAGATGGTCACCCATCCACGGACCAACCCCGGCAAGCCTTAACCTGATAGATCGACCCGTGCGGCTGTTATTACTTAGCCACGAGCTAAGCCCAGCCTAAGCACTAAGAAGTGGAAATCTAATTTGAATAAATGATTTTTTTGAGACACAATAAAAGTTTTATTGTTATGACGGCTATAGCCGTATACGGCGTACGGCCGTCATAACAATAAAACTTTTACTGTGTTAATTCCCTTTTGTTTTCCTTTTATAACTCAATTTTCGGACAGATTATACATATATAAAAAACGACTGGTAGGTATTTAGTCAACCGCACCGGGAATGGGACGTCAGCGAGAAACGAGATTATTCGGCCATAGTAAATGTACTGTCGCTACTCCGGCACTGTCATCTGTTTTCTCATCATCTGTGTTTTTTTGGCAACAAACAGTGTTATATTTTTAGTGGGGCAACAGATTTAATTTTTTTTTATTAATGTTAGGATTCAGACCTTACACTTATTATTATCAGCCTAGCCCTGTCCTAGGTCTGCTTTCAGTCTGGCTAAATATCTACAGGGTGGCCGGAACATTGACGTCCAAAAATAAAATTTCGGTCCCTCGTATCGTGGGGTATTCGAATCACCCCCATGTATGTTCCGCGACTTTTCATAGTTTTCGAGTTATGAATTTTTTTCTGAATGTTTGAAAATTTTCGACCTGACCAACCTAAAAAAATTCTAAAAAAAAAAGTAGAGGGTTTTATCGAGTTTCTTTTTTTGCAACTGAATTTTCATAAGTAGTACTTTTATGCATAAAATAATCAGCTTCGTAACTGTGATGAAAGTTATGAAAATGTTGATCTAAAGTGAAAAATTTACGTTCGGTAAATTATGACTTAAATTTTCAACTTCAAATTAAAAATCTAAACAGGTGACTTCATGGTTCTCAAGTAGGCTTCAAGAATGCGCCAGACTCTCAGCTTTCATAATCATTAAAAAACGTAGGACTTAATGGGGCTAACTTTGGCCTTAATCGGCCTTCAAAGACTGCGAGGTGGAAAATTCTTAAAATTAGCTATCTGATTAATAATTTTTTTTTTCCATTTTCTCGCTCCTAAGGCTACTTAGTTTGCTAACCAAAAATGACTGCAGGAAAGCTAAGATTTAAACACGGAGATTTTCTTAAATGTTAGTTTAATGAATTTTGCGCGATCCGTTATCGTGGACTATGGGTTGTAAACGAGGGTGCAACTCTTTTACCTGCAATAACAATGGACCGAGAGGAAAAGAGACCGAATTATTGCTATCTCTCTCACGCAAGGCGCGCAACCGAAGCCAACGCAAAACAAGTACCTCAGTCGTACTCACATTGTGTTTACTGCTATACGCGTGTCGCCATTTTGTCTTTACCACACTCGCTTTGAACACGGACTCCGCTGCCTACTTGTTTGACTACTTTGCTCGTTTATTGGACTGTGTTTTGCATTCTGATTTGGACTTTTTTTACGTGGAAGTGTAAAAAATGAGTTACACGTTAAGTGAATATGCAGAAATGCATTATTTTTATGGAGTTGCACAAGGAAACGGCCATGAAGCAGCGCGACTGTATCGCGAACAACTTCAACGTCGTGGTGGGCCGCAACCTGAGCGATATCCCGACCATCGTGTTTTTATTAACACGCACAACACTTTGATGGCAGGCCGCATTCCTGGTCGACGCGGCAGTCATGAAGGAATCCCTAGAGCCCGAGATCCCGGATCGCAGAGAAATGGTGCTGGAAGAAGTTCAGCGAAATCCGTCTACGAGTACGAGAAGTATGGCTCGTGCTCTGAACATCCCAAGGACTTCTATCCAAGACATTCTTCACGATGAAGAATACCACGCGTTCCACATCCGACGAGTCCAAGCTTTACTGCCTACAGATCACCAATTGCGCGTTGATTTTTGCCAAACCATGTTACGAAAAGAGCAAGAGGATCCTGGATTTTTCAATAAAGTTTTATGGTCAGATGAGTCACGATTTGAGCGATCCGGAATATTCAATATTCATAATTACCACACGTGGGCGAATGAAAATCCACTCGAAGTGAGAGCTTCGACATTTCAACATCGCTTCAGCGTTAACTTGTGGTCTGGTATCCTCAATGGCGAACTAATTGGTCCGTTTGAACTGCCGTCCAGACTTGATGGAGAAACATACAAAAACTTTTTGGAAAATGAACTTCCATTGTTGCTGGCAGATGTGAATCTCGAACTCAGACGAACCATGGTGTTGCAAAATGACGGCGCCCCGTGTCACTATGCAACCCAGGTCCGAAATTACTTAGATGAAACATACCCCAACAGCTGGATCGAACGCAGCGGACCAATTAGGTGGCCTCCACGCTCACCTGATCTCAACCCCATCGATTTCTTTATTTGGGGCTATTACAAGGAAATAGCATACGCCCGAGACTGTTCAAGTGAACAAGAGCTGAGGCAGTTGATTGCAGAAGCTGAACGTGTTGTGAGAGAGAACAGAGACGCTTTTAGACGATTGCCAGACAATTTCTTACGTAGGTGTAGAATGTGTATTGCTGCTGGTGGTGGCCACTTTGAAAACCTTTTGTAAATGTTAAAAATAAATTAAGTACTTTTTTCACATTATCATCTGTGTTTTATTCAAAACCACTTTTTACGTAAAACTTTTCTTACCCAACTCTGAAACTATTTGTTGGTTAGTTTTCAGTATTCTTATCATTAATTAACCTTAGGAACGAGAAAATAGCCAAAAAAAAATAATTACTCAGATGGGTAATTTTAAGAATTTTTCCACCTCGCTGTCTTTGAAGGCCGATTTTAAACAAAGTAGCCCTATTAAGTACTTCATTTTTTTATGATTATGAAAGCTGAGAGTCTGGCGCATTCTTGAAGCCTACTTAGGAATTATGAAGTCACCTGTTAAGATTTTTAATTTAAAGTTGAAAATTTGAGTCATAATTTACCGAACGTAAATTTTTCACTTTACATCAACATTTTCATAACTTTCATCACAGTTACGAAGCTGATTATTTTATGCATAAAAGTACTACTTATGAAAATTCAGTTGCAAAAAAAGAAACTCGATAAAACCCTTTACTTTTTTTTTTAGAATTTTTTTAGGTTGGTCAGGTCGAAAATTTTCAAACATTCAGAAAAAAATTCATAACTCGAAAACTATGAAAAGTCGCGGAACATACATGGGGGTGATTCGAATACCCCACGATACGAGGGACCGAAATTTTATTTTTGGACGTCAATGTTCCGGCCACCCTGTATATTTACATAGAGAGACTGCTATCTGACCTCCGGGCTTCAAACAATTTCTTATAGCTAAGTGCAATTTTTGCTGTGCTTGTTAAGGCTCTTGTGCAATGTTAATTTTGAATAGCGACTTAAGTAAATTAAAAATTATAATTGGACTTGAGTGGATTGGTCACAAACATTTTCAATCCCACCAATTAATAAATCCATTAGACAATTAACAATAGTAATATAGCTATTTAAGTAAATAAATAAGTAATAGCCAAGTGGCCTTGTTTATTAAACATAATGGACAACTATTGCAAAATTTGAGGAAAAATGGAACTTGAGGACAAAACAAAATTCTTGTGCATTGCAGGTGTGGTGTGTGGTACTCTTCCTTTTTAATTTTTTTATGTACACATTGAATGTTTAAAAAAGGAACACCCACCAGCATTTTACCCATAGACAAGCATGAAGAAAATAAAAATAAAATGCCAATTTCCAAGCAGTGCCTGTACAAGCACTCAAGCAAAAACAAATCAAACTAGACTAAACCTTTGAACTCGCCTGTAAGCGGGGGCTCCAGTCCCGCCGTATCATAGAAACAAACTCTCTCTTTCGTCCCCCTATCCGTCTCTATATTAGCCACATAGATATCCTCTATCGTCGGGTAAAAACATGACTTTAAATTCACATTTCCGTATATAAGCTGTTCTAATACTGCAGTTTTGCCTACACCTTTCATTCCACATATGATGACTTTGCTTGTTTTCCCCATTTTCTTTGGAATTTACTATGTTTTTGGTGAATTTCACTTTCGAAACATTGCGGAAGATTTTGATGCAATACTTTTTACTCAGGTAAATTTTAGAACTATTATGAATTGGCAACAAATTGTCTTGGGTTATTTTTAAGTATTTAAAATGTAATAAATTGGTTGCAAACTATTGTAAAGTATAATATTAATTTCTATTCGTTTTGTAAACTCTAAACTAATCTGTGTTCGCGACCACTGCTAGCTACTACTACTTTTGTTCATTGTTGAATGTTGACAATATTATGACAGACGACAGTATGACGTCGGTCGTCCACTATCAGTGTCACTTGTAGTCTTTTGTTTCATTCTAAGCAGACGACGTAAGAGAAAATAATACCAAAGTAAATAAATAATTAAAAACTAAACTATTTATGTAGTTTCTGCCTACTAGGAGGCGTGAGTTTATGTATACATGTATGTAATTAAAAACTATTATGTTTATTCGTAAAGAATGTAACTTGTAACTCATCAAGCTGTATCGTCATAATTATCGTGTAAAAATCGTTTTGTTTACAACGCGACATTTTTGCGTCCTAATTTATTTGGACATTTCAATCAATGAAATGAAATGACATTGTGATCGTGACATTTGTTGACAGTCACGTCAGTGCATTTGACAGCATGGCGGCCACGGCTTCAGATTCGGAGATCACGAAAAGTGATAAATATTCTATTTTATTGCCTACTTACAACGAACGAGAAAACTTACCCATCATAATATGGCTTATAGTGAAGTTCCTAGATAACAGGTAAGATACTACACCCTTAATTCACACTTAATTTTGAAACAAAAATCGGTGTTTGTTACACGTATTTTACCTAAATTCTCGCTTGTTTTCGCAGTGGATACGATTATGAAGTGATTGTAATTGATGATGGAAGTCCTGATGGTACTCAGGACATCGCCAAACAACTGCAAAAATTATACGGTTCAAATAAGATAGTGCTTCGCCCTAGGGAGAAAAAACTGGGCTTAGGGACAGCCTACATGCATGGCATCAAACATGCGACCGGCAACTTCATTATTATTATGGACGCAGATCTAAGCCACCATGTAAGTACTAAGTTAATTAGTTTTTATTGAGTAGCCACCTATGTTATGTAGTGTAGATATACACTACATAACATAGGTGTTTATAAAATGCTGTAAAATACTTCAAAGTGCTAAAAAACAGACCTCAAATAAAACTATAAAGATAGATAAATACTGGGACCCCAGCAATAAAGTACTATTGACATAAAAAGATAGAAGAAAATCTTTCATAGTGATCCAATTAATTGAAAAATGTTACTATGCTGTTCTATTTTATAAATGACAATTTTAATAATTTTATTAGTTTTTTTTTAGTTTCTAAGTATTTTAGTTTTAATTAAATTTTTACTTTATATTTGTACGCCTTCACTGCAAAACATAGCACCCAAATATGTTAAGAGCGTGTTTGCATTTTTCATACGTAAATCGAGAACTTGGGAGATTTTGAAGTGATTTTGGTCATATAATTTATTTTTTTAGCTTCTTTTGACTTCAATCGTCGTAGTTATCATACATTTTTATTTAAAGTCCATTAAAAAAAAGTCGTTCAAATTGGATTATTGACTACGAAAACAGTCGATTTCGAAAGCGCGATTTCCAGATGACGCGTGAAGGCTCAACTTTGAAGTAATCTTACACCAATTAAGATTACTAAGTAAGAAGGTAAAATGGTATTCATTCAAAGAGGCATATCCTAAAATTTAAAATGCATTGAGAAAAGTTTGATTTTTAATTCAATAACTTGTATTTTAATCACGTCTAAGATAATCAAAAATCGAGAAATCGACTACAAAAAAACACGTCATTTCTCAGAATCTAAAAGTCATTTGGCAACATAAATCATTTTATACGTAAGAAGAAAGATTGTACAGACAACAGCACATCAGGTTATACCAAACTGTCAAATTTCTTCAAATGATTTTAAACCTTAAAATGTTGATGGTTAAGTTCAAAATTGAATGAGAAAATTTTACAGTTTATAGTAACTTGACCTGCTGTTGTGTGTACTATATATGTGTAAAAAATAAAAAATATCTGCCTTCAATCATTTACGAAAATATTTTTTTAAAGTAAGTATATAATCAGGTGCATCGAACTGCCTAAGTCAGTCGCGCTCTGGCGCTCGTCGACGCAGGACCTATGTCGGTTGACCTCCCGCCGCCGCGCATGCGCCTCGCGATATATACGTAAATGTAGTGCGACTAAATATTTTTAATCCGTTCATTTAAATAATATTTTAAGTAGCTAAAGTGGTAGGCACACTTACTTTAGGAGAATTATGTTACAATTCTTGAATATGTTGTAATACTTGTTATATTGATATTGTAATTACAATATAATTTGGTCAAAATGTAAATCCAAGATGGCGGCTGCGAATTTTTTTTAATTTTTCGTCATGGGGGTCGTTCCCATTGTTCTCGAGGATGCTAAAGCCGATAGTTAAGTCAAAATGAAAATCCAAGATGGCGGCTGCGAAAGTTTTCAATTTTTTCGTCATGGGTATCGTTTTCATGGTTCTTGCGGGTGCTAGAGCCGATAGTGACGTTAAAATGTAAATCCAAGATGGCGGCTGCGAACATTTTCAAATATTTCATCATGGGTATCGTTTTCATGGTTCTTGTGGGTGCTAACGTCGATAGTGAAGTCAAAATGTAAATCCAAGATGGCAACAAAAATTTTGGAGGATGAATATGGAGAAAAAATTTATATCATATTTTTATTTGAAATCTCTACTGCCACAATCTCTATTGTGGATCCGTGACAAAGTAGACGGAAACCATGCCATATAAACTTGAGCCTGGGCATGGCCTGGGTTTTAAAAAGATGAAATTAGTGTCAATTGATACTACACTATATTGTATTATATTGTCTACTATATTATCAAACCATCACTGAACATTTTGCGGATTTTCGCGGTCTGAGTTCCGAGTTAAAAAGATATAGTAAAAGTGAGGTTACATAACGATCTACATATAGGTACTTAACAGCTGATTTTTGAAGTTCTTCAGCTCGACGACCACGTAAACTACAGCCTCTAGTCACTTTGCCACAATTTACACAACGATCCATGGTGCCAATATGAAATCGGTAGGCCGGTCGTAAAATCCAAAATAACAAGTTCAAGTCTAACGTTTATGCCGCTGGGGTCGCGGGTTGTCTGAAGGGGTTACCGCGGCCCTGGCATAGGCAACTGAAGGAACACGGGTGGGTTTTAGTCAGTAAAAGTCTGACACGCCCTCCCGCTCCACCCAGAGCGGGAGAAGTTATTTGATGATTTCCCACCCTCAAAAAAAAAAAAAAAAAAAAAGTCTAACGTTTATGCGGGGTTCTCCATACCGTGTCCGGTGTGGTAGCAAAGGTTCGTACAAGAAGCAAGATCAGAAGTCCGCAGAAAGAAAACAGGGGTCGAGGAAAATATCAATAAAACTATGGGAAATACACTCAAATCGCGACCGCACTTAACGATACGAATCGAGTGAGGCACAGATAAAGGCACTATATAAAGGTGTGTCCAAATATAGAGCGGCATTTGAGCGCGGCTGCCACGTGCGGCTAGCCGCGCTCTGATCGGACAAGGGCCGCGCGCGGCGGTGTTGAGCGTAATATATCTTCTCGTCTCACATCAGTGATGACCTCTGGCACTGAAACGTGCTCGCTCACAACATAATGGATCTCATTCATAATCAGCCTATAATGTTCCCACTGCTGGGACACAGGTCTCCTCTCGGTGAGAGGGAGTGGGCCGTAATATACCACGAGGACTCAGTGCGGGTTGGTAGATGTCACATGTCTTCGAATTTTTGGTTCTAGGCGGTTTCCTCACGATATTTTCCTTCACTGTTTTGAGAGTAGTGGTGATGAAATTATGTACAAAAAGTGCCTGCCTGGGTTCGAAACCATGATCTACAACTCGCAAGTTGGGATCGTTACCATTGGGCCACCATTGCATTGCTCTCATGGGCCGCATTAGAAGGAATGATTGACATCACTATCGGCTTCATCCTCGAGAACTATGAAAACGACACCCATGACGAAAAATTTGACAATGTTCGCAGCCACCATCTCGGATTTACATTTTAACGCCAATATCGGCTTTAGCACACTCAAGAACTATGAAAACGAAACCCATGACGAAAAATTTGAAAATTTTCGCAGCCGCCATCTTGGATTTTAATTTTGACATCACTATTGGCTAAAGTCGAAATCGAAAACTATGAAAACGATACCTATACAAATCCTTATCACTTACCACTGACGTGCGACGTGTGGTCGACTGTATAGTCATTAGGTCGACTGGACACGTACAATACCTACCTAGGCTAATAAACATTATAATTCAACCCCACACGAACGCAGCAGTACTATTATTTATTCTGTGGCAGCGGGGTGACCTACCTATTCGAAATTTAAAAACAGTAAACCAAACATTTGCGCATGACGCGGCTTTATTTATTTATGTATTAGTGTTCGTTCAAATTCAACTGTTTCACGCACTTGATGCGGTTGGTAAACAAACCTATGCCGCAAGAAAAATGAATAATTATAGCTAGCGCGAGGCGTCTATATCTACATTGAAATAGGGCTGCACCCTAATTGCGTAACACATTATCAATCGGAGTTGGTTTCATTTTGACAGTTCAACAACATTCGTTGCGTTATTTACGTTGTCGAGGAGACAAATTTTTGGAACATATGAAGCAATGGATTAGCAATTTGTTTCAAAATGATTCAAACTCCGATTGATAATGTGTTACGCAATTAGGGTGCTGTTTTACACAAAAAAAAAAACGATGATTTTGGACATAAGATGGCTTCGCTGTTAACAAAATTTTATTCTGATTGTGTTCTCCCAGAAATTATAGATCCAAGGAAAAGTCAATCTATCCCCTTAGACAAATACTTTTATAAAACTTCAATTACTTATAAGTATACAAATACTTAAACAAATAAGTAAAATGAGTTTAGTTTTTTTATGTACAAATATGGATGAAAAAAATAATATTATGTAGGTACCTACATAATATTATTTTTTTCATCCATATTTGTATAAATTTAATTAAAATACACTAATAATGTATTGTGGACAGTCTTTTTATTTTCTCCGTAAACCTCTAGCTTTTACTTCAAAAAATATAGGTACGCCATAGCTACAGGTCAAGATCGTTTAGTCGTCGCAGTTTCGCAACTGTGTGCCGTACATGAGGAAAAACGCACACACGTGCACTCGCTACGCGGCGTCGAGCGTCAGATGTTTAAAATCCGAGCGCGAAAATAGGGAACCACACTCTTAACCTAACACCTTTATTTAAATACCTATGTTTTACAAATAAATATGTTCTGATTCTGATTCCAAAAAGTGTCAATTACAGAACTCCACTTTAGTCAGGATGGTCCCAGGTGGGATTCTGTAGTTCCTACCTACACCCCCATAAGGGGTGCGTTTAAATTTGTCCATTATAATTTTATTACTTAACACAATTATCTTAATTACAGCCAAAATTCATCCCTAGCTTCATAGAACTACAACGAGAACATGACTATGATGTGGTATCAGGGACTCGGTACAAGGACGGAGGTGGTGTTTACGGATGGGACTTCAAACGGAAGCTAATCTCACGAGGAGCTAACTTTGTCACCCAGATGTTGCTGAGGCCCGGGGCTTCGGACCTTACTGGGTCTTTTAGGTAAGACATTTTGTTAAAATTATGCTTGTTCAGGCTATGTCTAATAAGGAAATATTGTTTTATGAAATCTCTCTCTCTCTCTCTGTTATCCAGATTGTTATTTTATCTGTATTTATTGTAAGTTGCACCAAAAATCATGCACCCACATTCTAATCTAATCTAGCTAAGCAAAGACCTCCCAGTATCCACAGCATTCAATCAGTTTGTATAGATCAGGGATGCACAGACCGCGGCCCACGGGCCGCATGCGGCCCCCCGGCTATATGCCAGTGGCCCACCAGCAAAAATATTCCAGCATATTTGGTTCTACTTTTATACAACATTAGTTTTTGTTTACACTAAACCCGGAAACGCGTCATTGTACTGATCATTTTGAACAACTTTTACTAATGGGACCAACCTTGAAATCGAAAAAAAAAACAGCTGTTCAGTAGGTACATTTTGACGAGTTTATAATAATATAATAATAATAATACATATATCTTTATTTCAGACATACGTCCATACATTTTTAACAAATGAAACGTTAGTAAGCTTGTTAGTAGAACATACTAGTTTGATGTAGATAAATGTACTGAACATCTGATTTTTTTTTCGCGATTTCAAGGTTGGTCCCATAGTAAAAGTTGTTCAAAATGATGAGTACAATGACCTCTTTTCGGGCTTAGTGTAAACAAAAACTAATGTTGTATATGTGAACAATTGATTGATTGTAAAGTGATTGCACAGTGCATTGCCACGCTTCAAACTAGTACTTATATATATTTTTTTTATTAAATTTTTGACTATTTTTGTTTTTAATTTGTGCTGGTGGCCCGTCATTAGTTCACCATTTGCCCAAATGGCCCATGGTCTCAATAAGTCTGTGCATACCTGGTATAGATGATGCAACCCACGAAGACACGCCCCACTACTCCTCCTAACCGTTTATAGTATATGTGTGCAACGGTTAGGAGGAGTAGTGGGGCGCGTCTTCGTGGATTACACTATCTATATCCCTTAACTACTCCTACAATTTTTTTGAGTAAAACTAGCTTCTGCCTGCAACCTCATCTATGTGAAATTTCTTGTTTTAATATTAAAATATCTTATAGCTGAGCCCTGTTACTTCGTTTTCGCTTAGGCAAATTTTTTCCTTGCTCCTAAGGGTCATAGTGTGAAGTTAAATCCAAGGATGTAGGATTTCAAATCTCAACCTCCTCCTCAAGAATTGGGCTGTCAAATGCACAAAGAATGCACACGTAATTAGTGTCAACAAGTCGAGCCCGCCGCGTACTTGGAGCTTCATACCTAAAATCCGGAGTGCGTCTGGCCTGGCTTAGCCTGAACTGTTTATTTATACCAACATAATCAAATAAGCCGAGACGTTCGCTCGGACGTAAAAATATTGCGGCGGGATTTTATCGCGCACTGGATTTTCAACTCTCGGTGTTGAGCCGAGCTTCGAGAATCCAACCTAACAAGAGAGTGCATCCCAGCGCGTCGAAAAAACACACTGTTGGATTTTCAACTCTCGGCGCTAAGCACTGTTGAAAATCCAGTGCGCGAAAAAAAATCGCTGCGATATTTTTACGTCCGTGCGAACGTTGGTTACATCATCATTAAAACCTCTTAAATCAGTTTTAAAGTAACGTAAAGGGGCTTGCCCACTAAAGTTTTAAGCGTGACCCGTGAAGTTATCAATAATTTAAAGTACTTATTTAAAATTTGTATTTTCAGGTTATACAAAAAAGATGTGCTCCAGAAGTTGATAGATAGCTGTGTGTCCAAAGGTTACGTCTTCCAAATGGAAATGATAATTAGGTAAGACTAACATTCAATTCTTTACTACTCAAATCTGACTTAGGGACTAACTACACATTTGCAGCTCAGTTCAGTTTTTGTCCATTGAAAACACCAGTTTTGTATGGACAAAAGCTGAATTAAGCTGCAGTGTAGTTAGTCCCTTAGCCACCAAAACCATGTCTGCCTAAGTATAACTATCTTCTTCATAAGTAGGTCAATCAATCTACCTAGCCTTTTTCCACCTGTTGGGGTCAGTTTCCAGTCTAACCAGATGTAGCTGAGTACCAGTATTTTACATGGAGCAACTGGGTAATACGATACCCCTTGGTAAGACTGGCTGTCTGACTTTCGGGCTTCTGACGACCTGTAACGACTGTCAAAGATCCACAAATGACAGCCGGGGCCAATGGCTTAACATGCTTTCCGAGGGACGGAGGAGTCTCCAAGAGACCAACCCCGGCAAGCGTAGCTTAACCTGATAGATCAACCTGTGCAGCTTTTAATTTAACTTACTTCTTCATAAGTAGATAACTAATTAAAAAATCCACTAAGCCAAGATAGAGATTTCTGCAGAAACTCAAATGGTTATAAATAAATCCTGCCTTTGCTTCATATTTTAGACATCCTTTAATCAAGTGACAATTTGTGACAAATATCTGTGATTTTTGTTTGTGAATGTTTTAGTGAGTTAGTTGTTAATGTGCCATATCAATGAATAACTAAATATCTGAAAACAACTTTCACCAGCACCAACTTTCTAACTGTTAGTTGTTGAAGTGCCATATCAATAAATAACTAAATATCTGAAAATAACATTCACCAGCGACAACTTCCTAACTAAATTTAGTAAGTTAGTTGTTGAAGTGCCATATCAATAAATAACTAAATATCTGAAAACAACTTTCACCAGCAACAACTTCCTAACTAAATTTAGTAAGTTAGTTGTTGAAGTGCCATATCAATAAATAACTAAATATCTGAAAATAACATTCACCAGCAACAACTTCTTAACTAAATTTAGTTAGTTCGTTGTTGAAGTGCCATATCAATAAATAACTAAATATCTGAAAACAACTTTCACCAGCAACAACTTTGTAACTAAATTTAGTTAAGTAGTTAGTTGTTGAAGTGCCATATCAATAAATAACTAAATATCTGAAAACAACTTTCACCAGCAACATCTTTCTAACTAAATTTAGTTAAGTAGTTAGTTGTTGAAGTGCCATATCAATAAATAACTAAATGTCTGCAAACAACTTTCACCAGCAACAACTGTCTAACTAAATTTAGTTAAGTAGTTAGTTGTTGAAGTGCCATATCAATAAATAACTAAATATCTGCAAACAACTTTCACCAGCAACATCTTTCTAACTAAATTTAGTTAAGTAGTTAGTTGTTGAAGTGCCATATCAATAAATAACTAAATATCTGCAAACAACTTTCACCAGCAACAACTTTCTAACTAAATTTAGTTAGTTAGTTATTGAAGTGCCGTAACAATAAATAACTAAATATCTGAAAACAACTTTCACCAGCAACATCTTTGTAACTAAATTTAGTTAAGTAGTTAGTTGTTGAAGTGCCATATCAATAAATAACTAAATATCTGCAAACAACTTTCACCAGCAACATCTTTCTAACTAAATTTAGTTAAGTAGTTAGTTGTTGAAGTGCCATATCAATAAATAACTAAATATCTGCAAACAACTTTCACCAGCAACAACTTTCTAACTAAATTTAGTTAGTTAGTTATTGAAGTGCCATATCAATAAATAACTAAATATCTGCAAACAACTTTCACCAGCAACATCTTTCTAACTAAATTTAGTTAAGTAGTTAGTTGTTGAAGTGCCATATCAATAAATAACTAAATATCTGCAAACAACTTTCACCAGCAACATCTTTCTAACTAAATTTAGTTAAGTAGTTAGTTGTTGAAGTGCCATATCAATAAATAACTAAATATCTGAAAACAACTTTCACCAGCAACAACTTTCTAACTAAATTTACACATTCCTTTACCATTTAAAAGAAACAAAATGATTTGACAAATTGAGAACTCACTGAAACTGAGAAGCACCTTTTCAGAAGCTCTTTGTCATAATAGTTCTGTTGTCTATAGTAAGTTTTTAATTTACACTTTTTCAGGGCAAGACAATTGGAGTACACAATCGGAGAAGTGCCAATCACATTCGTGGATCGTGTCTACGGGGAGTCCAAACTAGGAGGCTCAGAGATCATACAGTTTGCCAAGGCATTACTGTACTTATTTGCTACTACATAAAGTGATATTTTCTACATTCCATAAACATTAAGCTGGGCTTCTTTATGCAAGTAACTTGAATGGAATAATGGGTTAAATTAGCCAGCATTATGCATTAAACTTGCTTGAAAGTCGTGTACAAAAAGGAGAGTAGCCCAACGCAATAATTGCCACTCATCAAATTCTCCTGCTCTTATCCCAATTTATTTGGGGTCGGCGCAACATGTCCCTTTCTTCTGTACTTCTCTATTAGTCGTCATCTCGGTAGTCACTCCGTTTCTAGCCATATCATCTTTCACACTGTCTATCAGTTCTATCGTTCATCCGTCACCCTATCAAAACTTGCCCATGGCCGTCATGTTGCCACCATTACTTTCAAGCCCTTAGATAATATATATCTATGAGACAGCAATATAATACTTTTTCTAGGTTATGTGGTATGAGAAATGAAGTTTGACGTAAAAAATCTTCCATATTTTAGGCTGAAACCCATGTCAATACATACGCACAATGCAAAAACTGTCCAAAAAAGTCAAATTAATCGACGCAAGATAAATTTTGCAACAGTGAAAGCACTTTGTTTGGCTAACATTCAAAAGTTCGCCAAGCAAAAATACGGCACGCCGTAAGAGACAGAAGATACGATGCTTTGTCTCATTTTTCCTATTAATTTCGTATAGATGTGTCTCACTTCCACACTTTACACTGTAATTATGGCAACGTCTAAGGCCGTGCGCTGCGTTAGGCGTGCGCACGGCGCGGGCGCCCGCGTGTCGTGCTGTTTTCATGTAATCTCATAGATCAGCGCAGCGCGGCACACATGAGATTACATGAAAACAGCACGCCACGCGGGCGCCCGCGTCGTGCGCACGCCTAAGGCTGCCGGTCCACCGGAGCGGAGCGAAGCTGCGGAGCGGAGAAACGGAGAAATATTAACCAATAGGAGCGTGAGCGGACGGCGGAGTGGAGCGGACTTAAGATTCTATTAGTTAATATTTCTCCGTTTCTCCGCTCCGCAGCCTCACTCCGCTCCGGTGGACAGGCAGCCTAACGCAGCGCACGGCCTAAGAGGTTCAATGTCTTTGTTCAAGCCAAAACCTGACAGCAACATTTTGAAAGCAATAGTGCCAACATGACGGCCAAAGGACAAGTTAAAGTGAACGGTCTGTACTTAATTATAGTTTGTGCCATGTCAAAAGAGTAGGAGAAACAGTATGTCCGACTCTTGAGCATTGTCCTTTACAACTTTCAGACAAAGTCCAAGCTATTTTATAATACCAGACTGTGTCCCACTGTTGGGCAATGGCCTCTTCTCATACACAGAAGGCACGAGCATTGATCACCATGCTTGCTCAAGACGGGTTGGTGATTTCAGACTTATACAGGGTGTAAGTGTACACAATGGCAATATTTTAAGGGGTCATTGTACTCATTATGAACAACTTTTACTATGGTACAGTCAGCAATAAAAGTCGATTAACACTTGTGTTTTTAAATCTTAATTAATGAGAAAAATACTTCATTAAAATCGGAACAGATGTAAATTTTAAAGAAAATGAACTATTATCTAATAAATGAAATGCTAAAAAGCAGGTTATCGTATCATTTTGTGTTAATTTAGATGATGTCAAAAAGTAGAAGTGTTAACCGACTTCTGTTGCTGACCGTACCAAACCTGAAATCGCGAAAAAAAAATCAGCTTTGCCCTACATTTTGACGAATTATGCGGACATAAATGTACTGAACAGCTGATTTTTTTCGCTTTTTCAGGTTTGATCCCATATTAAAAGTTGTTCATAATGATGAGTACAATGACCCCTTAAAATATTGCCACTATTTACACTTACAGCCTGTATTAATAAATCCATGTCCATGTCCATGTTTCCTCACGATGTCTTCCATCATCAATGTCAGTGATGTCTGAGATAAACTCAGAAAGCACATTTATGAATTGATAAGTTACTTGCATATTGTAAATTGGGGCTACGACGTGTTATCATTTCACTATCATTCTTCGGTTTTGAAAAAGGGATAGTGCTATTCGTCCTGTATAGCTCCATCTCTCTCTCACACTGGAGCAAGTTGGCTTTAACACGTCATAGTACGGCGCCTGACATAAAGGCACCTGTCCACCGCCGACAGTTATCAAGAAGCGAGTAGAGCTAGCAATTGAAAACGAGTTAACGAGCAGCGAGTGCACGATTACTCGCTGGTATGCGTATGTACCAAGCGTGAGTCTCAGCGAGTGTTCTGCCCGCCAGGCCGCTGAGGGAGTACTCTCTCTTTGAAAGCTCTTGACGCTGCGAGAAACTAGTATAGATTTTTCAGTCTAAAACTGCACGCCTCCAATAAAATTTCTTTAATAGTACATTATTGCAAAGGCCGTGAAATAGGCAATTGCAGGTCGAGTATGAGTTTGAAGGCCGAGCCGTAGGCGAGGACTTCACTAATACGACAGGCAATTGCCATTTCCGCCGAGGCATATATAGTGCTTTTCTCAAAAGAATGCAGGGAAATAAAATTTCCATCATTTTTCAAGTTAATGCCGTTTTTAATATGAACTGTACATTTCAGCATGGAATAAATTGTCCTTAATGTAGATGGGTTTTTAGTTTTAGCAATCTCATTAAAATACGCCAAAAATACTGTTTCAGAGAAAATGTTCACTTTTTTCTCGTTTTTCCAAATCATAAAATTTTCATATAAGTACTTACCTAGTTTCATGTATTTTTCTTTTGACTTCGCTGGAAGCAGGTTTTCCATTGCCAATTTGGCTTCTGATCTTAAATCTATGGAGTACCTACAATCAATCTTCATTTCACTTTACATTTATTATGAATGTTTTGTTATTTACATACATAATACTTAAATGTAAATTTTCAAATCAAGATGAATTTTCAGCTTTGCCGCCAATTTTCTATCCAACATCTGTGCCGAAAGGCATTTGTGGCTATCTATACAGCCACAACATTGCTGGAGCGCTCCAGCAATGTTGTACATTGCTGGAGCGCTGTAATGTTCCAAATTCAAAAAACGCTCCTGCAATGGATTTGATTTTCTTTGACCGTAAATTCGATACTTCGCGTGTTCTTTATTCGAAAATAATGACAACATTTCCATGCATGTTTGAGAAAATATATTTTAATGGTGTATGCAGCAAGCAGTGGAGGGGCGTGCAGTTAGACTAGACTGAAAGATCTCTACTCGCCGGTGTGAATAGTCGGCTATCAACTATTAATATAGGCTGTTAAAAATTAATTAGACCATTGAACTGAATAACTTTTACTATAGGACCAGTGTGGCCGTTTCTAATTGTATAAACCTACGTATTTTCCTTTTCAGCTGTTGCCAGGTGAATATACCAAAAAAATACCATGACAGTTGAAATTGTACCAATATTATACCGATATTTAGTCTACTAAAAATATGCTATCGTCATTCTTCGGTGCCTCAAATATACCAATTTAGTACTAAAAATACCAAAAACACACAGTGTATAGGACCAACTTTGAAATCGCGAAAAAAAATCAGCTGTTCCATACTAAAGTTTAATACCTACTATTCTAAACTGCATGGGACAGCTTTTTTTTTGTGATTTCAAAGTTGGTACCGTAGTAAAAGTTATTCAGATCAATGGTCTAAACCTAAAGCACCTCTCAAAGTTTCTAAAGTTATTTTTTTAACACCTTATATTCCTATGTATCTCTTTTACTGACACCTGACCTACATCTATTATGCGTTTCTTGAGCGAGATAATAGTTGATAGTTAGTCGCGGCCGTGGGACAGGTGCTTAAAAACTAGAAATAATTAGGTTTTAAGTTGTGGATGTTGCCTTTTTAGTGCTTTGACTGGGTAATTTGCATAATCAATGCAGTATGTATAAAGACCGGTCAATGTATAAAAGTTGTATTTAGAATAATATTTTTTTTTATATTAAAATGTTCCACAGTACAATAATAATTTATTTTAAAATTAATAATTATAGTCCACAACTTAACTATTAGTGTATAAGCCTCGTTTAAGATCAGTATAAATATGCCAAATAAATAAATTAGAAAAAAAAACTTTTTTTTTACAAAAGTTAAATTAGAGGCGAAAGTGCCATGCAGTTTTTTCAGCAGTGAATTTTACAAGCTGAATTGTTAATGTAATAAACTGATCTTATTCATGATAATTATGCGATGGAGGATTATAAATACACATAATTTTAATAAATTGATATTTTTTAATTTTAAACCAACTTTTTTATTTCAAAGAAAACCTATCTATTAATTCAAGGCAACGAGTGAAAAAAAATGTTGTTTACTCTTCTAAAAACTAATAATAATTAATACCTATCAAATATCCGAAGGGCTGATTGTCACTTCCCGTGACTCTTGAGTCTTCTGGTTTCTAAGGGCCAGTTCAGAAAATTTAATTTACTGGCTCCATTGAAAATAGGACCGTATTACCATAGTCTAAAGCATAAAATGGTATGAATATAGCTCGAGCCGATTGACAATAATTTTATACTTTAGTTTAGAGTATGGTAATACAGTCCTATTTTCAATGGAGCCAGTAAATTCCACGAGGATTTTTCCGCTTGGTCTGAACTGAATGTATACACATACAATCCGTTTCAAATAAGAATCGACTTAGCGCCATGTTGTGACGTCATAGCTGTCAAATCGAATAAATTGGGTAGGGTGAGCAAAACAAGATGTTTTTAAATAACATTTATTTACGAATTTTCTTCTTTACTTTGACTTCTATCTGTCAAATGTTGATGGTTTTTCATTGACGTTCCTATTCTTATTTGAATCGCACTGTACAACTTGGCAATGCCGCCAGTCGTTTTGGTACATTAGTACATAATGTACTAATGTACCAAAACGACTGTACATTACACCAGTCGACAGCGAAGCGGATGAATTTTTCAACGCCTATTATATTTTTAATTTTATCAATTAATTAATTATAACTTTATAAGTTATGAATATTTCATTTTAATTCTATAAGTATGTCAGATGCAATATCAACTATTTTTTTTAATTCCCATTTTGGAAACTGAAAATGTAACTGCCGTATTTATTCAAATGTTTGCAGATTACTTTGTCGATTACCATTTTATAATATTTCAACTAACTTATTTACACAGCTGAAATAAAAATTACGCAGTTAGGTTTTGTTCAATTATTTTACAAATTAGTTCATTCAGAGACCATAGCCAAGTGATGTTGCGTTTATTAACATTATTAGTTCTAATTTTAAATTCTTCGGCGAAACTTTTTAATTATAACGCCTACGACGAAGAGAATGGTTTACATCTTCCTAAAAATGTTGAGCCTGATAATATTCCGGTTGAATTTGTTAATAGAGGAGACCCGTTGTGGGTTTTAACTTTAAGCGGTGACGATTGGATGGCTCCGAAATTAAGGCTGGGAAATACGGCTGAATTGGAAGAGTTTTTTGACTACATTGGACCTTCGATTATAAAGTAAGTAATTTTTTAGGGTTTTTTTTTGGTGTCGTCCTAAAAACATGAACCGGTAATCACATAATTAGTAATAATTTGCGTAGGTAGGTATGAACTTTCATTCAGTAATGGTGGTTTGCAGGAATAGCACACCATTGTTTATTTCTACTTACCCCCATTCTGTGCCCCCATTGTAGAATAGTTTGATGTTTCAGTCGAAACTAACGATACGATTACGAAACTAGAGCACCTGCACTCCAAGTTCTGCAGAATGCGAACGGCTATTTCATTGACACTTTCGAACCTTCGATAGCTCAGTTGGTAGAGCGGTGGACTGTAGCTGGTTTCAATTGTCATCCATAGGTCGCTGGTTCAAATCCGGCTCGAAGGAATTATTTTTGTGTTTTATTTTATAGTGACCATAGCATTCTGTTTAGCAGAGCTAATTACTATAAGATAAGAATCTATGTAGCAAGTAGGTAAGTATATTTATTATCTTTCATGATAAGTATTATGCCTAGGCCTGTAATAGAAGGTACATTTTATTGATAACGTGGTATCATAAAGTACCTACCTACATACAATACAATCTTGTCATTTTATAGAAATAACAAATGGCTTATCCTCTAAAAAAACGAATGAAGGTAAAATCACCAGCATGACGAACTTAGAATTTCATTCAATCATCTAACGGTTTTTCCTTTGTTTCCCGCAAATAAGAAGTTATCTTTTGTACAGAGTCTATGTATTTTACGCGCCAAAAAAGAAACTTAGTTGTAGCCCCAGCTGTAAGAAGAACAACTGTCTGTTAGCGAATATGACAGTCAGTCAAAGAGCAAAACTCAAACAGGCACTTTTGAATTGTCAAGGGGTCTGTCAGTCAGAAAGATAGCCCATTCCAAAGCGTAGTAGGTTCCTTTGGAGAAGAATGGGCAAGAAACTCCACATATTGTTAAGTACCTACCTACAAATTATTGGTTACATCATTCATGTCGAAAATATACATGTGAGAACATGCAGAAAGACGTTTATATTTGGTTTTCCAGCATAAGGCGGCGGCGACCAGCAGCAAGAGTAAAGAAAAATGACCCAGAACGACAAAGCTCTACCGATTTCCCCGTTCATACATCAATAAGTGAAGCAAAGAAGGACTTTATGTTAATGATAAACAAGTTTATGTATGTATCCTATATTCGATGAATTATATTAAGCCAAAGTTTAGCCAAGATTCCCTTTTATACGCCTCTTGGAAGATACACCGGGTGCACTATACTTAGATAAATATTGCAAATGTAAAGGCGTAACCACACTCATTCGACCAACGTACAATAACATCAACGTAGGAATGGTCTAAGATGGATCAACGTTATGAAACTTTGTATCTTAGTTATCAATAGACGAAAGTAGATCGATTCGTTCTCCTAGTAAAAACCTAAACCGTCTTATTGCAAAACAAGGTTCATCTTCAAGCCCAGGTTTAAAACATGGACACTTTTTTGAGTTTCGAACTTTATTCTGACACATTACGATGTCAGTTTTACAAAACTGACAACTTAGTACCGGACAAAGTTGTCAGTTTTGTATTTCTATCACAGCTAGGTTCATAATATAAAAACAGGCTCGATGGTTTAAATTTAAACCATGACAGAAGAAAAACCTCGCTTGCTTGTGTCCTTGATCCTTCTCTCTTACTGTACATAACTATTTTTAATTTATTTCTTTTTTTCAGTTTATCGTCCAGTATTGAACCAGATGCATACTCGGATAATTCTCACTTTGACGATAGTAGTCCGTCCATAGCGGTAAGTTACTTCGAGCTCAAATTTTCAGGATCGCTTCACTCGCGCTTGCATTAAGTCCCATGTCTTATGGGGATAGCCTCCAGGCGCCAAACACAGACTCCAGGCTGCTTCTTAGAAATTCCAGATGGAAAAATCCAATAACACTTCGCCCAACCTGATAATCAAACCCTCAACCCAACAACTCCCAATCCACCCCTCAACCCTCTTACTCAGTTGCGACCACTAGCTAGACCAACGAGATGTAGGCACCTCCCTAACAATATTCCTCGGAACTCAATGTGACCCCCCCCCCCACCCCTCCCCCAAATCTTGGACTGCGGCCTCAATGTCGTGAAGGTGATGTGAAAAAGTAACGAAAGGGTATTTTCTGTAATGTTTTATTTGCTTTTAACATGTCTATCTTCTTTTACAGTTGCATTTCAAAGGGCCGTACTCTATTCTCATAGTGGAATTAGGAAGAAAGCAGTGGCACTACTTTATCAACTCTCGATCGTCACTCCCGGAATGGTTTTATGAGAAACACGATACGCGAGACAATCCCATATATATACCAGAAGATGTAAAAATTCAATTATTTAGTTCATTATGGCGCTTGTTACATGTTTTCTTTGGTTTTCCTGCGTAGATTGCGTTCTAGATGGAGTTCTGTAAGATAAATATTAAATGTATATAGTTAAAATTGGTTGTTTCTCTTCCCATAAATTATTAGTGTGTCAAAGTGATTCTATTCTCCCCATTCTCCCTACATTATAGCATGCAATATAGTAAACATGCTATTCTACCATAGCTTTCAATTCCCATTTTGAAAGATTCATAATCGGCCTATAGGTACTGTATGTCGATTCTGTAAAAATCTCACCGTGAAAACTTGCGTAGAGTGAGCTGTCAGTGTCATCCCACGGATGCTAGGGATTGACCAATTACATTTACAATCATAATTACATACGGACTAGTCTTATAAAAAAACAAAATTGAGTTTGTGACTGAATTTCTGTTTTGCAATTTTAACTCCCTAAATAGTAATGTTTAGACACTTAAATACTAGCTTTGAAATAATATAAAATGATGACTAGAATAGCATAAAAAACATTATTAAAATCTCGATTATGACTGTAAAAATGTGCTTGGTCCATCCCTAGCATCAGGTGGGATGACATTGACAGCTCACTCCATGCTCACTTCACTTAAGTTTTCACGGTGAGATGATTACAGAATAGCATTGCTGTTCTCACTGCTGGGATACAGGCTTCCTCTTTATAAGAGGTAGAGAGAGAAGTAATAACGAGTTCTAGATCATTCCCTGTTCGCTTATACTTTTTAAAGGCTTTTATTAGTGATTGATGCTTATCTCGATAAGCCAAAATCCTCGTATCCATTATTACAAAAAAAAAACGAGTTTTCATTCATTCAATGATGAATCACAACTTGACGTTTCTTTCAATTTCTTCGTTCTCAAATCGCAGCAGATAGTTTTTTTGTGACTGTGCAGTTGCATTCAGTATTGTTTTTAAATTGAACTATAAAGTTGTTTTCGCGAAACTGATGTAGGAGACCCAAAAAAATGTCGTTCGGTAGTTTTGAGAACGTTGGGTCATTTACACGGGACTGCAATGGCTCGACATTGCGATTCGACGAAGCTTGTTTACAAATTATCACGGACCAACCAGTGAGTTTTAGGAGTCAGTATGAAGAATGTGAGGGATGTCTTTTGCTGGATACAGCGAAAATACCGGAGACTCGTGCCCTGATCTTGGATACAGGGAGCCCTATAAAGTATGAGGTGCGAAATGGCAATGGACAAATATGCCATGGTAAGTACAGATCATTTGTGTAACATGACACATTATTTGCTAAAATATTATTGTTCGACCACCTTTTGTCTTTGTTTGATAGTAATCACAAGACTTGACGATGTTTTAAGAATGATACATGCGGAGAAAAAAAAATGGTTTTGCTACTTTACATTACTCTTGAAAACATGCAAATAAACAAGGTTTTTGATAATTTCATGATGATAGCATCGAATCTGTTAATTGTTTTAAATCGAATGAGTCACACACAGCTGCCCATTTCTGTAGCGTAGTGAAAGTTTCAGTAAAAGTAGTATTTCGTAACTACTTTGGTTTAATTTAAAGTTTTTTTGGTTGAATAGATGTAATAATTGTTGCTAGGCAGTATTGGCATGATGAGTAATACTTTTGCCAATAATATATCAAAGAATAAAGAGCAAGAGTAGTATGCTTGTTGTGTGCATTATTATTTAAATCTTTTTGTACTCAAAAGGTATTTTATTTCAGAATAAAGAGAATATAGTTCTATTCACCGGTGCTTTGTATTTAAAAAACACATTTATATTTGTATCTTTATCATCTGGTGTAACCCAATTCCATAAAATGTTGAAAAACTATTTGCATGACATTTAACATTTTAAATCTGGTTGACTATTTAATAGTTTTTATGGATGGCTTAAAACCAATAAAATCTATCAAATGGTCAACCAGATTTCTCATTAACAGTAAATGCAAGAGGCAATCAGAAACAGGAAACTTGGATTGTACTAGTTTACATGCTTAACATGCTTTACCAATTCAGCTTTTTAATTTGATTACAATCATTTTTGCACTTTTGCACTGAAAATGGTATCTTGGTCACCTTGCTAAATGGCAAAAAAAATATCACCAATTCAAACTAGGCTGAGAAAGGGTAATTTTTGAACTTCAAAAATTACACAAGAGTCTTCTGCGTTTTGGGAGTTCACCACTGCCTAGTGCTTTGGCTGGGAAGGAGAAGGGGCCCAACAAACTCCCCAGCAGCACAGCTGTCTGTTCAATTTTATTACCATTTTGGAAAGAAGAAGTACAGCTACATTTTTTTATACAACAGTCATAAAATCTAATTAAACAATGCACAATCAATTATAAACCTTATTTTTTCGGAATAAAGTGCATTTTACAGTGTCATTAAACTCTAGTACATAAGGAAGCTAGGTAATCCAATAATGTACAAACATGACCCTATTACCTAGGTTCACTCACTAGATTCATATTGATAAGTATGTAAATACATAGAGGTTTTAATAAGTACTATGAAGGTTTTAGTTAAGGAATTTAACCCTCTGTAGCGCGGTGTAACATATCTGTTACAAACAGATTCTCTGCCGACCAAAGTTCAAATATTATTTCAAACCAATTTTGTGTCAATGTAACATAACTGTGTAGCCACCACACTTCAACATCACATCACGCCTTGACTTCCGTTAAAGAAATACCCAGTGAACAATTATCGTTCACTGGAGATTGCAGCTCTGAGAAGAACTATTTATCACATCACGTTTTGACACCCGCTAAAGAAACACCAGTTCTGAAAAGAACTATTTACACGTTTTTGACGTCCGTCCACTAAAGAAACAGGAACCTGCGAAACCACACTCCGGATCCCATTCACCAAGATCAGCCGACCCGCAGCACCGATTAACACTACGATCTTCTGTCGCCCGCTCTCGCCGCTCGCGAGCACAAACAACACATCTGCACTGGACCCGGTCGCCTCGACGAATGACGCGTGGCGCGCGTCACCTATATTTATAACCTTAAGCGCGCGCGCGTCACAAGCGACACTAGCGCCACCTCGCGGCGCCAACGGACAACAGTGTGCTGCGCTCTGATTGGTTAATATTTTGTAAATATTAATTCTCTAGTTTTTATTGGTTAGCTCATAATTGTAAAATAGGATATAAGCGGGAACATTTGGAAAATAAAATATCATTCTGAATCAATCTTCAACTTGGAGACAAGCGTTTTACTTAACCGCCAACTATCTCCAAAGTGGTGACCCCGAACCAGACACACCTGAAGAAAATACTCAACCGCTGAAGAACCATCGACTCTCAACTACTTCAAGATGCCGAATTCCTCATCCGAAGATCAGTCAAGCTCATCTACATCACACACCGTCACGAAGCCTGAAGCTGCTGGTATCTCTCTCACCATGCGCATCCCACCGTTCTGGCGCGACCGACCACGACTCTGGTTTATTAGTTTCGAGGCCGCAACCAACGACCTGAAGAAAGGACAAGCACAGCTCGCCCAGATGGTCATAGCACAGCTGGAGCGTCAAGACATCGAGCAGATCATGGACCTACTGTACAACCCACCAGAGACGGACCAGTACAAAACCATCAAAGAAAGGCTAATATCTGCTTACGAGGAATCTGACAGCCGCCAGTTTCAAAAACTACTGTCAGAGATGGAACTCGGAGACCAAAAGCCGACCCAACTACTCCGCCGCATGCGAAACCTCGCCAGAGACAAAGTTCCCGACTCCACTCTACGTCTCATGTGGACCAACCACCTTCCATCACACGTCCGATCAGTCCTCGCCGTCAGCGAATCATTCAGCACCAAAACAGCACTCGAAGAACTCGCGCTGCTCGCCGACAAAATGATGGAGCAAACTGCATCTACTGAAGTCGCAGCCGTGCAGTCACCCGCACCACCTACACCATCCGCACCGCAAGCAGATACGCAATATCTTATCAACGAGATAAGAAAACTATCACTTGAAATAGCTGAACTTAAAGCAAGACCATACAACGACAACCATCGCCGCAGCCGCTACCCATCTCATCACCGTCGTAACACATCAAAATCACGCAGTCGAGAAGCATCGCCATCACCGTTCTGCTATTATCACCGACGTTTCAAGGAGCAAGCTAGACGCTGTACAGCGCCTTGTTCATTCAAGAATACGGAAAACTAGACAGAACGTTGGCAGAGGCGGACACCGGCGTTCAAGAAAAATCACACCGCCTGTACATCACCGACAAAAACTCGAACCTATCTTTCTTAGTCGACACTGGAGCCAACATATCCGTGCTACCGAGAAGAAAGGGACAAGTCGCAACGCCGTTACCATTCCAACTCTATGCTGCGAACAACACTACAATAGCTACGTATGGCGAGAAAACATTATCTCTCGATTTCAAACTACGACGCCCATACAAATGGAAATTCATCGTAGCTGACGTTTCGAAGCCAATACTCGGTGCCGACTTCCTCAAACATCATCAACTCATCGTCGATTTGAAAAACCGAAAACTAATCGACGGTGTCACGAGCTTAAAGGTCAACGCCCCCGTACGAGTATCGAACGTGCCTACCGTACGCAGTATCGACATGTCGCAATCATACCACGACATCTTAGCTCAATATCCCGGCATAACAAGACTTACATCAATGCAATTGAACTCCGACATCAACGTGCAACATTTCATTGAAACACGAGGACCACCGATATACAGCCGCGCCCGACCAATTCCACCGCATCGCTTCGAAATAGTGAAGAAAGAATTTGAAAATATGATCGAGCAAGGACTCTGCCGACCTAGCAAAAGTCCATGGGCATCACCACTACACATCGTGCCCAAGAAAAATGGTGATATTAGAGTTTGTGGTGATTATCGCCGACTCAACTCCATCACCATACCAGATCGCTATCCCGTTCCACGCATCAAAGATTTTACTCATCAACTATCAGGAAAAACTATCTTTTCTACAATAGACCTCAACCGTGCATACCAACAGCTGAGCGTAAGAGAAGAAGACATAGAGAAGACAGCCATCATCACTCCAATGGGATTATTCGAATTTCCACGTATGTGCCCAGGTTTGAAAAACGCGGGACAAACGTTTCAACGATACATCCATGAAGTACTACGAGGATTAGATTTCGTCTTCCCATTTATCGACGATCTCTTGCTGGCATCAGAAGACGAAGCTCAACACCGAGAGCACCTTCACACCGTACTAAAGAGATTAGAAGAAAACGGTATCACTATCAACCCCGTCAAATGCAACCTAGGCAAACCAGAAGTCCAGTTCTTAGGATACACTGTATCAACAGCAGGTATCAAACCTCCGCAACACAAAATTCAAGCTATCACCGAATATCCCAAGCCGACTACAATCGAAGAATTAAGAAGATTTCTCGGTATGATCAACTTTTATCGCGATCATATACCTAACGCCGCATCTCTACAAGCACCACTAAACTCATACCTACATAATGTAAAGAAGAGGGATAAAACTCAAATCACGTGGACCAACGAAGCAACTCAAGCATTCGAGCAATGTAAAGCTAGCATCATAAACGCAGCTCTACTCGCTCACCCATCGCACCATGCAACACTCGCCTTATTTTGCGACGCTTCCGACAACTCAGCTGGCGCCGTACTACAACAATACATCAATGAAACATGGCAACCGCTTGGATATTATTCGAAGAAATTCACCGACGCGCAAAAGAAGTATTCTACTTTCGATCGTGAGCTACTCGCTATTTACATGGCAGTCAAACACTTCC
This sequence comes from Cosmia trapezina, assembly GCA_905163495.3. Lineage (NCBI taxonomy): Eukaryota > Metazoa > Arthropoda > Insecta > Lepidoptera > Noctuidae > Cosmia > Cosmia trapezina. The sequence continues at coordinate 17,279,476 of LR991040.1, read as the reverse complement.
GAAAAACATTCGAAGGCCGTCATCTCATCATATTCACCGATCACAAGCCGCTAACATTCATAATGTCGAAGACTCACTCAAACTCAGAAACTCAGAGACGAACGAGACAACTTCTGTTTATCAGCGAATTTACCACAGACATACGTCACGTGAGCGGTAAACAAAACATCGTCGCCGACACACTCAGCCGCATAGAAACTATTTCATGCCCATCTTCAATAAACTACAACGACATAGCCAGCGCGCAAGAAAAGGACAGCAACATTCAACAATTATTATCACAAAACAACATAATTCTCAAGAAAATAACGATACCTAACACTGACGTCGAATTATTCTGCGAAACGTCTACGCCTTATGTACGCCCGTACATACCCGAACAATATAGACGAGAAGTTTTTGACAGCGTGCACAACATTAGTCATCCTGGTACACGCACTACTCGCAAACTTACAACTCAAAAATACTTCTGGCCATCAATGAACGCAGACATCAGCCGGTGGACTCGAACCTGTATACATTGTCAGAAAAGCAAGATACAACGACACACATTCTCGAACATCTCATCTTTCCCGCCGAGCGAGCGTTTTCAACATCTACACGTCGATATCGTCGGACCGCTACCTACAACTGCTCAAGGTCATCGATACTTAGTAACAATGATCGACCGACTAACGAGATGGCCCGAAGCAATACCTACCGACGAAATATCAGCTGTTCGAATAGCCGATATCGTCTATCAACATTGGATAGCAAGATTCGGATGTCCGACTACACTAACAAGCGACCAAGGTCGCCAGTTCGAGAGTCAGCTGTTTCAAAACCTAATGAAGCAAATGGGTATCAAGAAAAATCGCACTACGCCCTATCATCCGCAAAGCAACGGTATCGTCGAGCGGTGGCATCGCTCTCTCAAAACTGCATTGCGCGCGAAACTCTCCGACGCAAGTACATGGATCGACGAGTTACCTACCGTGCTACTTGGACTACGAGCCGCCCTACGTACAGATACCGGCGTGAGCGCCGCCGAACTTACCTATGGTTACAACTTACGTTTACCTGGCGAATTCTTCACTTCAAGTACCTGCACACCTACGATGGATTATACCTACGTTGAAAAGTTGCGTGATATTATTCAAGCAAACAAGCCGCGAGCCGTCACCGAGCATCACAGCAATAATAAAAGCGTGTTCGTGCATCAAGATTTACTCAAGTGCAGTCACGTATTTATCAGAACAGATGCAGTAAAAAAACCACTTCAGACACCGTATGAAGGCCCCTACAGAATCGTAAACCGTACAGATAAAGTTTACACCATACAGTTACCAGATCGGCAAGTCAACATTTCTATCGATCGATTGAAGCCTGCATACGTTGTCACAGAAGATACCATTACCTCACCATCAACCAAGATTACCACATCAAGAAACCATACCGTTACCATTACCAAGAAAACTCAGAGCAATACCACTACCGTTACCAAGAAACCAACACAAGTACCTCCCGCCAACATGACGTCACAACCCGCCATGAACAAATCAACACGTACGGGTCGTGCCATCAAGCTGCCGGTACGCTTCGCTTGAGGGGGAGTACTGTAGCCACCACACTTCAACATCACATCACGCCTTGACTTCCGTTAAAGAAATACCCAGTGAACAATTATCGTTCACTGGAGATTGCAGCTCTGAGAAGAACTATTTATCACATCACGTTTTGACACCCGCTAAAGAAACACCAGTTCTGAAAAGAACTATTTACACGTTTTTGACGTCCGTCCACTAAAGAAACAGGAACCTGCGAAACCACACTCCGGATCCCATTCACCAAGATCAGCCGACCCGCAGCACCGATTAACACTACGATCTTCTGTCGCCCGCTCTCGCCGCTCGCGAGCACAAACAACACATCTGCACTGGACCCGGTCGCCTCGACGAATGACGCGTGGCGCGCGTCACCTATATTTATAACCTTAAGCGCGCGCGCGTCACAAGCGACACTAGCGCCACCTCGCGGCGCCAACGGACAACAGTGTGCTGCGCTCTGATTGGTTAATATTTTGTAAATATTAATTCTCTAGTTTTTATTGGTTAGCTCATAATTGTAAAATAGGATATAAGCGGGAACATTTGGAAAATAAAATATCATTCTGAATCAATCTTCAACTTGGAGACAAGCGTTTTACTTAACCGCCAACTATCTCCAAAACTGTAACAAACTGATGTATAGACTTAGTTAACTATAAAAAATGTAGATGGCGCTTATGCCGCGTAACGGCCGCTGTTTGTCGACTGATCAGGTATAACTACCTACGTGATTTTGAAAAATCTGTAAAAAATAGATAATCGTGATAAATACTGTGTGTTTTTGGAAAATAAACAAGGTAAGTACATGTACTTTATGATATAATGTGGATTTTTATGTTATTGAATACCTTCCATGAGTTTGAATTTCTTTCGTGTTTGTACCAGAAATGTCACATTGCCTAACGTGGGTAAGTTTTCCTTTATGAAGAGGCTGATTTTCTGATTCATTTGTTTTCCTTTTTAGAATGACTTTTCAACCTCTTCGAGATGGCGATATTGCTGAGATGTTGAATATTTACGAAGACAGTGAAGATGGCATGGAAGATGACGATGACAGTGTTGCAGATCCAGATTATCAAGGTGAGAATGAGACAGCGCAAGTGCAGTTTTCTAGCGATGAAAATGAAGATGCTGAAGTGAATATTGATGAGATTATTCATAGTTTAGAAACCAGTGAACCTGATCCGTCTTCTTCTACGGCAATGCCAACTGGATCGCAACCAACCCAATCGGCGGGACGTCCTGGAACCTGATCTAAACCTGATATCTGAACCGAACCTGATCTAGGCGCATCCTCTAATGTTGTCATGCGCCTATCACGAGAAATACCCCACAACGAAAATTATAGATTGTACTTTGACAATTATTTTACATCTTTGCCACTGTTGGAATATTTGTCAAAAAATGGTATACTAAGTCTTGGTACTATACGTCGAAATAGGATTCCAGATTGCAAATTACCCACGGATAAAGAAATGTCCAAGAAAGACAGAGGCTATTCCGTTGAGTATGTGGCTGACGTCAATGGTGTGGATGTAGCAACCGTAGCCTGGAAAGACAACAAAGTGGTTAATTTGGCATCAAGTTTTGTAGGAGAAATGCCAAAAGCCCAGGTGAGGAGATATGATAAGAAGACCAAGCGGTACATATCAATTGACCGTCCAAATATTGTTGGAGAATACAATCGCCACATGGGTGGCGTGGATCTAATCGATAGTATCATGGGACGCTACAAAATACAGCTTCGCAGCAAAAGGTGGCAGGTTCGCATGTTTTACCATTTATTGGATTTGAGCATGGCAAATGCATGGCTTCTTTACAAAAGAATCCATAAAATAAAGGGATTCCAGGATAAACATTTGAACTCGGCAGATTTTCGGCTTGAAGTTGCAACAACCTTATGTAAGCTTGGTGTACCATCGAATATGAAGAACCGTCGATCTATCGAAAACGAAATTCAAGCAAAACGACACAAAGGTCCAGCTCAGCATGTTCCTCCAGTGGCAATCAGGCAAGATCAGACAGGACACTGGCCTGTTTGGACAGAAAAGAGGATACGCTGTAAATATCCTAAATGCTCTGGTGTCTCACAGACAATGTGCGAGAAATGTGGCGTTGCTCTTTGTTACAATAAACACAACAACTGTTTTAGACTATTTCACCTAAGTTAAGTTACCCTTTTGATGCAGTGTGACATTTCTGTCACACTCCCTTTTATTCCGTTTTTTTCACTTAAATAAAAAAAAATAGATTTTTCCAGAAACACGTGTATTTTTATTACTGTCGATGAACATTTTTCACTACTTATTTTTTAAATTTGATATCTTGCGCTACAGAGGGACTTTTGGGTAAAACCTCCATGCGGTATATTTTAGATTTTTAGCTTTTTAAAGTCTGTCTTTTCTTTTTGGGCAGATTTTAAACCTTTGTACCTTATTGTGTGCGAGAAGTTGTGTGAGATAAATAAATAAATTAAACAAATTGCATCTGTGGTCTGTTTTTTAATCTCGGAGATTAATTTGATACATGGAACATTTGAAATATTAAGTCTCGGAGATTAAAAAACCGGCCAAGTGTGTGTCGGACCACGCACAATGAAGGGTCCGTAGTTCAGATGAATTTATCCCAAGAACAAACTTAACATTGTAGTTGAAAAACATGTTCTCTCATACATTGCAACTATAAATGTAAGTTAGTGCTCACAATATTGAGAGATTTACCATGTTATTTTAAGACCACAGACTTCTTATAGGTTTTCCTGTAATTTTTTTTTTTTAATTTTAGGTTCATTAATTTCGGAGATAAGGGGGGAATGAAACTTTACAACAATTTATTTTAAAATTATAAAATATATTTGAGACCCAGTACAGTTTGTAAAACTTTTTTTTAAATTTTCTTATTTGCCCCACCTTCAAAATTCATTTATTTACTTTACCCGTCCATTAGATTCGGAGCAAATTGCCTGTGACAGCCAGACAGATAACACACGAGTGATCCTATAAGGGTTCCATTTTTTTCCTTTTGAGGTATGGAACCCTGAAAGTCTAAATTAAGTGAACAAAAATATGAAATGAAAAGTGGCCATCATTTGTAGCTTGTAATTAGAGATGAAACGGATATCCGGTAACTATCCGGTATCCGGCCTATCCGGCGGCCTAAATACTATCCGGACGAATACCAATAATAAATTGCTTTATTTAGTTAGTATCACTTAACAAATACAATCAGTAATCAAAAGATAATTCTACAACTTAGAAAGTTAATTAGTAGGTATGTATACTCATACTGCACTAAGGTCAAATTATGGTGAATGGATATTAATTTCTAAACACTTGCACTTTTTTAAACACTTGCACTTTTTTAAACACTTGCACTTGCTAGTGGTTCCGCTTGTCTTCGTAAATAAGGCCAGCTTCACAAAAAAGTCTTTCGATGTACACACTGCGTTCCACCGGATATTCGGCGGCCGAATATCCGGCTATCCGGCTAAGAGGTTGGCCGAAAATCCGGTATCCGGCTAAATTGCTATCCGTTTCATCTCTACTTATAATTGAGCTCATGGCTAGGATTACTAACAAAATTCCTATCTACCTCCGTCCGGGCGCCACTTTGGCAGAATCATAATAGGATAATACATAAATTATGATGATTCATAATTTACATATTATCCTATTATGATTTGAAGTCGTAAAACGGTCACACACTGACAATTCATAATTTATCTGCGTACAATTCATAACACGCAATTCATAACATTCATCTGTTTGACAGCTTTATATGCAGATTCGTAAAATGGTCCACAAATTATGAATTGCTGTATTGAAGTTTAATGTCAAATACGTCAATCATAATAAATTGCTGGGAATACAGGAAATGAATCGCTTTTAGAGGAATTGCTTAATGTGGCGGTTTTAGGCCCCCAGTACAGTAAACAAATACAGTATGACAACATTCAAAGGTTCCATTGTTTATTTTCGGAAAAACCGAACTTTTTATGTGAGTGACGGAATTAGTGCGTGAATCTATACCTAATAATTTTGGTGGTAATATAAATCAATTTCTATTAGGCGATAGTCACATTTTATTAGCTATTTTCGGTTTCCCGAAGTTAAACGAATTGAAGATAAACAAATGGAATGAACGTTGTTGTATTGTACCTAAAATATCAGCGGCTATGATGTGGTTCAACAGGTTTTGTCATAGTATTAGGTCATTTATTTGCAGAGAGAACATGTTATGCTGATATATTGTAAACAAGTTTCTTAGGACCTAATACTATATTTATTATGGATTTTTGATTATGAAAAAAAGCTAAATAAATTGTTTAGTCATCATACCAGCATTTTGTACTACATGGTAATTTAATTTGTCAACCCTGTACAGTGGTATCCAACTGATAAGGCGCGTCGTGAATCTTCGTTCGCACAGAAAATAAAGTATGGCCCCGAACATTAAAGAAAGAATGCTAAAACTTACAATCAACCTTAGATCACTACTATGAGGTTCATAATACACTGCAGCTGTTAGTTCCGTCTCACTCGCAAGTATGGCGGCTGACTAACATGCTATACGCGGCGCTCGCTAACATGGCGGCAGCTGCCGACCAATAGCGGTACAGGAAAAAGGAGCGCGGTGCATGGAGCGTGCCGATTGGTGAATACCATTTCCCGCGCTTTGAAAATTCATCTTCTGCACAGGTACATCGATAAGCCATATAAGTTGGGTACTACTGTAATACCATGTACAATGTTGTTATGATGAATAAACAATTTACTATTTATTTATTTAGCCTTTTTTCATAATCTAAAATCCATAAAACACAAGCATTGTAGTGGAATAATACTTAACATGGCTTGTGTCTTATGCATTTTAGATCCTATATTCTAGTAGAATAATGCTCAGGTAAATCTCCCAATATGAAACTTCAGTTGTTTCAGTACAAAACAGAAATGAGTGGGATGGAGTTACAGGATGTAAAGTAAAAAAAAAGTAAAAGGTTTTTTTTAAACAACAACTTATTGGCATAATTACTATGTAAACGATGATAGTCCTAGCTACAAAAGAAACAATGTTATCATGGCTATTTCTGCGAATGCTGTTCGGCTAGGTATCTAATTTCACCGCAGCGTTGTTACATTTCCATACCTACTAGGTACCTACGCAATAGGTACAGCGAAAATCAGGGGATTTCTCATGGCATTGAATAATAAATTTTGTGATAAGTGTCATAAAGTGCAAAATTGTGCGAAAATCAACGCAGATATCAAATGGCCCCTCGGGCGTCGTTTGCGCTTTATGGCACTTATGATAACGTCTATTATGCAACGTCATTGAAAAGCTCTCTCCATAAAACCCCATAATCTCTCTCTGCGCTAATCCATAAAAGATGAGTTGCAAATTTCCCGCGCACCTGCCATCAAAACATTCGTAAAATTCAAATATTTTTTTTACAGGCATCTACCAATTCGGTGAATATGGCCAGTATACTCTCAACGTCACTAATGTGACCACAGATGTATGCACTCCGCGGATGACGGCGGAACCGGATGCGGCATACCTACCGATACTGACGGCGGTAGTCATTCTATTGTCTATGGCAACACTGTGGTATATCGTCAAGGGTATCGGCAAGAGGGTGGTTGCAAGTCGATCGTACAACCGACTTATGGCTAGATATTTTGCTAGGTTAGTATTTGAAGAGTTTTACATTTAGGTACTCAAGTAAAATGGCAAAAGGGCAGGAAGATGATGAGAATTTGAAGAGTTTTAAATATTTGTCTAGTTCTGACCAGGGACCATTTTCGTTATCCATTGAAAGGGTTTTTCTAAGCAGTTAAACAAAAACCCATACGATGTGGGTAACCCTTTTGAACGGCTTAAATTAAGAGCCTATACTACCTCAAATGGCTTAGCATGATCCTTCGTTACGTCGAAAATACAGCAGCTTTAATTTTGAATTAAATATATGGTAAAGTTGAGGATTAATGTTAGGTACTATGTTAGACGAAAACACGATTCCTTGAAATTTTCTCGATACAAAAAAATCCCAAAGTTACCTCCAAACCGAACAAAAAACCGCTGTTATTCAAAAAATACGTCAAATTGGATCATGAAACTTTGCATACTAACTGAACTAACTATAAAGCAGGTCTTATGTTATATACTTTTTTTAAATTACCATTATTTTCACTGTAAAAAGAAATTACCTAAACTATCAGCGTCTTGACGTTCATTCCCTTCCGCCCGACACCCCCGTTCAGTCTCGCTTCGGCTGTCGTACGCGAGGGCTGTGTCGCTTGCGCTCAGAACACAAATTACACAACAGGACGACGTAAAATTAAAATACATTGAAGTACTTAGGTTTATAGTGTTGGCGCAATGGGAAATAACCGTAATAAAAATAAGAAGCGACGGGGTTGGCGTAAAGAAACAGGCAAACATATGATAAACGTACTGAAGTAAGTAGGGTAGTTGCGCCGGCTGGCGACTTAGTTGAGTTGCTAACTTTAGACAAATCAAAATATACGCCATTTACACGTAAAATAGTTGGCATGTGAAGATTTGTGTTTGTCCACGATTTAGGATAAATCCAGGTGGGGATAACTTTTATAAAAAATAAAAAGTTACCTAAATAGGTTTGTTTTTGTTTTGACACAATATACAAGAAATAGGTAGGTATCTATGTAGTAGGTAATTGTTTTTTTTTATAATGTTGCCTCACTCCAGGACTTCTCCTGAATATCGGAGACGGTGCCAACATCCAAGTGCAGGGACAATTACATGTCACCGGTAGGCAAAAATGTATTTTCGGAGTATGGTCTGGATGCGACAAAGACATCAAAGTTGAAATTATAGAGAGAGATGACCAATATTGGGAAGAAATGGAACCAAAATTAGAACATTTTTACATTACATGCATGTTGCCTGAGCTATGCGATCCCAGACATGTTCGAAATATGCCAATTAGAGATTTAAGCGAATTAAAATAATTGTTGTATAATTTTGACGATCTTTAATTACTTTCAAAATACTTATGGAATATCTTCTAAAGTATAGCTCGCAGAAAGTCGAAATTTTGGATTTGTAAGGTGCATAATAGTATCAAGCTCCTATTACTATTGTATGATGAAAAATAGTTGTATTTAAAAAGGGGCCCGCTGGCTGGACGCTTGTTTAAATAACGAATATCTTCTGAAGTATAGCTCACAGAAAGTCGAAATTTTGGATTTGTAAGGTACATAATAGTATCAAGCTCCTAACACTATTGTGCGATCTGAAAGTATAATAACAATAAAAATAACCATAAAGGGCCCGCTAGCAAGACACTTCATAAAAACGTCATTTAATCAAAAACTGTCGAGGTACAAAATATATCTTATTTATTTTCTTTAGGTACAAAATAATGTCTTTATGACAAGCTATCACCTGTTGATGAATCTCGTTGGGGCCTGTCAGATAGACGCACACTGGAATTTATGAATCGATTTGCAAAATATGTAACATATACGTAGGTATGTATATGTAGGTACTTGCATAGACCTACTACCTACATAAATACACGGCGCAAACTATAAAACGTAAACTTACTACTAAACCAATGGGCGGAACCTTCAGCGCTAAGCTAGCTCGCTCTTGACTAGTACTTTGTAGCAGTAGGTAAAATACTGCACACGGCTACACATCAAGCTATAACTTTCCAGTATAAGCTGATCTCACATTGTATAGGCTTTCCGTACCATGAGAGGTCAGCTTATACTGGAAAATATAGCTTGATGAGAAGTTAGTAGGTACTTAGTACATTGAAATTAATTTTGCGATATATAATTTCATGTTCGTACCTATAATGACAAGTTAATATTAAATTATTATTGATAATTTTATTACTTAGTACTCGTCCGATATTAGTGTAGTTTACTCTAACAAAATCGCTTTGACCTTGTGTGTCCGCGTCACCGCGATTAGTAGTGTGCGAGCGAAATAAAGAGTGAGGTGGCGCGGGGAAGTGGGGCCGAAATTTGAATTTGAGCTGAGGTTGTATAGGCTCTTAAGCCGTTTACAAGGGTTACACTTCAACTCTCATAAAAACGATAACAGCGTAACAATAGATATAATTCAATAATGCAAAGGCCCTTCTCCCTTTTCCACACACACGTCTGCCCTCCTATAATTGTGGGCCATAAACAAAAAAAAAAAAAATAGTTTATTGCAGACAATACCTTAGCTTAGATAATTTATTATCTTATACTAGGGATGATGACAATCAATTTTTTTTATTATGTAGATTATTAAAAAATATTTCATACGTGTTTTTTATTTTATTACGTAAACTAAAGATTACGGCGATACATTGAGTTAGATGTGGCATGACGTCACTCCTTGCTAGATTTTATACGTAGTTTGTTATAGCTGTGACATAGCGAGCCCCCACTCCCCAACTTTAATGCGTTAGATTGTCATTATTTATTAATATGGTAAAGCAAAAAATACGTGTCTAATATTTTTTTATTATCTGATCGACGGACTAAATAGAATTTAGTTTTTTTTTTTACCCAAGTATCATCGCTGCTCTCGGTAAGAGTCGAGTTCGTTTCGTCCATCTTCGTCTTGGTCTGTGCGATGTCGAATGTAGGTTTCATAATCTTGTTATGATTTCAGAGAAGACAATGAGCTTGGTTCCGAGACTCGAGTCTTGACTGAGGCCAGCATCCCACGATCTCCGACCAGGTCCAGACTGCGATCTTTGGATATCTTCAGAGGATTTGCTATTGCTCTTATGGTAAGTTAACAAAAACCGGCCACAATTAAGGTTTTCGTAGTTAGGATGAATTTATCCCTCGAACAAACTTAAAATTGTAGTTTTCTCCGATACATTCCAACCGCAAATGTAAGTTGGTCGACTATTACTCATTAACTTGTAAAGCTTACTTAGCTGTGATAGTTTTCCTTTTAACTTCCTTATACAGGATGTAAGGGACAGCCCTCCACAAACTAACAGGGTGCATTCAGCATTTTTTTTATAGTTTTTCAGTTACATTTTCTTTATTTCAATGTAAAATTACATTGTGTGTTCGCAGCACTCCATATACGTAAAAAAAAAACACTTCTTAATAACCTAATCACATCTAATGTGATTAGGTTATTAAGAAAAGTGATTAGGGAAATTACAACTTAATGGTTTACACAGAATAACTAATGCAGTAATGATCACTAACAAACTGCATGTAATCAACTAATTTACCATGCCTCATCAGGAAATAGGACCGTGTAATATTGGTCAATCAATGAGGGTACTTGGATATAGTATAAATAAGTCACCATAAGTACCTTTAAAATCAGTATTGATTTACACCTCGTATAGTCACGCTAATCTCAAAATGAATTTTCCAAATTTTACTACAGTAGTACTCAACTGATAAGGCGCGTCGTGAATCTTCGTTCGCACAGAAAAGAAAGTATGGCCCCGAAGATTAACGACAATGCTTAAAACTTACAATCAACCTTAGGTCACTACTATAAGGTTCATAATACACTGCAGCTGTTAGTTCCGTCTACGGCGACAGCTACTGACCAATAGCGGTACAGGAAAAAGCGTGGAGCGTGCTGATTGGTCAATAGCATTTCCCGCGCTTTGAAAATTCATCTTCTGCGCAGGTACATCGATAAGCCATATTACTTGAGTACTACTGTATGTATCTTGACATTTACGTTGCTTTATGTGCCCACATAAAGATTTACATGACTATAACTACTTGTTCAGTGTTTTAAAAGAGAATAGTTCTGTACAACTATGTAATAGTTCCGAATCAAGTTTCAAAGCCTATTGTCGTCGATTTTGCTACCGCATTTTTGTAAAATGGACACAATCTAGAAGAAGCACGGATATGTTCCGTAATAAATATGAAGAGTGGCTGAAAGATGCAATTCAGTAGCCAGAATTTCCAACGAAACAAAACGGAAATAAAACATTTTTATTTTTATTATTTATTTATTATATCAGAAGGTGCACGTTTGGTGCACCATGTGTCTTAGCACTAAATGCTGCTCCTGGTATGCTTATTATGATAGTGAAGACCACAACTTGAAACAGGACCAGATTAGGAGGCAGAGAGTTGGGTTCACTCATTTTCTGAGTAAAATTTCACATTTTCTCAATTAACTCCCGAAACACGAGAGATAGAAAGAAAGAAGGACGGCCAAATCGTACCTGACGACGAGGCGATGGTGTACAGATATGCCATATATATGAAAAAATCTAGTATTTTTTAAGGTCTTAAAAACATAAGAAATAGATATTTAAGTCGCAAGAAAAAAAAGATATGTACATTTTTTTGTTAATAGCATAATTTGCAAATTATTTAGAATAAAATGTTCAGAGCGCACCTTTGACGATTCATTTTGCTTAAGAAATGATTTAGTACTCAAAGATTATAATTATTCACGTTTTTCTGAATAGTTATTAGATGTAATTCAATTCTATATACTTATGTATCAAACCAACTAATGCTGTTTGTATTATGTATTGGATTCTTGTCATAAAAATAATTATGTGGGTTCATAGTATCAGCATTTTGTTCAATTGTTTACAACGGAACGTCATAATATGTCATCGACGCGCGCCATGGATTGACAGTGTCAATACTGTCAATCGCACCGCACACGGGTGTCAATTTGACACTAATATACTGAGTCCACAGACTACTTAGGGATACTACGTATCTGTAGTCTTTGCACCCGGCGATCTCGCATTGTTGTGTTGTTGTTGTTAGTGTGAATATTGTGATACGTACTGTACTGTTTTGGATTTCCTTCTGTTGTTTGACCTTGGCATTGTTTTACAGACTGATAACTAGGTACATACCGCTTGTGACAATTATTCTGTGCCTTTGATTTCCGGACACCGATAACCTCAAAAGTATTTTTCGCATTATTGAAATATCTTGGTTATTTAGATATTATTTTCGAAAGGGATGGTGTTACTACATAAAAACAATCAAATCTCACTATAATTTGTTTCTGTACACTGAAAATAAAACTCAGGTCCAGCTTCTATAGAAATTTGGCCGATGTTCTTTGTCAGTACAAGTTTTGAAGGCATTTGATAACTAAATACGATGGCATTGTTTGTTTTTCAAAATGAGACTTTTTTTTATCTCGGATATGCCTATGTCCAACCTCTCCCATACATCACCAGTATCAGAAGGGACACGTTTAGCGCACCATGTGTCTTTAAAGCACGTTAAACCGTTGGTCCCGGCTGTCGTTCGTGGATCTTTGACAGTCGTTACGGGTCGTAAGAAGCCCGAAAGTCTGTCAACCAGTCTTACCAGGTGTATCGTATTAATCAGTAACTGGGTTTTGGGGGTCAGATAGGAAGTAGCTCCATGTAAAATACTGGTATTCAGCTGCATCTGGTTAGAGTGGAAGCTGACCCCAACATAGTTGGGAAAAGACTATAGACCGAGAGGTGACAGGATTTTTCGTAACGATCATGGATACGGTTAGAACTTCGAGTTATAGCGCTTACAAGAGGCGTCATTGTTACGAAAAAAAACGATCAGGGAAATGGTCAGTTTTGGTACACATTCAAAGTATGGCGTATACTTTGAATGTGTACCAAAACTGACCATTTCCCTGATCGTTTTTTTTCGTAACAATGACGCCTCTTGTAAGCGCTATAACTCGAAGTTGCAACCACTCAGAGCAGGCAGACCGACGTCATTCGCATTAGGGGACTACTCTACAACCCATCGAAGTAAATCTAACCGTATCCATGATCGTTACGAAAAATCCTGTGACCTCTTAGTCTACTAGGAAGATGATACTTATTTCCCGCGTCTTCCAGTAATTTTTTTTTGTAAAAATCTTTAATGTAAGTATAGACACGGAAAGTTTACGATTTTATTATTTAGTAATAGATGTTTGATTTTTTGCTGAACATTTATAAATTAAACCGGGTGTAAAAAAACACTTACCGAAGCCGAAAGCCATATATTTTACCCATTATTTGGATCGTTTTTTTCCACTAGACCATACCTGGGAATCCAGTGGTTCTGGAGATATTGAAGGTCAAAGTCCCATTTTTTTTTTACTAAAACGTATTTCCAAATGTTATTACTTATTAGGTACTAAACTTTTTCCGACAAGTACCTGCGCGTACCGGAGAGCGAAGGGGCGTGGCTTAACTCAGTTTGCCTGGGTTCGCGTTACATTGCGCGTAATAAAAAAAATGCTTTTTTTATCCCTAAAACTAAAAGTCGTTTCCCAGCAATAAGCTTTGCGCAAAGCTACTTAGTTAGATGTACAGTATGCGTAGTTGACGGCTTTGTGATGTGTCTTTTTACACCCTGTATAGCCATTATTTTTCTCCAGATCTTCGTGAACGCAGGAGGTGGTGGCTACGGCGTGTTCTCTCACAGCGTGTGGAACGGGCTGTCGGTGGCCGACGTGGTGTTCCCGTGGTTCGCCTTCGCGATGGGAGAGGCGCTCGTATTGTCGCTCAACGCCAGGCTTCGGACTTCTCTGCCCAGGATTCAGGCGCTGAAGCAGGTAATTTTGAGAACTGTAGTAATAAGCCGATTTTTGTATGAACTTGATATTTTTAGGGTTCCATACCAAAATGGTAAAAAGGAACCCTTATGGTGCGACTCAGTCTGTCTGTCTGTCTGTCACAGCTGGATATCTCAAGAACTAACTACTAACTACCAACTATTAACTTGAAATTTGGAGCAGTTTTAGATTACGTTTGCACAACTGTTTTGCAAATATTTTTTTTTTTCATAAAAGTTCATGGATTACACAACATTATAATAATCAAATCAGTTAGCCCGCGAAATTCAAATTTTCTTAGGTTTTTTTTGCAATTTGCAGGTTAGTGTCAAGTTGTATCTTGATCAAAATATGATTCGCGGCCAAATAATTATGTATTTACATAATTATAATCATTAGAATCATTAATACATCTCTCTAAGTTAGAATTGATCTCAAATGTCATGAAAAAGTAATTCAATAGGTTACTTTGAATTGAGAGAGATTTATTACCTAACGATTCTTCTTATTATTATATTCTGTAATTATATTATGGTCGATTTTGACTTTACAAAATATTTGTCAAGTTTGTAAAGTTAAAATCGACCATTTATGGTGAAAATTAAGAAAACATATAAAAAAATAATTAAAATCAAGATTTATTTGATTTTTCGTTTTTAATAAAAAAATCTATTAGACAGAAACAAAAAGATCATGACTTTTATCATTCCTGGGGGGCTAAAACGGCCGCTTTGGCAGAATCATAATAGGATAATATGTATTATGAATTATATTTGAAATCGTAAAACGGTCACAGACTGGCAATTCATATCTGCGTAATAGTCATAGCACGCAATTCATCTGTTTGACAGTTTTGTATGGAGATTCGTAAAATGGTCCACAAAATAAGAATTGCTTTATTGAAGGTTAATGTCAAATAGCACAATCATAATAAATTGCTGGGAATTCAGGAAATTAATCGCTTTTAGAGGAATTGCTTAATGTGGCCGCACCCTGGTTTGAAGTACAAGACATTTCGATACCAGCAGTTTTAGCATACGTTACAGACATTTCTGAATTCGCCAAAATGTCTCTTAGGCCAATTAAAATGTCAATTTCTGAATTACTAATCAATCTATATGTCATTTTGAATGCTGATACTAGTATTACCTCCTCAGGTCGCAACCCGATCACTCATGCTGTCTCTCATCGGCATAATCCTGGGTCCTCCAAACTCGACCTGGATGGACGTGCGCCTCCCCGGAGTGTTACAACGACTTGCAGCTATGTACCTCATCGTGGGCGCTCTCGAGTGTGTCTTTATGAGGACCAGCCAGGATATTACACCAGGTAAGCCCTCCGTCATCATTCAGCCGAAAGGAAGAAGGAAAAAAAAAAAATAAAATTCAAAAAACCAACTGCATTAAAAGTGAACTTTAAATAAAAAAGATAGAAACAAGATGATCTATTTTGTCTACAAATAATCTCATGCAGTCGGAGACAACAGGTATATTCTAATGTAATGTTCTTAAGGTATAATTTTCAAAAAAACTGAAACAAGTGCCAGAATTTTGCAGTTTTTCGAGCACCATGGGAGTAGCACAAGGTTTTCAGTGTTGCAAACTTGAGTTGAGCTTGCAAACTTGAGTTGAGCTTGCAAACTTGAATTGAGCTTGCAAACTTGAGTTGAGCTTGCAAACTTGAGTTGAGCTTGCAAACTTGAGTTGAGCTTGCAAACTTGAGTTGAGCTTGCAAACTTGAATTGAGCTTGCAAACTTGAGTTGAGCTTGCAAACTTGAGTTGAGCTTGCAAACTTGAGTTGAGCTTGCAAACTTGAATTGAGCTTGCAAACTTGAGTTGAGCTTGCAAACTTGAGTTGAGCTTGCAAACTTGAGTTGAGCTTGCAAACTTGAGTTGAGCTTGCAAACTTGAGTTGAGCCTGCAAACTTGAGTTGAGCTTGCAAACTTCAGTTGAGCTTGCAAACTCTCAGGGTACCTAACAACATAATTATAAAAAAATCGTAGTTAAAGATTTAAATATCTAAACATGATAAAACTAAAAAGAAATTAATTTGATGTTTTTTTTTGGGTCATCAACCGTATTTACTTAAAATACCCGTTTAAAAACCAGTTCTTTGTTGTGTAAACTTCACAGACATAATGGATATCGATATCTCAACACGATAAAACAGATTTTATCAACTCACACTTCAAGTAACAAAACTGCCAGCGGTCAGTGATTCCAAAAAAAAAACATCAAATTTTTTATTTTTTTATTTTGTCGTGTTTAGTTATCGGTACCCATCATGTGATCATGTCTGCAGAGTTTCACTAGCAAATTTTTTTATTTTTTTTTATAATAATGTTTTATGGGAGAGGAGCTCGTGGCTAAGTAACAACAGCCGCACGGGTCGATCCATCAGGTTAAGCTACGCTTTCCGGGGTCGGTCCGTGGATGGGTGACCATCTTTACATACCGAGACTCCTCCGTGCCTCGGAAAGCACGTTAAGCCGTTGGTCCCGGCTGTCATTCAAGCAATGTCAATCTGACAACCAGCTTCTTACTAAGGGGTATCGTATTACCCAGTAACTGGGTTGTGGAGGTCAGGCAGGCAGTCGCTCCATGTAAAATACTGGTATTCAGCTGCATCCGATTAGACTGCAAGACCGACCCCAACATAGTTGAGAAAAGGCTAGGCGGATTGAATAATGTTTTTTGTCTCCTCTCCTAGGTCGTTCTCTATTCCGTGACATCAGCGCCGGTTGGCAGCAGTGGCTCGCCACGCTCGTCCTTGTTTCCATACAGGTAAGGTTTAAGGTGATATATTATGTAAAAAGCGAACTGGGTGGGAATAAGAAAGTGACAGAGTCAATTACTTCCACATGCCACAAAAAGAGAGCGCAACAAAATAAAAGCGCCAAATCAAATAAAAATTGTTTAAAAACAAATTAAGCTAATCTTAATCCAAAATATTTTCAATTACCTGACATTTTGAATGCAATTTTGCAATGAAATTACTTAAGATTTTAGAATTACAAAAAAAAAACATAAAAATAGAGGTCTTTTCGGAATTAAATTCTATCAAGGAAATTTAACCCAATTGTGTTTTCCTTTAGTCAGAGTATTAATCAAATAGTCAATAAACATATCCACATGCTGCAATAGTGAAATAAATGGTTACGAAAAATACCCCAATTTATTGTGGTATCCCCTTAAATGAAACTTCGCAATTCCAACTTTGCGACAATGTTCAAGCATCTTAAGGCTAGGTTCACACGGCATTGTACTGCACGTTTTTTTGCGGGATGAATACCTTAAGAATTTTATTATACAACGTGTAATGCTAAATGCGCAAAACCTCTTAAGGGGTCATTGTACTCATCATTATGAACAACTTTTACTATGGGACCAAACCTGAAATCGCGAAAAAAAAATCAGCTGTTCAGTACATTTATGTTCGCATAATTCGTCAAAATGTATTGAACAGTTGATTTTTTTTTCAGGTTTGGTCCCATAGTAAAAGTTGTTCATAATGATGAGTACAATGACCCCTTAAGAGGTTTTGCGCATTTAGCATTACACGTTGTATAAAATGATTGTGAACTAAAAGTATCAAAATTCAACTTAGTTTTGTAAATGATTTTAGAATAATTAATATTTGTTAGAAATAATCGTTCATTCCCCACGACACCACTGAAAACGACACCACTGGTGGTGTCGTCGGGAATGACAGAAACTACTATTCCCCACGACACCACTGACTGTATTGTGAGTGATGTCCAGCTAATTTTTAAACGTAACATAACAATGATGTGTTATTTTTAAACGACTTCAAAAACGGAGGAGAATATCAATTCAGCTGTATTTTTTTTTTTTTTATGTTTGTTACCTCAGTACTCCGTCATTTATAAACCGATTTGGAAAATTCTTTTTTTATTTTTTAACTAAAATCTTAGAAAGAAAGAAAGAAAAAAAACGGAGGGGCATAACTTCTTATGCTCTGGTTTTTTTTTTGAGAGGATGTGATTACGGTCAAAATGAAAATCCAAGATGGCGGCTGCGAAAATTTTGAAATTTTTCGACATGGGTGTCAATTTCGTGATATTTGAGGTCACTGAAAACGATAGTGGGGTCAAAATGAAAATCCAAGATGGCGGCTGCGAAAATTTCCTAATATTTCGTCATGGGTGTCATTTTCGTGATATTTGAGGTCACTGAAAACGATAGTGGGGTCAAAATGAAAATCCAAGATGGCGGCTGCGAAAATTTCCTAATTTTTCGTCATGGGTGTCAATTTCGTGATATTTGAGGTCACTGAAAACGATAGTGGGGCAAAATGAAAATCCAAGATGGCGGCTGCGAAAATTTCCTAATTTTTCGTCATGGGTGTCATTTTCGTGATATTTGAGGTCGCTGAAAACGATAGTGGGGTCAAAATGAAAATCCAAGATGGCGGCTGCGAAAATTTCCTAATTTTTCGTCATGGGTGTCATTTTCGTGATATTTGAGGTCGCTGAAAACGATAGTGGGGTCAAAATGAAAATCCAAGATGGCGGCTGCGAAAATTTCCTAATTTTTCGTCATGGGTGTCACTTTCGTGATATTTGAGGTCGCTGAAAACGATAGTGGGGTCAAAATGAAAATCCAAGATGGCGGCTGCGAAAATTTTGAAATTTTTCGACATGGGTGTCAATTTCGTGATATTTGAGGTCACTGAAAACGATAGTGGGGTCAAAATGAAAATCCAAGATGGCGGCTGCGAAAATTTCCTAATATTTCGTCATGGGTGTCATTTTCGTGATATTTGGGGTGGCTGAAAACGATAGTGGGGTCAAAATGAAAATCCAAGATGGCGGCTGTGAAAATTTCCTAATATTTCGTCATGGGTGTCATTTTCGTGATACTTGGGGTGGCTGAAAACGATAGTGGGGTCAAAATGAAAATCCAAGATGGCGGCTGCGAAAATTTCCTAATTTTTCGTCATGGGTGTCATTTTCGTGATACTTGGGGTGGCTGAAAACGATAGTGGGGTCAAAATGAAAATCCAAGATGGCGGCTGCGAAAATTTCCTAATTTTTCGACATGGGTGTCAATTTCGTGATATTTGAGGTCACTGAAAACGATAGTGGGGTCAAAATGAAAATCCAAGATGGCGGCTGCGAAAATTTCCTAATTTTTCGTCATGGGTGTCAATTTCGTGATATTTGAGGTCGCTGAAAACGATAGTGGGGTCAAAATGAAAATCCAAGATGGCGGCTGCGAAAATTTCCTAATTTTTCGTCATGGGTGTCAGTTTCGTGATATTTGAGGTCACTGAAAACGATAGTGGGGTCAAAATGAAAATCCAAGATGGCGGCTGCGAAAATTTCCTAATTTTTCGTCATGGGTGTCATTTTCGTGATACTTGGGGTGGCTGAAAACGATAGTGGGGTCAAAATGAAAATCCAAGATGGCGGCTGCGAAAATTTCCTAATTTTTCGTCATGGGTGTCATTTTCGTGATACTTGGGGTGGCTGAAAACGATAGTGGGGTCAAAATGAAAATCCAAGATGGCGGCTGCGAAAATTTCCTAATTTTTCGTCATGGGTGTCATTTTCGTGATATTTGAGGTCGCTGAAAACGATAGTGGAGTCAAAATGAAAATCCAAGATGGCGGCTGTGAAAATTTCCTAATATTTCGTCATGGGTGTCATTTTCGTGATACTTGGGGTGGCTGAAAACGACAGTGGGGTCAAAATGAAAATCCAAGATGGCGGCTGCGAAAATTTCCTAATTTTTCGTCATGGGTGTCGATTCCATGGTTTTAGAGGGTGCTGAAAACGATAGTGGGGTCAAAGTGAAAATCCAAGATGGCGGCTGCGAAAATTTTTTCATGTTTCGTCATGGGTGTCGATTCCATGCTGTATCGCAATGAAATCAAATCAAACAACTCGTTAGAAGTTATCTGTCATATGAACCTATGAAATTGCCGATTTTTGATACCGGCTACTGTCTTCTTCACACTAGCCAATCTTCACACTAGCCGATCTTTCATTCTATTTAGAACTTCAAATGCAAATTAATTTTATAATATAGCACAATATTTAAAAAAAAACAGTTGTTCATTTGTTTTTCCGCATTTCGATTTTTCTGATATCGATGTTTCTGTAACCACTCAAAAGCGCGCTATTTTCGATTAAGAGTTCCATAATGTACCAACGCAGCATAGACAGTGCGCAGTATTAACGACGTGGACAAGGCACCTACCGCAAGTGAATGCACGGGGCGTTTTTGGTTTGATCGCTCCCGTTCTGGAAATTTTGATCTCAACAATAAGCCCCGGGGGAAAATTTCAAATGCAACGAGAAGGTGAAAAACGCCTTTTTAAAAAACTCATCGATTCCCATTTCCAGGATTTCCATTGCAGAGGCATCAACGAACTTTCATTGAAATGGCAAAAGTGCACCGAAAATGTTTCTTTTAAATAAAATTGTTTGATTTTTTCTATGTAAAACGGTAATTTCTTTCTGAGCCTAGCTAAACTCTTTTTATCAAATGAGTCGTGTCGCAATTAAAAGAAAAAACCGGCCAAGTGCGTGTCGGATCATGCACAATGAAGGGTTCCGTAGTTGAAAATAATTTATCCCATTTTCAAAACATTGTAGTAGAAAAACATGTTCTCCCATACATTGATATACGTCACGGTCAATTCTCCAACCGCAAATTTAAGTTTGTAATCGCAAAAAACTATTTTTATGTGATAAAACTAGTAAAGGAAAAATTCCGTAAAATGTTAATTAGTATTACTTAACAATTTACGGAATTTTTCCTTTGCTTGTACTGTGAAATCTTGCTTCTTGCCAAATTTCATGATTCTAAGTCAACAGGAAGTACTTAGGTATCCTGTACGTTTTGATTTACTCGCGAGTATCAAAATATGTCGCATAAATGGCCGTATTAGGGTTCCGTACCAAAATGGTAAAAAAGGAACCCTTATGGTGTGACTAAGTCTGTCTGTCTGTCTATCACAGCTGGATATCTCGAGAACTACTAATGCTATCAACTTGAAATTTGAAACAGTTTTAGGTGACGTTTACCCAACTATTTTGCAAATAAGAAAGAAATAAAAATATTTATAATTTTCTTGCAATAGGGACTGAAAGGGGGTCTTAAAAATTCAAAGTAGAGCTACTAGGGCATGTGGAGTATCATATGAAAGAGCGCTATTTGCACATTCTCAAACATTTTTTTTCTTTTTTTTAGGCCCTATAGTTTTCGACTTCTGATGAAAAATTTAAAAAAAAATACAGTTCCCCCCCTTATCCGAAGTTTGCTAAGAGAAAAACCTGAAATTATTCTATGTGATAGAAGTTTATGTAAAGATTACAGGAAAAATATAGCGATGTCTCTAAATAGCATAATTTTTCAGAAATCGGAACGGAACCCTCGGTGCGCGAGTCCGACTCACTCTTGACCGGTTTTTGTTTATTGCACTTGATTATTTAGAGCTCCAAGGGACCATAATACCTACGAATATGATATTAATTTCAACTTGATATCTCCATGCATTCCTGAGAAAAAGGGTCTTGACAGACTGACGGGCAGACGGACAACGAAGTGATAATATAAGGATTCCGTTTTTTCCTTTTGAGACACGGAACCATAAAAACAATTTCTTTTCTTCTGGATAGAGAACGAAGGGTACGAATGTTAAAACATGGGTATTATTTTAAGAAATCGCACCCTTCCTTCTCTAAAGTCGTCATCATCATAAGTGCTGCTGGATATTTAACGGCCATGAGTGCAACGAGCTAATGCGTAGGTATAGTTGTTGAATCCAAATAGATTTAAATAAGGAGTTTTATTAGGTTAGTAATTTTGGGTAATTTAGTGATGGCATTCTAAGATGCCATTAAATAAAAATTTAAAATATATCTGTCATGTTAGCTTGTCATTGCATTCTTGCAAATACTTACTCCTTTTAATTTAATTTGCTTGGATTATTAAATCAAAATGGATAATAAGATAACTTATGTAAAAATTAATGGTGGAACAGCTTTGCTATGGAAAACGTATAAGTTTCACAAACATAGGACTTACAAAAATACTCACGTTTTATGGAGGTGCTCCAATTACAAAAAAACAAAATGTCCTGGTACCATAACTTTAATGGTGGTAAGTAAGCTTTTTTCATAAATAAATATTCGAAATTTTCACGATTCAGTGTTGTTGCGTACACTATGATATTTTAATTATGCGTACATAAATTACTTATACTTACCCTCAGACTATAAAAAACCGGGCAAGTGCGAGTCGTACTCACGCACCGAGGGTTCCGTTCCGATTTCTGAAAAGGTGTGCTATTTAGAGACATCGTTTTATTTTTCCTGTAATCTTTACATAAACTTCTATCACATATAATAATTTCAGATTTTTCTTCAGGGAACGGTATTTTTTTTAAATTTTTCATCAAAAGTCGAAAACTGTGCGGCCAAATAAAAAAATTTTTGAGAATGTGCAAACAGCGCTCTTTCATATGATACCCCACATGCCTTAGTACCCCAACTTTGATTTTTTAAGACCCCCTTTCAGTCCCTGTTGCAAAAAAAATACATATATTTTTTATTTCTCTCTTATTTTCAAAATAGTTGGGTAATCGTCATCTAAAACTGTTCCAAATTTCAAGTTGATAGCATTAGTAGTTCTTGAGATATCCAGCTGTGACAGACAGACAGACAGACAGACTGAGTCACACCATAAGGGTTCCTTTTTTACCATTTTGGTACGGAACCCTTATAGGATCACTCGTGTGTCTGTCTGTCTTTCGGTCCGTCTGTCCGTCTGTCACAGCCAATGTGCTCCGAATCTAATGGATCGATTAAGTTGAAAGAAAATTGACCAAACTGAGAACCGCTCTAAATAAAAAGATTATGGCCATGAAAATCCATACTAATATTATAAATTCGAAAGTAACTCTGTCTGTCTGTCTGTCTGTCTGTTACCTTTTCACGCCTAAACCACTGAACGGATTTCGATAAAATTTGGCAAGGCTATAGATGGTATCCTGGGGACGGACATAGGCTACTTTTTTTTTTTCAAAAATTATCCTACAGGGGGTGATATAAGGGATGAAAGTTTGTATCGGAAACCCAGCATTTCTTAAGTTAGGGATATGAAAATTCAAATTTATGCTTTTGGTAGGAAATAATAGTATATTATGCAATTAGTGAATAAAGGACGGATTTAAAGCGAGGGCCATAGATGAATCACGAGCTAGTGAAGGATTCTAACAATTGAATCACGACCGTAGGGAGTGATTCACGATGATTGAATCACGAGCGTAGCGAGTGATTCAAGTGTTAGAATCCTGAGCGACGCGAGTGATTCATGGCCCTCGATATAAATCCGTTTTATTCAAGAGTTGCATACTATACTTTATACCATGACTACGAGAAAAAGAAAGATTTAAGTGAAAATAGACATATAATTATTATTATTTATTTATTTATTTATTTATTTATAAATTACAAGTTTCTTAGAGGTATAACAAAGCACACAATTAGACCTCTGGGGTCTGTCTTAGCATGCCATGGCATGAGATTGATCAACGCGCTGGTTTAACAGCACTACATCGACTCGGCTACAACCCAACTAGTTACGTTATAATCGAGTCGATGCAATGTTCTTTCAGCTTACGCTTTACGTTTAAATAAAATGAAGAAAAAGGAAAGTTAAATTGGCTTTGATGTAAACCAGCCGTAATTTTTTGGGTAGTAAGTTTTCACTGTATCGGCCGCCCTCTCTTTCATAAACTCAGGTGTTAACACATCTTCATCACTAGAATGCATTTAATCGATTAGAACAACACTACACAAACACAAAATTAAAGATTAAAGTAACACTAAACTTTGTGTTCGTACAACTTACAGTATTCAAAATAGCGCCAATTTACTAAGGACAGCAAAGAACACAAAACAGTTTGTATTCTAATGCTAAACTCCTTGTCGAAAATGTCGACTAATCAAATTGAATTTAGAACACATCAATATAGGTCGAATACACAGATTACACTTACACTAGATACGGCAAGCCACGACCAAGCGTGCCCTGCATGTTCGACTGTTCGTACTAAAAAAAAGTCTGTTAGCTCAGTGACGCTTAGTGATTGAAACAATTCTGTTTACTTTGAGCACATCACTAAATGGCTGGGGTGAAGTTATAAAAAAGATGACACGTTCGGTTTTCATACTATCTAATAACATGCCGTATCTAGCCTAGGTACTCTTAATCTGTGGTTGAATACATTGGTGTGTTCCATTTTCAAACATCAAAACAGTGAGTAAAAGTGCTTTTTATTCACTGTTTTCAGTGAATAAAATAAGCTTTTTAGAGGAGGAATGGTATAAAGAAATATATCAGTGCCTCCAGTAAAAAAGGGAACAACTCAAATTCGTCACTTTTCAGGAGAGGCAAAAAACAACACTTTTGATGTTTTTTAGTATTTCGCAATTAAAATCAAAACTTCTTTTAAACTTACATTGTGGGTAAAAAATAGCCCTTTCATTTAACGGGAATCATTCCTACATTCAGTCACTCCTACTATATATTTTTTTAGTTTTTCTTCAGTTGTTCCCTTGTTAACGAAGTAATAATGACATAACGTTATTTATACTAGTAATTTTGGTCGTATTTAAAGTAATGTTACGAGTTATTGCCTTATTATATAAATGCTTAAGACAGATATAACGACATGTTTCCTTCTGCTATCGATGTCAAGGATTTAAATAACTAACAAAAAATGTATAATTAAAACAATAGTCTATGAAATCTTACATTTATTTAATAAATCAACGCTTTAAATGAAATATTTCAATTTTCCTCGCGGTCCTCTCATTGCCTGGTGTAAAATTTAAGTCAGACTCGTCTTCTGCTCTTTCCGATTCAGAAGTCAGCAATATTCATTTAGAAATCTTGACATTATGTGTTTATTTAGAAGTGTCATTATATCTCGTTTTTCTCCACGCTTATTGGGAGAGGTGTATCGGAGATGACACTCAATGAAATGCTATTATGATGACGTATCGGATCTTTGTTGGTTTGCAACTTTAAACATATTTGTTGACACTTGCATTAAGAGCGTTGGCTCACTACGGCATTTCATACAAATTTTCAAGTCCCTTTTTGGCTCTTCCATGTCTTTGGAATGAAATTTGTTTAAAATCATCAATTTTACCATTTAGATTGGCTTTTTGACATTCCTGCATTGTATTTTTTTTTGTTGTTGTTGCATCGCAAATATAGATTTTTTTTATTTATTTTTTTTTTACTCTTTAATTTAGTCTGTGCTAAATAAATGTGTTTTCTTTCTTTCTTTATAGTTGACAACCAGCTATTGTCAACTATAAAGCCAATCTAAATGGTGAGATCGGTTTGTGTGTTTTTGAACCAGCTTATATCCTGCCAGTGTACGTTTTATTTGTTGGTATTGATGATAAATAGGTTCTATCAGCTTTAAAATAATTCTAAGAGGTATATCAAAAACAGTAAGGTATAAGTTTATAGGCATCTATAAAATGCATCGACCTATTTGGTAACATTAAATCCATGTAACTCATACCAATAACGTTTTTTAACAAAGTTTAACAAGTGGGAAGGTACCTACTACTACTAAAAAGTTTGGTTTCTAGTCCTAGGTTGATGTAATATGAGCATGCCACAGTTTAAATCAAAGTAATTCCATAAAATACTTACAATTTCAGATAATTTTAACACTAACTTAGTAATTTTTCTGCCGCGTTTCGTTTTGTTTTTCCACTATGAAGATAACAAACACTACACTCTGACCAAACGACGGAAAGTTCGAACAACAAGTGTCAAAAATCAATTACAAGTCTTAATGATCGGTTTAACTGAATAATAGCTTAAGGTTGATGCGCCAGGGTAGCCCGCGAAATTCGAAATTTCATACGTTTTTTGCAATTTGTAGGTCAGTGTGAGCTTGTATGTTGATTAAAATATGATTCGCGGCCGTAGCTAATATGGCTTTACAGAATTATAATCATTAGAATCAGCAATACAACTTCATAAGTTAGCATTTACCTCAAACCTCATGATTTCATGAAATCGCTAGATTTGAGATAAATGCTAACTTATGGAGTTGTATTGCTGATTCTAATGATTATAATTGTGTAAAGACATATTAGCTACGGCCGCGAATCATATTTTAATCAACATAAAAGCTCACACTGACCTACAAATTGCAAAAAACGTAAGAAATTTCGAATTTCGCGGGCTACCCTGGCGCTTTCGCCTTAAAATAAAATGATGTGATATCACTTTTAAAAGTTTGTCTAGAAAACTTAAATTGAATACTTACGCATAAAATAAAATTATCTCAATAAATGAACCAAAGTGAAAATTTTTACTTCAGTTCATTTATTGAGAAACTGGACCTATGAATTATATTTTATAGTTCAGAATAGTACCTTGCACATCTATCCATAATTTATTATTTGTAGAAAATTATTCGTAGAAATGCAGTTGTTCCCTTTCAAACATGCTTACCAAATGGATTATCTGCATTTATTTCTTTCTGTGTTTAAAAAACTTTGGCACTGCATGAGTTGTGTCTTTTTGTAATTAAATTAACTGTGTTCATGCCTTTGCGTTCGATTGTGTTTTGGTATTTCTTGTAGATGTGTCTATTAAGCACTGAAATTTTCTTGATATCGATGGATGTGCCTTTACAAGCAGTTGAGTTATGCCTTTGATATATTAGAAAAAACAAGTTACGATTCAGCTAGAGTTATGTCCTTTTGATATGTTATGTAACAGAACACGTAGATTACAATGGTGCTATAAAAACAAAAGGGCATAACTCGACTTATTCCGTTTTTGACTGGAGGCACTGATATGGTACAGCGTTTTTAAGAGACCTACCTCTTTTTAAGAGATTTAAGGGATTGGAAAAATGTAGTCATAGTTCGAATCTTGCGCTAACATTTAGTCTTTATTTCATTCGACGTTTTACTAGGAAATTATTTGAAGGAGTGGACACTCGGACAAAAGTTATTTGTTATTAGAGCGTGACTGGCATAATAAATTTTAAGTAATTAACAAAGTCCGTCTGTCTTGTCTGTTTGAATGCGATAATGTAAAAGTACCGAACGGAATTTCATACGGTTTTCTCCAATGAACGGAGTGATTCAGTGTAATTCATTATGGTTTTGTGTAAATTGGCTGAAATATGACGACGACTGTTGAAGATGTCGGAAAAAATCATGCCGACTAGCTTAGTGCCTATTTTAGACACACGGTAACGATATATCGTAGCGATTTGAGTTTGCACAGTTATATCAGACGGCCCTATGTTTTTCACATGAACGTTCCCATGGGATATTTTCCGACATCCACGCGAGCGAAGCCGCGGGCAAAAGCTAGTTTGTTTATAAATTATAAAATATTTTTTTAACTTTTCTTGGTTCACTTGATAGAAATCATTATATGGGGTTAATATTTAGTATTTAATTAGTTATTTATTCGATCTCAATGCATAAGGCACGTTTTAGTGAAAGCAGTGTTGCCAATTTTAAGAAACTCCCCATAATCAGTCATAGAATAAGGGCAGACGCTGAGTTTTAAAAATAATTTCAACTATGACATTTTTCCTCGTTTTTAATATTTTTATTTTTTATTACAGAAAGGAAGCGTGTTTATTGTGACTTGCACAAGAAGATCAAATTAAAAACTCAATGATAAAAGTGTAAAAAAAAAATTATATATAAAGAAAATAAAAACCAGAAAGTCATGTACGAGATCAAAAGACTCTTCTCAGCATGATGCTGCGACATTTCAAATAAATGTCCCGCAAGTAAGTGTAAGTGGCGCGCGGTGATATCACGGAAATACATAAAAACAATCATCAATAAAATAGGTAAATGTGCTCATAAAAAAAAAAAAAAAAAAATAAATAAATAAATAAATAAAAATATTAATCTGTTTAAAAAATACAGTGACGTCCATAATAGACTAAGAGGTCACAGGATTTTTCATAACGATCATGGATACGGTTAGATTTACTTCGATGGGTTGTAGAGTAGTCCTCTAATGTGAATGACGTCGGTCTGCCTGCTCTGAGTGGTTGCAACTTCGAGTTATAGCGCTTACAAGAGGCGTCATTGTTGCGAAAAAAAAACGATCAGAGAAATGGTCAGTTTTAGTACTCATTCAAAGAATGGCGTCTCCGCAGATGAAATAAGTTGGTCTGCCGGCTCTCAGTGGTTGCATTTCAGAGCTATTATGCGCGCAACATTGTTGCGCAAATAAAATGATAAGAGAAATGGTCAGTTTGAGTACCCATTCGAAGTATGGTGTCTCCACAGGTGAAACGAGTTGGTCTGCCGGCTCTCAGTGGTTGTGTTTCAGAGCAATCGTTGTGTATGCAAGACGCTTACTTGTGGAGAAAGCCTAAAAAATACATCGAAAAACGGGACAATAGGCGAATTTTTAAAGTGCACGCCGGGCGGTGTCGTACCCCCACCTTACACCTGCGCTGAGAACCACCCGCTGCGCGACCGTCCCCTCTGTAAAAGAATAGGGAAAAAGCTAGAGGTGTCAACAGGTGTCAATAAGAGAAATGGTCAGTTTTAGTTCCGATTCAAAGTATGATGTCTCCACAGGTGAAACGAGTTGGTCTGCCGGCTCTTAGTCGTTGTATTTCAGAGCATTGTTATACGCAAGGCGCTAAGTTATAGAAAAATTCAACATAACGGTAATCAATAAAATAAAGAATGAAATCCAACAAATCCAATTTTTAATCATTCAACTTATTACTTTGGGTAAATCACAGATTAATAATTTTGTAGAATATAGCTAAGACTTAGAGTTAAATATTTGCTTCTAACATTCTGTATTTTTCGAGTTGTTTCATTAGCTACATTCTACTAAATTATTACTCTGTGATTTACCCAAAGTAATAAGTTGATATATTAAAAATTGGATTTGTTCGATTTAATTCTTTATTTTATTGATTACTTTTAAAGTTGAATTTTTCTATAACTAAGCGCCTTGCGTTTATCAAAGCTCTGAAATACAACCACTAAGAGCCGGCAGGCCAACTCTCTTCACCTGTGGAGACATCATACTTCGAATAGGTACTAAAACTGACCATTTCTCTTATTGACACCTCTTGACACCTCTAGCTTTTTCCCTATTCCTTTACAGAGGGGACGGTCGCGCAGCGGGTGGTTCTCAGCGCAGGTGTAAGGTGGGGGTACGACACCGCCCGGCGTGCACTTTAAAAATTCGCCTATTTTCTTGTTTTTAGATGTATTTTTTAGGCTTTCTCCACAAATAAGCGTCTTGCATACACAACGATTGCTCTGAAATACAACCACTGAGAGCCGGCAGACCAACTCGTTTCACCTGTGGAGACACCATACTTCGAATGGGTACTCAAACTGACCATTTCTCCTATAGTTTTTTTTTCGCAACAATGTTGCGCGCATCATAGCTCTGAAACGCAACCACTGAGAGCCGGCAGACCAAGTTGTTTCATCTGCGGAAATGCCATACTTTAAATGTGTACAAAAACTGACCATTTCTCTGATCGTTTTTTTTTCGCAACAATGACGCCTCTGGTAAGAGCTATAACTCGAAGTTGCAACCACTCAGAGCAGGCAGACCGACGTCATTCACATTAGGGGACTACTCTACAACCCATCGAAGTAAATCTAACCGTATCCATGATAGTTATGAAAAATCCTGTGACCTCTTAGTCTATTCCTACACAATTCAAAATGTTCTCAGCTTGCGCATTCGGGAACTTCGCGCGTTTACATTAGAATATTCATAGCTAAGACAGGATAATGTCTGTCGGGTCAGCTAGTTTATTATATTTTCTATTAAGTACTTACATTTTTAAAATGCTCAAAAAATTATATAGGAGAAAAATTTGTTTTGTTTCGTTTATTTGTTTTTATTTATTTAAAGCTTAAACGTGTTGTTTTGCATCCTCGTCAAATTTCAGGGTGTGATACAGAACATCAAACCGAACAACTTTCTCCATGGGACCAACATCGTATTCGCGAAAAAATTTTCAACTGGCCCATAGAAAACTTCAATACCTACTCGACGCAAATGTATGGAACGGCTGATTATTTTTTCGCGATTACGATGTTAGTGCCATGGAAAAAGTTGTTCTGTTTGATGGTCTATACCACACCCTTAAATTTGACGAGGATCCAAATGATACGTTGCATCCTCCTATACAACATTATTTTTTTATAAACTAAACCCGAAGAGGGGTCATTGTACTCATCATTTTGAACATTTTTTTTTATGGGACCAACCTTGAAATCGCGAAAAAAAAGCAGCTGTTCAGTACATTTTGACGAGTTTGATCTTAAATAAATGTACTGAACAGCTAATTTTTTTTTCAACACAATGACCCCTTTTCGGGTTTAGTGTATGCAAAAACTAATGTTGTATAATTCTTTTATGTCAGCTATTACATTTTTTAAATAGTAATGAAATTAATTTAAGAGAAAGATTTGGTTTGTTTGTTTTTATTCGTTTTGTTTTGTTGATTTGTTGTTAATTAAATTACATTTTTATAATACTGATCAGTTGTTATTTTTTGCATTTGTGTTAAACTTTTACTGTTTCAGGTAGGTAGGTAGGTAGGTAGGTAGGTATTTACAACACAACGTTTGCCTTAGCGTGAGTTCTAAGGCTATGGGTAAGTAAGGTACCCATAGAAGCTACGCTAAGGCAAAAGGCCGTAAAATCATTCAATTCCCTCCGTATCAAAAAGCCTTAACAAAAGGTCCTAATGTCCTAATTAACTATGATTAAAAATTTAACCAATAAGTAATCATAAATAAATAAGCGCTTAGACACACACACACGCACACACAAAAATTGTAACTGCATAAATTTTAAGAATTTGATTTACGCGGGCTAGTTAAGTCACCTTAGTAAAAAAAGGAAACCGGCCCAGGGCATGTTAGATCTCTTCACAGTGCGTGGTTACGCACAGTGAAGGGATCTGTAGTTGGGATAAATATTTACGCATGCCCTTTATTTATATTATTAACGGGAAAAATAAGTTTGCACTCCTTATTACTTCTAAAATCAAAGTCACTTCTGCAGTTGCTAAACTAAAAACAGCTACTATCGAAAGTATCCTTCCATATGATATAAAAAACCGGCCAAGTGCGAGACGGACTCGCACACAAAGGGTTCCGTACCATATTATATGTTTAACAATCGCAAAGATAACTTTGTATTTCGTAATGATATTGTTATTTACAACGTTATTTTTTGCAGTTGCAGAAAATCGCCCATATTTAAACAAAATACCTTACGAAACGACGTTTTTGGTATTTCTTGATTAAGTACAGTATAAGGTACATTATTTATAATAGAGCTCGTACAAAAATAGTATAAAATTAACAACTTTTACGGACACCTATTTCTTCATTTTAGAAGATAAAAAAAATAAAAATATCTTTGTACTCTACTCGCCGAGTTCTACACAATAACATCCCCACACACAGGTTATTTTTTTTTTTTCAAAATGAAAACTTTTCTGTATGGGAAAAAAAAGTAAAGTTAAAATTAAAGGGGGCAGCCCCTTTAATTTTAACTTTACTTTATTTTTATTATTTGTTGTTATAGTCGTAATAGAAATACACAATCTGTGAAAATTTCAACTCTCTACCTATTAAGGTTCATGAGATACAGCACTGCGACAGACGGACGGACGGACGGAAGGACAGCGGAGGCTTAGTAAGTTTGTACGCACAATATTGAGATACTAGCTAGACTGCCCGTGGCTTTGCCCGGCGAGGATGTCTGATTTCATGGGTTTTAATTTTCTTATTATTGTTTACTTTTAATCAAAAGTATAAAATACTGAATACTGAGTTTCAAATTAATCGGACTGCGTTTTAAAAATCTTCCATACAAACTTTAACATCCCTAAACACCCTTTGAGGGGTAGTTTTGAAAAACTAATAATGACAAACTTTATTACTTACATAAGCAAGTATTTGTGCTAAGTTTCAAGTTCATTAACCAAAACAATAAGATTTTTCACATAAACTGTATCCCCGTTTTTACCCCCACAGAGGTAGAATTTCAAAAATCCTCTGGGATGTTTCCATAACTTGGGTCAAACATTATTTACACCAATTTTCGAGTTAATCAATCCCCAATAAAATCCTCCGCTGTAAAATTTGCTACCCCTTTTCACCCCTTAGGGGTAGATTTTTGGAAAACCCTGATACTCGTTAGTTAGTCTCTATTTTTGGTCTCAAGTACAAAAACTGAGTTTTGAGTAAATCGGACCGCGTGTTAAAATTCCTCCATACAAACTTTGACATCCACCAATCCCGTCTTCTGGGGTCGCGGGTTGTTCGAAAGAGATACCGTGGCCCTACCATAGGCAACTGAAGAAACACGGGTGGGTTTTAGTCAGTAAAAGCATGACACGCCCTTCCGCTCCACCCAGAGCGGGAGAAGTCATTTGATGATTTCCCTTCCACAAAAAAAGGGGGTAGTTTAGGAAAACTAAAAATGATTAATTTTATTATTAACTTAGATGAATATTCGTGCTAAGTTTCAAGTTTATTAACTCAAGAAATAAGATTTTTCATACAAACTTTCATCCCCTAATTATTCCCTTAGGGATAGAATTTTCCAAAATTCTTCCTTAATGGATGTTTACACTATATAAGGTATCTATGTGCAAAATTTCATGTCTCTAGGTCCAGTGGTTTGGACTGTGCGTTGATTATAATCAGTCAATGAGTCAGTCAGGACTTTGAATTTTTTATATATAGATTTACAAGACCACAAACTTCTGATAGGTTTTCCTGTAATCTATAGGTAAAGAACTATTTTTTGTATTTTTTTCAAAATTTTAGGCTCATTAGTTTCGGAGATAGGGGGGGGGGAATGGTCAATTTTCGTCTATTTTCTTAAATACCTTCAAAACTATTTATTTTAAAATTATAAAAAAAATATATTTGAGACCCTCACAGTAAGACCTTTCATTTGATATGTCACACGGTACAGTTTGCAAAACTTTTTTTTTAATTGTACTTATTTTCCCCCAAAATCCCACCCCCATATTCAAAATTCATTCATTTACGTTACATGTCCGTGTTTGGGTTACCAAAATACATATGTGTACCAAGTTTCAACTTAATCGGTTCATTAGATTCGGAGCAAATTGGCTGTGACAGACGGACAGACGGACAGACACACGAGTGATCCTATAAGGGTTCCGTTTTTTTCTTTTGAGGTACGGAACCCTAAAATTGTCCTGGGGGGCTAAAACGGCCACCCTTAATAACGAGCGAGATGAAGCCGAACGGAACGGAGGTACGTAAAACCTATTTAAGCTAGTTTGAGCCCGCATATACACCACTACGTTTGCTTGAGCGGAACGAGAACGAAAAAAAAAACGTCGCGGTCGGGGGACCCCCATCAGCAACGAAGTTCTTTCTCACGTATTATTTGAAACTAAAACATAATTTTCGCAGCCGCCATCTTGGATTTTCACTTTGACCCCACTATCGTTTTCAGCACCCTCTAAAACCATGGAATCGACACCCATGACGAAAAATTAGGAAATTTTCGCAGCCGCCATCTTGGATTTTCATTTTGACCCCACTGTCGTTTTCAGCCACCCCAAGTATCACGAAAATGACACCCATGACGAAATATTAGGAAATTTTCACAGCCGCCATCTTGGATTTTCATTTTGACTCCACTATCGTTTTCAGCGACCTCAAATATCACGAAAATGACACCCATGACGAAAAATTAGGAAATTTTCGCAGCCGCCATCTTGGATTTTCATTTTGACCCCACTATCGTTTTCAGCCACCCCAAGTATCACGAAAATGACACCCATGACGAAAAATTAGGAAATTTTCGCAGCCGCCATCTTGGATTTTCATTTTGACCCCACTATCGTTTTCAGCCACCCCAAGTATCACGAAAATGACACCCATGACGAAAAATTAGGAAATTTTCGCAGCCGCCATCTTGGATTTTCATTTTGACCCCACTATCGTTTTCAGTGACCTCAAATATCACGAAACTGACACCCATGACGAAAAATTAGGAAATTTTCGCAGCCGCCATCTTGGATTTTCATTTTGACCCCACTATCGTTTTCAGCGACCTCAAATATCACGAAATTGACACCCATGACGAAAAATTAGGAAATTTTCGCAGCCGCCATCTTGGATTTTCATTTTGAGCGTAATCACATCCTCTCAAAAAAAAACCAGAGCATAAGAAGTTATGCCCCTCCGTATTTTTTTTTTTTTGAGTTGGCATAACTTTTTTTGTTACGTGACGATTTCTACCAGTTTATTCCTACTTCAAGCCGCGTTGAAGATTTATTTTTAAAAAATAACACATTATTGTTATGTATATAAATTAACTGGACATCACTAACAGCACAATACAGTCAGTGGTGTCGTGGGGAATACTAGTTTCTGTCATTCCCGACGACACCACCAGTGGTGTCGTTTTCAGTGGTGTCGTGGGGAATGAACGGAAATAATTACGTGAATACATTGAACGCCAATCAGAGCGCGACACGTCTCACTTTCAGTCACTTTGATAAAATAACATTGTTTCAGGGTTGGAACCTCAGGATATTTTAGAGTTTTTTTTAAATAAAAGTCTAGTGAATGAAACGGCCGATGTTGCTATGATATTAATGATTTGTTTTTAATAACTTGCTACATTGTTCTCTCGTCGCGAGATAGAGAAGTGTCAAAGTGCCTTTTTTGAGTTTACTCGAGCCTTCAGACAGAATCGTAGACAAATTTCGACATATCGTGATTTATCTCGCGTTCTCGTGCTTGTCATGTTAGCCTTTTTTTTGCTTTTATTTTGTGGATGGGAACAGGGCCACGGTATCTCTTTCGAACAACGCTCGACCCCGGCGCCATCATGTTAGCCCTGCTGAACGTATCTAGATGTGTTAAGAGGAAAGGCGGGTGGCCAGACTTTTGAAAATTAGGTATTTTAAAAAGGTATTGCTGTCGCTCTGCGAGCGCTCCGCCCTCGAGTTCGTGCGATAAGGACAACTGCAGATCCGACTAAATAGCCTATGTCAAAAAGTCACATTTCGAGGTTTGGCTCTCGCCTATTTCCTCCTCCAATATTGGACCAATTTAAAAGATATTTCATAAACTGAATAAGAAGGATATATACTATGCCCCTATGTTTTTCTTTTTTCGTTAATAGTTGTCAAATTGGTACACTAGGTGTCTGTTGACAGCGGTCTGAATAGGCAATTTTGAGCATTTTTGGAGGGTTCTAGTTTTTATAAAAATAATATATCATCAAAAAGGAAAACATAGGGGCATACAAGTAGCTGATATTTATATTTCTGTAAAAAATCATTGCTTTATGATCATTAACCAGAAAGAAAACAGGCGAGAGCGTTTGTATCTTTTTGTATGGAGAAAAGAGCACCCACATTTCCTCTTAAAGTACCGTAACTATTGAACTCGTAATTGCAGGTGTGCATAACCCTGTTGGTGCCTGCACCTGGTTGTCCTCGCGGCTACATGGGCCCCGGAGGGCTACACCTGTCAGCTGTCACCAATGTGTCGCTACATAACTGTACTGCGGGCATAGCTGGCTACATAGACAGGTACTGTTTTTAATTATATCATGTGTAATTATTGTAAAATAAGGGGTAATAACAAGAGTAGCAGTGTAGTCTGATAGTACTATATTCGTGGTTAATACTTTACAAGCTAGTGACACATAAAAAACATAAACAAGGCCGTAACTACGCTTATTTAAATTGGTGACAGACATGTATAAAAGATTATTCACACATGCCAGTGCATCTATAATATGCGACCTCCAATACGCCCCCTTAATCTATTACACATGCATAGAAAATTATCTATTACACAAAACACTTGGGTATAGAAAAAATAAAACATATAGAAAACATAAAACATCAAAACATCTAACTACTCATCCACCCCCTTAATAGAATAATTTGACAGGGATAAATCCTTTAAAAATTCTCTAAGCTTCGGGCTGTGAACACTTTTAGTTAAGATGTCCGCTATCATCTTATCAGTTGACATGTACTTTATTTCAACTTTGTTAGCCAGTACACACTCACGAATAAAATGATACTTGATATCTATATGCTTTGTTCTATTATGCATCATTTTGTTAGCTGCAATTTTATGCGCCGACTGATTGTCATTATAAATTACTACCGCTTTACTATCCACAGCTGTCAAACTGTTCAGTAAACTACGTAAATATAGAGCTTCCTTCGAAGCTTGACTCAATCCTACGTACTCTGCCTCTGTGGAGGACAAGGATACCGTCGCTTGCTTCCTACTCTCCCATGATACTATATTTTGACCTAATTTGAAAATTAATCCTGTGAAAGATTTTCTATCAAGTGCCCCTCCCCAATCTGCATCAACATAGCCTCGTAAATCTAAATCTCCCGACTTCCTAAAAGTGAGACAAAGGTTAGACGTGCCCTTCAAATACCTTAAGACCCGTTTCGCACATTTAAAGTGTATTTCGTCATAACATGAATTAAATTGTGAAAGTACACTCACCGCATGTGCTATATCTGGTCGCGTATTACATGCCAAATAATTTAGACACCCTATTAAGCTTTGATATGGCAGATCGCTATGGGAATTTGTCGATCTTTCTAATTTCATTCCGACTTCCATGGGAGTCGAAACTGGCTTAGCGTCCGTCATGTTAAATTCATTCAATATGTCCGAAATGAACTGTCGCTGATCTAGACAAATAACATCTTTATCTCTTCTCAGCCTCATGCCTAAAACATGCCTAGCCGCGCCTAAATCTTTCACTTTAAACTTGTCAAGCAAACCGGTTTTTAATTTTAGCTTTTCTTGTTCACAATTTCCAAAAATAAAAAGATCATCTACGTAAATAACGACAATTAACTTCTTATTATTTTTAAGTTCCTTTTGATACAAACACGGTTCTATTTTTGATTGCACAAAACCTAAATTGAACATCTCTTTGTCCAATTCCTTGAACCAAGCATTCGAAGCTTGTTTCAATCCATACAAAGAACGCTGCAGTTTACATACTCTGGTTTCTTGACCTTTGACTACTGCTCCTTTTGGTTGGAACATGTAAATATCCTCTTTAATTTTACCATATAAAAAGGCGGTCGTGACGTCCCACTGGTCAATAAACCAACTGTATTCAACAGCTAGCGAGAACAACAGACGCAGAGTAGAGCTTCTAACTACTGGAGAATAAGTCTCAGTATAGTCTACGCCACATACCTGTGTGAAGCCTTTTGCTACTAGTCTAGCCTTGTACTTTGTTACCTTGCCATCGCTATCTCTCTTAATTTTGAACACCCATTTGCACTGGATAGGCTTCTTATCAGCTGGAAGATCCACCAACGTCCAAGTCTGGTTCTCCTTTAGTGACATAAGTTCATCGTCTATCGCTTTTTGCCATAAGTCACCATCGGGTCTCGCCAACGCTTCATTAATAGTCAATGGATCACCATCAAGATTGCTCTCCTTGGCATACATAACATTGCATCCGTACCGATCGACTTGTCTCCGTTCTCTTACTGGATACCTTCTTTCCGATTCAGTCAATACATCATCAGGTACGTGCTCTGGTACTACAAATTCAGGAGGTTCAGTCCCTATCTCCTCCAATACTTCCACGTTCTCGTCTACAGCATCACGGTACACATCATCGTGAGCCTCCAAGGGTTCAGATCTGCTTGTAGATCCGATGGATAAACTGGTAGGAACAGTATCTGTATTCAAGTTTATTATCACTTCCGACTTTTCCACGTTTTCTTTTTGAAGAAAAACGTTTTCCAGAAATTTGACATCTCTCGCAGTTGTCACTTCACCTGTCTTAGGATTCATTAGACGATAACCCTTCTGATTATCTGGATATCCAATAAAAATCATCGGTTCCGTCTTCATGTCCAGTTTGCGTCTCTTTTGTTTTGGTATCAATCTATACGACAAACAACCAAAGATTTTCAGATGACTAACATCCACATCTTTTCCAGTCCAAACCTTCTCTGGTACTGTATTGTTCAATGCTTTCGTGGGGCTTCTGTTCTTTAGGTATACAACAGTATTAACAGCCTCGGCCCAATACTTCTTGCTCAGATTTGATTCTGACAGTAATGTTCTGGCCTTTTCTATTATAGTCCGATTCGCTCTTTCTGCGACAGAATTTTGTTCCGGCGTGTACGGTACAGTCGTCTGGTGTTTTATACCTGCAGACTTCAAAAAAGATTTAAATTTACCATTACAGTACTCTGTGCCGTTGTCAGATCTCAGACATTTAATAGATTTACACGTCTCATTCTCAACTTCCGCCTTGTATTCACGGAACTTATCAAAAGTTTCATTTTTGTTCTTCAAAAAATACACATGAGTCTTCCGAGTATAATCGTCGATAAATAGAAGAACATACCTCGAACCACCGAACGACGGCTCCTCGATAGGTCCACAAACATCGCTAAAAACCAACTGTAAGACCTCGTTCGCTCTCGTACCTTGGTTTTTAAAGGGACTTTTGCATGTCTTTCCTTCGATACATGGAATACACGGCTCGCATAAATCGGTACTCTTATATTCCATACCGCTTACTAAAACTTTCATTTTATTCATATAATTACGCGATAAATGAGCTAATCTTTTATGCCAAATGTTCGAAATATTTTCATTTTGTTTTGACAGTGTCACATTCACGACGTTATTTTTATTTTCTGTCAATTCATAAATTCCGTCGACCTCTTGACATCTTGCAACAATTCGATTCTTATTTTGAATCATGCAACCTCCTTTGTCAAAATTCATGCAATAATTCTTCTTGGTCAAATCGCTCACCGAAATTAAGTTCATGGATAAATCAGGAACATGTAAAACGTTTTCTAAAATAAATTTTTCGTTTTCGCTGACTCGTGGTTCAGCATTTCCTCTTCCTTTCACCAATAACTTCTCGCCGTTTGCTACTGAGATCTTCATGTTGCCCTTTTCAGGTGTATAAGACAACAATTTGCTTTTATCGTGGGTCATATGATTTGAGCACCCACTATCTAAATACCACTTATCTTTGTGTATCGCCTCCTTCGTATTCAGGCAGATATTCGCGGTTTTGATCCGCTCCTTGCATTCGGACGCCTTGTGTCCTTGCTTGTGGCACTTAAAACACTTGTAGACGAACTTCTGCTTACGATCGTTAGTTTTGATATTAGATCTTGCATCGTTCTGTACTTTACGTGTTACTAAGGCTTGTTCGTACTCTGTGTTCAACTTACTCTGTCTACTTCCTTCTTGTAACAATTTCGTTTTAATTTGCTCTAACGTGATCTCTTGTCCACTATTATCTACAGCCATGATAAGAGGGCTGTACTCAGCAGTCAATCCACCCAGCAAAATCGATATGATCCAATCATCAGGGATTTGTGCATCGATATCGGACAATTGTTGTGTCAGGAATGTAATTTTGGATATAAAGCTTTCCATAGAATCAAAGTTCTCTAACTTACAGTTGAAAAGCTCTCGCTGAATATGTATACGTCTTCCCCAACCTTTGTCTTCATACGCTTTCTGTAAGCTGTTCCAGGCTTCTTTCGCAGTCTTCGCATTGTAGACGTGGGTAAAGCACTCTGGTTCTAACAACAAGCATATTGTCGTTCGTGCCTGCCGGTCTACGTCAGCATTTACTACATTTGTAGAAATTACTCCCCACCAGTTTTTATTCTCCAAGTAATTTCGCACCAAGAACTTCCAGTTTGGGTAGTCTGACGATCCTTTCAGCTTCTTAATACCACTTATGCCAACTTCAGTTGACATAATTGAGATTTCGTAAGTTTCACAATTAATATTTAAACCACTCCACTTATTAAATGCTCTAGCACTATCAGAGCATGTATAAGACCATAACCTATTGTAAAATAAGGGGTAATAACAAGAGTAGCAGTGTAGTCTGATAGTACTATATTCGTGGTTAATACTTTACAAGCTAGTGACACATAAAAAACATAAACAAGGCCGTAACTACGCTTATTTAAATTGGTGACAGACATGTATAAAAGATTATTCACACATGCCAGTGCATCTATAATATGCGACCTCCAATAGTAATCTTGTTGGAATCCTACATACAGGGTGTAACGGACAGCCCTCCGCAGACTGATGGGGTGAATTCAGTATATCATACTAAGATGACCGGTACATGAAATTATTTCAGGAATGTTATGGGAATCCAATAAACCTGATTTGTTTGTGTTTTTGTGCACAAATCGGAGCGTCTGTTACTGGCTGGGCGGGGTAGGTAATAGGTATGCGGTGAGTGTGATGAACTCTGTAGCTAGACAGAAAGTGAACAGCTGATTTCACGCGTCGTTCATTAGAGTATTTCAACATCCATTGCTGGTTCTTTTTTGCTGTTTTTTTTCTGCGGTTTTTTTTTACATAAATGGAATGCTGCGAACACATAATGTAATTTTACATTAAAAAAAAAAATTCCTCAGAAATTTTCCGGTGGAATATGATTCAAAATGAGGAGCTGAATGCACCCTGTTAGTTTGCGGAGGGCTGTCCCTTACACTCTTTATACTTTCTTTTTTTTTTAAATAAATAATAAGTGTAGTAATTTTCTCTACCAATATAGCCTAGGATAGTAAAAAGTTAAAAGCTATTTGTTTTTAACAAAAAAAGAAAGAAATTGCGAAAGACATAAAAATGTCTTTTATTTAAGGTGTTCTAACCTTAAATAAAAGACATAAAACCTTGCCCTTTTAGTAATAAACGCTGAGTAATACTCCGAGTTCATTAATGGAGTTTTGAAAATAATTTTAGTTTGGATTGCAAATGCTGTGCTATCAGAATGATAACGTATGCATTTTACGGGTTGAAAAAAACCTTATTTCTAAAAATATTTCTTGTTATTTTAATACTTACATTTCTATTTCAGACTGATCCTAGGCGAGGCTCATTTGTACCAACGAGGCACCTTCCACAAGATGTACCAGACGACTGTCCCACACGACCCTGAGGGCATCCTGGGCATTCTTTCAGGAGTGCTGGTCGTGCAGGCAGGCGCGCACGCTACGAGGATCATGTTGGCTTATAATCATGCTAGGTAATATTTATGTTATGCTCAATATGAACCATAATGTTGATCGATCAGGTTAAGCTTTGCTTGCCGCGGTTGGTCCGTGGATGGGTAACCATCTTTTCATACCAAAACCCCTCCGTGCCTCGGAAAGTACGTTAAGCTGTTGGTCAAGGCTATCATTTGTGGATCTTTGACAGACGTTAAGGGCTGTCAGTAGCCCGAAAGTCTGACAACGAGGCAGTCAGATTACAGATTATACAGGGCCAACTTAAATTGGTTAGCGAAACTCCGTTGACGTGATGGTATCAATATCTAAATATGATAATTAATATGTACATTTTACGTCACTACATAGTATAAAACAAAGTCGCTTCCCGCTGTCTGTCTGTCCCTGTGTATGCTTAGATCTTTAAAACTAAAGTACCCGTCATGAGAAGCTATAAATTTTGTAAACAAGTGTTCAGGAGTTCACAACATTTGGACCAACAAAAAAATGAATTTGTTTAAGATTTAATAAATTATTAAGTAACAAATATTAATTAACATATATTATTTAAGAATAATTATTCGTCAGATTCAGATGTTTCCATTTCTGTGTCAGAATCATTCGAAACTCGAATGACGCGTTTATTTCAAAATGGCGTCCCGATAGTTTACAATCCCTGCGACGGACGCGTTCCGGTACCAAGAAACACAAACGATAGCGCTTTGCGTCGTTAAAATATGATCCGACTAAATTAAATAGGTTGTTACTTTCATATAACCCGTCTATATTTCATGTCGATTGAATATGGTCAATTTATTATTATCTCGCAGTATAAAATGTTTACTTAGTAAAAGATGTTTGTTTACATAATTTATAGCTCCTCGTGACGGGTACTTTACGCAACGGATTTTGATGCGGTTTTTTTTTTAATAGATAGAGTGATTCAAGAGGA
Source organism: Cosmia trapezina (assembly GCA_905163495.3). Lineage (NCBI taxonomy): Eukaryota > Metazoa > Arthropoda > Insecta > Lepidoptera > Noctuidae > Cosmia > Cosmia trapezina. Next base: position 17,237,279 of record LR991040.1, on the reverse strand, counting down.
AGGTTTATAAGTATAATATATGTGCGAGGGAAGCCGCGGGCAAAAGCTAGTTATAGATAATAAGCACAGCAGTATTCCACAAACAATGTTCATTTCATGTATATATCTTTGTTTTCAGGGCCCGAATAATGCGTTGGGTTTTCTGGTCCCTAATCTTCGGCATCGCTGGCGGAGCCTTATCCATGTTCTCAAAGAACGGCGGTCCCATACCCATAAACAAGAATCTATGGTCGGTGTCGTACTGTCTGGTGACGGCATCAATGGCGCTGTTCATACAAGCTGCTCTGTACTTCATTGTGGATCTAAAGACCAAGTGGGGAGGCAGGCCGCTGTATTATGCTGGTGAGTTAAGGTTAAAATAGGGGCGTTATAACCCCAATTAGGGACCCCGTGACCCCAATGAGATACTGTGATCCAATTAGGGATACTATTAACTCAATTATGGGGCAGTGTGAACCCCAATTAGGGGCATTATGTGTCCCCTGAACCACGGCAAATCTATGATTTTTATGGTTAAAATTATGTAAATACATATGTTTTATTGTAGCGTATCATATTTTGATCAAGATACAACCTGACATGGACCTGCAGATTGCATAAAACACAAGAAAATTATGTAAATACATATGTTTTATTGTAGCGTATCATATTTTGATCAAGATACAACCTGACACGGACCTGCAGATTGCATAAAACACAAGAAAATTATGTGAATACATATGTTTTATTGTAGCGTATCATATTTTGATCAAGATACAACCTGACATGGACCTACAGATTGCATAAAACACAAGAAAATTATGTAAATACATATGTTTTATTGTAGCGTATCATATTTTGATCAAGATACAACCTGACATGGACCTGCAGATTGCATAAAACACAAGAAAATTTTATTTTTCGGGCTACCATTGCGCATCCTCCTTCAACTCAAACTCAAAGCACTTATTTCAAATAAACCAATTACAGTCACTTTTGAATAGGTATGATGCCAGGGTAAAAAAAAAATCTATTTAGTCCGTCAGATAATAAAAAAAATATTAGACACGTATTTTTTGCTTTATCATATTAATAAAAAAAAAAATACTTAGATAACACGCATTAAAGTTGGGGAGTGGGGGCTCGCTACGTCACAACTATAACAAACTACGTATAAAATCTAGCAAGGAGTGACGTCATGAAACATTTTAACTCAATGTATCGCCGTAATCTTTTGATTACGTAAAAAAAGAAAAATACGTAAGTATTATTACTGTCCATTATTACAGGAATCTATTGCAAAATGGTGTTTACAATACAGCTTTACTTAAGAAAAGTGTTTTCGACATGGGTCCCACCATTTATAACAAAATACCAGACATAATTAAAAATGTCCCAATCAAAATGTTTAAAAATAAACTGACAGCCCTATTAATTGATAAGTGTTATTATTCTATTAATGATTCTTTATATGACACTACACTCAATCAATCAATCTGCCTAGCCTTTTCCCAACTATGTTGGGGTCGGCTTCCAGTCTAACCGGACGCAGCTGAATACCAGTATTTTACATGGAGCGACTGCCTATCTGACCTCCACAACCCAGTTACTGGGTAATACGATACCCCTTGGTAAGACTGGTTGTCAGACTTTCGGGCTTCTGACGACCCGTAACGACTGTCAAAGATCCACGAATAACAGCCGGGACCAACGGCTTAACGTGCTTTCCGAGGCACGGAGGAATTTCGGTATGTAAAGATGGTCACCCATCCACTGACCAACCCCGGCAAGCGTAGCTTAACCTGACGGATCGACCCGTGCGGCTGTTATTACTTAGCCACGAGCTCCTCTGACACTACACTATGGTTTTGTTATTTGACATTTTGTATTTACATTTTTTTGACATTTATTAAATACTCGTTTCAATTCTATAATTTTTTTTTTAATTATTTTATTTTATGTTCATTTTTTATTTCATCTTTACTATTTTAATTTACTGACGTGGTTTTTTTTTATTATAAATTTTATTTTCAATGTTTGCATGCCAATACGTTAGATTGTACAGGGATCACAATTTTGTAAACAGCTTTTTTATGTACCTACCTACTTTCGATGCAAATAAATTATTATGATTATATTTTTTTAATGATCTATATGACGGACAAAAAAAAATTTAGTCATTATCCGTATTGTCAAGGGGTCGGTCACTGGTCAGTCAGAATGATGAAGCTAGTTGCCCATTCCAAAGCGTAAATCACGTCTGTCTTTGATTTTTATTTCAAGAACCGGGTTTCAGTTATGCTTTATTTGTACTGCATAAACTAAAATTATTTTCAATACTCTTCCTCGAAAACTGGTTCATATCGCACTACGATTAGGTTCACAATGCAATGTATTTCACACGCGTGCGATTTTTTATTTTCCCGCAAGGCACACTTGCGGGAAAATAAAAAATCGCACGGGAATAAAAATTGCCACAGATAAATTATACCTATACTTACTGCAAATTGGTTCAATGCCTCTATTCACAACTCTCTATTCGGAGGTGAATGTTTTTTTTTTAATCTCGGCAAAGAGATATTCGTCTTTACGGCGTTAATATTTTTTGAATATTTAAATAATGTTTATATATAGAATATCATCAAAAACTATGATTAATACAATAAAAAAAACGTTTATGAACAAATTAACATTTATTTGTGTTCTAAACTCAAAAATATTTGAATTTTCTATTTTTCATGTTAGGCTGTTTATCGGCTTCATACCTTTGCTTCTCCTTCAACCTGGCGAAAGCAAAGCGCGAAAAAAAAAGATAATTTAAATCATAGTTTCCTAATAATTCATGAGTTTCATGACAATAATATTTCCCGTTATTTTATTTTATCTCTTCAAAAGTGTATTGAAAAACATCGTTTGGTACACGTGGACATTTGTTATTGCAGTTCACGGCTCAAAAACAACCTCGCCTACGGCTCGGGTGTTAATTCCGCCTCGAATGCAATAACAAACGTTCTCCATTTGTATCAAAATGTACTATTACATAATATTTCTCTTTCACAGGTCAAAACGCTCTCTTCCTCTACATCGGAAGCGAACTCCTCAAACGTAACTTCCCGTTCCACTGGGCGCTCCCTTCTCCCACCCACGCTCAACTACTGGCCACACACGCCACCGCCATGCTTATATGGCTCGCCATCGGCGTGGCGCTTCATAGGAAACGCGTCTTTATCACGCTGTAATAAGTTCGGTTTTCGTGTAGCAAGCACGCTGTTGTAAGGTGCGTGTTAGGTTGACAGGATAGGACTGAAGAAACAATGGAATTATTATTACTAACATCTTTTATACCGAAAGAATTATAGGAAATGTATCCTTACTACAATCTTATAAGGTCCTTTTTAGTATGGTAGGATTGTACTGAACGAATTGGAACAATACTTTTGAAATGTGTATTAGGGAAATATTTCTTGTGTTTAGTCTATAATGCCAAATTAAAGTCCTTAAAATTTACTTAAAAGTTTAATCTATTTTCCTAAAATCAAACACTATGTAGTTATTCACATCGGACTAAGACTTAGCCATTTTATATGCCTTCGTTGACAAACTTTGCAACTTAAATTCGAATTCATTTTCTCTTCCCGAGCATTCGTACGCGAACCGTATGTTCGCAATTGGGTACCCCAGTTATATTAAAATTTTAATACAACTGGGGTACCCAATTGATGCAGCACACTGTACCTTTAAAAATAAAGATAAGTCCCGTACGATCTGTATTCTGTAGGCAAGCGGAGCCAGCACCGTAATTGCGTAACACACTATCAATCGGAATCCGTTTCATTTTGAGAGTTCAATAACATTCACTGCGTTATTTACGGTGTTGGGAAGACAAATTTTTCGAACATGTGAAGCAATGGATTAGCAAAATGATTCACATTCCGATCGATAGTGTGTTACGCAATTAGGATGCTGGCTGGTAAAACAAATAATTACGTAATGATATGGCATTGAATAAGGGGAAGAACATTATATAAAAATCCAATAATTTAAGACAAAATTAATAAAAATTTTGCTCAAAAATTGAGATGACAAGGCGAAGCAAGTTTGTATGTCAAATCCAGCCGTAAAAGTAGATCATTTAAGTTGGGGGGGCAAAAATTAATTATGATAAAGTTTCATTAGCAATAAAATGATAATTTTTACTTTTATTTTTCTAGTTTCTATTTAATTTTTTTTATCAACAATAACTTGTCATGTATAGAAATGTATAATTAATTAAAATATTAGCTTAATAATCGACTTTTTAAATATGGAAGCCAGTTTTGTGTTTACATGCGATTCAGATTGGATTGCCATGTTCAAAAATTAATTGTCATCTTTTTTTTTTTTTTGATTCTCCAATTTTTATTTGATGTTTATTGTTCATATTTATTACATCAAGGCAATTCTAATAAAAATGATATGGCAGTCTCATCAGAATCTCGCAATTTATCAATTAAAAACATTATAATTATTTCCTGTAGTTATCTTTTAGTACAACGTTAAATGACGTTACTATCAATATTTACTTAAATAATCCATGATATTTAGAGGATAACAAGATATAGTTGACGCATTTCACGAGAGCGTGTCGACCATTGCAAATTAAACCTTATGTCAATGATTTTAAAGTCGTAAGCTGCGCGCTGGTGATTTTCGCAACGACTACAATGCGGCCGATTAATCATGGCCGTCCGAACTTTGCGCAGAAGACTGCGCAATAACATAATTATTATAAGAACTAAGTGGTGACATAAGGCGAGTGTGAGTGAGAGAACATGAGCGAAAGTTCGGAGAGCCTAATTCGTCAGGCCGTGATCCGTCGGCCATTTTGTACAATTAAATATTAATCAAAGCAATGTTTAAATAATGAGAATTCATCAGTTTTGTGTTTAGATCTTAGTTCAACAATATAGATAAACTTGACGAAAAATACAAAGAGAATTTGAAAAACGCGGAAGAATGTCTTAACACATTAGCTGCCAGACAATAGACACAATAGAAAATTAATTGTTTGAGGTCACCGGTGACCGGCGTGGCAGTTAACTGGTAATTAATTGTGTCTTAATAATTGTATGGGTCGAACGAAATATATAGGAACGTTTATTTTTTGTCAAGTTTCAAAGATTATAACTTCACGTGATTATAATAAAAAGTTAAGTTTAATTTATTGTTGTTTTATTTAGACTTGCAACACTTGTGTCCAGGGTTGGCATAAAACAAACAAGTTGTTTTGAAACACGTATTTTGAACAATGTTTAAAGCAGTTTGATGTAAGCTAGATTGAAGAGTTTACGATAAAATCTTTGATCTAGCTCTTGGTACACACGGCTACACATCAAGCTGTACATTTCAGAGATCGAGATCAGCTTATACTGGAAATGTATAGCTTGATCTGTAGCCGTGCGTACTATACTTACTTAAATATTGAACTCATTATACATCTTCTAAACTAAGACCCGACTAAATTTATGACTTGGCGAAAGTTGCGACTAAATTTGGGAGAAAACAGATCTTCGCTAGGTGGCCTAGTTTTTGAGATATAAATGTGGCCAATCTAGGGAGACACTCTTCAGATCGGCCACCTATGAACCCTTATAACTTTTGAACCAGTGACCGACAAATTCTGATATTTGGCGGCAAATTTCGACTAATTAGCGACAATTTTTTTGTATTATTAAAAAATTAAAAAACCGGTCAAGAGCGAGTCGGACTCGCGCACCGAGGGTTCCGTTCCGATTTCTGAAAAAGTGTGCTATTTAGAGATATCGTTTTATTTTTCCTGTAATCTTTACATGAACTTCTATCACATAGAATAATTTCAGATTTTTAGCTTTGCAAACTTCGGAGATAAGGGGGCGGGAACGGTATTTTTTTTTACATTTTTCATCAAAAATCGAAAACTATGCGGCCTAAAAAATAGTTTAAGAATGTGCAAGCAGCGTTCTTTCATATTATACCCCACATGCCCTAGTAGCCTCACTTTGAATTTTTAAGACCCCCTTTCAGTCCCTGTTACAAAAAAAATATAAATATTTTTACTTCTTTCTTATTTGCAAAATAGTTGGGTCAACGTCATCTAAAACTATTCTAAATTTCAAGTTGATAGCATTAGTAGTTCTTGAGATATCCAGCTGTGACAGACAGACAGACAGACTGAGTGACACCATAAGGGTTCCTTTTTTACCATTTTGGTACGGAACCCTAAAACTACCCGATGGTGGTCATGCCAGTGTCAGTCACACAATTGCGTAACACATTATCAATCGGAGTTGGTTTCATTTTGACAGTTCAACAACATTCATTGCGTTATTTACGTTGTCGAGCAGACAAATTCGAACATTTATGAAGCAATGGATTAGCAATTTCTTACATAATGATTCAAACTCCGATTGATAATGTGTTACGCAATTAGGGTGCCGCGGTTTGCGTAATAAACCAACGGCAGTCTTCACATAAACGTAAACATAAATAAACTCTCTAACTAAAGAAATAATTGAAGTTACATTACATAATAATAAATTGACATAACGGTCCCGCATGACGCCAACCTCGTGAAAACCGAGAAAGGTAAACAAATCAAGTACTTGACTCGCGAGATTGTTGACATGTTGGATGTGGACTCAGCAATCATTGTGCCGATAGTCGTATCAGCCAATTAGACCAACACTTAAAGAGGTTCTTGTTGTGCAGCCGTTAAGGGCCTGATTCAGAAAGCGGTAACTACTTCTGGACACGGCGCGCATTGTTTATTTATTTATACAATCTTGCACTATCCTTACAGGCTCACACCCAACCCAATGCGATAATGTTATTAAATAATTATCATTTATTAGTCAATAAACTGAGTCACTCTCACGAATTCCGCACATTTTACCTACAGTTAAAATGTCAAGCCTTTGTTAGGAGGTTCCTCTCTCTGGAGCCCTGCCTGAAATAAAGAATATAATAATAATATAGGTAATAATATGGCCACCACGACTATCGGCACAATGATTGCTGTATATTTTAGAGGTAATGTATACAGCAATCATTGTGCCGAGAGTCGTGATGGCCAATGGCATAATAGCCAAGAGCCTCGATCAACACCTGAGGAGGCTTTCGTTAGGCAGCTGGAGCAAGGGCTTGATCCAGAAAGCGGTACTTCTGGACACAGCGCGTATCGTTAGGAGATTCCTCTCTAAGTAGCCCTGACCACCGGTAGCTTGGATCCTGTTCATGTTCCCGATACCGATGGTCTACTATTTTTATATTTTTAAATGTTTTTATACTTTTCAAATACTAATATTTTAAAACGTAATTTATAGTTACATATTAATGAAATACAGGATATAATAATAATAAATACAAGTTACAAGTTTATTTGTGTTTACTAACGTTTCCCTACATTCAAGAAAACGAAGAAAACATCTGAAAGTTTGATAATGCGAGACCATAAACAAAACGCGAATAACCTTCAAATAACATTGTAATGTCAAAAAGACGTTTGTTATCAAGAACAATATTACAATACAGTTATTCAGCGGCCGCTCGCGTAGAACCTGTTCACTTTCACTGAAAAACATGGATCCTAAAGTTAATTTAAGACAGGACCCAGCATACGTGGAAATACAAAAGTTCTACGATGCTAACGCCGACAAAATAAATATTCAGCAATTATTCCAGCAGGATGCCGATCGGTTCAACAAATTCAGGTTTGTAGCTTTTTATCGTGTTTTCTATTGCTAATAAAAATAAAAACGTGTCGGTTTTGATGTTATTTGATTGCCCTTTTAATGTTTTATTAATTAAATTAGCTATTGTTGTTGGTTTCGAATAGTTTCGTAAAGTTATATCATCGACTTTAAAGTTCTTGCAAAGGTCGCGCATGTAGGTACAGTTGTCATTTTTTTTTATTTAATTAAATTTTGATAGCAATGACATTTCAATTATTAATCTCTCAATTGTTTACTTCATGATGCAATCTTAAGTCACCTTGATTTATTATGTGGGTAGATAACAATCAATTATTGTATTTTGAATGTTGCTGAAAAAATCTAACCCATTATGTGCTAGGTACCTACTTAATTATTTTAATAGTAGGTAGGTACATTTACTCAGCTGTTGATGATAGTCAATATTCAGGCATAGTCACTATTAAAAGTAATGATGACTGTACAGTTTCATGAATAAAACTTCAAAACATTTTTTGCTTAAATAAATATTCAAAAACAGATACCGGGCATAATTAATCATGCTGACGGGGCATTTAATACATATTTTAAACATTTTTACAAGAATGAGAAATAACTGTACATAACTGCATTTTATAAGCCAGCATGGCCAGCGCTTTTTTTTTTTACTTACCTACCTACTTCCATTTCTTTTCTTTTTTACAATTGGCTATCTTATGCCACCCAGTTTCCTTACAGAAATAAATCTTGTATTAAGTACATTTAAGCACTAAACTATTAAAGTTATGCTCACAAAATTATATAAATTCAGCCTCCGCATACCAACTCCGAATGATGGAGAGATCCTGCTGGACTACTCTAAGAACCGCATCAATGAACAACTGTGGGGCCTGCTCCTCAACCTCGCCAAGAGCAGGAATGTGGAGAAGGCCAGAGATGCTATGTTCTCAGGTTAGTGCACTTCACATTTTAAGAATTAACGCTTTGAAGGACACTGTATGGCCATTGCAGTAATAACAATAAAACTTCTATAGTGTCTTGTTAGTGTCTTTCAAAGCATTAACAAAAATCCAACTAATGCACAATGCAGATACAGTCAAGCCTCAAGAATTTGTTTGATTGTCTACAATTTGTGTTCCACTTTCCGTAATGTATTAATGGATAAAGGCAGGAGAATGATGAATACTGTATCATACTTCCATAATCAATATCAGGCGGAATGTATAGTCAGCAACAAAAGTCGATTAACACCAGTGTTATCTAAATCTTAATTATTAAGAAGAATACATAATTAAAATCGGAACTGATGTAAATTTGAAAGGAAATTAACTCTTAACTAATAAATGAAATGCTATAAAGTAGGTTATCGTAAAATTTTGTGTTAATTTTGATGATGTCAAAAAGTAGCAGTGTTAACCGACTTCTGTTGCTGACTTACACCTCCATCAACCCCAACTTCGGTTCCAATAATTTTGAATCGGAGTTATACCGAAGATGGAAACCCAGCGATACACGTGACTAGAGCGCGTACAAACATGTCGCCGTAATTTTTATAAACGCTAGCGCTCGAAGTGTCGGTTTAATGTTTTGTGTATGTCAGACGCGTCACGTTAATTGTTTAAAATAAATAAAATTATGTTTATTTATCTCCACAAATTACAATCTTACATATTAGGTTGACCAATATTTAGATAATTTGTACAATGCGATTCAACTAAGAACAGGAACGTCAATGACCTCTAACTGTCAACTGAAACTAGAAATACATATATGGTTTGCAAAGTTTTGTAGTGCCTATCCATTATAGTTCTGTTTTTGGAATTTGTTTTTGTTAAAATATGTCACTGACTTTGCAAATGTATAAACGAGGTGCTGTTTTGCTAAATCTTCACAATATGGCGCAAGGTCATTCCTATTCTTAGTCGAAACGCATAAATTGTAATTTGTGGAAGATCTGGAGTATACACTAGTTTAGAGCGGGTGTATAATTGTTGAACATATTTTTTCTACCTACCGCCTCTGGCTCCGCGAGCGCGAGCGGAAAATTTCCCATGGGAGCGTGCTAAAGGAAATCCTTTAGTCCTTTAGCACGCTCCCATGGGAAATTTTCCGTGCGGTACGGGCTAGTAAAAAGCTAAAAATATATTTTCTAAGTCCAACATACAATGTGACCCACTAGGTGAAAAGATAAACTTCACTGAAGACCGAGCGGTTCTGCACATCGCTCTCCGCAACCGACAGAACCGTCCCATCCTGGTGGGAGGCAAGGACGTCACTCCTGATGTCAACGCGGTGCTCGCACATATGAAGGAGTTCTCGGGACAAGTTATCAGCGGGCAGTGGAAAGGGTAATTATGGACGATGTTTATGGAGTCCGTCATTTATTTAGAAGTTAATTTGTCTGCCAGATACTCTAACAACACTCGGTGTTAAGAGGCCTATTACATTTCGACCATGATTTTTTAGTTAAATGGCCAGTTTGGCGTTCTTATCCTGAGAAACTGAAAGACTGGACTACTTTGACTTTTAAGTGGTGGACCATAAAGTTTATAGCGGCCTCGCTTTTCGCAATTTTTTCTTATCTAAGTTCTATAGTGATAAAAAGTACCACATTTACCAATTCCAGAATCTTCTGATTTTTATGGTCATTCGACTCGATTCCGGAGTTTTTTTCCATACAAAAGTGCATTCCATAGTAGCCAACACCTCAATTTTAGATAAATATGCATCCGATGATCCCAGAACTGGTAATAGGTAATACGGGCTGGTATCCGCAACTCCACGTCATTTTTTAAGATCTTTTTATGTATTACCTATGTTTAACAAATAAATTATTCTATTATATTCTATTCACGTCAATGCGCGTATTTTGCGTATGGGTGGGAAAATCGATTATTCGATCCACCCCAGCTCCTCAAAGGCCAGCAGCGCCATGATATTACTGACAACCTCACGGAGGGTACCTGGGTTACCGAACAGTTTAGAAGCACATGAGCTGCTGTCTCGTCGTCCTCCATGCAGGCCCTGTACAGCGGGCTGTCTGTGACTCCTATTGCAAGGAGGTGTTTATTAAATGACTGCTCTGGTGATAACTGTTACACGAAATAAATCACTATCTTTAGAAGAACTCGTTGCGCATACGCATTCACCTACCGACAAACACGCTAGTCAGCATGATAATGTCGTAATATTAAATACTTCAACACCACTATGAAAACTTAACTTATAGAGGCTTCTCCATCTGGAATTTGTCAGTAGCGGTCCGGAGTCTTTATTTGTGCCCGGTTGATGGCACTAGGCTCGCCCCCTATTACATGGGACTTAAACATAAATGGGGAAAAGTCGATGTACTATAAGGTATAAGACTACCTCATACACCTCTGCCTAACATAAATGGGGAAAAGTCGGTGTACTATAAGACTAACTCATACACCTCTGCCTAACATAAATGGGGAAAAGTCGGTGTACTATAAGGTATAAGACTACCTCATACACCTCTGCCTAACATAAATGGGGAAAAGTCGGTGTACTATAAGACTAACTCATACACCTCTGCCTAACATAAATGGGGAAAAGTCGGTGTACTATAAGGTATAAGACTACCTCATACACCTCTGCCTAACATAAATGGGGAAAAGTCGGTGTACTATAAGACTAACTCATACACCTCTGCCTAACATAAATGGGGAAAAGTCGGTGTACTATAAGGTATAAGACTACCTCATACACCTCTGCCTAACATAAATGGGGAAAAGTCGGTGTACTATAAGACTAACTCATACACCTCTGCCTAACATAAATGGGGAAAAGTCGGTGTACTATAAGACCACTTCATACACCTCTGCCTAACATAAATGGGGAAAAGTCGGTGTACTATAAGACCACCTCATACACCTCTGCCTAACATAAATGGGGAAAAGTCGGTGTACTATAAGACCACCTCATACACCTCTGCCTAACATAAATGGGGAAAAGTCGGTGTACTAAAAGACCACCTCATACACCTCTGCCTAACATAAATGGGGGAAAAGTCGGTGTACTATAAGACTACCTCATACACCTCTGCCTAACATAAATGGGGAAAAGTCGGTGTACTATAAGACCACCTCATACACCTCTGCCTAACATAAATGGGGAAAAGTTGGTGTACTAAAAGACCACCTCATACACCTCTCAATCAATCTGCCTAGCCTTTTCCCAACTATGTTGGGGTCGGCTTCCAGTCTAACCGGATGCAGCTGAATACCAGTATTTTACATGGAGCGACTGCCTGTCTGACCTCCACAACCCAGTAACTGGGTAATACGATACCCCTTGGTAAGACTGGTTGTCAGACTTTCGGGCTTCTGACGACCCGTAACGACTGTCAAAGATCCACGAATGACAGCCGGGACCAACGGCTTAACGTGCTTTCCGAGGCACGGAGGAGTCTCGGTATGTAAAGATGGTCACCCATCCACTGACCAACCCCGGCAAGCGTAGCTTAACCCGATGGATCGACCCGTGCGGCTGTAATTACTTAGCCACGAGCTCCTCTGCCTAACATAAATGGGGAAAAGTCGGTGTACTATAAGACTACCTCATACACCTCTGCCTAACATAAATGGGGAAAAGTCGGTGTACTATAAGACCACCTCATACACCTCTGCCTAACATAAATGGGGAAAAGTCGGTGTACTATAAGACCACCTCATACACCTCTGCCTAAGATAAATGGGGAAAAGTCGGTGTACTATAAGACCACCTCATACACCTCTGCCTAACATAAATGGGGAAAAGTCGGTGTACTATAAGACCACCTCACACACCTCTGCCTAACATAAATGGGGAAAAGTCGGTGTACTATAAGACCACCTCACACACCTCTGCCTAACATAAATGGGGAAAAGTCGGTGTACTATAAGACCACCTCACACACCTCTGCCTAACATAAATGGGGAAAAGTCGGTGTACTATAAGACCACCTCACACACCTCTGCCCAACCCGTCGGGGATTACAGGACTGATATTATGCATGTAAAAATAAATAATGTGATGTATATTGTCCAGGTATACCGGTAAACCAATAACTGATGTGATCAACATCGGTATCGGCGGCTCCGACCTCGGTCCTCTGATGGTCACCGAGGCGCTCAAACCTTACGCCAACCATCTGAAGGTAATTATCTACAACTAGCTGACCTGACGACTCTGTCCTGTCCACAGAGTGCATTTATACAGGGTGTAAGTGCAAACAATGGCAATCTTTTAAGGGGCCATTGTCATCATTATGAACAACTTTTACTATGGGACCATACCTGAAATCGCGAAAAAAAATCTGCTGTTTCCTAAATTTTGTCGAATTATGCGATATATAAATAAACAGCATAGTAAAAGTTGTTCATAATGATGAGTACAATGACCCCTTAAAAGAATGCCACTGTTTACATTTACCTACACCCCGTATAAGGCAGTCCTGTCCAAAACTGTCAAAGTCAAACTGTATCCTATTGTAGAAAAAGAATGTCAAATCTACAGATGCATTCAAGTAGTTTATATTACATCAGATTGCCATCCCTAGAATTGACAGCTAGGAAAAGTTAGTATGGGAAAAAGAAAAATGTGATTTTTACGTTCAATTTCCCAATTATTCTCTTCCTATGAACATTACTCGGACTTAAAAAAAATATTGCTGAATTGGTGCAGCCGTTCTCGAGTTTTGCGCTTAGCAATACATTTAGCCATTCATTTTCATTTATTTACATAGATAGACAAGGCTATTAAAAATTAACCAAAAGTGTGAGGAAAAAAAATGCTTTGTTTTTAGTCTAATTCAATAAAAATAAATACTAAGTAAATTCTTTATACATTTCCTATCGCAGGTACATTTCGTCTCCAACATCGACGGAACCCACCTGGCTGAGGTTCTAAAGCGCCTGAACCCCGAGACGGCGCTGTTCATCATCGCGTCCAAGACCTACACCACGCAGGAGACCATCACCAACGCCACCTCAGCCAAGACCTGGTTCTTAGAGGCGGCTAAAGATGTAAGTCCTATTTTGCCATCACAATTATTTTGCTTTACATACCAAGACCACTCCATACCTCGAAAAGCACGCTAAGCCGTTGGTCCCCGCTGTCATTCGTGAATCTTTAACAGTCGTTACGGGTGTCAGAATCCTGATAGTCTGACAACCAGTTTTTGCAGGCTTTTGTGGCACGTTTGGTGGCAGGCTTCCATGTCGTTCAAAAATTTATAAGTAGCTTTTGCCCGCGTATTCGCCCGCGTTTAGGTCGGAAATTATCCCACGGGAACGTACTACCGGCATGAAAAGTATCCTATGTTCTAACCCAGGTCATGGTCTACCCATATGCCATGTTTTCATCCAAATCCGTTTAGCTGTTTTAACTTGAATGCATAACAAACAAACTAACTTTTGCATTTATAATATGATTAGATTTTTTTTGTTAAATCTCATGTATAGTCTAGTGATTTTATTGGCTAATGATGCGATCAACCAATCGCTACAGTTACCATAACACTTATAAGGTACCTAGATCCGCTGTGGTAATTCAAATTTTCTTGCATTTTTTGCAATTTGCAGGTCAGTGTCAGGTTGTATCTTGATCAAAATATGGTTCGCGACTATATCAAATACGCATTATAAAACAATATCGAGAAAGGGTCTTATCGCGATATTCCTTTTTACGAATCCTCCCGTAACCACGATCGCAGGCGGTCGAAACATCGGGAAACAAGTAGATACCTGTTTACCTCGTAAAACAGAATATCGCGATGAGACCCGTTCTCGATATTGTTTTATAATGTGTACAAATCGCGAAATTTTAAAAAGTTCACACATGTATTTACATAATTCAATAATCAAACCGTTTTTTACTATGTTTTGCGGATATAACATAAATAGGCATTAATAGACATCACTAAAATTATCGATAAAATTATGAACCAATTATTTTTTTATTTTAATTGCTGACTGTGTAATGTGTTGTTCTAGCCATCAGCGGTAGCGAAGCATTTCGTGGCTCTGTCGACGAACGCGGAGAAGGTGACGGCGTTCGGCATCGATGCTGCCAACATGTTCGGTTTCTGGGATTGGGTCGGGGGCAGGTATGATCATATTTTACATTTTTTTTTAACAATCAGCCTATGTCTAGAAACTGAATACACCTTTTAAATCCCATAGGGGTGTTTTTAAAGACTAATTTTCTACGAGATTTTGCGTACAACATAACATCACTACAGGTAAGTACAGTAGTACTCAACTAATATGGCTTATCGATGTACCTGCGCAGAAGATGAATTTTCAAAGCGCGGGAAATGCTATTGACCAATCGGCACGCTCCACGCTTTTTCCTGTACCGCTATTGGTCGGTAGCTGCCGCCATGTTAGCGCGCGCCGCTTGACAGCCGCCATACTTGCGAGTGAGACGGAACTAACAGCTGCAGTGTATTATGAACCTTATAGTAGTGATCTAAGGTTGATGGTAAGTTTTAAGTATTCTCGTTAATCTTCGGGGCCATACTTTCTTTTCTGTGCGAACGAAGATTCACGAACGACGCGCCTTGTTACTTGGGTACTACTGTACACCCAGTGATTTTGCGTGTAATATTAAAATATTATAAATCGCACTAAAAAATTAGTTGGCAGTGTTCCAATATTTTTGTGAGTTCTCAAAAAAATATTAAGTTGTGATTACATGAATATTTTTATGGTTGCTACTTGACTTGAAATTATGGTCACCCTCATTTTTATTTGTTCAGGTACTCGCTGTGGTCAGCCATCGGCCTATCGATCTCGCTGTACATCGGCTACGATAACTTCGAGAAACTTCTAGAGGGAGCCAGCTTCATGGACCAGCATTACACTACCGCGCCGCTTGAGAAGAACGTAAGAATATAATTTAAAGTTTTTTTTAAGCGCCATATGATTTTCTCTGTTATAATCAATGCAATCTAAGAAGTCCGTTTGGACAGCTGTCAAAATACTTTGTTTAGTGATGGGGAAAAAAATCGGTTGCTTTAAAAACCGATTCTCCAGACATATCGAGTTATCATACTTAGAGTTTGTAATCGGCAATTTATCTACGTTGTTTAAAACTGATTCTCTAGGCATATCGTTTTATTACAAGTACGAGTTTGTAATATTTAACAGTTATTACATAAATCCCAACTAATTTTCAATTTGGGAGAGTTTCAAAGTCAAACCAAGACATAACCTAAAACCTCATATACTGATTTCTTCCGGAAGGTTTATACAGGGTGGCCGGAACATTGACGTCCAAAAATAAAATTTCGGTCCCTCGTATCGTGGGGTATTCGAATCACCCCCATGTATGTTCCGCGACTTTTCATAGTTTTCGAGTTATGAATTTTTTTCTGAATGTTTGAAAATTTTCGACCTGACCAACCTAAAAAAATTCTAAAAAAAAAGTAGAGGGTTTTATCGAGTTTCTTTTTTTGCAACTGAATTTTCATAAGTAGTACTTTTATGCATAAAATAATCAGCTTCGTAACTGTGATGAAAGTTATGAAAATGTTGATCTAAAGTGAAAAATTTACGTTCGGTAAATTATGACTTAAATTTTCAACTTCAAATTAAAAATCTAAACAGGTGACTTCATGGTTCTCAAGTAGGCTTCAAGAATGCGCCAGACTCTCAGCTTTCATAATCATTAAAAAACGTAGGACTTAATGGGGCTAACTTTGGCCTTAATCGGCCTTCAAAGACTGCGAGGTGGAAAATTCTTAAAATTAGCTATCTGATTAATAATTTTTTTTTTCCATTTTCTCGCTCCTAAGGTTATTTAGTTTGCTAACCAAAAATGATTGCAGGAAAGCTAAGATTTAAACACGGAGATTTTTTTAAATGTTAGTTTAATGAATTTTGCGCGATCCGTTCTCGTGGACTATGGGTTGTAAACGAGGGTGCAACTCTTTTACCTGCAATAACAATGGACCGAGAGGAAAAGAGACCGAATTATTGCTATCTCTCTCACGCAAGGCGCGCAACCGAAGCCAACGCAAAACAAGTACCTCAGTCGTACTCACATTGTGTTTACTGCTATACGCGTGTCGCCATTTTGTCTTTACCACACTCGCTTTGCCCACGGACTCCGCTGCCTACTTGTTTGACTACTTTGCTCGTTTATTGGACTGTGTTTTGCATTCTGATTTGGACTTTTTTTACGTGGAAGTGTAAAAAATGAGTTACACGTTAAGTGAATATGCAGAAATGCATTATTTTTATGGAGTTGCACAAGGAAACGGCCATGAAGCAGCGCGACTGTATCGCGAACAACTTCAACGTCGTGGTGGGCCGCAACCTGAGCGATATCCCGACCATCGTGTTTTTATTAACACGCACAACACTTTGATGGCAGGCCGCATTCCTGGTCGACGCGGCAGTCATGAAGGAATCCCTAGAGCTAACCCGGATCGCAGAGAAATGGTGCTGGAAGAAGTTCAGCGAAATCCGTCTACGAGTACGAGAAGTATGGCTCGTGCTCTGAACATCCCAAGGACTTCTATCCAAGACATTCTTCACGATGAAGAATACCACGCGTTCCACATCCGACGAGTCCAAGCTTTACTGCCTACAGATCACCAATTGCGCGTTGATTTTTGCCAAACCATGTTACGAAAAGAGCAAGAGGATCCTGGATTTTTCAATAAAGTTTTATGGTCAGATGAGTCACGATTTGAGCGATCCGGAATATTCAATATTCATAATTACCACACGTGGGCGAATGAAAATCCACTCGAAGTGAGAGCTTCGACATTTCAACATCGCTTCAGCGTTAACTTGTGGTCTGGTATCCTCAATGGCGAACTAATTGGTCCGTTTGAACTGCCGTCCAGACTTGATGGAGAAACATACAAAAACTTTTAGGAAAATGAACTTCCATTGTTGCTGGCTGTAGTGATATAGAAACTCATTGGAGTTTCTATGGTTTAAAAGTAAAGCTGTTAATTTGATCTTGTCATAATTCTGTCAATACGACTGTAATATTTTCTTTGTATTTTGCTGATTAAAACCATTTATTCTAAAGGTTTTATCTTATTTATCAATTTAATCAGCAGAATGCTTTAAATAAAATGGAGAGATTCTTACGTCCAGAAAAACTAGATATTGATCCGTCGGACAGCTCCGCCTCGAAGGTTTGGGAACACTGGAAGAGGACATTCGATAGTTTTTTGACATTTTACGAAAAAGATACGGAAGATAAGAAAACTATCCTAGACTTACTTATAAATCATGTATCCGCTAGAATTTATTCGTATATCAGTGAGTGCACCACTTATGAAATAGCTATTACCACACTCAACAACATTTTTATCAAACCGAAAAATATAATTTACGCTAGACATATTTTGGCAACAAGAAAACAACAAAGTGAAGAAAACATCGACGAATATATTCAGGTACTAAAATTAATGGCAAAAGACTGCAAATTTGAAAAAGTGGTTGCAGAAACGAATAAACAAGATAGTATAAGAGATGCATTTATTTCTGGCATCAAGTCTAACAAAATAAGACAAAGATTACTTGAAAATCTGTCATTAACACTTGACCAAGCCTACAATCAGGCGTTGTCGTTAGAAATGGCCGAATTGAGTTCACAAAACTATAATACTTCAAATTTAAGTGCTGTTCAAAGTTTAAAAGAAGACACGGAACCTATAGCAACAGCGTTTACTAAGCGAAAGTGTTTCTTTTGTGGAGGGCGTGTGCATCCTAGAAAGAATTGTCCAGCTGTCGATGCCACCTGCCAGATTTGTGACAAGAAGGGACACCATGCTAACGTATGTCGAAGCAAGAAACTTACTGTTGCGGTTCTTAATAATAACAGTTCTGCATGTATTGTAGCAGCATCACCGGATTCTCTTAAGAAAGCAACTGTAACAGCCTACATCCAGGGAATTCGTGCCCAAGCATTAATTGATACGGGCAGTTCTATCAGCTTTATGAATGAAGCCTTCTTCAAATTGTGTCGATTAAAGAAGAGAACTTGTAACCAAACGATTTCAATGGCTTCAACTACACTGACATCTCAAGTAGAGGGACAAACCTGCGTCTCGGCTAAAATTGGAGACCATAATTATGAAGGTCTGAATTTACTTATTGTAAAGAACCTGTGCGCTGATCTTATTATTGGTCATGACATACTAGAGAAGCATTCTTCACTTGAGTTCTCTTTTGGAGGATCCAAAGATCCAATTAAGGTATGCAGTGTTGCAGCGGCATCTGTACCTACTGTGCCTTTGTTTTCGAATGTTTCTCCCGAATGCAAGCCTGTCGCCATAAAATCTCGAAGATACAGTGAGGATGATAAAAAGTTTATTGGAGATGAAATAAGAAAACTTTTGGCTGAGGGAATTATTGAAGAAAGTATGTCACCCTGGAGAGCTCAAGTCCTCATTTCACAAAATAATAATCACAAGAAACGCCTCGTTATCGATTATTCTAGAACAATAAACAGATATACACATTTAGATGCATACCCACTTCCAAACATAGAAGAAATGGTGTCACAGATATCAAAATATCGTGTGTTTAGCGCTATAGACTTAAAAAGCGCATATCACCAAGTTCCGCTACTGCTAAAGGAGCGTCACTATACTGCTTTTGAAGCACTTGGAAATCTTTACCAATTTCGGCGTATTCCATTTGGTGTCACAAACGGAGTTTCAAGTTTCCAAAGAACAATAGACTGGGTTATTCGCACAGAAGAGCTTAAAGGAACGTATGCATATCTAGATGACATTACGGTATGTGGTATAAATCAGGAGGAACATGATAAAAACCTTAAAAGATTTTTTACAGCAGCTCAAAAATATGGCCTAACTCTCAATAAAGAAAAGAGTAAGTTTTCTCAATATTCTATTAATATTCTGGGATACAATGTAGAGAATCACGTTATTAAGCCAGATGAGGAACGCTTAAGGCCACTATTGAGTTTGCCACCACCATGCGATGTACCATCTCTGAGAAGAACAATAGGAATGTTTGCACATTATAGCAAATGGATCCCAAATTTCTCAGAAAGAATTCATGCTCTCGCTCATACACAATTGTTTCCATTGAAAAATGAATTAGTTCAAAGTTTCGAAAGTCTAAAATCTGATATTGCAAAATCAGCTGTTCATGCTATCGATCACAATGCACCATTCACAGTGGAAACAGATGCATCGAACCATTCCATCGCAGCAACTTTGTCACAATGTAATCGACCGGTTGCATTTTTTAGCAGAATGCTAAATAATAGCGAACTTAACCACTCAGCTATAGAAAAAGAAGCTTACGCTATAGTGGAATCGCTAAGGAAATGGCGTCATTTTCTCATTGGCAAATCATTTCGTCTCATTACTGACCAACGTTCTGTCTCTTTCATGTTTGATAATAAACTGACGAGCAAAATAAAGAATGAGAAAATACAGCGTTGGCGCTTGGACTTAGCACCTTTCAAGTATGACATAGTGTACCGTCCCGGAAAGCAGAATGATGTGGCTGACGCACTTTCGCGAGTTTGTGCTTCGGTACCGGTACGAACTGAGAAATTAATTTCATTGCATGAAGCTTTGTGTCACCCAGGAATAATGCGCATGAATCACTGGATAAAGTCTAAAAATTTGCCTTATTCTACTGAAGAAATTAGGAATATGACTAATTCCTGTCGGATATGTTCCGAAATAAAACCGAAATTCTACAGATCTGACTTACCGGATCCAATCTTAATAAAAGCAACTTCACCTATGGAAAGATTAAGCATTGACTTTAAAGGTCCTGTACCATCTAATACAAGAAATAAATATATATTGACTGTAATCGATGAATATTCACGTTTCCCGTTTGCGTTCCCGTGCGCTGATATGGGTTCAACAACGGTTATAAAACATTTGAATGAGATATTTATGCTATTTGGTATGCCATCTTACCTTCATTCAGATCGAGGAACTTCGTTCGTATCGGCAGAAGTAAAGAATTTCTTGAATTCACGAGGCATTGCTTCAAGTAGAACCACTCCGTACAATCCAAGAGGAAATGGCCAAGTAGAACGTTTTAATGGAACTCTATGGAAATCAATACAATTGGCTCTACGTTCACGCAATCTACCAATAGAAAATTGGGAACAAGTTCTTCCTCAAGCTTTACATTCGATAAGGTCTTTGCTATGTACAGCTACTCATTGTACGCCACATGAACGTATGTTTACGCATACTAGACGATCATCGAATGGAGTCTCTATACCTACTTGGTTGACAGAATCAGAACATGTGTTAATGCGAAAATTTAACCGTAATAATAAATATCAACCAGTCGTTGAGGAGGTGACGTTACTTCATGTAAATCCGGATTATTCCTATGTGCGTCTTGCCGATGGTCGAGAATCAACTATCTCTAATCGACACTTAGCACCATTAGGACAAGATAGTGAGATAATCCAGGAAACACCTGAAGTACTTAATGAGACCCAAGATTCAGTCGAAACTAGTGAAGACGACTTCTACGATTCTCGAAGTGTAAACGAAGAACAGGAACAGCAACAGTTGACAGATCACCCAACAGTCGAAGCCGAAAACACGGCTACTGAAAATCCAGCTACTGTTCAACGAAGATCCATTAGAAATCGAAGGCTTCCAGACCGCTTCGGAGATTACGTCCTAAACTGAATCGTTCTGTTTTAAGCCTGGAAGAATGTAGTGATATAGAAACTCATTGGAGTTTCTATGGTTTAAAAGTAAAGCTGTTAATTTGATCTTGTCATAATTCTGTCAATACGACTGTAATATTTTCTTTGTATTTTGCTGATTAAAACCATTTATTCTAAAGGTTTTATCTTATTTATCACTGGCAGATGTGAATCTCGAACTCAGACGAACCATGGTGTTGCAAAATGACGGCGCCCCGTGTCACTATGCAACCCAGGTCCGAAATTACTTAGATGAAACATACCCCAACAGATGGATCGGACGCAGCGGACCAATTAGGTGGCCTCCACGCTCACCTGATCTCAACCCCATCGATTTCTTTATTTGGGGCTATTACAAAGAAATAGCATACGCCCGAGACTGTTCAAGTGAACAAGAGCTGAGGCAGTTGATTGCAGAAGCTGAACGTGTTGTGAGAGAGAACAGAGACGCTTTTAGACGATTGCCAGACAATTTCTTACGTAGGTGTAGAATGTGTATTGCTGCTGGTGGTGGCCACTTTGAAAACCTTTTGTAAATGTTAAAAATAAATTAAGTACTTTTTTCACATTATCATCTGTGTTTTATTCAAAACCACTTTTTACGTAAAACTTTTCTTACCCAACTCTGAAACTATTTGTTGGTTAGTTTTCAGTATTCTTATCATTAATTAACCTTAGGAACGAGAAAATAGCCAAAAAAAAATAATTACTCAGATGGGTAATTTTAAGAATTTTTCCACCTCGCTGTCTTTGAAGGCCGATTTTAAACAAAGTAGCCCTATTAAGTACTTCATTTTTTTTATGATTATGAAAGCTGAGAGTCTGGCGCATTCTTGAAGCCTACTTAGGAATTATGAAGTCACCTGTTAAGATTTTTAATTTAAAGTTGAAAATTTGAGTCATAATTTACCGAACGTAAATTTTTCACTTTAGATCAACATTTTCATAACTTTCATCACAGTTACGAAGCTGATTATTTTATGCATAAAAGTACTACTTATGAAAATTCAGTTGCAAAAAAAGAAACTCGATAAAACCCTCTACTTTTTTTTTTAGAATTTTTTTAGGTTGGTCAGGTCGAAAATTTTCAAACATTCAGAAAAAAATTCATAACTCGAAAACTATGAAAAGTCGCGGAACATACATGGGGGTGATTCGAATACCCCACGATACGAGGGACCGAAATTTTATTTTTGGACGTCAATGTTCCGGCCACCCTGTATAATAATACATTGTATATTATGCGCCAGTGGCGTACCTAGTAATTATTAAATATTAAAATAAAGCTAAAAATATATTTGATCAAATTTTGTTTTTATATGTTTAAACATTGAATGATACAGTTTCTGTCTTTCCTAAATTAACGTTTGCAAGAATATCGATTATTGGTTAAAAACGGTTTAGAACGGTCACAACTCTACGGCCACGAACCCATAGACATGACATTGTAATAACGTCCTGTCGGAATATCAATCAACGATTAATTAGTTTTTTTTAGTGTATTTTTCCAATAAAAAGTAAAACTTGGTGCTTACGAATGATACTCATTGCTACAGTGTATGGATAACATAGTAATTAATGAGGATTACGAATTTGATTTTTCTACTTCTTACGTAGACGTTCATACAAAGTTATCGCGGCTTGTATAATGAAAAACGTCCAAACGGACTTCTTAGATTGTTTACCTCGTTAAAAAGAATATCGCGATAAGACCCGTTTTCGATATTGTTTTATAATGTTCTTAGATTGCGTTGATTATAGACATAATCATTATCAACACTCAGCCTAAAGAGATCCGATCTTCTCTGCTAGACAGGCCTCTTCTAAACCGTATATTACGTACAACATATAAACCATCACTCACTCTATTGAATCCATTGAATCACTCTATCTATTAAAAAATACCGCATCAAAATCCGTTGCGTAGTTTTAAAGATCTAAGCATACATAGGGACAGACAGACAGCGGGAAGCGACTTTGTTTTATACTATGTAGGGACGCAATATTAGATCGTAGTTTACGTCATTTTAAAGCTGCTTGCTGGTTTTACCTGTTTAAGATATGCCTACAATTTTAGCACTAGCACTTTTCGACAAACTACACAATAGTGGTTATTGTTTTAAATTGGCAACACCTCTGTTTACATTTTTTTATCTCGAATTCCATTTTCAGGTATATACGAACATAGCTAACTGAAGGTTATTTCCACAGGCCCCTGTTATCCTGGCGTTACTTGGCGTGTGGTACTCTAACTTCTACGGAGCTGAGACGCACGCACTCCTGCCCTATGACCAGTATTTGCACAGGTAGGTACTTAACATTATTTTTTAAATCTTTTCAGCTGTCCTTGTACAATGTCTTTGTAATTGATGTGTAAAATCTACAACCCCACATGCGAACTACGCATCACACTGACGTCACGCAAAAATCCTGCATCGCGCAAGCAAAGTATACCGCGCGACTATCTTAAACAAGGTCAAATAAAAATTAGCTAGTGAAACTCCGTATACGTAACGATATGATGATTTTTGATCAGCTGTTCCCTACATTTATCTTCGCAGAGCTCGTCATTTAGGGAACTGCTGATTTTTTTTCGCGATTTCATGTTTGCTCCCATAGTAAAAGTTGTTCAAAATGATGGACTCATTAATACCCTAGAGTTACGGGATATCAAAAGAAACACGTTATATAATAGCTCTACGCTTTGAAAAGTTTCAGATAATTGATGAAAATCAATTTGTTTTCAATTATTTAATTTTTTGAGGCAAACCTGAATTACCTTTCCTAACGGAAACAGAGGGGTGTTATGAGTTTAACGTGTGTATCTGTCTGTGGCATCGTAGCTCCCAAACGACTTTATATTATTTTCTGTAACCACTTCATCATTATGTACACAGATTCGCAGCATACTTCCAACAAGGCGACATGGAGAGTAACGGAAAGTACGTCACTCGTTCCGGAGCTCAAGTGGACTACAGTACCGGACCTATTGTGTGGGGCGAACCGGGCACGAACGGACAGCACGCCTTCTACCAGCTGATTCACCAGGGGACCAGGTCAGTTATGTCCCGATATCAATCGTCGGGCAGTTGCCCACCAGACACGACACCCTTTTCAATGGAGGATGAGTGAACTTTACACCTGTTCCTCATGCCTCCATATTTACATAGACAACTAAGTAAAAAAACGGCCAAGTGCGTGTCGGACCACGTACACTGGAGGGATCCGTAGTTGGGATGAATTTATCCCAAAAACAAACTTAACATTGTAGTTGAAAAACATGTCCTCCCATACATCGATATTATACGTCGTCTGCAACTGCAAAATAATATTTTTTATGTAATAAAACTTAAAATTAACGATTTTTGAACTTTTCCTTTACTTGTTCTGTGAGACCTTGCTTCTTGCCAAATTTCATGGTTCTAGGTCAATGTGAAGTACCCTATAATAATAATAATAATAACCCCACCGCCGTATCTCTACGTTGACGTCGTGGTGGGGCTTGCGCGCTCTGAACTCTGGGTCTGTGCCGGTAGAGTTCACTTTGCCGAAACAGGTCTAGGGTGAGGAGCCAGACCAAGAGGGATACAGAAACCCGCAGGGCAGCATGTGGCGAGCTGTTGGGCAGTAGTGACCCCACGGACCCTATCTCCCGGGAGTAGTCTTGTTCCTCATCTCTGGCTTGCCTTTATTGGCCGGCTGGAGTGAACACTGACGGGAACAGAGCTCCCACCACATTCTTGCCTTTATTGGCTGGCTTGAGTGGAGATTCGCAAGAGCAAACGTGCTCGGAGGAAGGAAGTATTCCAGTAAGTGTTTGTAGGGATCTTGACCATCTTCCGGGCTCTGGGATTGTTCTGAGAACCGTGGGATACCTCTCCACTCCTCACAAGCACCTCAGGACATGTTGCCCCCTTGGCGCTACGTCACTATGTGCTAGCGACCGTTTTCGGGGGCCCATTATTGAGTGTGCAAGTCACCCCCTGCCATTTTATCTTTGTATTGTATACAAAACATTAGTGAGGCAGGGGCCGTAGCGTTTCATAGTTCTACGTAACCAGTCCACAGCCACCCAAACCCATAGTCTTATATATTTTGTTTCCATGTTCTGCAATAGTCCTGCACCAACCGGGGGTTGTCCTTGGGTGCATTTGCATAGTGCATACAGGGATAATCGTCGGCTGGTGCCTTCTCTTCATTTAAAATTGTCTAAGGGGCCTCTGCAAGTTGGCTTCGGCTCCTCGTACGCCTTCCAAAGGACCGAGACCCCAGGGTCCCGAGATATGACAAAAATGAAAAATAATAATAAAGCCATTTATTCCCAAAACACTATACATAGTATTATAAATAACATATTATTAAACATTTAATTATATAATTATAAATCTAACAATTGATATTGAATCTTTGTTAAATAACAATTGATTTAATAAAATAATAATATGATAAAAACGATTCAATTAAAATATTCTCTCACTAAAAAGAGATTCTAATTATGATAAAAAAAAAACCAGTTTAATTAATGACATTCAATTTACAAAATAATTATAATAATTTAATTATTAACAATAGGTACGATAATAGCAATTTAATTCAAATAGTAATAAAAGTAACAATGATTATATTTAATTTTTATTAGTTTTTGGGTACCCAATATTGGGCAAAGGCCTCCTCCATGCATTTCCATAACCTTCTATCTTTAGCGGTCCTGGTCCAAGTGGGTCCCGCGACCCGCGCGACGTCGTCGCTCCAGCGGCGGCGCGGGCGACCGCGGCGGCGCGACTCGCCGCGCGGCCACCAGTGCAGCACACGCTCGCTCCAACGTCCGTCGTCTGCGCGCGCCGCGTGACCTGCCCATCGCCATTTTAGCCTGCAGGCTAAGTCTGCTACGTCTATCAGTTTGGTGTTCATTCTGATTTGAGAGTTCCGAATTCTATCTCGCAGTTTCAGTCCCAACATACTTCGTTCGACGGCCCGCTGGAAAACTTGGAGTTTGGTGATAATTTCTTTTGTTAGTGCCCAGCTCTGGCATCCATAGAGTAGTGTAGGAGACACGACAGTTTCGAATGCTTTTTTCTTTAGTTTTAATGGGAGCTTGGATTTGAAAATGTGCTTCAATGACCAATACCTTTTCCAAGCAAGTTTTATTCTACGCTCTACTTCGCCCGCAGTCTGCTCCTTGAACGTGATTTTCTGTCCTAAATATACATACTCTTCCACGTACTCTATTTCCTTAGATGATAGTTTTATAGGTATATTTTCTCCGTTGGTCATTATGCGAGTTTTCTCCGGATTCATACTCAATCCACATTTTCTACTTTCACTATCTAAAGTTTGCAGCATGTATTCCAGGTGTATGTGGTTGTCGCAAATCAGTACGATGTCATCTGCGAAGCGTAAGTGGTTCAGTGTTTCTCCATTAATGTTAATCCCCACAGAGTCCCATTCTAAGTTGCGGAAGATGGTTTCGAGGAGAGCAGTAAAAAGGTTCGGTGATATCGGGTCGCCTTGTCGGACTCCACGTTGTACTTCGAAAGTTCTTCCTTGTCTCTCTAATTTAACTTTGGCTTTACCCCTTTTATAGATTTCTTTCAGTATATTTATGTATTTTTGTGGTACTCCTTGTTGGTCTAGGGCTTTCCACAGGGCTAAGTGTCCGATTGAATCAAAAGCTTTCGAATAGTCAACGAAAGCAATATAGAGCCTTTTCCCGTATTCTTCATACTTTTCGATGATTTGTGCCACAGTAAATATATGATCGGCTGTAGAGAACCTTGGGCGGAAACCAGCTTGTTCTTTAGGTTGATTGAATTCTAGAGTCGGCATAATTCTTTTAGGCAATACTTGCGTGAATACTTTTAAGTGCGCGAAGTACCCTATAGGTTTTGATTTATTTGCGAGTATCAAAATATGTCGCATAAATGGCCGTATTTTTTATTGCGTTGACTTAGAAGCTTGATTTTAAGAGCTTCAAGGGACCGTAGTATTTGATATTAATTTCAACTTGATACCTCAGACGACGGATAACGAACTGATAAAGTAAGGGTTCCATTTTTTCCATTTGAGGTAAGGAACCCTAAAAAAACAAAATTACACACACACACACACACACACACACATACATAAACTCACGCCTTCTCCCCATGGGGGTAGGCAGAAACTACAGAACGCCATCTGCTGCGATCCTTACATACTCCTTTCGCCTCGTTTACGTTCATATATCAGAGGGCTTAGTGCGAGTTTTTATACTTACTCGATCACGTTAACGTAAACGTCAGTTTGTACTGAAAATGAATAAGCGCCGCCTGGTGACTATAATGGGAAACACAATTATTCCATACGAATTGACATACGTCAACGTTAACGTAAACGCGATCGAGTAAGTATAAAAACTCGCACTAAGGCCACAGAGGGCTTAGTGCGAGTTTATAAACTTACTCGATCACGTTAACGTAAACGTCAGTTTGTACTGAAAATAAATAAGCGCCGCCTGGTGACTATAATGCGAAACACAGTTATTCCATACGAATTGACATACGTCAACGTTAACGTAAACGTCAGTTTGTACTGAAACTGAATAAGCGCCGTCTGGTGACTGTAATGGGAAACACAATTATTACACACGAATTGACGTAAGGTAAAGTTAACGTAAACGCGTTCGAGTAAGAGAGAATAAAAACTCGCACTAAGCCCTCTGGTCATATACGCACTTGGTGATATTCCTGTGACCGTAATAAAAAAAATAATAAGAAATTAAAATCCGTCAATAAATAAAAAAATATTAGACACGTATTTCTGCTTTGATAAAAAATAACTTAGATAAAACGCATCTCTGGCCCCCACTCCCTTTGATGCTTTTTTAAAGTCGGTTAAAGATCATATTATATTTTGCCCACAGACTGATCCCGTGTGACTTCATCGCTCCCGCACAGACGCACAACCCAATCTCAAACGGAGTGCACCACAAGATATTACTTGCCAACTTCTTGGCGCAGACTGAGGCGCTCATGAAGGGCAAGTCATCTGACGAGGTGAGTTGTATTTTCTATTTTTTTTTTAGGGTTCCGTCAACCCGTACCAAAATGATAACAAGGAACCCTTATGGTGCGACTCAAGAACAACTAATGATATCAACTTGAAATTTGGAATAGTTTTCGATGACGTTGGCCCAACTATTTTGCAAATAAGAAAGAAATAAAAACATGTATGTTTTTTTTGCAACAGGGACAGGAACAGGAAAGGGGGTCTTAAAAATTCGAAGTGGGGCTACTAGGGCATGTGGGGTATCATATGAAAGAGCGGATTTTTTTTCTTTTTTTTAGGCCGCATAGTTTTTGACTTTTGATGAAAAATGTTTAAAAAAAAATACTACCGAAGTTTGCATAGATAAAAATCTGAAATTATTCTATGTGATAGAAGTTTATGTAAAGAGATTACAGGAAAAATAAAACGATGTCTCTAAATAGCACACATTTTCAGAAATCATCAACAAAAAATATATATAAATGATGGTACGGAACGGCAAGTCCGACTCGCTCTTGAACGGTTTTTTTTTTGTTTATGCCATCGTAGTTGACCTGAGAGGTCGTGACCACTTCACCGGTCAATCCTGTGGCTGCCTTAAGCACATTCAAAGCCTCCATGTCATATCGGAACGTAACAATATGTCTGGACTGTTCTTCGGTTTTGCTGTCTCGCTCTCTCGCTACTGCAGCCATCTTGTAAAAACGTGTTTGGTGAATTTCTTATTTTACTAAAGTTTTGAACTGTTTTGCAGGCTAAAGCGGAGTTAGAGAAGTCAGGCATGGCGGCGGACGCGGTCGCTAAGATTCTGCCACACAAGGTGTTCAAGGGCAACCGCCCCACCAACTCCATCGTCGTCAAGAAAGTCACGCCCTTCACTCTAGGAGCACTTATTGGTACGTAGCTAATACCTAGAGATCGAGCTACCGCGTGGCCGCTCATGAGACAACAATATAAAACTTTTTATAGGTTATGTGGTATGAGAAATGAAGTTAACCGTAAGAAATCTTCCATATTTTGAACTGAAACCCATGTCAATACATACGCATAAAGCAAAAACTGCCCAAAAAAGTTAAATTAATCGACGCAAGATAAATTCTGTGACAGTGACAGCTAACATTTCAAAGTTCGCCTATCAAAAATACGGCATGCCGTAAGAGACTGGAGATCCGCTGCTTTGTCTCAATTTTCCTACTAATTTCGTATATATGCGTCTACTTCCACACTTCAAACTGTAGTCATGACTACGTCTAGAGGTATATAGTCTAAGGTTATTATAAAATTATTATTAACTAGCTGCCCGCCCCGGCTTCGCACGGGTGTACTGATGAAGAAAATGAGACCAAATCTTCCCTTTCCATTACGACCATGTCGACATCTGATAAGAACAACATTGTAACTCATTTTGCAATGTTTTCTGTCTCTATCTTAAATTAATGACGTACGTAAACATGGTCATTTTCTTATTAAACTACGTAAAGAAATATGTATAAAATGTCTCCTATTTCACTTTTAGTGTTTTATTTAAAAGCCGTTATTCCCGCCGTTAGCCGTTAGGACGTTATTCTATAAAAAAAAATGTAATTCACTCTCCTGTAAACCCACAGACTTATATTGGCTAGATTACGCAAGTCTCATCGTCTGAATAGAAACCAAGCGTGCCATTATTTTTCCACCTACTGTGACGTCACATGAGCGATTTAGTGATGGGAACTCCCCGTCCGCGAGTAAACGATTCAAAACGATTTAAAGGCCCCGCCGCGTTTCGCCTCGTCTTTGGAGCGAGAAGTCGCGTGCGAGCATTCCGTCCGCTTGCATCTTATACCTACTTGTTTCACACTGCTTCCGGTTGTGCCTAGGTATCCCGAAAGGGAAGAGGGAGTGTTACGTAAAGATTATTTAAGTAAAAAATAATAATTTTAAAATATCGATTTTGCAATCGATTATTCGAGTTCATCGGCAGAGGAATGATAAATCTGAAATTATTTGTTTTTTTTTACTGAAATGTTAGTCATTTTCGATTATGTCATTATATAACTGGTTCTTATTGGTTGCTTGAACCTAATTAGTCTTATTATGTACTTTGTTGTAGGAAAGTTACAACGTTAATAAAAAACCCTAGAAGACATTTTATCTACAAAAAGAAAAGCCAGTAGAAGTCGCTATGAAATAAAATCCGATCCAGAACTAAGTAAATAAATTAGTAAAAAATAAATTTAAAATATTTTTAATAATTCCTGAAAAAAAAAAGCAAATGTAAAATAAAATGTAAAGCTTGCGGCGGGTTCTATTCACTGGCACCATTCTTTAATCCTAAAATTCTAACAAAAAACCGGAACAGATTTGATTAGATGAACACTTTTAAATCGGATTAAACAATACGCATAAGAGTTCCGACATCGACAACATCTAAGTACCTACTGATTTCTATAAAACATAGAGAATTTTAGGTTTTAGAGAACGATGCCATTGAATTCGAGCCTAAAGTCAATCCACTAACTCCAGCATTAGTTAACGCCTTCAATACATCAATTGTAGTCAGGCGTCGAAACTTTTTGTTTCCGTAAAGCTGCCGTCATTAAAATGAACAGAGCAAATTCGACTATATTGTGTTGGGAACCAATTTTCATGCCCCGTCCGTCGCTTCAATCCATATTTATTTAACTTTGGTATCACTTGGAAATCTGTAAATATAATTAATAATATTCTAAACAAAATCACTAAATTGGCACATTGGAGTAAAAAAAAAATTACATGTCACAAAAAACCCAACGCAAACATTCCTCATTCCTCTGTTTCCAAAATCGATTAGAATCGAGATTGACTGTACAAACTGTGTGTACAACACTATTTGCTTTATTTGACAGAAAAATGAGAATAGTGACTGTACCACGAAGCTGAGCGACAAGTGACAATATCGATCATTTTAATTTTCATTGCGTGTTTTAACAGACAAGTCCTACATACTGCCTTGTAACTAAAAACGGCAATGTATCATGAATTATTTGATACACACTCAGTTACATAGTGTTCATTGTAAGAACACAATGAACACAAAATAATTGATTTTGCAATAAAAAACACATAATTTAATAACAATATGACTTATCGATGAAAGGAAACGTTTCCATTATCTCGTCCCACTTTTTTTGTGTAGTTTCTACAGCTCAATACCGCATAATTTGGCATTTTTTAGTTTTTGGTTGACGTCCGGCATCAAGAACGTTCGAGCACAGACTGAATGGAAGCGGCGCTGAAGGAAGTCAATGTTACTCCCTTTTTACACGCGAAGTACATACACTTGCGTCGTCTAGCCAATATAAGTCTGTGTGTAAACCTAGCAAAAAATAGATACAATGTTGTTCTTATCAGGTGTTGATGTATAATGAAATAAAATGACAATTAATTTATTTCACAAATATACATCGAGTTCTATATATACTATTGCTGGTATTTTTAAAACTAGCAGATATAATTATAACATTCTACAACTTTTTTTTACTGCTTTTCTCACAAGACAGCATATGAATTTTTTTTTCGTATGTAACATACTGAACAACTAAACTTCAATCTGTCAATATTTTTGAAGATCTACCCTCAGAAGAATAACTATCTGAGAATCTCCCTACTGTCTTCTGTCTCACTCACTTTTTTATATGGAGATTTTTTAACCAAAATTTTTAATTTTTCCGTACAATATTTCAAACATTTTCTTTCACAATCGCGCTTACGAGGGCTTATTCTTTCGCCTCACACAGAAATTTTCATACTCAATTTCTTTATTTTACCATCCACAGCCCTCTACGAACACAAGATCTTCACCCAGGGCGTCATCTGGGACATCAACTCCTTCGACCAATGGGGCGTGGAACTCGGCAAGCAGCTCGCTAAGGCGATAGAGCCAGAACTACAGGACAAGACACCCGTCTCGAGCCACGATGGCTCTACGAATGGGCTTATCAACTTCTTGAAAGCTAACTGGTAATTTAAAATAAGAAGCCGTTTGGGAGTAATGTTCTGTTTTTTTTTTGTTGAATTTTACAATAGAACTCGTAATTTCTTTATGAACATCTTTCTTTAGGAACATCATGCGAGTCAGTTGAAATAAACTATTTAAAAAATATAATATTTATTAAATAGATACTAATGCTTTTAAAATTAGTTTTTTTGGAAGAGTGGACCACAAAAATCTCGTTATAAACTAAATTGTTATTATTTTAAGTTATTAAATTATTTGATATTGAACTAAAATTCTATATATTTTGAATACTCATTTTTATTTCTCCAGTTTTGTAAATTATCTAAAAATATGTAAAATCAAGAACTTATACAACAAACGGCGTAAAATATACACATTTACTAATTACAAACATACATTTTGATCGCTTTTTATCACTTTTGTAGTAATTTCACTTTTAGTGCATGTTACTGTTAAAATTTAGGTGAAGTGAGCTGTCAATGGTGTCAATCCCTAGCATCAGGTGGAATCACAGGTCACCTCACATAAGTTTTCTCGGTGAGATTTATAAAGAATAGGTCGGCTGTATTTAAAATGAGCTTCTGCAGGTGAAGCTGTAGTTTCACTTGTAGTGCGTCTCACTGTTAAAATTTAGGTGAAGTGAGATTGAAGTGAGCTGTCAATGGTGTCAATCCCTAGCATCAGGTGGAATCACAGGTCACCTCACATAAGTTTTCTCGGTGAGATTTATAAAGAATAGGTCGGCTATATTTAAAATGAGCTTCTGCAGGTGAAGCTGTAGTTTCACTTGTAGTGCGTCTCACTGTTAAAATTTTGGTGAATTGAGATTGAAGTGAGCTGTCAATGGTGTCAATCCCTAGCATCAGGTGGAATCACAGGTCACCTCACATAAGTTTTCTCGGTGAGATTTATGAAGAATAGGTCGGCTGTATTTAAAATGAGCTTCTGCAGGTGAAGCTGTAGTTTCACTTGCAGTGCGTCTCACTGTTAAAATTTAGGTGAAGTGAGATTGAAGTGAGCTGTCAATGGTGTCAATCCCTAGCATCAGATGGAATCACAGGTCACCTCACATAAGTTTTCTCGGTGAGATTTATAAAGAATAGGTCGGCTGTATTTAAAATGAGCTTCTGCAGGTGAAGCTGTAGTTTCACTTGTAGTGCATCTCACTGTTAAAATTTAGGTGAAGTGAGATTGAAGTGAGCTGTCAATGGTGTCAATCCCTAGCATCAGGTGGAATCACAGGTCACTTCACTTAAGTTTTCACAGTGAGATTTATAAAGAATAGGTCGGCTGTATTTAAAATAAGCTTCTGCAGGTGAAGCTGCAATTTCACTTGTAGTGCGTCTCACTGTTAAAATTTAGGTGAAGTGAGATTGAAGTGAGCTGTCAATGGTGTCAATCCCTAGCATCAGGTGGAATCACAGATCACTTCACATAAGTTTTCTCGGTGAGATGTTTAAAGAATAGGTTGGTTGTATTCAAAATAAGCATAATCTGCAGGTGAAGATGTAAGGAGGATGTTTTTAATGGAGCAGGAATTCGAACAAATTATATGTAATGTTTGTTTTTTTGATGATATGTAATGTATAATTTATTTAAGTTTTAAACAAAACAAGTAATATTCAAGATTTTTTTAAGAAGTCTTTTGGCAAAATAAAATCGAAATATTACAAAAATATTATTTAAAATGCTCATATATCCCTGTAATGTGCATGTGTGAATGCGTTTATGTATTAAAATTATGAAATGTTACTCTAGTGAGATGTATTTAATATACTATGTATTGTAAATGTGACGTGTTTTAGTAATAAAACATTGTTTCGCAAGAGTTTTTTTGTTTCATTACATCCCAAGGCTCCTAAAAGCTATTCTAAGTTATCCATTTTAGGATTCAACTTACCTTATACAAAGGGTAAAAAAGGTCATTCAATGTGTGCTTTATTTCTAACGTGACATTACTATCGTGGACGTACATGTTTATTAAATGTATGGAAATACGTAGACACGGCTACACATCAAGCTATACATTTCCAGTTTACACACACCTCTCATTGTATGGAAATCCTATACAATGCGAGATCAGCTTATACTGGAAATGTATAGCTTCCTGTGTAGCCGTCCTGTATATGGCTATGACTCAGAAAAAAAAACAATGTTCTTTCTTAATTAAGTTTATTTCAGGCAGTTCAGTAACAAATCATAGTTCATATCAAATATATAATCATATACAGTTATTAATTATAACAAAAAAGAACAGATTCAAATGCACCACCAATCCAGCGCACAGGTTTGTTGAGATTATTTTGTTTACAGGAACTTCAAGACAATACAAAAATGCTTTCTACCAATATTATTTTGCAAAACTATACAACAAAATACTTTTGTACTCACATGTGAACATAAAAATAATGAAAATTCGAGCCGTTTGTCGTAAGCGACAAGTTTCTTAATTATGTCTAAGCCTATTTACTTAAGAGCGTTCATAACACGCGTTCTAGAGGTTTATCGGGGTCGGTGCAATTCATCCACTCTTAAAAATTGACAAATACAATAAAGTCAATTTTTATGAGTAAATACCAAAATATCTTTAAAAAAATTAGCATACATACTTACAAATACCGAAAATAAATAGTACTTTGATTTAAATTTATTAAAATAATTACGATAAACCTCTAGAAATGCGATGTTGCCAACCCGCGCGGGATAAATACTCTCTTAATAGATTTAGGCACTCTTGCCTATGTCTACAACATGATTTTAGACATCATTAGCATTAGGTCTCAGTCATCTTCAAACTATTGGCAGAAACGTAATGATGTTTTAAATTCGTAGGGTGAATCTTTGGGTTCATTCGAGTAATCGAGTTTAGTAAACCACGCTGGGGTCGGTGCATTTCATTCATTCAGCGCACACGCTTGAGAGGAATGGTGGTCCAGTGGGAACGGCCCCGACTTACGAGTTGTAAGTCGTGAGTTCGAACCCAGGCAGGCGCATTACTTTGTGTAATTTATTTCATCACCACTGCTCTCAAAACGGTGAAGGAAAACATCGTAAGGAAACCGGCACGAAGAACCAAAAATTCGAAGACATGTGACATCTACCAACCCGCACTGGGCCCGCGTGGTGGATTACGGCCCACACCAACTCAGTGATTATGGTGATGATTTAGTGATTTGCAGTGCAAGTGGGCCTTTGGCCTTATTTCAGCGAGCGTCATGTTGATTTTATTGGCAGTGTAGAACGCGCTGATTAGTGCTTTGTTTGCTAGGCCATCTTTCAATGTCAAAATAAAACAGAATTTATATTATCTGGCTGTATATTCTAAAGTCCTTTCACAGTAATTTTACATCACTGTCAAAACCACAATGATCTTTACTCTCGTTACAATAAAGTTGCTGTTCGCTTGCTGCTGTCACATTAAGAGACCTTTTATTATAAAGCTGCACGACCCTCCACTAAAATTCCTTTATAAACATTTGAAAAGTGTATGCAACAAACAGTGCAATTTTATAGTAAAAGATCTCTCATGCCGGGGCCACACTATACGTCAACGTCAATGCCCATAAACACTTTAAACATCGCGATAGTTAAATTCGGTCAAATTATCGCCGTAAGTGGTGGCTATACCTACGGTTATCGCCCTTCAACGCGATAATCAACGGTGATGTCCGTATAGTGTGGCCGCGGCATCACAATATGTGGTCATTGAAAATGTCGACATAAACTACACACAGTACTAACTATAGTAGTAACTATTTTCTTAATGTTCCTCGGCAAACTTCATGTTTCGTCAGTCGTAGGATTTCTATCAGTTGCCCTTTGCAGTTGGTGCAGACCGGACGCTGTCAATCGACTTGGAAGTTTACAGGATGGAAGGGACATCGACGCGCAAACGGTTACCACGTATTCAGTACATCATTCTGAGCCCCCTATAAAGAAATTTTTCATCGGTTATTAAAACAAAAATCTGCAGTTTCCTACAATACTGTAATTACTTACACCGTCAAAATGTATGGAAGAGCAGTTTTTGTTTTAATAACCAATGAAAATTTTCTATATAGGGGGGCTCAGAATGATGTACTGAATACGTGGTAACCGTTTGCGCGTCGATGTCCACCCTGTATAGAGTTGTTAAAACTCTTTTAATTTAATTTAATTTATTTTAAAAATGGGAGGATAGCTCCTGTCTGACGAAACACGAAGTTTGCCGAAGGACATTAAGAATATAGTTCTTGTACTGTAAATTATTACAAGATCCGTCGTCATCACATATTAATTCAACAATTATTATAATTCAGCAATCAATGTGGAAATTGTCGTAATTAAATGCAATAAGTACTGTTGAGTTTATCGGCGAGTGCACGAAACCAATATTAGTTTAGCGGAGACTTTAAATTGATGCTGTCACTTTCTTTTTGATACAAAATGTAAGGGATAGCATGAATTTAGTCTTCATTAAGGATGATGCGCCAGGGTAGCCCGCGAAATTCAAAATTTCTTACGTTTTTTGCAATTTGTAGGTCAGTGTCAGCTTGTATGTTGATTAAAATATGATTCGCGGCCGTAGCTAATATGGCTTTACAGAATTATAATCATTAGAATCAGCAATACAACTCCATAAGTTAGCATTTACCTCAAATCTAGCGATTTCATGAAATCATAAGGTTTGACTACGGCCGCGAATCATATTTTAATCAACATACAAGCTCACACTGACCTACAAATTGCAAAAAACGTAAGAAATTTTGAATTTCGCGGGCTACCCTGGCGTTTTCGACTTAAGGGGGATGCGCAGTGGTAGCCCGTGAAATTCATTTTTTTTTGGGTTTTTCGATTAGTCGAACGAACGAAATCTAACGAATCTGCACGAAATCTAACTTAGAGAGATGTATTGATGATTTTTATGGTTTTTTTTACTAGCAAAGGCCTCTCTAATCTCTTTCCACCTGTCTCTGTCCAGAGCTGCCAATTTTTATGGTTAAAATTATATAAATACATAAATGTTTTATAAGCCACGTATCATATTTTGATCAAGATACAACCTGACACGGACCTGCAAATTGCGCATCGTGTTTAAACTAATGTTGGTTTCGTGCAACTCAATGTATGCATGCATAACATCAAATCTGTATTCCCGGAGGTGTAGGCAGCGGTCCACAACATCTTAGTATAACAAAAACAAACATAGAGCTAGCTACCTAATACAATTAAAACTCAAGCAAACAAATTACAATAGGAAACTCTTACCCCCTTATTTATAAAAGTTGCTTAAAGTGAAGTAAAGCAGTTGGTGTTTGGATTGGTGACCATCTTTACATACCAAGACCCCTCCGTGCCTCGGAAAGCACGTTAAACCATTGGTCTCGGCTGTCATTCTTGGATCTTTGACAGTTGTTACGGGTCATCAGAAGTCCGAAAGTATTACCCAGTAACTGGGTTGTGGAAGTCAGATAGGCAGAATGGTTACAACTATTTGGCTAATTCTTTTTTTGTTGTGTTTGTAATTTGTCAGAACAGAAGGTTTGCATGACATATTTTTTTTGGAAAATTCACCAGAAATGTCGAAAATTTGTATAGTATTTTTGTATGAAAACAGACAACACACCACTGGAGATAGACATGAAATTCACCCGGGCGACGCCGGGCGCCAACAGCTAGTTGAAAATAATAATAATGTGGAAACGACAATACTACAACGTCTTTTGAGTATTTTGAAACTGTCAAATATATCCTGGTACAGATTGGTCCAACGTAAAGTCAAGGTAACGTTAAACAAACGAAGTTTAATTTAGTGTGGAGTTGTCATCTCCATATTGTACACACAGCAGCAGGTCAAGTTACCACAAACTGTCAAATTTTCTCATTCGATTTTGAACTTAATCATCAACATTTTAAGGTTTAAAATCATTTGGAGAATTTTGACAATTTGGTATAACTTGATCTGCTGTTGTCTGTACTTGTTTGCTTGAGTTCGTTTACATCTAATAGTTATTAAAAATGTCTTAATAATACTTTTACTTAGGTTTGCGTCCCCTGCCGCCGCCGCCCGTTTTAGCCTTTTTCTTGGCCGCATTCTTTTTATCTTCCTCAGCTTTGCGTTTAGGGTTCGGCGTGGTTAATATCTAAAACATAAATATACAATAAGTAGTGAAATATCTACATTTATTATCTTACAGGGTGTCCGCACGGCTACAGATCAAGCTAGACTTTTCCAGTATAAGCTGATCTCGCATTGTATAGGATTTCCTTACAATGAGAGGTCAGTGTAAACTGGAAATGTATAGCTTGATGTGTAGCCGGTGTACCTTAAAGGTTTGGTCAAAAAGAGTGTTCATCAGACGCGGGCTGGCAACGTCTCATTTCTAGAGGTTTTTCGTGATTATTTTCATAAAATTTAAATCGAAGTACTATTTTTTTTCGGCCATGCGCGCATGCATGTTCGGTTTTTTTTTGAGCATGCTTCATTGTATTGTTCGCAGCGCCTATGTCTAGGTTTTTTTATTTAGTCTGAGGATTTTTTTCTTTTGTGAGAATTTAAGGAAAAATTTATCCTATAAGTTAGTTAAATAGGGGATGAAAGTTTGTATGGAAGTTCGACATTTTTGCCGAGAGGAAATCTCATCGTACACACGGCTGGTACAGTCAGCAACAAAAGTCGATTATCATTTGAGTTTTTTAAATCTTAATTATTGAGAAAAATACTTCATTAAAATCGGAAAAGATGTAAATTAAAAAAAAAAAAAAAAACTTATCTAATAAATAAAATGCTGAAAAGCAGGTTATCGTATCATTTTGTGATAATTTAGATGATGTCAAAAAGTAGCAGTGTTGACCGATTTCTGTACATTTTCGATGAACCACTTTTCGACCTTATTACAAAGATGATAAGGTTGAATATTGGTTCACCGCAAATGTCCGCAATGGTACAGAAATGTTTACCGTAAAGAATCCATCAAGTCTTCCCTGTGTGGATCCGCTGCGCGCCTTCAACAGTTTCTTGGCTCCGTTACGGACTCGTTCTTCGTTAAACTGCTTGTCGCCGCACAGGAACTTGACTAGCCCTTCCTCATCGGGATCCGACCATTTTAACTGGAAATAAATATTTTATGGTGAATTAAGAGGTTCTATGGCCCAATGGAAATGGCACCGA
The DNA here is from genome assembly GCA_905163495.3 of Cosmia trapezina. Classification (NCBI taxonomy): domain Eukaryota; kingdom Metazoa; phylum Arthropoda; class Insecta; order Lepidoptera; family Noctuidae; genus Cosmia; species Cosmia trapezina. The sequence goes on along the minus strand of LR991040.1, from coordinate 17,197,750 downwards.
CTTATGAGTACAACTCGAAATTTCGGGCCGTTACCAGTCGTGGGTTCGACCCCAGACGTACGACGAGTAGTAGGCGCTTTACTTTGTGTAAATAATTTCATCACCTGCTCTCAAAACGGTGAAGGAAAACATCGTGAGGTAACCGGTCCACGTGACATCCGCCAACCCGCAATGGGCCCGCGTGTCTCTCGAAGAGAGGAGGCCTGTGTCCCAGCAGTGTGAAAATTATAGACTGGTTATATTATAGGCAGGAGCTATTCTGATCGTAACGCCGAAGATCCTCATCTGATCTTCACCAAATTTTTATGAGACCAACTTAAAGTTAATTAATACCTTTCAAATAAAACAAGAACCATCAAAATCGGATCTCATAAGGAGATTTCCAGTAGCCCCCCTTTTTGGAGGAAGGACCCCTCCAATCAAAAATCCCCGATTACAATCTATAAAGTCTTAAAACTTGTATACCCAGTTTCGTCCAGCGGGCTTACTATGAGCTCTTATAGCAGAACAGAAGTTGAACGGTTCCAGTGTGAGAAATAGAGACAGAGCTATATACAACCTATAGCACCATCTTTTTTCTCAACGGATACATGATGGATCCATGATCTTTTTTCACGTCATATTACGGCCACAGACCGGTTGTAAAATTCGACCTGTAGAAGAGTACCAACTAACTTACAGAGGAAAACAAATTTTGCCAGACTTAAAGCTTCGCTCGCTGGGTCTATAAAGAAGAAATTAGCATGTACCTACATATATATTTGGATGTCACTTTGTCTGTAATCACATTACAAGTTACTTTTTGTATGTATACCAACCTCAATCTCCTTAGCATCAGTGACATCGGGCTCCAAGAACAGCTCCCTGGCTCTCTGGTAGTCCCAGTTCTGCGGTGGCTGGTACTTATCCGTGTCTATATTACGCAGCACTTGCTCTAGGGAGCGGTGCTGACGGATCAACTCTATGGCTCGCTTGGGGCCGATGCCTCGTATAGAACCGCAGTAGTCACAGCCCAGGAGGATGCAGAGGTCGATGAACTGGAAAGATGTATTATTTATTAACAAGGGTATTGTATTACCCAGTTACTAGGTTGTGGAGGTCGAGAGGCAGTTGCTCCATGTAAAATAGTGGTATTTAGGTTCATCCGGATGGACTGGAAGCCGACCCCAACATAGTTGGGAATAGGCTAGGCAGATTGATAGATTTTCAGATTTCCTACATTAAAACTGACCAGAGGGGCAATTCCCGTATTTTTATCAACTTTCACAATCTCAATCTGTCAAAAATTGCATAGCGTTTACCTACATTCTTGACATTTGATTGTCGCTGACATGAGATTGCAACTTGAATGTTAATGTTTTTAAGTACGAGAATAGGCAGAGGAGCTCGTGGCTAAGTAATAACAGCCGCACGGGTCGATCCGTCAGGTTAAGCTACGCTTGCCGGAGTTGTACGTGGATGGGTGACCATCTTTACATACCGAAACTCCTCCGTGCCTCGGAAAGCACGTTAAGCCGTTGGTCTTGGCTGTCATTCGTGGATCTTTGACAGTCGTTACGGGTCGTCAGAAGACCGAAAGTCTGACAACCAGTCTTACCAAGGGGTATTGTATTCCCCAGTTACTGGGTTGTGGAGGTCAGACAGGCAGTCGCTCCATGTAAAATACTGGTATTCAGCTGCATCCGGTTAGACCGGAAGTCGACCTCAACATAGTTGGGTAAAGGCTAGGCAGATTGATTGATAATAGGCCTTCTGTTTCCTTACCTCTTTCTGATCCAACTCCAGTCCCTTAAGCACGTCATCTAGATGGAACTCCTGTACTGGCATCTTACGTGCTTCGGAGAACGTCAGGTGACGTAGCAGCACGTTGGTGCCAAACGTTAGCGCGTCCATATCTTCTGTCGCTGAGGCAAACACTTTACCGGCTTTTACCTGCGAAGGAAAGAAAAATGTATGACACACGGTGACCGCAAACAATAGATTTTCTATTGTGTCTGTTGTCAATACATGTTACATACATACATGTTGTATACATGTTGGTGTTGTGTCAGTGAATGTGTTAACTAGCCTTTTACCCGAGACTTTGTTTGCTTGCTGATGGATTAAACATACCCTTTGACCTTTTCCAGATCCCGAGCTACCTTTCTCAATAATTCTTGGAAAAAGTGAGATATAAAATTCAAACCTTCTAAATACAGATGTGAATGTGTTACTAATTCCCTTCAGGGAGTGATTGCGTATAAAGGCGGCGAATTCAAATTTCAAATTTCAAATTTATTTATTAATAATCAGGCAAACAAGAACAGATTGGACGGTGACCCCCAAACTAGACATATTTATGCCTGTATCTTGGGGGTCGGGTAACTTGCAACATGTTTGTAATGTATCGAGCTTTTGTAATGCGTTACAGTAGTCAAGTGCAGTGAGCCGAGCCGCTTGATGCGAGTATTGTGATTCTTCTGTGGTACAAATTGGATATCCAATTTCGTTTTCTTTTTTTCTTCTTCTTCCAATGATAATATAACAATAACTAAATAAAATGAATGAAGTACATATAACCTCTACGTCCGCCATCTTCTCAAATAAATAAAATTGAAGTGTCTATTTGTAATGTCAAAATAACAGCTTTTTACTAAATGCTTACATACGGTACTCAAAACAAAATAGTTTTTTTTTAATTTTTGTCTGTCTGCCTGTTTTTCCGGCTAATCTCCGAAACGGCTGGACCCATTTTGACGTGACTTTCACTGGCAGGTAGCTGATGTTATAAGGAGTAACTTAGGCTACTTTTAATTTGAAAAAGAATTAGGGTTACGAGCAATAACAACAAAACCTTGAATTTGAAAAATTATTTCTGTATTGGATAGCCCAATTCTTCAAGAAGACTATAGGCTATTTATCATCGCGCTAGGACCCTTAGGAGCCGAGCAAAAAGAAAAGTCTGAAAGAACGCTAAGCGAAAACCAAGTAAAGCGCGGGCGGGCGATCTATGCAATGCAGGTCGGGTGACGCAGGAGTTTTATCAAAATCTAGCTGTTATTTTAGTAAGTATATTGTGTATCTTACTACTTCCACGCGAACGAAGTCACGGGACACAGCTAGTTCTGAATAAAAATGGAGCATGATTGAGTCAAGTGCTTGAAGCGAGCTTTCGCCTCGTCTTGCGTATCGCCGTTTTGTAACCAAGCTCGCCTCAAATAATACCAAACAAATGTTGCAAGTCTGTCTCCACCTTAAGAATTTAGCTTAAAAGGGTTTGTTTACATCTTAGAACAATGTTTACATTTTCGTCAGGTAGTTTTGGAACAGACCATAAAAACTTACTAGGGCAGCACACTGTGCCTCAGCTTCGCACGGCGCCTCCACCACAGGTATACCCATGAGCTTGAGCAGTGTCCTCGCCTCCTCATTGTGCACCTTAGTCACCTTCACAAGGCGACGGTTAAACTTCTCTATGGATTCTTGATCACCTGTGGAAGAGGTTATGTATTGTAAACATTTAAAATAAATATTTAATCATGTATCTACTGTATTTTAATACATTTAATTTTTTCTAAGAATTAAACAATGATGTATAAAATGGGGAAGACATGGTACGCGCTCGATGGTGACGTGGACCGCATAAATTGTGCCCACCGGCACAATTATTTATTATTTTAAAAATCATTTGATATCAATCAATTTAAATCACTGATTAACATCAGGTGATTATAATCATCTCAATCCTGAAGTTAGGGGAAAATATATCACATCATTATAAAACACTATCTATCAAAAAGTTTAATATATCACATCCACACGAAACGGCCATCGGTCAGTATAATGCAGAAGAAGACTTAAGATATTTAAAAACAGCTAGGATGTCTTGATCTGCTATTGTCCACATGCTAAATTCGAATCTAAAATATGGAGCACCTGAAAAGTAAAGATGCGTTGCTTTATGAAATACACATTTTAGGAAGTCCTTACCAGCTTCTGTAGCCTTCTGCAATTCCTTCTCCGCTTCCTCCCTCTTCTCCGCTCTCTTATTCAGCTGATGGGACTTCATATCTGGTGGCTTCCCATCAAACACATACACTGGCTTGATGCCATTCTCAACCAGCCTAATTGTACGGTAGAATGTGCCCATTAGATGGGATGTTGTTTCTCCATCTACGGATACTAGTTGGGACCCTGAAAATAATTTATGTAGGTATGATTTGAGAGCCCTATGTTCAGAAGAGGACTGCTACAGACTTTGGCTATGATGGAGCAAGAATGAAGGCCTTATAAAAGAACTTTTAACATAAACACATTATCACATTTAGTAAGTGCTTTAATATAAACAGTTTGGGTTCCGGGGAAAGATCAAGTTTTGTAAATATATCTAAAAATGTGCACAGCCTAGTTGATGGTTGACATACATCTTTCTCAAAAGTCAACGTCAAGAGTGTGTTCATGCTTCTAGAAGCTTCGACTCGACCTTATTGGCCGACCAGATTGTGGCGGGAGCAGTTAGAAAAGGATTTGCGTTATAAACTTTATTTTGTCAACCCCTTTGATCTTTTAAAGAAAGAAAGAAAATGCACCATTCTACCCTGCACCCTTGCCTTGTTCCTTTATTATTATACTCTTTGCAAGTTATGGTCTCTTATAAATCATGGCTCTCTTAGGAGCAGGCAGGTCAGGACAAAACAAAACACTGTCTCGAAGGGTTAAAATAAACAAAACACTGTCTCGAAGGGTTAAAGTAACAATCGATCTGCCAAGCCTTTTCACAACTATGTTGGTGTTGATTTCTAGTCTAACCGATGCAGATAAATAGCAGTATTTTACACGGAGCGACTGTCTATATGACCTACATAACCCAGTTACTGGGTAAAACGATACCCCTTGCTATACTGTAAGTAACAAAAATTAATAAGTAGGTAAGCAGATGTAAGAATATATAATGTTTATCACTTACCTTCACTTCTTACGGCTATCAAGAACTGATATAAGCTCATATACGCGTCAATAGCAATTTTACGTCCTGAAAAATTAAACAAGCAGTAAAGTTTACATTCGTCGAGGTTAAAAATATCGATTCTTACAAAACCTACAACATGAAACTCACCAAAGTAGTTTTTTATCTCCATTTCTTTGATAGCATGTGGTGCAATATCTGCAATTAACTTAGATAAGCCTAGAATACCCATCCTGCTGTTTGATTACCAAATAGATACACAAAAAAATAGGAACAATTTGCACACAACCAACGTTTTCACGCTTTACGCTTGACGAATTTGGCGGGAATAAAGACAAGACAAACTGACGAAATGTCAAAGACTCAAAGTTGTCAAACTGGCAAACATGTTCCAAAGAAACGTGTTAGTGATGTGCGCATTATTACAAAATATTGATTATGAGTAGTGAAGAATCGAGATTTACAAAAATTATAATATGATTACCTAACTATTATTTTTATCCATTTAAGATTTATTTTTAACATAAGGACTATTACACGCACTTGATGGTATTGTTGCAGTAGTATTATTAGGGATTAACGCAGTAACAAAACGTTACACGCCAGTTGAAAAAAAAATGTTTTGACAACAAACAGCTGATGGTATTACACAATTTATATTTCATATATTAGTCAGGGTCAGGGCAGGGCTTCGATCGTGTTTTGTTGTAATATATATGTTTAATTAAACAAAATAATAAATCTTCAAGATGGGAAACTACTTTACCGTGAACATGGAAGAAAACTTCAAAAAGAACCAAGAATTCATTCAAACAATCAATAAAATAAAGGTAAAAGTGTTCAAGACTTTTTATAGAATGTTTTCTTAGAAATATGTTTAATCAATGTTTCCTTTAGATGGAGAGACAAATTCAACTTCAATACCAAATGCAAGAACGACAAATGGCAATGCAGATAGCGAAGAGCAGGGACACCTGCCTTTGGTTTACTGCATTTTATGTTGCTGCAGCAACAGGCCTCTTAACTGGGTAATAATTTATATATCTAAGATTAGAGGGTCAAAGACCATACTTTATTTTTATCAGTTAACTATCGATACCTTACCTACCTACATGGTGAGAAATAAGTATTTCTTTCTACAAACGTGGAAATGCATGCTAAAACATAAAACTCCAGCTGAACACCTAATTTAGAAATATCTATTACAGTTTCAGAAGGACGAAAAGACCATATCTTCTGATGCCATTGATACCTCTCACGTTTGCAACTCTGTACTATTGGGACCTTGCATACGGAAACAAAGTACACAGGATCCGAAGTAAGTAGTAGGATAATACGATAAAAATATTAGTACCTACCTATAGCTGAACCAATGAGCCATCTTCCTTAATTTGATTGAATCACATGCATCAGTCATCATCATCGTTTTAAAATGTTAAGCCAAAATTATTTCCCGAAATCACCAAACACTTCAATTTGAGTATGGATTATTTACCTACATTTCTTATGTTAGACATAACAGACTTGGATTTTAGCCAGGTTTTCAATCATTTTCAGAGAATACGTAGATGGATTTGATTCATGTGGGTTCATTTATTATGAATCGCTTCACGGAAATTTGTTTTATGATAGGTGGATATGCAGCATTGTCTACCCTTATTAATATCTTTGTATTTGCGTAAACATTAAGTGTTTTACACTTATAATTTTTTCGGTTTAGCCGTTCGTAATTCGTGACCCAAAATCGCAAGGGCCTTTCACAAATTTTTTGACGTATGAAATATTTTACTCCTCAATCCCACAATTTTATTTAATTAAATTATTTTTATACATTCATTCTTCATAAACTTTACTATTTGCGTCAACGTAATAAATCAAAATGCGTTACAGTGGAAGCTGAACACATAATGACACATGAAGCAGACTCCCTCGAATGGCCCTGCGGTCTTCCCACACCGTCTTCCATTGATCTCGGACGTTTGGACGTCGAAGAAAAGAAGAAAATTCATCCGCCCCTGTTGTAAACTTAATGCGCTAAATAATGACGTGTGCCTTCACCGCATAGTAGATCAAAATAGCGGGTAGTTTAGACCTTCGTCTTCTCAATAGGCCGCATTTTCCTAGATGAAAATGTAATTAAATTGTATTTTATTTCATAAGGCAAGACAAACAGTAGTATAAACGGTAAACCCCTTAAATATCGAACGAACCCCATGTGTACGTAAGGAAAAATGAATAAAAATCTTTTATATAATAGGTATATAAGCGTATATCATATATATATAAACGTAAAAAAAAACATCATCCGATGGTGACCGTGGGCTTACTGGGGGTACACATTGACATGAACCCATGGGGTTCATAAATTAGTACATAATAGCATCTGACGGGTTAAAATATACAGAAATACCTTAGCATTTAGCTTAACAAATTTAATATACTACTATATTTTCCTGGAAATACACGAATTTTATTTTTATTAATCAATGGGCCTCTTGACCTCGATCTCACCTGATGGAATATCTCGTGTTTACTGTTTATCCAGAAATAGGTAGTAGATAAGAAACAGTTTTGTCGTGTGCTCCTAAGCTCCAAACAGTTCGTGTTTTCTAACATTCCTCTGGGCCCGAACAAAAGATCCATATAAAAATATTATGTGCCACAAAAAGTAATTGTATGTTGCGGATATTCGCATCCGCATCAGCAATTGCGGAGCTTGACGGATCCCTTAAAAAACTTGAGATCCGCCTCCGCGGATGTAAAAAAATCTGCATCAACAGCATCCCTGATTGTAAGTACCTGCGGGTAAACATGCTATTACTGCCCTCTAAAGGTCTTTCCAGAAAGCCTCTTGTGGCAAATATAACAACAGCTATTCCTATATAAGTAGTTTGTAAAGCTTAACGACGCGGTGACGCAGTCAAGTCGATTAAGGTTTTCTTATATAACTTACTCGTACCTACTCGCATTAGAGTCAATGTCAGACTATTCACCTGACTGTCGATCGTTCTGTTTTATTACCGTAATCCCTGAGCAATTTTCAATACGAAATACCTTTTTGAACAGAAATTTTCATATAAGGAAAATGCGGTTATAGTGACAGCTAGATTTTAGAGGCACTTCTATAGCAAACGAAAAGTAAATGTAGTTATATCCTAAATAAATAAACGAACGTTCATCGAATATTAAGATTAATCTCATATTGAATTTTATATCATAACTTGGATTTTGGGTCAGAGAGTCGTAACTATGTAATTTAGTCTAGTACTTAATTAACTTCTTGTGTGGCTGCAGCGGCTGCATATACACAAGAGGTTTGCGAGGCGTCATTACTATGTGTAGCCATGGAAATGTCCGTCGCATTTTTTCCGACAAATGAAAGTAAGAATCTCATGTGTGGCCCTTACTGTTGAGATGGGCAAATGTTCCTGGTGGCCATTTTGGATCTGGAAATTTAGTTGGTATAGTTTAGTCAAGAAATCATACTTAAATGGTCAAAATAGCCTATTAAATTCGGCGCGCAAATCTTATTATGTATAGTGAAAGAACAAGCATAATACTACTCTAGCTACCTCCGCTTATACTTCGCCAAACACTAGGTTCCACAAAAACGATGAAAACGTTTTAAAATATATTTTGTATAGTAGGTAAGTACTTATAATATTTTACAATTTACATAGTTTTTTATATTTTGTTAATACGGTCTACTATAATATATGTATGAGGAGCACGTGGCTTAGTAATAACAGCCGCACGGGTCGATCCATCTGGTTAAGCTACGGTTGCTGGGATTAGGCCGTGGATGGGTGAACATCTTTACATATAGAGACTCCTCCGTGCTTCGGAAAGCACGTTGCCGTTGGTCCCAACTGTCATTAGTGGATCTCTGACAGTCGTTACGGGTCGTCAGAAGCCCGTAAGTCTGACAACCAGTCTTAACAAGGGATATCGTATTACCCAGTTACTGGGCAGTGGAGGTCAGATAAGCAGTCGCTCCATGTAAAATACTGATATCCTGTTGCATCCGGTTAGACTGGAAGCCGACCCCAACATAGTTGGGAAAAGGCTATGCAGATAATGAGGTAGATTGTTTGGCCTACTACAATATTTATTACCTACTTATTTTGACTTATCTAATTTTATTGTAGTGTATTATAGTGTTTTTGTTACACATGTTTTTGTGATTAGATATATTTTTTTTTTAAGTGTTGAAGTCAAAGGTTTATTTTATCTATTTTAAAAGATAGGTACTGAACTTTAATGTTTAAAGTATATTCGGTACTTATCGTATTTATTACAAGGATAATACTTAAGAATAATTTACATCTTAAAAAAAGCGAATATTTGCAATAAAATGGCATTCCTTAAAAAAGTATTATGCATTTATGAAATTATAGTATAAGTAAAAACGTTGAAGTATTACAAGACAATTAATAGATGTAATTCCTCACTGTATTAGAGTGATTATAGTCAAAATTACTGTACTTACTAATGTTCAAATTAAAATAAACTTTCTGAAAAATGGGAAGTCGTTTTGTTTCTTGTTACATATAGAAAAGTCCTGAAGTTTTTTTTACAGTGAAATCACGAAACGTAGCTTTTGCAAACATTTGAACAAGTTTTAAGTTTCAATTTTTGTCTGTTTCAGTTAATAACAAAAATTAAGACTATAAAATGACTGACTTTATTTTAAGTCCATAAAATATCGATTATACATTTTACCCGCATCATTACTATTTTAAAGTTGACATCTTTTGTTACCATGGCAACGGACAGGTTGTTTGGGCGGCCGTAAACAAATGAAACTCGACTGGCAGAATTTCAAATGTGCCGATGTCTATCTACTAACCCAGATTTTAATAAATAATAGCAAACATATGATGGGATTTGTGAAGTATTACTGCTGGTTTTTACGTAAGTAGAATTTAAAATAGTTAAATTTTAAAATTGTGATCGCATTCCTATCATCAGTTTGTTATCGACATGTTTCTCGTTGCTTAGAGTAAATAATCAATATTTTGACAATGATGGTAGTCACGCTTTTCTGATATTCAAATAAGCTCACGATACCCTTCGAATTTACATTTTATATAGGCATTAGATAGCAAAACATGAAAATTGCGAATATATGAATTTTAATTGGTACCTATCGATTGCAGAATTTGATTTTACAGTCTGCGTAACAATTTGAGTTGAAAAGAAGTGCTGATGTCTCAAAATCAAGGTAAGAAGGACGACCGGAAGAAAGATGTGGGCCAAAAACCAGTTCAGAAGAAAAGTCCCGATAAGAACATGTCGGAAATTGATGAGCATATTCTTAAGAGGTTCGAAATTAAGAAGAGGCTTGGGAAGGGCGCTTATGGTATAGTCTGGAAAGCTGCTGATAGAAAGACCAAGGATGTGGTGGCAATTAAGAAAATATTTGATGCTTTCCGGAACCAGACAGATGCTCAGCGAACTTTTAGGGAAATAATTTTCCTACGGTCATTCCGAAACCATCCCAACATTGTGAAGCTGCATAGTATACACAGGTAACATCATTGTTATGAAGCCTATAGAAGATTACTTAGCTTAATTTCTGTGTATGTGTACATGGAAGCGGCTTGTGGCTAAGTAACAACAGCTGCATGGGTCGATCAATCAGGTTAAGCTACGCTTGCCGCGGTCGGTCTATGGATGGGTGACCATCTTTACATACCGAAACCACTCCATGTCTCGGTAAGCATGTTAAGCCATTTGACCCGGCTGTCATTTGTGGATATTTGACAGTTGTTACGGGTAATCAGAAGCTGGACAGCCAGTGTTACCAAGGGGTATTGTATTACCCAGTATTTGTGTTGGTGGGAGTCAGAGATGCAGTCACTCCATGTAAAATAATGGTATCCAGCTGAATCATCATGGTTGGGAAAAGCCTAGGCAGATGATGATTTCTGTGTATGCTCCACATTCACTAGCCGTGGACCGATATAGGTAGCTGAACAACTGGAAGTCTAGATGGAGTAGGCTGTAAGGGGTAGTCTTTTGCCCAGTAGTGGTATGACGGAGACTGTAAGGAACCAGTAACTTATATGTATGTTTTTCACAATGTAAGCAAAACTTACATTGTAAATAACTCCTAACAATTTTAGATGATTATCAATGTGATGCGGGTACTTTTTGCCACCCAAAGTAATTTTATGGTTTATCTATTTTAACTTCTTCACAATGAACTCAAACTCAAACTCAAAGCATTTATTTCAATTAAACCAATTACAGGCACTTTTGAATTGTCAAAGAGTCGGTCAGTAGGTAAGTCAGAAAGTTGAAGCTAGTTGCCCATTCCAAAACGTAGATCTATGGAGAAGAACGGGCAAGAAACTCCAAGAACAAACTTTTATACATATTTTTTATAAATACCTACTTTAAGAGTCCATTGGAGGAGCTCGTGGCTAAATAATAACAGCCGCACGGGTCGATCCGTCAGGTTAAGCTACGCTTGCCGGTGTTGGTCAGTGGATGGGTGACCATCTTTACATACCGAGATTCCTCCGTGCCTCGGAAAGCACGTTAAGCCGTTGGTCCCGGCTGTTATTCGTGGATCTTTAACAGTCGTTACGGGTCGTCAGAAGCCCGAAAGACTGACAACCAGTCTTACCAAGGGGTATCGTATTACCCAGTTACTGGGTTGTGGAGGTCAGACAGGCAGTCGCTCCATATAAAATACTGGTATTCAGCTGCATCCGGTTAGACTGGAAGCCGACCCCAACATAGTTGGGAAAAGGCTAGGCGGATTGATTGAAGAGTCCATTGCCATAGCGGCCTTAATAGATAAGGTGACAAAAATAAATTAAGTAGGTATTCAAACTTAATTCTGAGGAAAACACATTGCCAAAGGCAAATAATAGGTAATATTGTCGCTAATCTAACTAAGTGACGTAACTGATTGGAAGAAAATTTTACAGGGCAAGCTATTTTTCTTTTTTTTTTGTAAACTGTAGATACATCGGTCTCGATTTTTGCATTATCATGGGGACCGTAAGGCATAGGTACAGATACGCCGATTAGACAGATCGATTCGATTTGGAAAATGTATCAAATTTTATGAACACAATTTCATCTAAATCGGTCCAGCCGTAGGAGGAGTTAGGTGACAAACACACGTACAGAAGAGTTATATTAAGATTACTTATACAAAATTACCAATCAAGCTGCAAAATCATCCAAAAAAGGGTAATTTTCAGAAGCAGTAGGTATTTATTCTTTACAACTGTTTACCCTTCTTCTTACCCTTACCCCCAGAGCTCTGAACAACCGCGACATCTACCTCGGCTTCGAGTACATGGAAACAGATCTACACAACGTGATAAAACGTGGTAACATACTCAAGGATATACATAAGCGATACATTATGTACCAGATGCTGAAAGCGACGAAATATATACATTCTGGCAATGTTATACATAGAGACCAGAAACCGAGCAATGTGTTGATTGATAGTGCTTGCAGGTAAGAAATAATTGTAAGAAAAAAAATACAACTGAGTTGAGAACCTGCTCCTTTTTTTGAAGTCGGTTAAAAATTAGCTTTATAACTGATGGTCTCTTGTCGGAAGTACGTCTGCTGGTGTCCTGAGTTGGATTTGGGATCTGTGACCAGGCAAAAGGCTCGCTACTATAGTATCTACATTTTACACAGACACTACTTTCTCTTATAATGTTTTTGTTTTAAATAACGTGCAGACGAAGATAAAATATGGAAGTATTACTGAGACTCTTGGTCAGTTCTGCTCTAGTAGCTCAAAGATTAACATCTCCTTCGCTAAACATAAAACTACGTCCGGGAAATCTCTCACTTGTGACTTGTGTTTTACCTTTACCCGACTGCGGCCAAGCCCAAAAGGAGGGTTATAGATAATAACCAGTTAATATAACGGAGCGACTCTTCTTCATTTTTCTTCTTCAATTTCTTCTTCTTCAATTTCTTCTTCAAGCAAACCTCCATCTTCCATACTATCCGTGCGTGTTTGCCTAACCTGGCCTGACTCAAATTTCCACTTCAAGCAAACCTCTATCATCCTATTTAGGGTGTTTTTTTTTAAAAATCGGTCTGTATTTTTTATTTTTCTTCCAATATACAAGGTGATTGGAAGATGGGTGCAAAGCTTTAAGGCGAAGATAGTACAGACAGTTTAGAACAATTTAAGCCATGGTTGTCTTAGACGAAGTCTTACCATTTTTTTTTAACCTAATTTTTAAGATTTTTTTCGAAAATTGCCAAAATTTTAACTAAACTGGTTATTTATAGCTAAATTGAATGATAAATGAATTCATTTTTATTTTATTTAATTAAAGTAATGTGTAAGCAATCTAGCAAAACATGTTTTAGGCCTCTGTGTCGTTAGACATTTTTTTTACAGACATTTAAAGTTCATATAAATTTAAAAAAATCATAAATCATTTTTGAAAACCTTATTTAAAAAAAAAACGAAGGGTGCTTTTTTTGTTCAAATATTTTTGAAAACATGCGTGATAATCGCTCTTTCCTTTGAGGTATCATTTACGAGGATATTTTTTACTGTTGTTGTTATTTTCAACATCATCTCCAGTTTCATCGTTTCAAACGCTGAATTAATTCTCTCCATCAATTCTTCTCTCGTGTTTATTTCAACATTCGTATACACCAGTTCTTTGGCCCGGCCCCACACGAAAAAGTCCAGCGGGGTCAGATCTGGTGAGCGAGCGGGCCAAGGGATGGGTCCATCTCTGCCGATCCAGCTGTCAGGGAAGCAATTATTTAAGTGTTCTCTTACATTTAACGTCCAATGCGCTGGACAGCCGTCTTGCTGAAAGACGACTGTTCGGTCTCTTTCGAATATGCAAAAAATTCTTAAAATTGAAGTAATTATCATTTCGAACACATAAAGTAAGCTTAGCGTAAGTTTTTTAAGCAAAAATTTTGTTTTAATTAGTCTGCCTAAAATTTAAAATTTCTCGCTCAAAATGGTTTGTAGATCCTAATTTCAATAATTTGTAAAATATCCTCGTAAATGATACCTCAAAGGAAAGAGCGATTATCACGCATGTTTTCAAAAATATTTGAACAAAAAAAGCACCCTTCGTTTTTTTTAAAATAAGGTTTTCAAAAATGATTTATGATTTTTAAAATTTATATGAAATTTAAATGTCTGTAAAAAAAATGTCTAACGACACAGAGGCCTAAAACATGTTTTGCTAGATTGCTTACACATTACTTTAATTAAATAAAATAAAAATGAATTCATTTATCATTCAATTTAGTTATAAATAACCAGTTTAGTTAAAATTTTGGCAATTTTCGAAAAAAATTTTAAAAATTAGGTTAAAAAAAATGGTAAGACTTCGTCTAAGACAACCATGGCTTAAATTGTTCTAAACTGTCTGTACTATCTTCGCCTTAAAGCTTTGCACCCATCTTCCAATCACCTTGTATGTTCAAATCTATTTTTTCTGCCCCTTTTATTTCTCTAGGTCAGTAGATTTGTTACACTACCCACTAAGTACTGGTACCATAATCAGCCTATAATGGTTCCACTACTGGGACACAGGCTTCCTCTCTGCGAGAGGCAGTGGGCTGTAATCTAACACGCGGGCCCTGTGCGGATTGGTAGATGTCACATATTTTCGAATTTTTGGTTCTAGGACATGCCGGTTTCCTCACGATGTTTTCCTTCACCGTTTTGAGAGCAGTGGTGATGAAATTATTTACACAAAGTAAAGTGCTTGCCTGGGTTCGAGTTCGAGCCCATGACCTGCTCGTAAGTCGGGGCCAACACCACTGGGCCACCACTGCTCAACTGGAATTATGTGGGTGTATTATCTGCGACAGCCCTTTCTGGGAATACCAAAGGACCTGCTAGCGTGATGATGTACCTAATGTTGTAAATTTGAGGCCTTCGTGTAGCCGAAAGCACATGCGCCCATTTTGTCAAGTGCATCATACAACATCCTCAGCCTTGTGAAAAATATCATACTTTAATTCTGTGCAGAAATATCTTATATCTTACTAGCTGCGTCCTACGGTTTCACCCGCGTAGTCCGGGATAAAACGTAGCCTATGTGTTAATCCAGAGCTTAAGCTACCTACATGCCAAATTTCATCCAAATCGGTCCAGCCGTTTGAACGTGAAGAAGTAACAAACATACAAACACAAACACAGACACACACACACAAACTTTCGCCTATAAAATATTAGTGTGACACATTAAAATGTTTGTTCTCTGCTACAGGGTGAAGCTAGCCGACTTCGGTCTCGCCCGGTCCGTGTCGAGTCTATACTCTGGCGGAGAAGAAGGATCAGACCCTTGTCTCACTGACTACGTCGCAACGCGTTGGTACCGCGCGCCTGAGATACTCATCGCTAGCAAGAAGTAAGTAACCTACGACTAAGGGCCTTAGCACACCTCCGCCGCAAAACCATAGCAGCGAAACCGCAGTAGTTCAATTCAACAGTAGCAGAACATCATGCAGTTTCGCGGTTTCGCGGCGGAGGTGTGCTAAGGCCCTAATATTTACATTGATTCATTTGATTCCCTAAATATTGACACGAGAAGTTGACAAATATTTTTTATTATTATTTCTTTTTCTAAAAAATGAATTAGGGTTCCGCGCAAATAAAATTAAAACCCATGAAATTGTGAACAAAATAGGGATTCAAATAGGGAAGTATTGACATCCAGGCGTGTGAAGCCGCGGGCAACAGCAACAGTAACAGTAATAATAATAATATAAATAAAGGACAGAATTCATAGTAGGTATTACTTATTACAAACATATCTGTAAACAAATCAAATAATGTTTCTAGCATTTTCCTTCAATAATCTTTTTTCCTTTTGTATTCCAGCTACACTAAAGGCATAGACATGTGGTCGCTTGGCTGCATCCTGGGGGAGATGCTAACCGGCAAGCCTCTGTTCCCGGGCACCTCAACCGTCAACCAGGTGGAGAAAATCATGTCTGCGTTACCTAGACCTTCTCCTGAAGGTACGTTCCCTTGTCACATATTCTTTCTGTCATTTTGGAATCGTGATGGGTTTTTTTATACCCAGTCTTTTTGAGACTGAGCATCAATCTAGTCTTTTTCCAACTAGTTTGGGGTCGGCTTCCAGTCCAACTGGCTGCAGCTGAATGCCAGTATTTTACATAGAGCTTCTGACCTCCACAGCCCAGTTACTGGTGCTGGGTAACATGATATCCTTTGGTAAGACTGGTTGTCAGACTTTAGGGCTTTTGACTACTCGTATAACGGCTGTTAAAGATCTACGAATGACAGTCGGGACCAACGGCTTAATGTGCTTTCCGAGGCACATAGGGGTCTCGATTTATAATGGATGGTAACCCATCCATGAACCGACCGCGACAAGCGTAGCTTAACCTTCGATCGAGCCGTGCGGCTGTTATCATTTAACAATGAGCCCCTGAGCAAAACATTTAAGGCTTTGTAGGTATAAGCTAAGCCATATTGTTTCATCTGAGCATTTGTGTAGGCGAGAAATTGCTGCCGTTTTTGCAGTCATGATAGGTACAAGTACGACAACGTTGAATGGTTGGAAAAATCGAACTTTGCCGAATTAAATGTGGCTGGTCAAATAATCCCTTCCCCCAGCCACATTTGTGACGGAATTAGTGCGTCAATCTATAATAATTTAGGTGGGAATATAAATCAATTTCTATTGGACGTCCATTGCTGGAAATAGGCTTCCCCAAGTACCGCCACTTCGACCGGTTCTGTGCTTTCCGCATCGATGTAGTCACATTTTATTCGCTATATTTCGGTTTTTCCGAAGATAAACCATGGAACCTTTGAACGTTGTTGTACTGTACAGGTACTAAAGAAATCCTAAATTCCCTTCACAACAAGATGAGACATTGGAACAAACCTTGTTTTTTTACAATCCGTTTAACCGATTTTGACTTCTGTTCCGTAGGCTTAAGGATGGCATTAAAGGCAAAAAAGTGGTTACAATACCAACTGTTTAGTGCAGCTGCCATTTGTCATGCCACCAACGCAATAGAAGTCAAAATCGGTTGAACGGACTTTTATGCTTTTATGTCCTAATTTTTTTTAAATCGACCCAAAATTATGTAGCATCCTTTAAAGCCC
Source organism: Cosmia trapezina (assembly GCA_905163495.3). Taxonomy (NCBI): domain Eukaryota; kingdom Metazoa; phylum Arthropoda; class Insecta; order Lepidoptera; family Noctuidae; genus Cosmia; species Cosmia trapezina. The sequence goes on along the minus strand of LR991040.1, from coordinate 17,180,687 downwards.
TCTCCTACATATTTGGGTATCAAATTTAAGTTTTGTACTTTCTTCGAGAAAACCCTCCGCTAGAAAAACGTCGATTTTACCCAATTCTGTTACTAAGCATCTGGTACCCCAATTTGTAGACATAGCGATAGTATGCAGCGGCTACGGCTCGGCTTTGATCCGGGAGCAAGCCGGCAGCACGAGCGGCGGCGCCAGTCTGACGGCGCTGCTGTCGTGCGCGCCGCGAGACGCCGCCGACCTGGTGCAGCGGCTGCTGGTCTTCAACCCTGCCAAGCGGCTCAGCGCTGAGCGGGCGCTGGATCATGAGTATGTGGGCAAGTAAGTATTGAGCATGTGTGAAGATAACGTCCCGCGTGACCCTACTATTAAGCCGACGTTCGCACGGACTTAAAAATATCGCGGCAGGATTTTATCGCGCACTGGATTTTCAACTCTCATTGTTGAGCCCAGCTTTGAGAATCCAACTTAACAACAACAGAGTGCATTCTAGCGCGTCGAAAAAACACACTATTGGATTTTCAACTCTCGGCGCTAAGCAGAGCGTTGAAAATTCAGTGCGCAAAAACAAAATCGCCGCGATATTTTTACGTCCGTGCGAACGTCGGCTAAGCCTACGTAGTCTATCTGTCTGTATGTCGGTCTATCCCAGGATTGGAAGTTTTTCAACGTAATGGGTTAATTAGTTAAAACTTTCTCCGTATATGTGTGTATGTGTATATGGCCTCTATCATGGCCAATAATATGAAGGTAAACTTTAAGGGTGGTATTACACCTCCGCCGCGAAACCATAGCAGCGAAACCGCAATACGTTAATGCGAAACATCATGCGGTTTCGCGGTTTCGTGGCGGAGGTGTGATACCCCCCTGATAGCAACCTTTAGTGAGAGAGTCTGACTCGCATTTGATCGTTTTTAGGGTTACGTACAGTGGGGTGGGCTGCATGAATTGGGTAACCCAGTTGTATTAAAATTTTAATGCAACTGGGGTACCCAATTGATGCAGCCCACTGTACCTCAAAGTGAAAAAACGGAATCCATAAAGGATCACTTTGTTGTCCGTCTGTCCGTCTGTCTGTCAGTCTGTCAAGACCCTTTTGCTCAGGAACGCTTGGAGGTATCAAATTGAAATTATGATCAAATATATCGTAATATATCGTAGCTCTATGGTCCCTTGGAGTCCTAAAAAATCAAGTTTCTAAGTCAACGCAATAAAAAATACGGCCCTTTATGTGACATATTTTGATACTCGCATGTAAATCAAGGGTACTTCCCGTTGAATCATGAAATTTGGCAAGAACCAAGGTCTCACAACACAAGTAAAGCAAAAAGTCTGAAAATTGTTAATTTGTAATTTTATCACTTAACAAAATTTTTTTTAGGATTACAATGTTAAGTTTGTTTTAAGGATATATTCTTTTCAACTACGGAACCCTTCATTGTCTGTGTGGGCCGACACGCACTTGGCCGGTTTTTAGGGTTCCGTACCTCAAAAGGAAAAAAACGGAACCTTTATCTTGTCTTACCGTGTCTGTCTGTCTGTCCGTCTGTCACAGCCAATTTGCTCCGAATCTAACGGACCGATTAAGTTGAAATTTGGTACACATATGGATTTCTGTGACCCAAACACGTACGGCTAAAGTAAATAAAAGAATTTTGAATATGGGGGTCACTTTTAGGGGGCAAATAAGACAATTTTTAAAAAAAGTTTTGCAGACTGTACCGTGTGACATATCAAATGAAAGGGCTTACTATGGGGGTCTTAAACATATTTTTTTATAATTTTAAAATTAATAGTTTTAAAGTTATTTAAGAAAATAGACGAAAATTGACCATTCCCCCCCTTATCTCCGAAACTACTGAGCCTAAAATTTTGAAAAAAATTACAGAAAATAGATGTATACCTGTAGATTACAGGAAAACCTATAAGAAGTTTGTGGTCTTAACATAACATGGTTAATCTCTCAATATTGTGTGAGTACAAACTTACATTTACTGTTGGAATGTATGGGTGAACATGTTTTTCAACTACTTATAATGTTAAGAGGCTACCGAGCGTGCAGTGGCGCCCTCATCGTTTGTTTGGTTATTTATTTTATTTTAGAATGAAAATGCAGAAAATAAGCACGATAAAACGGAGCTTAGTGGCCACTAAGCTCCGTTTTAACGATTGTAATAAAACTTAACAATGTAAAATTACTATTTGTAATAATAATAACGTATAGTCTTGTGGAGCACAACTTAACGTGCTTATTTTCTGCATTTTCATTCTAAAATAAAATAAATAACCAAACAAACGATGAGGGCGCCACTGCACGCTCGGTGGCCTCTTAAGTTTGTTCTTAGGATAATTTCATCCCAACTACGGAAGCGGAACCCTTCATTGTGCGTAGTCCGACACGAAGTTGGCCGGTTTTTTTATATTTAGTTTTTATTTTCGTTTATGCATTTCTGTCTTTTTAGATTCCACCGAGAACGCGACGAACCGATATTACTGTCCGACGTCCTCCTACCACTGAGAGACGATAAACAAATGTCGGTGGATGACTACAGGAACAAACTCTACAGCATAATGGCTAAGGGGTCGCAAACAACGCACAACGGACAACCTAGGAAACCTCTTTCCAGGTATGTGCTAATGATAAAATGTTAGAATTTTAAAGTTGATTATTTTGGCTATTGGAAAAGAGTCCTTTTCCTTTTCACAGCAAAACATGTGAAAAACATAATATACAACTAAAGCTTCAAAGAAATTGTAATTTACTATAGTTTTGTACCTACATGCACAGATTAATACACAAGGGACACTCCGCAGTTTATGTATGAAGCTACAAGTACGCGGCGGAACCCTTCCACGGGGCCGATTCAGTAGGTTAGAAGGTATAAGAGTTACGCGACAGAAAGAGAGGCAAGTTGTAGGTGATTATAATTGTAGGTAGTAAGCGTTGTGCGACCTGAATTACACTTTATTATGTCGTAGCAAGAGTCGCTTTTTATTTAAATGATTTTGCGGAGTGTTCCATCTGTATTCATCTGTGCTATATGTAAGTCTGTCTAGGGTCGACTTGGTTGTCAAATAAGTTATGACCAGCCAGCCTAATACAAAACGGGCCGCACTATGACGTGAAAAAAGATCATGGATCCATCATGGTTCCAGTGTGAGAGAGAGAGACGGAGCTATATACGAAACAGCACCATCCTTTTTTCACAGCGGAACCATGATGGATCTATGATCTTTTTTTACGTCATAGTACGGCCCCAGAACTATACCGTTTTAAGAGGATAGAAGTCTAACAGACAGTAAATATTACTATATTATTTTACAAAGAGACAGCTAGAACCTGTCAGCGTTCTCCAGTGAATCAATAATACAACTATAGTTGAAATTCCTTACAGCAACAAAACGTACCCTCTACCGGCTACCACAAGCAAAAGCACCAAGAGCTTTCACGAACCGGAAACATTCAAATCTTATGCAAAGACCAAACATTTGAGCGCATCCGCCGACCAGAAATCTCGACCAAAAGTTAGACCACACTTGGAACGACCCTTCAAAGAACATAGACCCGACCAGAGTGTAACAAAACCTCTTCGAGCGACAAAACTGTTTGAACATAGACAAGAATGGATCGAAAACACAAACTGTCATGGGGATTATTTCCAGCCAGCGACAAGACAGAGTTCCGTAGGCACTGGTTTTATGAGTGGTGGTAAAAAGTCTATGGTTCAACACGGAAGAAATTCAACCTCTTTTTCGACAGTCACTATAGGTGGGGATGCTGATTATGGAAGTTGTATTGGCAAGCCAAGGCATGGAGTTATAACCGCCAGTGCCTTGATGGAACTGAGGACTAGCATACGGTAGGTCTAGACTCTAGGCGTTAGGTTTGCGATACTCTGGAACTGTATTTTTATAGCTAAGTCTCGACTACAGAGTACCTCACACGATATTTTGAATTCAGAATCTTAGATAATTGACAAGTTTTGCAACCTCAAACTTAATGTCATACACAACAAAGTTCAAATCCCATTGCAACTAACTTCTTTCTTCCTCTATCATCCCTGTCTTCAAGTTTCATGCGTAAATAACTTTGACCTTACCTTTTTTCTCCGTAGTCGGGTAGTATTGTGTTCGTAATCCTAGAGACTGTGAAATAAGATGTGTTTTCGTCGGACGGTTTTATAGCGCCACAAACTTAACTGACCCGGTGGCTGAAAGTGGAACTAACGAAGTCACCAGTCTGTAATTATATGTTCACCGACAGTGCCGCCGTCTACACTACTTTCACAGTTACTTTACTTCTGACAGCAGCAACCCAATAGCAACCTTATTGTAACGAGAATAAAGATCACTGTGATTTTGACAGACTTATCAGGAGCAAACAACCTAATAGTAACCTTATCATAACGACGATAAAGATCACTGTGATTTTGACAAAATCAGAGGTAATTACATAAAAAGGGATTGTACCGTCACCAAGCCAGATGGTCAGTATTTTAGATTTTCTTTTTTTCTATTAAGTTTTTCTAGACTTGTAACTCCTTTATTAAGATGTCTAAATACTTTTCGCTTTGAAGTCGGCCATTTAACCGTTTTTACCCTCATGCCTATGACTTCTTCATGTTACCTTTCGATATGGTTAGGGTAATATCAAGAAGTAATATTTTTATCTTAATTAACACATAATAGCCACCAATGTGGTTTTCGTTACCGTACCAGTTAATTTAAAATTATCAATTTTGTCTAGTAATAAAATATTTTGAATTCTATAATTTGATCGGAATTCGGTATTTCTTCAAAGTTGGATTACATGGAGGTATTTTTGACTGTCAACCTATACCTATATAATCGTAATGACGAAAAATCAGAAAAAAACCGAATTACAATCAACGCAATTTAAAAGTCCGTTTTGACAAATTTATATCAAAATACTTTGTGTAGTGATGGGGAAAAAAATCGGTTACTTTAACAACCGATTCTCGGGTCATATCGATTTATCATATTTATAGTTTGTAATCGACAATTTATCTACATTTATCTACATTCGTTTTATTACACGTACGAGTTTGTAATATTTATGAGTTATTACATAAATCTCAACTAAGTTTAAATTGGGGCGAGTTTCAAAGCTGTTGAGTACGCGTAAATGGGTTGGAAGGGAGACAAGTGACACACGCAATAGCTATGGACGTACTGGTTTATTTACTGTTAACATGGCGTGCGCAGCCAGGCACACATACATATATAGGTACGTTAACACACATACACAACAAAAGCCAAACTAAGACTTAAAACCCGTTGCACTGATTTCTTCCGGAAGGTTTATGTATAATAATACATTGTATATTATGCACCAGCGGCAGTGCCGTACCTAGTAATTATTAAATATCAAAATAAAGCCAAAAATATATTATATGTGATCAGATTTTGTTTTTGTATGTTTAAACATTTAATAATACTTACAGTAATATAGGTTTTTCTCTTTTCTAAATTAACGTTTGTAAAAGTATAGATTTTTCAGAAAATCAATTGTTTTGGTCAAAAGACGGCTTCTATCTGTCACAACACTACGACAACGAATCAAAAGATATGACATTGTAATTAACGTCCTGTCGGAATATTAATCAACGATTAATTCGTATTTTTGAGTGCATTTTTCCACAGTAAAGTGAAACTTAGTGCTTACGAATAATACTCATTGTTATAGTAGGAATTAATAAGGATTATGAATTTGACTTTTCGATTTCTACGTAAGAAATCGAAAAGTCAAATTCATAAGACGTTCATGCAAAGTTATCGCGGCATGTATAATGAGAAACGTCAAAACGGACTTCTTAGATTGCATTGATTATAAAGGTCATAAATACTTTGACTTTGACAATGAAGTATTGGGTAAAAAAAATCTATTATAATCAATGCAGCAACGTTTGCAATTTGCTCATAAGTCATTCATAAGTAATTTATTTCATAACAAAAAAAAATGTGTTGAAAATTACAGTGATGATAAATAAAATAATAATGATAAAAAAATAGCTCTGTCCTGTCTAGGCTATCGCGATATTCGGTTACCTTTAAAGCGAAAAGATAGACTTAATTATTAAAGTAAAATAACTTATGCGCTCCTTGAAGCATGTATTTGTTAACGTTAATTTTTGCCATCCAGTCTGTGTTATCATAATCTAGTCAATTTTGTTGGTTATTTGTTTAAAAGTAGAGTTTATTTTTTTTATCTACACCCATGCTATAAATTCTCTATAAAAGTTTCTGAGCCAGTTAGCTTATTGCCAACATTAAAACAGCCAGTGTCATAGTAACCATGGTAACCATAATAGCATCCAAACGGGTGTTTTAATGTTGTACTGAATTTCATAATGCAACTCGTTTTCAAAAAAAGAACATTGTAATGCACGCGCGTTTCACTACAACAGCGCCGTAATTTAAAAAAAGAACTTATTCGAATTCACGTCGTATACTATGACGCCGGCCGCCATGTTCGATACGAGTATTAGTATTGCAAAAAACTATTTCAGAACCTTTTATAGAGAATTGATAACATGGGTCTAGATAAAGTCTTGTATGCAACTGTACATAATTGGGTATTAAAACACTCATGTGATACTATTATCACACTCGGCTTCGCCTCGTGTGATAAACCCACATTCATGTTTTAAGACCCCTTATTATACGTCAGTTGCATAAATAACTATTAATGAAATGTCTGATTCCGTCCATTTTAAAGACAATACTTTAAGCGAGTCATGTGTTTAATTTATATATCAGATTTATGTAAAAGAGAAGACGTTACTCTCACGTTTGTCTTGAAATAGTGTGTATTCATATAAAAAAATACGGGGTGTAAGAACATCAAACTAAGGAACATCGAGCTAAGCATTAAACTAATTAATAGTGGCTGGGAAATGACTTTTATATTTAGAGTGAAAAATTACGAAGTTCCCAGGCCCAGTATTAAATTTCACAATGAAGGGAGGAACATTTCACGGCTGCGTTAAGAGGAACCGAGCTCGCAATGGCGCCCTCATCGTTTGTTTAGCTATTTTTTTTATTTTAGAATGAAAATGCAGATAATGCGTGCGGAGCTGCATGATCGGAGCTTAGTGGCCACTATTTTCCGTTTTAAGGATTAGTACCTTCCCAGCTCTGAAACTAAATTAGTTTTCTCTATTTTCACCCGAGCAGAAATGAAACCTAGCTCGATCGATTTTTCGTCCCCGTAAACCCCTATATTGCCACGTTCATCGAAATCGTTAGGCCGTCTTCGAGAACGTGATTACAAATGTACAAATATTGCTAATTTAATAGTAAGTAGACCTCATTATCGTTTTAGCTACCTCAAATACCATGGAAACGACATCCATGAGTCCCATGACGAAAAATTTGAAAATTTTCGCAGCCGCCATCTTGTTTACCTAGTTATAAGATAATAAAACTTAACAATGTAAAACTACTATTTGAAATAATAATAATAACGTTTACACGTTTACGTTCTATGTTAAGGATTTGGTTTCCGCACTTAGTCCTTCATGTGGACCATTGTGCGTGAGCCATGGCGGCCTTCGTGGGTTTAACGTTTACGTTAATAGTAACGTTTTAGTCTTGTGGAGCACAACGTAACATGCATATTTTCTGCATTTTCATTCTAAAATAAAGGAAATAACGAAACAAACGATGAGGGCGCCACTGTGCGCTCGCTATCCTCTTATGGATGATGCGCAGTGGTAGCCCGCGAAATTCAATTTTTTTGGGTTTTTTGCAATTTGCAGGTCCGTGTCAGGTTGTATCTTGATCAATGTATGATACGCGGAAATAAAACATATGTTTTTATATAATTTTAACCATAAAAATCATCAATACATCTCTATATGATGCATAAAAGTATCTTTTGTTTAGCACCAATCATTTATAACAAAATTCCAAAACCTATCAGACAAATGCCTACTGCTCTGTTTAAAATACATTAAAAAAAATATCTCATAGCCAAATGCTATTTTAGTGTTGTTTTGTACGCCATAAATGGCAAAACATGCAGATCTACCTATTATTTTAAGACCTTGCACATATTATTATGATGTATACTCATGTTTTTCCAATAAATATGTTCTATTCTATAAATTAGATTTCGTGCAGAGTCGTTAGATTTCGTTCATTTGACGACACTGCACGAAATCTAACTTAGAGAGATGTATTGATGATTTTTATAGTTAAAATTATATAAATACATATATTTTATTTCCGCGTATCATACTTTGATCACGATAGAACCTGACACGGACCTGCAAATTGGAAAAAACCCAAAAAAAAATCGAATTTCGCGGGCTACACAGCGCAATCACCGTAAGTGTCTTACATCCGGTTAGTATAACTTATTCTGATGATGATTTCTAAAATTCTAAAGTAAATATTAATCTGCCGATAAATTGTTTGGCGTATGGCAGTATTGACTTCAAGTATTAAAAGTGTTAGTATTTTAGGGTAAAATGTGTTGATTTAAAATTTAAAGAGTGTTATATTGTTATGTAAACTCCTACGTAAAATCAAAATCCTAAATTATATTCCCGGTAATATATTGATATTTCATACACTAATTTTAGACAATATGATTTAAAATGACACTGCCATAAAATATCTTATATGAAAAAAAAATAGACAAATAAACAGAAAATTCTAGATTTATTCAATAAAGGAGGTCTCTAACTATACAAATATGCATTACTTTCCACAGATTGCCAATTAACGAAGTAGATAATTATTCTACAGTGACTCGTAGCAGGTTTATAAAACAACAATAATTTTCTTTGTATGGAGAGTAAATTAGCATTTGAAATGAGACGTAGGTACATTTTTAAGACACAAAATTAAAAGTAATGAATATAGTACTAGTTTATAAATTCAATTAATATCTAAAACATAATTGCTCAGAAATTTAGAAAGTAAAGTTACAGACCAAGTGTCCTTATTTGTAATCAAATAGAGAAAACTACTGCGTTTGATATTATACATAGAAACGTTAGCTCAATAAATGTAATGTAAAATATTTGATTATTTAAAAGTAACTAAATAATCAAAGTAAAAAGCAATATTCGGAATGGATTGTGTGAAACCGAATGATTTTATTGTAAAATGAACTGCACATACGACTTATTTAAAATAATATCTCAATTTCAGTCAGCATGTCTAAAGAGCTCGCAAATGGTGTTTCCATATTCAGCTTATAAAAATTAAAATTATTGATATTTTTATGAACGGCAAGAAATCGTAATAAAACCATTTAATAATGGACGTTTCTACTTAAATGGTAAGAAGATGCAGGGTAATTCCCGTAAGTAAGGCTCTTATTACCCTAGGAGTTTTGATAAGTTGTATGTGCAGGAATATTTAAATATTTAAAATATGCCTTTATAGGCGTAAACACAACTCCTATCTTGGTTGGTATGGACTCTTTTGTAACGTATTTTACATGATGAATAAACGGTTGTATGTGAAGATATGGTTTTATTTTTGTAAAATAGGTATAACACAAAGTAATACACTATTCAGTGTTAGAACCTTCCCGCGACCTAGCCGTGTTATCTAATATACAGAAAATATACAAATAATAAAATATATAGCTTTACTTGTAATTCGACGTATTCCTTGTAGGGCGTCATAAGGCCGCGTTTCCACTGACGCGGAGCTGGGCGGAGCGGAGCGGAGAAGTGCAGGAATCGTCCAATTACAGACGAGATAAGAGACGCGATGAGGATTTCAACCATTATGATTGGTCGATTCCTGCACGTCTCCGCTCCGCTCCGCCCAGCTCCGCGTCAGTGGAAACGCACCCTAATAGGGCTAAAATAATGCAACCACCAAATGTTCTACCGAAATTCAATTGTTTTTGAGTTAGTAAGATTTTAATTATTTTTTAATGAAAAATACAATTCAAAAATGATTTACCACGCGACTTGTGTTCGTTTCAACCGCGCGGCCATGGCGTTAAAAAAAATAAAAAACTATGCCAACATTTTGTAACAATTTGTAAAAGTTGACTCCCAAAACTACAAATTTGTCAAAGCTATGGTTAAAAAGTTAGAAGGGTTTGAACGTGGCCGCGCCATCGAAACGAGGAGAACCGCGCGGCCACGGAGATCTCAGAAACTAAGCGTTGCACAGACCTGAAATTTTGGTAAATAACAGATTCAATTTGTAAACAATTTGTAAAAATATAGAAAAAAATCCTAGGTTAATATTTTAGGAGCTGTGAGACTAAAACCCCGTGGCCGCGCCATCGAAACGGTGACAAAAACGTGATAGCCGATATCTCGCTGAAAAAGCATCGCAGACGTCTAGAGTTTTTTGTAAAACCCAGATTTGAATTTGTCAAAACTTACAAAAATGCAACAAAAAATACTAGGTTAATATTTTAGGAGCTGTGAGACTAAAACCCCGTGGCCGCGCCATCGAAACGGTGACAAAAACGTTATCACCGATATCTCGCTGAAAAAGCATCGCAGAGGTCTGAAGTTTTTTGTAAAACCTAGATTTGAATTTGTCAAAACTTGTAAAAATACAACAAAAATCCTAGGTTTATATTTCAGGACCCGCGCCATAGAAACGGTGAAAAACACGTTATCGCCGATATCTCACTGAAAAAGCATCGCAGAGGTCTAAATTATTTGTAAAACCTAGATTTGAATTTGTCAAAATTTGTAAAAATATAACAAAAAATCCTAGGTTTATATTTCAGGAGCCGCGCCATTGAAACGGTGAAAAACACGTTATCGCCGATATCTCACTGAAAAAGCATCGCAGAGGTCTGAAGTTTTTTGTAAAACCTAGATTTGAATTTGTCAAAATTTGTAAAAATACAACGAAAAATCCTAGGTTTATATTTCAGGAGCTGTAAGACTAGAACCCCATGGCCGCGCCATTCAAACGGTGAAAAATATGTTATCGCCGATATCTCGCTGAAAAAGCATCGCAGATGTCTGAAGTTTTTTGTAAAACCTAGATTTGAATTTGTCAAAACTTGTAAAAATACAACAAAAAATCCTGGGTTTATATTTCAGGACCCGCGCCATAGAAACGGTGAAAAACACGTTATCGCCGATATCTCACTGAAAAAGCATCGCAGAGGTCTAAATTATTTGTAAAACCTAGATTTGAATTTGTCAAAATTTGTAAAAATATAACAAAAAATCCTAGGTTTATATTTCAGGAGCCGCGCCATTGAAACGGTGAAAAACACGTTATCGCCGATATCTCACTGAAAAAGCATCGCAGAGGTCTGAAGTTTTTTGTAAAACCTAGATTTGAATTTGTCAAAATTTGTAAAAATACAACGAAAAATCCTAGGTTTATATTTCAGGAGCTGTAAGACTAGAACCCCATGGCCGCGCCATTCAAACGGTGAAAAATATGTTATCGCCGATATCTCGCTGAAAAAGCATCGCAGATGTCTGAAGTTTTTTGTAAAACCTAGATTTGAATTTGTCAAAACTTGTAAAAATACAACAAAAATCCTAGGTTTATATTTCAGGAGCTGTAAGACTAGAACCCCATGGCCGCGCCATCGAAACGGTGACAAAAACGTGATAGCCGATATCTCGCTAAAAAAGCATCGCAGACTTCTAGAGTTTTTTGTAAAACCCAGATTTGAATTTGTCAAAACTTACAAAAATACAACAAAAAATACTAGGTTAATATTTTAGGAGCTGTGAGACTAAAACCCCGTGGCCGCGCCATCGAAACGGTGACAAAAACGTTATCACCGATATCTCGCTGAAAAAGCATCGCAGAGGTCTGAAGTTTTTTGTAAAACCTAGATTTGAATTTGTCAAAACTTGTAAAAATACAACAAAAAATCCTAGGTTTATATTTCAGGAGCTGTAAGACTAGAACCCCATGGCCGCGCCATCGAAACGGTGACAAAAACGTGATAGCCGATATCTCGCTGAAAAAGCATCGCAGACTTCTAGAGTTTTTTGTAAAACCCAGATTTGAATTTGTCAAAACTTACAAAAATGCAACAAAAAATACTAGGTTAATATTTTAGGAGCTGTGAGACTAAAACCCCGTGGCCGCGCCATCGAAACGGTGACAAAAACGTTATCAACGATATCTCGCTGAAAAAGCATCGCAGAGGTCTGAAGTTTTTTGTAAAACCTAGATTTGAATTTGTCAAAACTTGTAAAAATACAACAAAACATCCTAGGTTTATATTTCAGGACCCGCGCCATAGAAACGTTGAAAAACACGTTATCGCCGATATCTCACTAAAAAAGCATCGCAGAAGTCTGACATTATTTGTAAAACCTAGATTTGAATTTTCCAAATTTTTTAAAAATATAACAAAAAATCCTAGATTTATATTTCAGGAGCCGCGCCATTGAAACGGTGAAATACGGTTTTTTGTAAACCTAGGATTTTTGTTGTATTTGTAAAAAAATTATCTAATTCAAATCTAGGTTTTACAAAAAACTTCAGACCTCTGCGATGCTTTTTCAGTGAGATATTGGCGATAACGTGTTTTTCTCTGTTTCAGTGGCGCGGCTCCTGAAATATAAATCTAGGATTTTTTGTTATATTTTTACAAATTTTGACAAATTCAAATCTAGGTTTTACAAATAATTTAGACCTCTGCGATGCTTTTTCAGTGAGATATCGGCGATAACGTGTTTTTCACCGTTTCTATGGTGCGGGTCCTGAAATATAAACCTAGGATTTTTTGTTGTATTTTTACAAGTTTTGACAAATTCAAATCTAAGTTTTACAAAAAACTTCAGACCTATGCGATGCTTTTTCAGCGAGATATCGGTGATAACGTTTTTGTCACCGTTTCGATGGCGCGGCCACGGGGTTTTAGTCTCACAGCTCCTAAAATATTAACCTAGTATTTTTTGTTGCATTTTTGTAAGTTTTGACAAATTCAAATCTGGGTTTTACAAAAAACTCTAGACGTCTGCGATGCTTTTTCAGCGAGATATCGGCTATCACGTTTTTTTCACCGTTTCGATGGCGCGGCCATGGGGTTCTAGTCTTACAGCTCCTGAAATATAAACTTAGGATTTTTTGTTGTATTTTTACAAGTTTTGACAAATTCAAATCTAGGTTTTACAAAAAACTCCAGACCTCTGCGATGCTTTTTCAGCGAGATATCGGTGATAAAGTTTTTGTCACCGTTTCGATGGCGCGGCCACGGGGTTTTAGTCTCACAGCTCCTAAAATATTAACCTAGTATTTTTTGTTGCATTTTTGTAAGTTTTGACAAATTCAAATCTGGGTTTTACAAAAAACTTTAGACGTCTGCGATGCTTTTTCAGCGAGATATCGGCTATCACGTTTTTGTCACCGTTTCGATGGCGCGGCCACGGGGTTTTAGTCTCACAGGTCCTAAAATATTAACCTAGGATTTTTTTCTATATTTTTACAAATTGTTTACAAATTGAATCTGTTATTTACCAAAACTTCAGGTCTGTGCAACGCTTAGTTTCTGAGATCTCCGTGGCCGCGCGGTTCTCCGCGTTTCGATGGCGCGGCCACGTTCAAACCCTTCTAACTTTTTAACCATATCTTTGACAAATTTGTGGTTTTGCGAGTCAACTTTTACAAATTGTTACAAAATGTTGGTATAGTTTTTATTTTTTTTTAACGCCATGGCCGCGCGGTTGAAACGAACACCGCGACTTTACTGGAATTTAAGTCATTATCATAGCTGATGCCGTATAGAGCGTCTTTGTTAAAAATTAAAAGTTGAAAAATTAAAAAAAAACTAAAGCTTTGGCAAAGATCACTAATTAAACATTTTATTTTTTGTACCTAATTTATATTTTTCTTAAAAAAATACTGAATTTCGGTAGAACATTTAATTTTAGTGGCTTGATTGTTGCATTTAAACTCTACTATGACTTCCTGCAAGGAATACCTACATACGTCGAATTACAAGATGATTAGGTACAAGTAGCCCTGTATGTATGAAACTAACTTACTGTTTAATTAACACTCTACTCACAACTAGGTACGGTCAGCAACAGAAGTCGGTTAACACTGCTACTTTTTGAAATCATCTAAATTACTTAACACAAAATGATTCGATAAACTGTTTTCTTTTCGTTTAACTATTTTATACTACATTTACACTCTCGCCTCGTACCTCGTCTCGTGCTTCGTCTCGTATCACAGCTCGCACCTCGCGCGATTGATGGTAAATGAGCTGTCTGTTCACATTCTCGTGGTGAGTTCAGTTGTATTCAAGCTAGCCAGAATGGAGGACGTCGAATTGTTAGCGGCAACAAGTCTTAGCTCACTGAGTTTCTACTGCTATGCAAATAATTTAAATAAAAGAAAAATAAAAATTTTTTTGCGCCGCAGATGCTGACGAAAGGTTGCCATGAGAGATTTTTTTTTATTTTTTAACTCAGGTACAGGTTTACACATTTCTTCACTTAACCGTACCCAAGCATCGTTCACTTTCTGTTTATTTTTATGGAATTTGTTTTTAGGATCCCAAATTAATGGTTCTTTTTGGAATAGTTCCAAAAACTGGAATGTTTCTTTTTCGGACCACTCCATTTTAATTGATCTGCACGGCACAAGGTTGAAAACTTGAATGAAGCGAGAGCGCGAATGTAAACACCACGCTCGCGTTTGTTGCGAGGTCCTTTGACTCGTGCCCAAATTACCGCTCCGGACGCGAGCGCTGCGGGGCGCGAGGCGAGACGCGAGGCGAGCCGCGAGCGACTATTTACACTCTCACCTTGTGCTTCGGCTCGTGCCTCGTCTCGCGACTCGTACGCGAGTGTATCCGATACTAATCGGATTGCCAGTCAGCAATTTAAAATTAAAGAAGAATTCATTCATGGACTGTTTTCGTACGCATCTTCGATTCATCATCTAAATAATTGTATAAACTCAATAGACGTAGCGCGCATGCCGCCATTATTTTCACGTCCTCTTTATTCCTGTGCGAATGTCAAAATAATTCACCCCGCGAATGTGTGAACAGTACTTCGCGACGGCACTTGTATACGAATGTTCGTCGAATGACGAGGTGAATGACGAAGACGATTGTGTAAATGCGGTATAAAAGAGTTAATGTTCTTAAAATTTTAAGTATTTCTGTTCCGATTTGAATTAAATAAGGTTAAAAAACTGAAATTGTTAATCGACTTTTGTTGCTGACTGTACCTATCTTGTCACCACAGAAAAGAGGAATTCTTTGTGAATCTGTTCTGTGCTTGTTACGGCCTGCGCAGACTACCTGTGCAACCCTAGTAGCCGCTAGCCGCGCGGGATAGTGTGTGTGAGCACAATGACAGGTGGAGTAAGACCTAAGACTGTGACCATAGATAATACACTAAGTAATAACTGTGACCGAGTGGCGTCCAAGGACTGGAAGATGAGGTGTCATTTGTCAACAAAAGCGTGGGGATTGGCACAAGCAAAGCGAGGCCTATGCCCAGCTGTGGGTGTAAAACTTGATTGTAATGGAAACGCTATATAATAATGTGTGAACCATGGGTGTGAACTGATGTGAACATGCGAACAAGACGTCCCTTAGAGAGACGTCCATCCTGAAATGAGTATTTCAGGATGGACGTCTTGTTCGCATGACTAAGTACGGTGAGGGCACATCTAGCGATTTAAATGTTTGGGCACCGGGGTTATCACAGATTTTCATGGCGGCCGTTATAATATGACGCATAAAAACCAAATTATAAGATCACCATACCCGAGACCCCAGAATAGCAAATTATGCTCGGGATTTACCATGGAATTAGTATGTAGGTACTCTATAGAGTTTTACATAGTTAAAGATATAACTTTCTGGCTCTGAAGCTACGTTTTTGGAAAGCGGCCGTGCGGCCGTCACGGCCGCTATGAAAATCTGTCATTTTCACCAGGGGCTGTACACGGGCTGTACTATGATGTCAAAAAGATCATAGATCCATCATGGTTCCCTTGTGAAAAAAGGATGGCGCTATAGGTACAGTACTATACTTGTGGTGGTGGCCCAGAGAGCAGTAGTGGCCCGGTAGAGCAGTGGTGGCCCAGAGAGCAGTGGGTGGCCCAGTGGTACCGGCCGCTACTTACCTACGAGTCGAACCAAATCATACATAGTTTCTAAAATAAATATCACTAAAATAACTAAAAACTATGACGAAGTGGAAAGTGTTCTTTCACTCTTCTTTTAAATAGAGTAGGTTCCATTAAATTAATCCTATGTTATTGAAAGCAGCTGAGTATCTGGCCATCACTAAAATATTTCCTCTTACAGTATCAAAACCAAAACCTCAGAATAATAACTAAAGATCAAAACTTCTGAGATGTCAAAGAGTTGTCAAAGCATGTCTACATTTTGTAAAACTTTACTTGTAGAATAAAAAAATAGTAAATATCATAATAATGAAATATATTCTCGCGTTCTTAGTTTACTTAACTTTTATAATGATCATCAATGTCAGCCATGTCGTTTGTAAGACTATGGTCCCCGTGCTCACTTTGTTGGATGAAACACCAACCCCTCTGGTGGAATCCCTTGGTATACCTGAAAACAAGACAGAAGCACACTTAAAGGTAAAGTCACTTGTTGCATAAGCGTCTTATAATGTTCCCTCTGCTGGGACACAGGCCGCCTCTCTGTGAGAGTGAGTGTGCTATAATCCAACACGCGGGCCCAGTACGGGTTTTTCGAATTTTTAGTTCTTGGATTTGCCGATTTCCTCACGATATTTTCTTTCACCGTTTTGAGAGCAGGTGTTGAAATAATTTACACAAAATAAAGTGCCTGCTTGGTTTCGGACCCACGATCTACAACTCGTAAGTCACGGCCGTTACCACTGGGACACCACTGCTCTCAAAACGCTCTTAGGCCTCTGCCTCGAATTTCGCGGGCAGCGGGGTGGCGGCGGCGGCGGCGCGTCTCGCATTGTCCCGCCCCGCTTCCGCGCCGCTGTTTTCGAGAACCGGTCAAATCAAAAAATCAAAATCAAATCAAATCAAATCATTTATTACTTTGCAAACATGGGTATTATTGGTACATAAGATGTTCTTTTATAATAAGGTTCTCCATATTTTACCGACACACGGGCAGGATCTTATGCGTCCATTTAAATGTACGCATAAGATCCTGCCACTACCGCGCCGCCGCCGCCGCCGCCCCGCTGCCTGCAAGATTCGAGGCAGAGGCCTTAAAGATAAGTACCTACTTAAAAACGCGACCTTAAGGTATATTTTTCAAAAAAACTGAAACAAGTGCCAGAATTTCGCAGTTTTTCGAGCACCATAGGAGTAGCACAAGGTTTTCAGTGTTGCAAACTTGGGTATAGTCTACTTTCAGCGGGGACCTAACAACCTATTAAAGAATCGTCGAAGATATGTGACATCCACCAACCCGCTCTGGGCCCGCGTGGTGCACTACAGCCCACTCACAACACAACATTATAGGCTGATTATGTCACACATTTCACGTCTAACCTCAGTCCTCACTCCTCACATAAGTAATTATCCTCTTGCATCGAAAACTATTCCCATCTCTTTCTTTCAGTACCTCCCCTTCATAAGTTTGATTGACAGAGACAAGGATACGAGTGAATACTGGCGGGAAACAGAGATACTGTCTCTGGTGTGGAACAATGAAATTGGGATAGACTATGACAGATGCGAACAAAACGCCCTGGATAATAGCGTCGTGCAGATCAACAGTCCCAGGAGCGTTAGGCCAATTTGTAGGAACAGAATCGGTAAGAATTATCCATTGAACAGCGTTTAGGAATGGGGGGAGAGGATCGAGCCGAATCTCACCCAATCTCACGTGGAGGAGAGCGGGTCTCGGCAAATAATACGTTTTTTTTTTTCGCAAGAAACAGTGTAAAATTGCGAGAAAACTGGGTCCTTCATTGTTATAAAAATAATTTACTAAGTTATGTCTATTTAAATAAATCCAACGCAATCAAGCACAGATTAACGTATTAAATTATAACGCTGCAAATACGCATTTAAAAAAAAATCCCCTGAGATTAAGGGGGGTGGGGGAGAGGGGCTCGAGCCAAATCTCACGACATCTCACCGAGAGGGGTGGAGGGGTCAAAAATCAATGTAATGAACACCCCCTAATTGCTTAATACGCATAAAATGACAATTGATCGCAATGGGTTTAATTTTGACTGCACCTACGTTCATTGCGTTATTTACGTTGCTGAGCAGACGAATTTTTCAAGCCTATGAAGCAATGGATTAGCAATATGCTTCAAAACTCTCGGATTGTGAATTAAAGTGTGTTACGCAATTAGGGTGCTGTTCTAGAAAAATAGAAAACATAGACATTGTGGAAATTGGATTGTACGAGCATAGACTTATAAAAAAAGATGGACTCCGCGCCACGAATGTCGAAAGTGAAGCACCGTACCGATCTATGTGTGCATGATTTGAATTTGAGTACCCGCAAAGACGGCGTCGCTCGTGTCACGTAATGGCGGCCGGTCGGCATACTATGATGTAAATATGTGCGCGAGGCGTGTTTGTACAAACGGTCCGGCATACTTACCTACTGTGCTGATTGTACGAGCATAGACTTATAAAAAAAGATGGACTCCGCGCCACGAATGTCGAAAGTGAAGCACCGTACCGATCTATGTGTGCATGATTTGAATTTGAGTACCCGCAAAGACGGCGTCGCTCGTGTCACGTAATGGCGGCCGGTCGGCATACTATGATGTAAATGTGTGCGCGAGGCGTATTTGTACAAACTTACTGTGCTTCACTTTCGATATGCGTGGCGCGGAGTCCATCTTTTTTTATAAGTCTATGTGTACGAGTATAAAATTCGACGCAGACATCACGCTTGGTAAACGATTGATGTCTGCGTCGAATTTTATACTTAGGGCTTATTTCACGATGTCCGAATAGCCACTAGGTTACCGAATAAATTCAAAAATGGAACAGAATTTGTATGAAATTATCTGCCAAGTAAGTTTTAGGAACTTAATCATAGTGGTGTAGCCATGTAGGTGTGAAACAGGCCCTTAAAGTCAGTATTGATACAGTTACTAATTCAGTGAAAAAAAGTGTTCGAGCACTCGCGAGAATTTTTCCGTTTGGTAGAAACTGACCCTTAGGAAACCTGGACCCTTGGCACCAATGGTCCTTCGTTTTTCGAAATACCAATTGACTTCTCATTGGATAAGTAGGTACCTACGTGCTGGTAGTAACTATTAACTTTTTTTCATAAACAATTTTTGTATACTTATAGAATTACTCCCACAGCGCCGTAGTCTCGATGAGCCTTTCTCTCGCGACGAATTTCGTCCAGAAATGTTCCAAGTCAACAATAGGACTTATATACATAACCATAGGTGTCCGTGTTTCACCAGAAGACGATTAGAAATCAGCAGAACCTACAAGAGTTTGAGGACGCGAAAGAATCTGAATTCTCGGAGATTATTGTCTACGACAACCTTGGATAACGATTTTGACAGTATTTGACAATGATATTAATGTAAAAAGATATACTTAGATAGGTTAGGTACATATCCAACATTCGATATTTCAAAAACGACACAATTTAAGTAGGATAATCACGACGACATGTCGTAGTAATTATCGGAAGTGAAAAAGAGACAAAAACCCACAAAACTTGGCTATTAGCCAAGCTTGACGTGTTACTTGCAGAGCTCGTATAAACCTATCACTTTTTACAAATATCATTGGTATTTTATTTACAATTATTTTTTGGCGTAACGTATCTAAAAAGGCATTGTGTAAAAGATTTTATAACTTATGTTAGTGAATTTAAAGTTCGAATTCGATGAAGACATATTTAATCGAATTCGAACTTTAAATTCACTTACCTAAGTTATAAAATAACTCTAGCAAGTGGTTTGTTTAGTAAAACAGAATAATAAATCTTATTTCTTGTAGATTACCAGCTGTGTCCTCAGTGTCCTCATTTCAATAACCACATGGAATGCGAGTTGTTTCGAGATTCATGCAAGTAAAATATTTTTCTATAATATTTAGGTATGTACTTATCTTACTGTGGTGGACTGTAT